>CM070543.1:14194921-14794921 GCA_036346415.1 Raddia guianensis | reverse complement strand
AGAAGGGGGATGGGCCCCACTAGCCAATGAGAGAGAGAAGGAAAAGTAGGAGGTGAGCCAAACGGGAAGAATGAAATGGGCCGGTCAAGGCTAATTTTGGGGTGAATTGGAAAAGAAAGAGAGAGAAGGAAAGAGAATTAATAAATAATTTTGAATATTTTAAAATATTAGAGATACTTGTCTTGATAAGACAATTTGTAATTAATGAAAAATATTCTCTTTTGAAATTCCAAAACTTTCCCAAAGTAGCTTTTATATTTCCAAGACCAGAATTACATTTTATTCTTTTTATAGCATGCCAATTATTCTTTTAAGAGGGTACATTCCCAACTGTACTGGGATGGGCCTTGGGTCGATTCCGTACCGGCCCATCGCACGTACGAAGGACCCAAAAGGCCGCCCTTGATCGTACTAAAAAAAGCGTCTAGCCCGCCAGGGTCATCCTCGGGCTTGACCAAGTCAACCGCGTCTCTCTGGGTCCCGACCAGGAGCGTGGCGCACCTTCCGGGCTATCCTTAGCCCGGGAGAGGGTTCCGCGGGCAGTCCGCCTGTCCGTGGGTAGGTGGCGACAACTGTCATGTCCCACCACACTTTCCTCGGCATTGATCGGGGAAGAACTGTGTCTCCCCGGAGATCCGCAGCCCGGGGAGAAGCACGCGGGCAGCTCGCCTTGTCGTTTGCTCTCTTGGGCAGGCGGCAGCGGTTGTTACGCTACGCGACGTCCTCAACGGGTAGTGCAAGGCTGGCTCGATCCAATCAATGCTATATTGGGAGATAAAGGAAAAGTGTTTTCTCCCTGAAACAGGCTTCTCCCCCGTATAGGCACTTTTAGACGAACACGTGTCTAGTACTGACCTGACCAGCTTCTCTTTGCAGGTCATAGACGACGGAGCTTCGGAATGAGACAAGAGCACCGCCACTAAAACAAAGATGGACGTGGGGCCCACCGCATTAGCTCCGGGCGACCCGCCGCTCCTATAAAACGAGGGACCTGCCCAACGTAGCGGGGATCCGATCTGGCCATCGATCTCTCCAGCACATCTAGAATCTGAAGCTTTCTTAGTAGTAGTCGTAGTCCTTAGCCACCTGAGTGTCCGAAACTCCCTTGTAAGCTCGGGATCGGTGCTTTCGAGCCCGGTCTCGGCACACCTGTACTATTTTTCACCACATAATCAACGAAGGCTGGAGTAGAGCTATTGCCCGACAGTAGGGGCTCGAAACAGGGTAAATCATTTGTGTCTTCACGGTTTGTATGGGTTTTCCCATTTCCCCCTCTCTTTCTCACCGTACGACGGATCTGTACCCGGATCGTCAAGTCGCACCAGGCTTAGTCCGGGAAGACTGCACGGCTAGAGCTCCCGCGAGCTCGGCCGCCGCCTCGGGCTGCTGAGAAGGGTTGTCGTTGGGCCTCACTTCAACTACAAATTCGTCTGTCGGTCCGTGGACCCGCTGCCCTCCGAGGCGCATTTTCCTAGACACCGACACGAACTAACCAATTAATTTAGAATTTGAATTTTAAATTACGAGAAAATTGGTATGTTACAAAGGGTGAATTATACTTTTCTTTGTCTTTTTAATTAAGGCATATTTTCAAGATTTGATCCGACAAGTAAAACACACCACTTAAGAATAATAATGAGATTGTTCTGATAGGGATTTTGTCCTAAATAGTGCATTTCACAACAAGCATCTTACCCGTTATTTAAGAGCAATTTTTCCTAGAAACCTTTAAGTCCCCTGGAAGCATCTCTACTATTATTAAGCAGCTTATGATGGTGGTGGTGATTTCACCAACTAACGATATGGGCCTTCCGATCCACGATCAACAACTCACAGGAACATACCCTCCCACTCCCAACTGCCTCCCAACACAGCCGCCGCCTCCCAACCCTGCATGCTTGCCCGCCTCCTCCTCCGTTGCCCTCCGCCACACACCCAGCCGCTTTGCCGGTCGCCAGAGTTCGCTTGTCGGTCGCCGCTTTGCCGCCGATCTCCCTCCCCTGCCAGTCTTCCTCTCCCTCTTCCTTCCCGGTCTCTGTGTGTGTGTGTGTCTCCTCCGCCACACACCCAGCCGCCCATCTCCGCCACACACCCAGGTGCCACCCCGGCTGACTTCCCCCCGTTCCCCACCACCTCTGCTCCTTTCCAGGATGTTGCCGCCGGCCAGTTGTCTCTGTCTCCGCCTGCCAACCATAGACGTCAAGCTACGACGACTCCCTCTTCCCCCCGGACCTGCGTGATGACTCCGATGAACTCCCCTACCTCCTCTCTTCCCGTTCAGGTCAACACCCAGCCCATAACCTCCTCCTCCTCCTCTCTTCCCGTTCTACGTTTTCCCTACCCTTGTGCGTGTTCTTGAGCTAGGGTTATGGTTTTGGTTGGCTGTTGATTAGGACAGAGTAGTGATTTGGTTGAGCTAGGGTTATGGATTCTGATTTTTTTCGGCGGCGGGGAGACCCTCCTGACCTTGATATGTGCAGCGCTTCTGTTCTCTAGCCCATCCCCTGCCAGTGGCGGCAGGGCAGGATCTATCCGTCAGTGTGCCTTCTGGCTCCAGCATATGACATTCTCGGTGACTGTTGCTGCCATGATCCCGCCACCACCAAGGTACATATGTCTCGTTGCCAGCTTTTTCTTCTTTATATCAGCAAGCTGCTCAAAAGTAGAGACAAAAGGCAAGAACCTATTTGGTACAGCACGAAGAAGCTTCTTGATAACCGTGTGCTCCTCCATCTTTTCTCTGAGTGCTCGTAGATCATTGGCGATGGTGGTTAGTTTCATGGCGAAGTCACTGACTGACTTTGTCTCATTCATGTACCGATCCTCGAACATGCTTAGATCACGACATGCAACTCTTGCAATGTGTCCGGCCATGCTTAGATCATCTTGGAGCAGCTCAAATATTCGCCTAAGCCTTGCTATGAAAGGACCAAGAACTCCCTAGCACTAATCCTTGCGCAAATATCCACGTCATCAATGCCACTAAAATAAATAGGGCTCAATGATGCTCACAGTCACCATGGCCCCTACTTCCATCTCCATCTACGTCAATACTGCCTCCATCTCCACCTCTATTGCCACCTTCGTCCTTTGGCCATCATTACGTGGAAACGTCTATGTTGGAATGAAGTGTTCGAGAGGCTCCAACAGCGACAACGATGATAGCGAGGGTGATGACAATGATGATGAGGAGGATGAAAGGGCATAGGCGAGGAGGGCAAGAAGGAAGAGGAGGCAGACGGTGATGATGAAAACGAGCACAAGATTGACGAGGACGAGAAAGAGGAGGGCGATGACAAGAAGGGAGGGTTGAAGATTCTGTAGGGCTTTGACGTAGAACCCGGTGAGGACGACGTCAACGGTTGATAGTGGACAAATGACTCTAGTAGGTTCATCAAGTCGACGGACTCTGAAAGTAGCTCACTAGAGTACTCTGCCTACAAATACTTTTATAACTTGGGCTTAGACATCTTGATTGAGAAATATTTACAAAAATACAAATACTTTTATAACTTGGGCTTAGACATCTTGATTGAGAAATATTTACAAAAATAACTATCAACCTAATCTAAATCTTACTTATAGATGCAAATTAACTATCTATCTTGATCCAATTGGATAAATCTTCCTCTTATTATGCTAAAGAATTGTTCATTTGTTCCTGACTTTCGTACTTTAATCGAGATATGAATACCACTCTTTAAAATGAAAATGAAAAAGGTAGTCAGCTGTGACACGAAAGAAATGGATTTTCTTTAGCTCATCAGTGGAAGAGGTCAAATATGAAGGGGGAATAAACAATTGTAACATGGTTTGTTCATCTATCATTTCACCCACAATGGCTGGCCATACCATACAATCATGATTTTCTAATAGAAAGTGTTGCTTTTTCTTCCAATTGCAAAATAAGTTGGTGCTCATTAAAATAGGATGCTCAACTATATTTAAGTGTCCTACTTTTTATGCTAATCAAGCTTTGGCGACCACCTCCTTACTATCACTATTTTAGATATGGCTAACTCCTGCCATAAAAGAGATAAATGATTTGGGGCTGCGCTATGGCACGCCTCGTCCCAACGTGACTCATATTGGGAACCCATTTGCTCGCCCTGATTTGGACCCAACACTGCTTGATGGTGCCTTGACCCGCCCTAAACCTAAAGAGAGAACGATATGACAATATGTTCTTCACCCTAGCACGTGAGGGGAGGACTGAGCCATCCTATAGCCGTCTTTCGCTGCTAGGAGGATCTAGCCCGCTCGTAGTCACGACATCAAGGTTTGCCGCAATAGGATGCCCACGTATCCAACCATTCCAACGTCACTGTTGTGTGGGAGGTTCTGTCTTGGATTGGTGGGTATCACCTAGGGACAAAGCATGACTAAGTATGGGCGAAGGGCGGTGGCTAGGACTAGAAAGAAGGGTGGTGACGTATCGTTGTAGGTTGGAGACATACGGTGGACGGTGGAGTGACATTTATGGGCCTAGGATATTTGATGAACGCTAGCAGGGTTAGCGCGTCCGTGGCGCGCCACTGTAAGTCCTCTTATATCTAAGTAAATAAAGATGTATCACAAAACAAACTAATAAAAAAGGGTTAAAAGCATACATGCCACTAGAGAGTCGTCTTTGAGCAGAAATGCCACCGCAGAGATCGAAATATCTGAAACGCCATTATAGATAGCAATAATGGTTTGGATGCCATTTCGAAGTGAGAGGAATTTCGGAGAAATCTGGATCGAAATCTGATTTAAAATACACATTGACATGTGGGGCCGACATGTCAGTCTCTCCACTCCTTCCTCCTTCCCTCTCTCTCCCTCTCTCCGATCTCTCTCCCCCTCTTCTCTCTCCTCTCTCTCTCCTTCCCCAATCTCTCTCCCCGAGCTCTCCTCGCCGCCGGCGAGGCGCCGCCGCCGCCTCCCTCACCTCGCCAAGCATCGCCGCCGCCACCTCCTTGCCGAAGCGCCATTGTCGCGGCATCCTCCTCGCCGAGACGGCGGAGGGCGGCGCCGCTACTGGAAGACACGGGGAGGCGCCGCCACCGGCCAGAGAGGAGAGGGCCACGACGTCGTTGCGGTGAGGAGGTGGAAGAAGCGCCGCCACGGGCGCATGGACGAGATGGGCGAGGAGAGGCGGCGCGCTATATCAGCGGAGATGGGGAGATCTGGCGCGCCCGTTAGTGGAGGTCGGCGAGGGAGGCGGCGGCGAGGAGGATGCATGCGACGGCGGGCCTTCGGCAAGGAGGCGATGGCGGTGGGCTTCGGCGAGAGTGAGGAGGAGGAGGCGGCGCCTGTTGGCGGCTCGGAGAGCTCGGGGAGAGATTGGGGAAGAGAGAGAGAGAGAGAGAGAGAGAGGGAGAGAGGAGAGAGGAGAGAGAGGGAGGAGGAAGAAGAGGAGTGGAGAGATCGACATGTGGGCCCCACATGTGTCGGTGTATTTTAAACCGTATTTCGATCCGTATTTCTCCTGAAATTCTCTCTCAGCCTCGAAAATGGCATCTGAGACCATTATTGCTGTCTATAATGGCGTCTCAGATATTTCGATCTCTGCGGTGGCATTTCTGCTCAAAGGCGACTCTCTGGTGGCATGTATGCTTTTAACCCAATAAAAAAAATTACATCTTTTGTTTGTTGTTCTCACTTTTTATTTTTTTTTTGAAATTAGTTGTTGATGTCGAATTTTTTTATAGGTTATTATCATGATATTACAGTGCATTTTCGAAGTTTTTTGTTTCCAGAATTTTTTAAGTGGCCATAAAAGTTACAACAAAAGAAAAGAATGAATTATTTTGTAATACAATCATTTGTAAATCCGAAATGTTTTAGAAGTAGCTACATTTTTTTTGTGGACATCTTCATGAATACGTGCTCTTAAACTATAGTATATATTTCGAAGGCTTTCTATTTCTATTATTTACTAACTGGTATCGAAAAATTTAACATTTGTAATGCTTAAATACATTTATGGATCCTTACGATAAATTTTGATTGCATTTGGAAAACATGTAAATTTCTTGATTTGTTTACCTTGCTAGACCAAATTTCCCCCACTTGATCCCTTCTCTCTTAATTCTTTCTAAAATTCATGTTTCAGGGGGTTTAAAGTTTTCAAATTGACTATCGTGAATTTTAAAATTTTAAAAAAATTTAAGGGATGTTAGAAGATATCAAAATTTCTTTTTGAATTCGGGTTGTGAAATTTGAAATAAAAATTAAGAATTTCAAAAACTTTAAGATTCACAAAAAAGAATTAAGCAAATTATAGAATACAAAAAAAGGAAAACTAAAATTTGAAAATTCGAAAAAACTAAAAGCAAATATAACAAATGGAAAGGTTGGAGGCCGGAAGGCCGGCGCGGTCCGGACGCGCGCGCGGCGCTTGTGAAACACGCAGGGGAGCTGCACTGTGCCGCATGCAAGGTAGGTCCCACGACATTTTTTTCTTTTTGGTGACCATAATTTTTGACTAGATGCTCTAATCCACAAACCGTTTGCACCAACGTGTTTCTCGTATTTTTACGAACAAAACAAGATATATGTTACCATATAATTCTTTAAACTCACCTGGTGAAACTTAAGTTTCGTCTACTGAAACTTGGATTCCATATTCGTTAAACTTGCCGAACTTTTAAGTTTCATCAGGTTTAATGCAAGTTTCATCAAGTTTCAACAGGTCTCATACAAGTTTCTTCAAGTTTCATCAGATCAATTCAAGTTTCAACATGTTTCATCCAAGTTTCATCAGGTTACATCGAAGTTTCATCCAAGTTTCATCAGATTTCCTCAGCACACGGTCAAGTTTCGCTAGTATATGCGTAAGTTTCATCAGATCAATTTAAGTTTCAACAGGTTTAATCCTAGTTTCATCAAGTTACATCGAAGTTTCATTCAAGTTTCATCAGATTTCATCAGCACACGGCCAAGTTTCGCTAGTATATGTGTATGTTTCATTAGTGTCTTCTCCCAGATTCATATAAAAAAAATGAAAAAGTGAAAAAATCAAAAATTTAAAAGTGTTTAAAATGGGCTGCTCTTGATTTTAGAAGAATTATGAAATTTATTCCACACATTTTGAACACTGTTTAAATTTTATACAAAAATCAGAAGTTTTAATTGAAAAATTGATCAGCTGCGTATGGCTAACAACTCCGCCTGGGCCTATACAAGCGGAGCGCGGGGGCGCGTATGATTGGGGCGGTGCCGGCGATCGGACGGCCGGGGCTGGTCCGACGAGAGCGCTCCGGCCGGACGTACGACGCCTGGCGCTCGCCTATAACAAATTCTAAAATACGAAATATCTATAAAGGTTTTTAATTTCCGAAATTCATTTAATTTTGAATTTTTATGAGACGAGCAGGCAGTACATGCGAGGGGAAAAAATAACTCGTCGTACAGACGCAGGGACGAGCACAGTACAGGCAGGGAGGCCGCGTACAGCGACGAAAAATGGCGAAGCGAGGGTTCAAACCCTGATCTCTTGAGCAACGCTAGCTCGTCTAGCCAACTCGCTAAGCTACGCATCGTGTTGCTCAAGTAGGCAGGGAAATGTTTTTTAAGGTTGGTTTAATATGGATGACTGGATTTGATTCCACAAGCGATCAGACGGCTCTGGACAAAGAAACGCGTCGCACGGAGATTGCCTGCTGCTAGCGCTTTAATAGATAGATAGATGGGAAGTTTGGGTTTATCCGATTCTAAGAGCATGGCCAGGAGAAGCTCTAAATGTCGTTTTAAATTTACAGCACATATAGAGTGTCTGGTAGGTGAGAGAATCTTTTAGAGTGTAGTGTAAAGTCTGAAGGGACGTTTGTAGCAAAACTGTAAATTTGCAGCATGGGAATTTGCAGCAGCTTTAAAAGCTGCTGCTAGCTTTGCTCTAACCCGGTTGATAATACGGATCTAACCTATTCGGGCTGTCGGGTTGGCCGGAACCCAGCGGGCTGGACTAGAATCTAAGCGACCGTTGGATCATCAGTGGAGTTGTCGATGGAAAGCAGCTCTCCTCGGCACGACGGCGTGATGGAGGCGGAGGCGGCGGCGCTGTCGCAGCTGCAGCTGCAGCTCCTCGCCCTCGTCACCGAGCTCCGCCTCCTCCGCGTGAGTCCGCTAGCGGACGCCCACCGCCTTCTCGAACCTTCTAGAGCTTCCCTCCCCCTGAACCCCGGCCCTTCTCTTCCTCATCTCCACCCCTTTGACAGGAGCAGGAGCGCGCCGCGCGCGAGGAGCTCCACGCCTCCACCCAGGTTCTCCCGCCCAGGCTTCTCTCGGTGCTGGTCTTAGGGTTTGGGGCTGCTCTCTAATGGCGGGGTTTTCGGGTGGAATGGCTCAGAGGTGGAAGGAGGCGGAGGAGGTGCACCGACGGGAGGCGCGGGAGCTGCGGACGGAGGTGGCGGCGCGGGACGACGCGCTGCGCAAGCTCGAGTCCAGGGTTCTTCCCCTTGCACCCTTGCCTAGTAGTATTAGCTGCGTTCCTCGGAATTTGTGTTGCATAGTGTTGGTCTATTCAATTGTTGCAATGATTTTTAAAGGCATAATCATTCGGCTGTGGGTAAGTTGTGGCTGTGATGTGGTTAGAAAGAAGAGGAGAGGGCACAAGAGCAATTCAGTGCGCCTGGACGCTGACGCTGAATAACTGGGCAAATGTGTTGTTGGTGTTCTGCTTGATGCCAGTCTTGATCATGCTTGCGGATGAATCGTTACTTTGCCTGCTTCTGTTCATGCATGCGGGCATCCTGGCGTTCAACCTGTTGCCTTGGTTACCTTGTGGTATCATGTACCCTCGTGGTTTGGGGCTGTTTGGATCAGATGTATATCATGGTTTCAATTTGCGGAGTCATAATGCTGGTTTTATCCCCGTGTTTATCTGATAAGGTTTAGATAATTCTGCTTTTTGATTTGCCTATGCTGTGTGACTGTGGGTTATGAATACTCGTTTCTTCACATTGTGCTTGATTTACATTTAATTTCTCCTGTGCAGGTAAAGTGTCTTAAAAGTGAAAATGATCTGCTGGAGAAAAACGAAAAAAATTTAGAAGAAAGCCTGGAGGTGCTGCTTCAATCGAGGGAGGCCTTCATCAAACATTACGAGGCATTCATCATCCACCTTTATGTTTGCCTCTTTGAGCTATCATTGCTTAGAGTCAAATTCGCTTCTGCGTCTTCTCTCAATATTAGACTTTAGGTTCTTGCATCAACTATTATTAATCTAATAACCCTTTCAGCTAATCTGTTAAATTTTTAAAATCACCTTCGTCCATATGGATAACTTCTAAGACTAAGAGTGTAAGGCGATATATGGACCATTTTCTTTCATCTCCAGTTAGCTGCTGCAGTGTTTTCCTGTGTTTATTGCTTATCATCTGTCATCTGCTTCTGCTGTTGGTTTTCTCACCTACACGAAAACATTTCTGGATTTATTGTGTGCATAGAAAGTTCTAAGATTCAATACAAATTTCATGTTGTTTGTTTCAAGATGGTAGTCTTCAGTTCTGAACTACATGTGAAAGGAAGCAGACTGACATTTGGCCCATGATACCGTGTTTGATAGGCAGGATTCTGCTTGTTCTTTGCAATGGTCGAACCAAATGAAGGATAAACAGATTGCTGTAATTTCGGAAAAGCTGAATTCTCATCTGGCTTTATTTAGTTCAGTAGGAAAGGAAGTTGCTGCAGTGAAACAAATACTAGGTGATGTGGAATGTCTAGTTGGTGAGAAGGAAAGCATAGGTATGATCACAATTGGTGCTTTATTTTTATATTCTATCGCTGTTTGGCCAATCGGCTGTATTTGGGTTACCATTTCTCATTATTATGCTGAGGTACATTTTTGTACATGAATGTTCCGTGTGTTGCTGTTTGACCAATCGGCTTTATTTGGGCTACTATTTCTCATTGTTATGCTTATGTGCATTTTTATACATTAATGCCCCTTCTGTTGCTGTTTCAGTTTCAGATTTGAAGAGCAAGGTTCAAAGCATTTCTATTCTTGAGAAAGAATTTTATGGTATGGTTGTTCCTTGTTATATGATATCATCATTCTCTGTCTGTGATTTTTATATGATGGATATAAATGTATAATTACCATATATATGGAGATTTTTTTGTCAAATCCACTGCTCCTCAATTCTGACGTTTCATTTGTGCAGAGAAACTTAGGTTTTTGGAAGGAAAAATTACTAGTTACCAGCTTGAACTCCGTAATAGGGCGAGGATCATATATGGTTTAAAGGAACACCTTGAGGCCGAGAAGCTTAACAACAAATTTCAGCCGCAACTAGAAGAAATATCCTTTAACTTAGTGAAAAGCATTGCACATGTTCAATCTTAGTTTCCATCAATCACATCAAGTTGGTAATGTTCTCTTTAAAATTGTTACCTTAGAAAATCTTTGTTGGTGAAGGATGAGATTATAGAGAGATTGATGTCCGAGAAGCAGGTTATTCAGTTGCAATACCGTAGTAGCTTTCCAATTATAACCAAAACTCCAAATATCCAAATTGATCTATATTATTTTAATGCAGACAATGCAAATGGAACTTCACAATATGGAGATTGCTTTATGGAAATTTCAAGATATATTCGGCAGTATTGGGCAGGAGGCAAGACACATATATGTGATTAAAAAAATTTGAATGTCATTTAATCATTTATGAATTTTAGATTACCAGTATCACGGTGCTTAGCTACTTTTGTTTGAATTGAATCATTAGTCGTCTATCTCCTAATTATATACTAGGTAACAGATGGTTCTTCACCAGTTTCTGAAAGTCAGGACATACAAGAAGTTATCAATGACAAGCAACTTGAAAGGTGAGTGCTTCATTGAAAATTTGGAATTCACAAGAAGAAAGTGATACTGACTGTCGTGTGGTCTTAACATCCTGTTAATCCATGTGAAACAAACAGCATTCTAGGTAGTCCATGTGAACCACCCAAGCATACCATTGTACCTGTAAATGAGGAAGCAGGTAAATCATCCATTCTTAAAGGAGCTTTGTTTGTATAGTTTTTCGGTGGCCTGCCTTAGAATGTATGCCAACAGGCCATGAGTTGAAAACTTTCATAGTACATTTCTTGCACTTCTACACTTCCATATTGAAATGCCTGAACTTCTTTCTGTTAAGCTGGAAATTTCTCTATTGTCCATCTAGGTCTTTGATACTATCCTTTGGCAGAATTTTCCTAGCATATTATCCTTTGGCAGAATTATAATATAAAAACGTATTGGGTTCTATATCTACCATTGTCCTGTGGATGCATGTCCTGTGAACTTCATGTTTCTGGTTTCCATGACACAATGTTTTGTTTGTCAAATGCAAATGTATCAAATCTATTGAATCATGTTGTTTCTACGCCATCTACAATTACTCCAAATGTAGAATGTCAGTTGGAAGTCAACTCAGGCAGCAAGCAAGTGCAAAGCCCAACACCCCTTAAGGCAAGTGTCCATCCGATTCAAATTCTTTCTCTAGCATGGCTACAGCTCCTACACTTTCCATAGCTGTACACCCACATCAACAAAGTGGATTCCTTTACTTGTGCGCAGCATTCTCCCTTGCCATCTCTAGAGCCAATAAACTCAAATGCAGGCACAGTTGAATGCTTTCACGAATCCAAGGACACAGACATGGTATGATTAATAAACTCTCTGTTTTACAATGATACTCCCTTATCATCAATAACTCTGAAATTACTGCCTTTTGTCCTTTTACCCCCGCTTGCTGCATGCAGGCTAGCCATTCATCTCCGGCACAGCAAACAGACTCTGTGAATCCAGACACTGAGACTGAAAATTAGCCATGAGCTACGTACGATTGAGTTACTTAGACACCGCGAATTCTGATATTGGAAGCTGTCAACACCCAATGTTCAGCGTTGCAGCTCGGCCTTTGTTCGTGGATGATTCTTTGCGTAAATGCCTGTATAGCAGGGTTGTTTTGCTGGCATGTCTTGTAACTTGTGACCTACTCCAATTGGCTATCATTTTGGATAAGTGTGGTAAACATTTACAGCATAGCCCATCGCAGTTATTTCAGAGCTGATCATTTGTTAACTACAAGGATACAAGTACGGTTTTTTACTCATAAGAAACTGTCTTTTAGGCTACTTTGCAGATCCCTCCGAAAATTAGCTATGAAATGGTGGTAATTTGTTTGGCGAAATTACATTCCGACTCATTTAATTTGTTTATGTGACGCAAATAAAAACTCAAAAAGTACCAACTATAGAAACGATAAAATATTGTAAAGATTATGCACTGGAGTCATAAAAGCTCACTAGTTTGATCCCCGTGCGTTGAAAGGGAGACATGGAATTTCATAGGATATATTGAAAAAGGTCTCAGAAAAAAAAAACACACATGACAAGAAAAGAAGGAAAATGCAGTTCATTAATGTGTGGCAAAACTCCAAACAAAGTACAATATTTCACATCAATAGCTACATATAGAGAACTACCATTCCTTTCCATACTTAGTTATTGATTTAACAAGTTCACGGCTTAACAAGCCATGTAAAATAAAACCCAATAAAATAAAAGAACAAACCCTCCTAGATACATTTGCATTAGTGAATTTTTTGTTGAACACAGTTCTCAAATAGTATTTCAGTACAATAGTGCCTTTGTTGTTGTCCTTGTACAACCCCAGCCAGAGAACATTTAATGCAACAGGCAAATCGCAATTTCCATAAACCCATATACGACGGAATGCGTGTGCTTTGTTGTTGGGCCAATAAATAAATTACCTTTAGTGCTACAATTACTTCATGGATATACAGAGAATATGTGTATTCAGTTGTCATACTCAAAGATCTATTCATCGAATAGTCCAAAGATCTATCATGGATAGTCCACTGAGGATCTCCATGAGTCCAATACATCTCTGCAGCCCTTTTGTAACACTTCATAATGCTCCCCATGTTGCTGATTGTTTCCTTGTTGCATAAATATTCACATTGCAAATTTGCAGTTGTCTCTGCAGGAACGGTCATTAGCTAGGTTATCACTTGTACCCATGATGGTATGGTTGAATCGGGGAATTTGAAAGATTTGGACCCACTTTTGACTTCCAACCCTAAGTTGATTTTTTGTGTTTATCACAGACCGCTAATGCCCCTACTCTGTTAGCTTCCTCTTCCAATCAAGGATGTTTCTTGCAATGTGGCAAATATTGGAACTTGCATAATTGATTATATATTATTGCAAAAGTGTGAAACTGAAAGTTAGCAACAAAAATAATGTCAGCACGTCACACATGAAGCAGCATCTTTTCCTCATAGCATGTCAACAACCTTTTTTGCCTATAATTTAACAAAATTATTCATAACCTTCGACAATGTGAATTTCCTTACTACTCAAACTCCAAATAAAAAGTAAGCTCTGCGATATGCAATGTTTGACCAGTAATTCCAATAAAATTAATGCAGATAAGAGGGACCTAAAAGAAGAAGTCATGAGAGCACCCAAAAAAGCAATAATGAAGTGTCAAGACCCGTAAAACGGAGTTAGATCCCTTATATGCTTTACCTGAACTAATCTTTGAATCATCAGCTAGTACACATATTACAGAACTTGTATCATAGTGATGAACATTAAGTTTAATATTGAATCAGAGTACGGCCTTTTAGGCACAAAATACAAATAGACTGGCACGTAGGTCTCATATGCCTCCATGTTGATGACACAGGCCTCAATTGCCGATCTTAGGAGGTCACGTAGGGAGAAGCAGAGAGGGGAGGAGCTCCGCTATGCAAGGAAGGGCAGTGTGTGGCAGTGTGGTGGGAAGGAGCGAAGTAGTCGAGAGTTGCCACATAGGGGAGGAGCTAGAGAGGCTCGGTGCAAGAAGTGAGAGTATGGGTGGGGTGCGACATAGAAATCAGATCAATTGCTTCACCCGCAAGAGAAGCGGTAGATGCATGTTTCCTTTTGATTCCGTGTGGGGGTCTCAAATATTGAAGAGGATTGTGATTGTGATTATTGTTCTTTCGGAGTTGAAAGTTGTTGCAATTTTAATGTGAGAAAGTTGTGACCCCTTGAGAGAGTCCTTAGAGAGTAAAAAAATAAGAAAAATATTTTAAGAACTCTTTAAAACCATTTTACACCCCATAAAAATAACTATAAAGCACTACGTTGTTTGGTTTATACAAAAATGATAAGATAAATTTTAATTTTGTTTAAGCCGAAAAGAATAAGGGCTATGTAATCATAGATGACATGGTGGGTAATTGTGACACTAGAAAACTCGTCCGAATAAAATCAGTGAGGTCTAAAGTGGGTCTACTGGGCCCATATCTTTCTATTTTAAAGCAACAGCATTTCAGGCTTTAGGACCCAGGAGGCCAGCCCAACACATAATGGAGGTTCACAGCCACGACGGCCCAGAGCCGGCAGAGCCATCTTATATAGCGGCCGAAGAGTGCTAGGGTTTTCCCTTCTCTCTGTACCTCGCCGTCGTCGCCGTTGCCGCCGCGCTCGTCGTAGTCTGTTGCCGACGAAAGGTGTGTGTCTTCGCTCTGACTCCTCTCGTTGCATGGGCATGGCGTTCGCGCTGCGTGATACGTGGTTGCCGATGCCTGCCTGGGCGGAGGACGCGGTCGATCCGCGATGAGGATTTTGGACGGATGGCACGGTCGATCCGTTTACTTGGATGTAGAGACGCGCGCGGATAATGCTTTGGGTTGGGGACTTTTTTTTTTTGGATTGATGTAGCTGGTGTTTTTTTCCCCGAGAAAATTGGCTATATGCCTTCTCGCCCTCAGTGTTTCTATGGCGATTTTCGTTTCACCTATTATGGCCACCTGAATTGACCCTTTTACCCTCGAGCCACGGCCCCTCGCGCTAGCGACGGCGACCTCGGCTGCTCCGCCATGGACGCCGAGCTGCTCCGCCAAGCGACGCCGGCGACCCTGACGATGCATCTTGGGTCATTCACGTGGGAGCATGGCGGAGCACCTCGGTGTCGTCGGCGCGAGCGTCTGTCGTCGCCGGCGCGATGGGCCGTTTCGCCGAGGCCGCTGTCGCCGAGGTCGCCGGCGCGAGGGCTGTCGTTGCCGAGGTCGTCGGCGCGAGGGTCCGCTGTTGCCCCAGGGGTATAGAGCAAAGCGGGGGAGGGAGATGAGTTGAGAGCTGGTTCGGTGGCATCAGGTATGCAGGCAAAACGGCTCGAGGGCAAAGTGGTCATTTCAGGTGGCTATAATAGGTGAAACTAGGCAAAATCCCCTGAAAATCAGGGGCATCTTAATGACGCCATTCTGCCGAGTAGCATTTTGACGAGCGCCGTTCTGCAGGATGGCATATAGCCAATTTTCACCCTTTCCCCAATCTTCTACCTCCTTTGGGGTGTCCGGTCTTACATTTTGGCGACAAAGATGGATCGCTGCTGTTTAGATGTAAGTTTGTTTTTTGTAGTTACCGGTGTGAATGCTTTGTATTGAAATGATATGTGAATTGCTCTACGTGGGAAGATTTGTGTGAAGCAATCTTGACTTCCTTGACTTCAGTTTAGCACTTAACCTTGTCCTACGATAGTGATTTCGGTGCTCATAGCTCTATTATGCATGTAGAGCTCTTGGGGACTTTTTCGAACAAGTGAATGTTATAGCCCCTGCTGATCGTGTTTATTATAGGAGAAGGAAGCACACAGTAGGGTGAGGTTAGCCGCTGGCTTACCTGGTTGTTTATTTTGAGTCTTGTTAGCTTGCCGTGGATCAGATCCCTATGTGTGTTCGTTAGTTCAGTCATCTTTATCCTTGTAGCTAAGGTTGTTAGGCAGCAGCTGGCCTGCACAAAGAATAAGGAGTTAGTTGTGTAATCTTCTTTTAAGGGGAGATAAATCAATGGAAACGGCATGCTTTTGATGCCAAACATCTAGTACCAGGCGGTGGCTCCGAAAACAGCCAACTCCCTTCGCCGCGGCGACGCGGCGAACTCATCTTCTTCATCGTCGGTGGTGCGTTCGGGATCACGTCCTGGGATGCGCGCCTACGCTGTAGCCCATCCGGCAGCGGGTCGTAACAATTTGGTATCAGAGCCCGCCGGTTCTAGAACCATGGCTGCGTCGGTTGAAGACCGTCTCTCTGCACTGGAGGCAGAGAGCAAGGAAGTGCAACGTCTCTTGGAGGAGGTGCTCAAGAGCGTCAAGGCCAAGGGACCAGCGGACGAGACCGGGGGAGATCCTCGCGAATAACCGAAAGACGGGGGAAGGCGAAACCCAATTCCGGCATCGGAAGGCTCGAGACACGGCAGGGAACGCTAGCGGAATCCATCAGCAGCGCGCGGATCGCAAGATGGAGGAAGGAGATCGCCATGGCCAGATGGGGAAGATGGGAAAGACCGGAGGTGGACTCCTCGACCACCTCGGTTTGACTTGGCTAAGTATGACGGCTCTGAAGATCCGTTGGATTGGCTGAGACTATGTGAACGATTCTGCCGCTTCCACTAGATCCCAGAAGAAGAATGGGTGGGAGTTGCAGGGGTGCATCTGAGAGGAGAAGCCCTACAAGTGTTGGATAATTGGCAACAAGAAATCTGGCTCACTTGGGAGGATTTTCGCGATGTCTTCCGGCAGAGGTTCACGAGGCATTCCACAGTGGGACCTTTGGGGGATTTAGTCAATCTGAAACAAGGTGCAAGCCGGGTGGAGGAATATGCAAGGGAATTCCAGCGATTATTGGCACGCGCACCCCGTGTTCGTCGCATGGATCAAATCGAGACCTTCACCGTCGGACTGTTGGTCGCATTGACCGCAGATGTTCGAAGGGAAAGGCCCCGTGACCTTGCAGACGCATTGCTCGCGAGGCGGAGGCAAGGAAAGATGCTTGGATCGCCGAGGCATTGCAGGGTCTCTCGACGACCAATAGGTTGAGGCCGGTGCCAGGGAGAGGATTTGCGTCGACGGGCACTGTTTCGACGCCGTCCCGTTGGTCACCAAGCCACTTCAGCAGCGTGGGAGGTTCGCTACCATCACCTCCGGCACCAGTCGCGTCGGCAGCAGGGAGCAGCATTCGCCAACAGCCCGCCAACTCTTCAGGTTCACAGGGCAGCTCCGCGTCTACGCCGATCCACCGTCGGTTGAGCGCCGATCAGCTCGCCGAGCGGCTTGCGAAAGGCCTCTGCTATAATTGTGATGAGGTTTACACCCGTGGCCACAAGTGTAAGCGTGTCTTTCATTTGGAGGTTCTTGAGGAGGAAGACGAGGAAGTGGAAGAAGAGGGCGACAATCCAGAGGAGGAGCCTTCGCTGTCCATGTTGGCAGTAGGACCAAAGGGAGGTAACACTATGCAAGTGGAGGTGGAATTTCAAGATCAAAGACTCCTAGCTCTTATCGACAGTGGAAGTACTCACAACTTCATGAGTGGATATGCAGCCAGCATCGGCCCTTGGGAGCAGGTTCCTATTAAGGATCAGCAGGTAAAGGTCGCTGGAGGAGGCAAACTACAGTGCCTTGCAAGATTCAACAGACCCAATTCCATATACAAGGACAGGTTTTCTAGGCACCCTTCTTTGTGATCCCACTGGATGGGTTTGATGTAGTATTGGGCATGGAATGGTTGCAATCACTGGGCAAGGTCAATTGGGATTTTCAGAGCCACATCATGCAGTTCAGCCGGTATGGAAAGGTGGAACTCCAAGGTTTCCAAGGAAGAAGGCCTAAGTTGTCACATTATGCACTCACTGACCAAGCTTGGATGGATGACATTATGGCCAATTATTTGGATATATTTGCTGAACCGCAAGGGCTACCACCCCCTCGTCATTGCGACCACGCCATCCATCTCAATCATGGAGCTAATCCAGTATTGGTTCGGCCTTATCGGTACCCTTACCGCCAGAAGGATGAAATCGAGCGGCAGTGTGCGGAGATGCTTCGGCAAGGTATCATTCGTCCAAGTCAATCTCCATTTTCATCCCCTGTCCTATTGGTCAGCAAGGCTGATGGATCTTGGAGGTTCTGTGTGGATTATCGTGAGCTGAATAGGCAGACGGTCAAGGACAAATTCCCTATACCGGTGGTAAAAGAGTTGCTGGATGAGTTACGGGACGCTCGCTGGTTCTCCAAATTGGACCTCAGATCGGGCTACCATCAAGTCCATATTAGGGAAGAAGATATTCACAAGACGGCTTTCCGAACTCATCATGGCCACTACGAGTTCCTCATCATGCCATTCGGGTTAACAAATGCACCATCCACCTTCCAAGCCTTAATGAATGAAATCCTCCAGGCATATCTCCGGAAGTTTGTGCTAGTCTTCTTCGACGATATCTTAATATACAGTCGCACAGAGGAGGAACACCGAGAGCATTTGCTGTTGGTCCTAGAATGCCTTCGCCAACATAAACTCTTCCTCAAGGCATCCAAGTGTGCATTCGCCCAAGAGCGTATACATTATTTGGGGCACATCATCTCTCACAATGGGGTGGCAGCTGATCCAGCAAAACTTCAAGCAGTGGACAATTGGCCCTCACCCACCACTGTGACTGCCTTGCGAGGGTTCCTTGGGTTCACATGCTACTCCCTCCTTTCCAGTATGTAAGGCATAATATGTTTTCACTTTTTTTCCAATATATAAGGCGTAGCTGCATTAACCGTTCAGAAGTTTCAGAAATACCCTTCGCTGTGTAGAAAACTAATTAATTCTAGAATCGCATTCTTTCCTTGCGCTGATATTTCCTTCCCCTGCATGAGCGCTGATAAAAAATCATCTCATTAATTAGGGACAATTAATTAGAGGCAAATCAGGAATCACAAGTGCTATACATGGTCTCCTTGGTATTCACAAAAATCAAATTATGCCTTACATACTGGAAAGGAGGGAGTACTATCGCCGTTTCATCCAAGGCTACGCCTCCATTGCTGACCCATTGACGGCATTGCTCAAAAAGGGGGGATTTCAATGGTCCGAAAGAGCAGAGGAGGCTTTCCGAAGTTTGAAAAATGCATTGACCTCGGCTCCAGTCTTGGCGGTACCGGATTTTACTGTTCCGTTCATAGTTGAGTGTGATGCATCCGGTTTAGGTATTGGCGCGGTACTTCAGCAAAATGGACACCCCATAGCCAATTTCAGTCGAAAATTGGCCCTTCGGCACATGAAGTTGGCGGCTTATGAGAGAGAACTCATTGGATTGTCAAAGGCAGTGCGTCATTGGCGTCCCTACTTGGGTCGTAACAGTGAACCTTAGTGTGCCTAATCTTTTACATCCGCAGCACATGGTACTGTTACAAGCCTGCTTTGAATATCCGGTTTTTGAGATATTTCATTGAAACAGCGCAGTTCCTTGAGGAATGTAGGGTCATTCTCACATTTCAAATGGTGTGCCAAATTGTCTATTATATTGTCGGTTCCTTGGTGTAGCTATAGCATCTATTATTGTCTTTATCTGAATTTAACAGCTACTGGCTTGGCATATTCGTTGTCATATGAAAATAACATGCTCATACAATATGCATGAATATTTGTAGACTTGCATATGCAATTAAGTGCACATGCTCTGATAAGTGTAATTGAATTGAATTGTGTATTAGCTGTTTCTTTCTCCACACCTGATTTTCCTATTATCGCCTTGCATTGTTGCAGCATGGATGCCCAAGTCAAGCTTGCTGTCGTGGTCAAGGTCATGGGCCGCACTGGCTCGAGGGGTCAGGTGACCCAGGTCAGGGTGAAGTTCCTGGATGACCAAAACCGTCTCATCATGAGGAACGTCAAGGGCCCTGTCCGTGAGGGTGATATCCTCACCCTACTTGAGTCTGAGAGGGAGGCCAGGAGGCTGCGCTGAGGTGGCTTTGTGGTTCTGCACTTTCGGAAGTAAAACCTCAATTTTTTAGATAATGGAAGAGATCTTCTTGCCTTTGCATCAACTAGGGATGCATACGGCCAATACAAACACTTATTACAAAGCCATAAACATGGCGAGGAGGGTCTCCAAAAAATGTTGAAAGTAAAACCTCGATGATGAGTTGTTTCCTGTCTTACCGAAGTAAAATGTGGATGGATTGTTTGGCTTGCTTGGTTTACTGCCTTCAGGAGTTCTTGAAAACTGGTTTATCTTCTAAGTAGGCTATCTTTGTATGACTTAATGGCAATGGAGATGTAATGTGAACATGATTGCATTGTGCGTTCCATTGCCTAAATTAAATTGCACTTTATATTGTGAGACATGGTTAAATATGAGTTAGTCGTATGAATGCGCTATATTGGATCCTATGTATAGTGCTACGATAAATCTGAATCCTTTGTCTGATGGAGTACTTCTGTTTGTCTTTCTGATGAATTTACCCTATGCTAGTATTTTTGGTCTTACTGAGTTGCTACTCTTGTGTAGAACCTTTAGTGCATTGCCAGAGTCCCTAAAAGCAAGTATTCTCTATATTTAGGGACTAGTCTCTATGTCAATATCTAAATTTAGACATTCTCTAGGAAGATTCTTTCTCGGAGGTTCTATAGGGATTCTTTCTAATCTTTATATCTTTTTTGAGGATAGAGACTGATGTAGTGAATATAGAGGATGAAAATATAGGGAACAATAGCTATTTGATGATGGGGGATATTAGATCAATTTAGAGATGCTAGTGATGCTTTTGGCAATCATTTTGTTTCTTATATAGGCCCAGTTATAGGTCATACTAGTTAATTTGCATTTTTTTTTTATCATGCCTGAGGCTTATTGTAACTAGGGGTGTAAACGGCCCATATCAGGTAATGGCTAAACAATATCCTTAATCGCATGTTTTTTTTGGAATCGGATCTTGTTATGGATATTTTGGATACAAATATGGGATCGGATATTATCGGGCACGAATATGGACCGAATGCGAATCGAACCGAATACGGTTACAGATATTTTATCGAAGTATAAAACATAGCCAGACAACAAATAATTTCAAGTCATACTAACATTTCAAGTCATACTAACAAAGTGGCGGATATTAATAGTTTTAACTTAAAAAAAACCAAGTAAATAAGACGATCTATCATGTGTATTTAATTTTAGAAATCAATAAAGACCTACATAATTCATGCAAATTGGACTGTTGGGCCTTAGGCCAGTTGGGTTGTTGTTTGTAGGGTAGGTGGGCCTTAACCAGATATCCATAATATATCTAAACCGGATATTCGAAAAATTATCCGATCCAGTGGTATTGACTGTCTCGTATCCGATATCGTATCCGAAGCTAAATATTCGATACCGGAACCGAATCCAAAAATATTCGATCCGATCCTGGAAACATCCGGATCGTTTACACCCATAATTGCAACCTCTAAGCACCTTGGAAGTTAGTTACATTTATGCCTTAGAGGCGGCATTAAAGGCTAGTTTGATTCCCAACAAATTTTGCCACACCTAACAAGAAAAAATAAAATAATTTCATTGAAGTAAGGAGTCTCCCAGATGGGGAGACTTTTTACTTCAATTAGTCCCCGTGCTCTTTGAATGGATCTCTTAATTGTTGAGAACGTTGTCCGCGAGCCCATATCCTTTCTTTTTTATCAATTGCTGGTTCCAATCTTCCTCCCCAATATGACATTATAGTCCCGGTGTAGATAGAAATTCAAGTGTGGTAAGCTACATATTTTGAGGCCAAGAATTTACTTGTCACACTTGTGACAAAACTTTTAGTCTATGATGCATGAGCCTAATGGCTAACAAAGTGGGGCTATTTATCATCATGACATTCTTTAAAATTTGAATTTAGTCCCATAACACTCGGACCCACTTTCACTGATTTAGATGGTCCTATACATATCATACACACATGAGCTGTGACATAAACCAAACACTCACTAAAAAACTATGGCATGACTAATGTCAAGCGTGACAATGTTAGAGCATGAGCAGCAGGCTCTGTATCACGCGCCGGCATCAACACGTTAATCACGCGCGCACCCACCCGCCGCAGTCTGCTCGTTTGAATTTCGGTACTCGCCTATGTGCACGCGTGATGCAGGCCGCATTTGATGGGAAAATGCCACTCATGTTCTTTGGCTATAAACCAAACGGTCCCTAAGTCTCATGGACAAGCCATGCAAGGCGTGTGCCCTAGCGCTAGCTTAGAGGCAATTTTGTCATGTACATGCTCTTAACAGGTTTTGTTGTGAAGCTGCAAATTTTCCATTACTCCTCTTGTCCTCTTCAAAATTCCTTACTCATCCCTCGTATTGGACTGTGTCGACTGATAAAAAAAAAATGAGTTAGTGCTGGATACATCTGACCGCTGTGATGTCTTCGCTGTACGCTACGAAAATGAATTAGTGCTCGATACATCAGAACCATGTTCTCAAACCTTTGCCTGATAACTAAAGTTAACACGCCCTGCACTACACGTTCTCTCAATCTTTCCTTCCCAACTAAAACATAGTTTTTTCCATATTTGCCATCATCCTGGGAAGGGGAAAATAAAGAGAGAAAGAAAGAAAGAAAGGGAGCGCCTTGAGGGTAGTCGCCTGCCCGCGCCTGCGCCTCCCGCGGGCCCAGCCGTCGGCCAGCGCGCGGCAGCGGGCAGGCGACTGCCATGAAGTAAAAGCGAGAAAGAAAAGCCTTATCTGTGTGTGCCTGAACATCAAAATGCTGTCCAAGTAACACTCCTCTGCCTAGGCCTGAGTAGCATCTCCATGTTGTCACCTTGGGCAGGAGAGCCCCCGCCCCTCGTGCTGTTTGGTGTCATGGCGCTCGGCCTCGGGGACGAGAACCTCGTTGCCCTGCCGCTCCGGGGAGACAGGCTAACGTCCTCCAATGCCCGGAACTGGAGCTCCGAAGGGTAGTCGCGGACACACCCGATCCGAGGCCCTGCCCCGGTGCTCCACCGGAAGGGCAGCTGCTTCCCCAGCTGGTACGACTTCATGGCCTTCTTGGAGCTGATGCGGCTCAGGATCAGCTCCTCCGGCACCTCCACCACCTCCTCCTCCTCCTCGGCGCCGTCCTCCGCGAACAGGTTCTTCTTGCAGAATTCGAGGCACTCGCCTATCATGGTGGAGTCCTCGTTGGAATCCTTCCCGCACGGTGATGCTTTGCTATTGGCATTTGCAGCAGGTAGTACGCCGCTGTTGGAACTGATGAGCAGCCTGGGTGGTCGCCTCCCTTGCAGCTTGTTAGCTGATGAGGACTTCCTGATCGGTTGCGTGCTCGCTGTGGGTTCAGTGGATATCGTGGCGGGCGCGCCACTGCTGATATTGTCCATGGCATTGTCTTTTGCCAGTTGTGTGTTGTCTTCTTGCTCATCAGGTTGGCAGAGTTTGGTTAAGTCCAGCTGAGAGTGGCCACTCTTGAGGCTGAACTCACCATCATCTTCGCCTTCTACTGGGCTCGACTGTAGCAAAACCGAAAACCAGCACACAATGGATTTCAGTTGGGGTAGAAAGCATCTATGGTGGGATCTTGGACATATTTACATATCTTTTGCATTTTTCTCCTCACCTTGACATCGGTAAGATCCACACTTCTCTCCTTCAGAAAGTTCATGAATTCCTGAAAATTCTGCTCCGTTGGCCGGTAATGCCCGCTGTGAGGCCAGACAACCTGAAATGGACAAAGTTCTTGAGTCAGGTGCAAATTCAGTCTTATTGACAGAAATAGACCAATTCCCTGATACCTTCAGAATTCCTTTCTCGACAACTATCCTCCCTGCAGCAGATGTGGCTCCTCCGGCAAGGAAGCTGGAGTGCTGGAATGTGCCCTTCTGCTTCTGTAATGATGTCGTAGATTTCACCAACTCATCAGTTACCAAATTTTATCAAGGGCGAAGACGTTCTTTAGAAGCCCATGGATGTAGTGGTGGTTCACCTGGCCTATGTACAGAGTCTTGCAGGTGCTCAAAACAAAGATCCATTTTGTGCCCTTGGGGCTTCTGGTTGTGTCCACTATCTCACGGCTAAGCTTGTACATCAGTTTTTCATCTTCTACAATAACCTCGTAGGACTCCCTCTCTTTCTGCAGAATTCGTGATAACATATGTTGTCAGTAGGATGTGCAACTTATGTAGCTGATTAATTTCTGAATTGTTGGTTCAGACATTCAGACCAGAAGAGGAATGATAAACTTACTGGGCCAAGGTACTTGATGCACTGCTTGTGCAGCTTCCATCGAGAGCAATGGTCTTCTAGGCTGACATCTTTTCCTTCACCTACGTCTAACCTGTTTGCAGAATAACAGGGTATTCTGACCATTTGTATCATTTTGTTCAGAGATGCCACTAGTCTTCAGAGTTTTGCACATTCGTACCAGTAGAAGAATGGCTGCCTGCTTTCACAGTGGAGCCAACGGTGGTAGTAGAAATGTAGATTGTGGCCATAGCGATGTCGAGGATCAATCTGACAATCAGACATGAGATGAACGTCAGTTTTCCTTGCACAATGACACTGTCAGAGCAGTGCTGAGACATCGACATGTGATGTACCGCCTCAAGCCAATGCTGAAGAGCAAGTTTCTGGGCCTTTTCATCCTTGGACAGGCCTTTCCCAACCTAAAGGTGATAGCAACGCTACATCTGTGTCAGCAATGCAGTATATTCCAGGATAACTGATAATACAAAGGTGGCAATGCTACAGTTCGAACATGACCACAAATTTATCACATCTGAACAATAAGAACACTACCTTGGCAAGCCTAATTTTGGCCCGGGACCATCTTGAAACAGCCGTCTCAGGCTTCTCTATGTCGAAGAACGACACCGAATTCCGCTTGAGCAGCGCAAAATCAAGCAACTTCCACCTGAAATTAGCATCAGAGAAGTTCAAAAATGTAGCACCCCAGTGGTCCAGAATGAGCTCTCCAAACTTAGTACATGACAACCCTACCATTGTTGTTCTACAAGAACGGCGCAATCAGCGAGCTGCCGCCTTGTCCTGAAGCTCTTGTACACCTTCTGCAGCCTGACTGCGGCTGCCTGGTGCTCCGGGCTCGCCATTCCGACCACCGGAGAATCCGGTCCTGACCGGTCTCCAGTCGGCACAAATCTTGATAGGCCATCAGTAGCAGTAACCCTGCTGCTGCAGCTCTCCCTGCCATATTTTGGACTCCTTATGGTTACCATGGTCTCCATCTGAATTGGGTCAGCCTCTCTTCTCTTGAAGCTTAGGGAGCCTTCTATGATCAGCTTCCCAGAGCTGAAGGCAGGGAGCAATGCCGACGGGGACTTGGCGGCCTCCATATCGTCGTAGCTCAGGGACCGGATGAACAGTCTGCCCATGTTGTCTTCGATTGCTGGCAGGTAGTCCTCTGGTGGGTATGAGATTGACAGCCCCATTTTCTTGGCTGCAAGATGTGATGATCACAAACCTTTCACCTCTCTCCTCTCTCCTTGTTTTGATTGATTTGCTCCCGTCGTTGTGTATCTCACAACTTATGGTTTATATCAATCTGTGCCAAGAAAAAGCTTATTAATGGACATAGGAAAATTGTGATTGCTAGGAATGGATTACACCGTTTTAGAACAACACATTTCATCTCGCTTTTTTTAAAATTTTCTTTTCCTTGTTTGTGGATGTGATTTTCAAGAACAAAATCCATGTTAGGTCAGGTGATCAACAAAACAAAATGCAAGAACTCTTAAGAGAAAAAATCAAGGGAAAGAGAGCACGTGACTCCATAAGAAAAAAAAATAACACATGCATTTCTTGTTTCTTGATGAAATCAACAATCTGTTTGTTCCCGAAATGCACATGCCTCGTAATCTGGATAGATGAACAAAAGAAAAGGGAGAAGAAAAAGAAGAATCAAGAACCAGTAACATTACCTTGTTAATTGCCTATTTGCCTCCAAGTCCTTGTACCAAGTGCCAACTGCCTGACAAAGGCTCCTTAATTATGAGACAGGGCTGTGAGGTAGAAGGCTAATTGGTGTGGTGCAGGGCCAATAGGAGGAGATTTAGGAGGAACAAAATGGGGTGATGGCCATAGGAGGAAGGAGGGTGCTAAGAGCTCCGGACAGCTTTGCCTCAATGTTCCCGACCCTATAAATAACAAAGCAAAACTTGAGGTGTTCCGGTGTTGGCTAAAAGAAAAAAAGCAACTGACAAATTTGGTGAAATAAATGCATAACATTACATATGTGATCACAAATTACACAGATAGCTAAGGGACATGAAAGGATGGATTAAGCAGCTTTCACACTTGTCCTCCTTGAAGCAAACAGGCATTCTTAATAAGGAATATAAAAAGAGTTGAGTTTTTGGTGTCAATAGATGGCTGGTCTATTCTGAATCTATTCCTGCATTTTCCCCTCCCTTCAAGTGAGTTCTATTGTTTACTTATAAATAGCAAAAATGAAGGAAAAACCCTAGTATTTCTACTGTAGTCTCTTTATTGTCCACTGGGGGTTATCTCTTCCTATCTATTATATATACCACCACATTCGTCCATATCACCTAGATTATTTCAGCCGTTCGATCAACAGTGGGACCAAATTATAACGGTCTAGATCAATAAAAAAATTCTCACATAAATCAAGAAAAAAGTAAAAGATCTATGCCGTTCATTTTCAACGGTGGGACCAAATTATAACGGCCTAGATCAATCAAACAAATCTCACATAAATCAAGAAAAAAGTAAAAGATCTATGCCGTTGATTTTTGTGGGCCGGATTATAACGGCTTAGATTAAAAGATAAATTTTAGAAATTCATATTAAATACTAAAGATGATATAATATTATTGTTTTAGCCGTTCGATCAACGGTGGAACCAAATTTTAACGAACTACTCCCTCCGTTCCAAAAAGAATGTCATTCTAGCATTCAAATAGAAAGACAAATATCAAAACCAAATGACGCATGTGGCCCTGGTTATTTGGAATAAAGGTAATTAATGTGCATGCAAATCTGGCTAACAATTGGCCATTGAGAGTGGTGGGTGTCTAGGTGGAAATGGAATAATAAAAGGAGTGGAACCCATAGCCCAGGATGACATTCTTTGTGGGACAAAATTTGAAAGCTAGAATTCATTCCCACTCAACATATCAGATATGCCCGATGGGATTATACTGCCTGTGTCAACCTCGAGTGTGATTCCATTCTGAAGGCGATAGACCAAATTATATCAATAGTAAGATCAATGGTGAATAATGTCAGAAATGTAATTTAATGGTAAATATCAGTGAGGAATTGGTAAATTTAATGGTCAATATTCCTCACTATATTTCAATGGTAAATTTAATGGTAATTTATATCAGATAACAATATCTGATAATTTCAATATTGAGGCATATTGAAATTAATGGTAAGACCATTAATTTCTGATATATATGTTAATAAAGTCCATTGATCAATATGTTATCAGATATTTAGGTGTGATCTTAGCATATAGCCTATCACATAATTTCTGACATCAAGTTATCCCAGTGCTTCCATTCTGAAGTCACATTGCTAATCCAGAGCTCCAATTTGACAGCTGAAGGCGGCGGCGGGCACAGCCTCAGTTTGGGGCAGTGACTTATTTCCAAGAAGTGAAGGACAGGGAGCAGAGACTCATTACCAACACCGTTGCCACAGGAGCATGTTTTGTTCCACTCCTGCAGATTTTCCATTTTGGATAGTGTTAAACTCTCCAACGGACGAAATGCTGCTGCGTGGTGGTCAAAAAATTCTCACATAAATCAAGAAAAAAAGTAAAAGATCTATGCCGTTGACTTTTGTGGGCCGGATTATAACGGCTTAGATTAAAAGATAAATTTTAGAAATTCATATTAAATACTAAAGATGATATAATATTATTGTTTTAGCCGTTCAATCAACGGTGGAACCAAATTTTAATGAACTACTCCCTCCGTCCAAAAAAAAATGTCATTCTAGCATTCAAATAGAAAGACTAATATCAAAACCAAATGACGCATGTGACCCTGGTTATTTGGAATAAAGGTAATTAATGTGCATGCAAATCTGGCTAACAACTGGCCATTGAGAGTGGTGGGTGCCTAGGTGGGAGTGGAGTAATAAAAGAAGTGGAACCCATAGCCCAGGATGACATTCTTTGTGGGATAAAATTTGAAAGCTAGAATGAGATTCTTTTTGGGATGGAGGGAGTACATTAATCAAAGATCTATGCGGCTTAGATTAAAAGAAAATATTAGAAATTCAAATTAAATACTAAAACTGATATAATATATTACAGATAAGCTCTAAATTCGATCTGCTATATTAGAGATAGATTATGAGTTAGAGATAAACTCTGTATGCCAAAAATAAAAGATCTATACGTCTTAGATTAAAAAAAATATTAGAGATTCATATTAAATACTAAAGTTGATATAATATATTAGAGATAAACTCCAAATCCAATATGATATATTAGATATTAACTCTATATGCCAAAAATAAAATATTTATGCGGCTTAGATTAAAAGAAAATATTAGAAATTCTGATTAAATACTAAAGCTGATATAATATATCAGAGATAAGCTCTAAATTCGATTTGATATATTAGAGATAGATAATGAGTTTGAGATAAATTCTATATGCCGAAACAAATCTAGTCGTGCAAACACGCGGGCCACCTTGCTCGTTTGTCTTAAAGGAGGTATTCACTACACTACGTGGTTACATTTCTGCTCAATTAGGAAACCTGGTGAGTTATCCTCTGGACTTTAATTTGGTACAAGATTTTCGCATACATTTTCTTTAATTCCCTATAGCAACATAAATAAGTCAAACTCACTTGTAAATTTTGCCGACACATTACATTAAACAAAAGCATTAGGGCTAATCGATGTTTAATCAAATCAAGATCTTCTGATCCATAGCTCTATCCATGTCTGCATCACTAAAGGGAAAGCTACTGTCTGTTGGCGGTTGAATCTTCTGGAGGACCAACTATCCCTTGCCAAGTGTAAGAATTCTGCCCCTCGATGACCAATTCCATACGAGCCAACCTTAATCTACAAGATAACTAGCTGGGTTCTTTTATGGGGATGCAAACGTAACATCTAGCCCCATCCTAACTTTTGTCAATAACAATTGGACTCCTTCTGAAACACAAAGTAATGGATCAATCCGGATATAAAAGAATTAATTGAACAATCAAATTATGTAGTATGTTTGAACAGAGATTTTAAAATCGGATTTGACAGAATTTACCTGGTCCGAATTTTAGCAAATTTTGGTCGGAGTTTTTGCACACAGAAAATTGGAAGAAAAAAAACTCAGCCGTGATTCGCTGAATTTTGGTCGAAAGTATTGACCACAATATTTAATTTTGACACCATTTTGTCGCTTCTATTACTTTGTGTGTTAAACTTCAAATCTTGGTACCTACACTTTACTTGCAGGCACTTCAATAAATTTAGCGAAATACGTGCTACCTCGGTGACCCAACAAAAAAGAACTGCCCCTGCGTGGGTAGAGGCGTCAGGTGATTATTTTTCGGCATGGATCATAGCGGCAGCTGCAAGCTAATTGATCAAAGATAAGATTACATCTATAGAAAAATGGCATCACCAATCCCAGATGGACTTGCTAAACCGCAGAGCTCCCGGGGCATGCCTAAAAAAACCGAGGATTTCTCTTCTGAAAATGGTGCTGGTTGAGGCAGCGAAGCCGGCCATGTCGGCACGCACCGCCTGCCTGTCGAGCGATCGAGCTCCCTTTGCTTGACTATGGCCGTACCGTTCGTCCGTACCCTGATCACCAGCTGTACCCGATCGATCCCGTGTGCGCTTTCTTCTCCGGGCTTGGATCAGATGCCCTTGATATATATAAGTAGTATATATATATATTCATGCATGGTGCCTTAAATATATGTTCATGCATGGTGCCATAAAACCACCTCTGAAAAACTTTTAAACATAAACAAAACCAACCAGCTGGTTTAAGAAGTACGTCATAGCATATATTCAACATACTTTTCCTTATATATGCAGCTTATTTATTCAGCTCCGCTACTCTGAACATGTTTAAGTCAAACACAAATAATAATGCATATTAATAGTATTAGTTATGATTTACAAATAAAAAAACTATTCAAATCAATCTTATTGATCTATCGGTCACTAATTGCACGTCCAAACTCCAAAGCTGGGGTCATGGCTGCAGACTGCATCGCTCTCCTGCATCAATTTTTGTTCGGTAAGCTCGATCAGCAAGAAAATCAGGCTGATGCTGATGCTGATGCCAGGGGATGGCAGCTCATGCCATACTGCTGACTCCACTCTCTCAGTCAAGTACCTGGTATATATGAGCATCAGCCGCAGCTGGCCAGCACTCGCGGTGGTTTGGTCGCTGACAAGTGTATGTAATTCATAACCGCGTTGGTTCTGGTTGGGCATGGAGGCCATCCGAGCTAGCTAACACAGACATGTCTAATTGCGATGTTAATAATTTGTTGAAGATTTGCTGCATGCTGATCGCTGACGAGTGTGACGGGTGATTTGCATCCATGCATCTGCGTTGTATGCTACAGCGCCGTCGCCTTCGGTGCCCATATAATATATGCAGCGTCTACCTTGTATTAGCTATATACTACATCCGTTTCGCTATATTTGTTCATGATTCCGAAAATATTCATTTCAAAATATTTCTCCAGTATAGTAACCTAGAATGTTTAATGAGATTTTTAAAGATGATAAAACTGGTCAAATTGTTGTTTCCAAAAAAGGTTTAAATGCATGCAGCCAACCAAATTCATTAATTAAAGGTAGCATGGTCATCCCAATATACTTTTGCACTTGAGTTTGTGTCTTCTTGGTTTGTGCGTAATAGTACGTGGGCGTGGACAAATATAACAACATGGGAGTAGCTAGCTCGGCAAATTGGTAGCTGTGGGATCAATGGCAGGCAGGTTCTTCGCCACCGCGAGGATGGCGATGGGCATGGATGGACTAACGATGGTCACGCTCATGGTCAAGGAGACATGGCCAGCACTACTCATCTGCCTGCAAGTTTTGGTTGATTAATATATCAGTTGGTACTTGGTAGGAGTGCTGCAAGTATGCACCATGCAGATCTTAATTCTTGCCCATATGTCAACTTAGAATTAAGTGAACCGACATAGAGGTTTTTTCACTACAAAAAAGGGAAGTTTTATTGGTTCCTTATGTGTACTTTTTAAAAAACCTGTCTAAAAAACCCCAAGAATTGTCCCAAGAACAAAACTTTGATTTAAATATAAAATCTGTAAAATAAACTCTAGTGCCCACAGATTAGAAGCAGAATGATAGCATAACTGATATAAAAATCAACAATTACAAAGTTGTTTTAGCCAAAAGACCAAACTTATTACATGTAAATGGTCATAGACCAATAGAGTCACAACAGAAGACTTATACAACGTTTTCTGACATAAAACCTACACATACCGTATACAAAGGCTATAGATGCAATCCTAAACGTCTAGCGGAGAGCCCTCGTCTTCGCCTTTCATATTCGACGGTGCATATATTGTAGGGTGGATCGTGGAAGAACGATACTCATGTCTTGTTGACGAACAAACCCGTAAGATTAAACTCGCGGGTGACAGGTGAGTTTGTTTCTTACTAATAAAACAAGTACTCCCTCCGTTCCAAATTATAAGTCGTTTGACTTTTTTGACACGTACTTTGACCACTCGTCTTATTCAAATAATTATTGAAAATATGAAAAAACTCACGTCATTATTAAAATACCTTTCATGATAGACTAAATCATAACAAAAATAAATTATAATTATAAATTTTTTTGAATAAGACGAATGGTCAAAGCACGTGTCAAAAAAGTCAAACGATCTATAATTTAGAACGGAGGGAGTAACTTATATAGGAAAGATGCAAGATGAGGTTTAGTTGGCTATTTGCATTGCCATGTTTTCAAAAAAATCCCAAGTTTTTTAAAAAGTAAATTTTAAATAAAGGATTTTAAGATCAAAACATTTTAAACATTTCCTTTCTTTTGAAACAACCCAATGGCATCTTTTGACAAAAAAAACACGGGGTTTTTAAATAGAAATACTACTACATGGATAGTCACCTCGTACAGTCTTAACCTGATGTGACCATGCCCATTATGTATATACGACCAACACTACATTAACCAGCTGGATGGCATGGCCACCATTGAGCTTGTCATAGCGACATCCTCACTGTGGTCGTCATTGAGCTTGTCATTGATGACTTGCTCTTAGTTGACTACGTCTACAACTTGTTGGCAAGAATTCACAGCTTCATTTGCTTTACCTACACTTACTACAACATCTATGGCTGCATGGATCATGCGTTACAACATGGAGCGATCTCCACATGCTCTCACACTATTTGACAACAAATTTCTGTATTATATGAATTTTATGAATTATCTTTCCTTAAAAAATATTTCATACACTATAACTTATTGCATGAAACATAACAATTTTACAAAATATCATAAAATATTTTACCTTGTGTAGTTTTGCAAACTCATGAATTATTTGAATATATTGCATATTTTTAAAAGAATGATCATTTGTTTAACTATTTTAAATTCAAACTAGTTGTATTTTTGGAAATTTATAGAAATTATTCTCTCTTGATGGTCGTGGGCAGGTCGTCAAGAGAGATCTCCACCTGCACTCTCGACGGCCCGGCCCACTATACGTTGCTAGTCCGGAAGTTCTCTTGTTGGACTTTGAGTAGGCCGTCAAGACTGCCGTGAATCTACAAAAACATAACTCACCCTTACTTGTTGAAACAAATTCAATGGCAAGGGTGGTATGTGGCGCTGGTGCTCACCCGTGAGTTTGCGGGTTCAAGCCTGCACTCACGCCTTTCCATTTCTTTTTTTATCTCTCGCAACAGCCTCTACATGAGCCTTCGAGAGAGATCTCATTCCTCGCATGGAGCACTGCCCATTAAGAGAGGGAACTCGCACCATGCCACATCTCTCAATGACCATATCCAGACTATCAAGAGAGATGCATACAAAAATGCCCATAATTGGCCACAAATAATTGGAGGCACCTTTATCTCTAGCGCTAAAATGCAACCCTTCAAAGAAAGTTACTTATTTAAGTATCTTGCTAGCCACAAACTTCATTCATTCACCGTGAGAAACCCCACACTATTTCTTTTGTACTGCTAGTTTGAGCCTCCATGGACACCCGACTCCCCATGTGCGCCTCATCGATTCCTACGATCGCATGATTGTAAAAATACGGTAGCAGATGGAAATGGTTACGCCACCACTCCCTCTAGAATTGCCTCCACCGTGCGCCGCAACTTCTAGCCAAATCAGTGGGTTCCTTGGCAACGCTACCTCCTACCTCTCCTCCACCTCGTCCAAGGCTGAACTAGGCTCCACCTCCTCCGAGCAGTGGTTGTAATGTGTTTAGGTCTATGTATTTTGTGATTTAATATATATTTAATTAAGTTATTGTAATTTATAATTATTTTGAGCTCTATCTCAATGGCATGTACCAGGTCTGTCGAGACATATGGTGTGACTGTCAAGAGAGTAACGTCGTTCGCTCTCCAACCACCACTCCGTAGGTGGTGAGATCGCTCTCGAGTCTCGACGGGTAGACGATGACCATCGAGAGAGACTCGATGTGTGGACGATTGATTTTATGGGAGTCAAATTTCCAATTGTTTCTTGCGGTAATAGGATCTAGGGTACCGAGTCTGACTCTTAACTCAATCCTGTCCGTGCCTATTACTATTGAGAGTCCAGGCTCGTACATACACACACAACACCAACTTTAATACTCCCTCCGTTCTTTTCTGTTTGACACCTTTGACTTTTTGACATACCTTTAACCATTCGTTTTATTTTTAAAAAATTATGTAAATATCATTTATTTTGTTGTGATTTGTTTTGTCAATAAATGTACGTATGGCATTACTATTTTTTTATGCTTGCACTAATTATTTTGAATAAGACAATTGTTCAAAAACATGTTCAAAAGTCAAAGACGTTAAACATAAAAAATGAAGGGAGTAAAAGCTAATACATATATACTTACACGTATTTAGCGGTAGAATAACGTGTAAATTTATTTTCATTATATATTTAGTATTATAATTCTTTAATTAATAATGTACATTTTTAAGATTTTTTGTAGTGTAAAATGGGTCGTCCTTTTAATTGAGCAGCTAAGAGGTTCCATACGCCGTTTAAAACCGGGCCAGTCTCACAGAACCGTTCCTAGGCCGAACCAGGTCTGCTGGCATGTTCGGCCCGGCAGGCCCGTTAGCTTGCACCACGCACTGACATTCAACTTCGCTATATTCCTTTTTCTCTCTCTTCTCCGTGTGGCCAAGGAGGCCAAGGCGGGAGATTGACCTTAGCAACATTTAATTCGAACGCCTCGTTTCAAATGACATTAAGTTTGATCGCCTTAACGCGTACGATATCGAGCACACGGATTTGTGATCTCAATGACATTCTTCCTATTTTCTCAATTTACTATTGATTTTCCCTGTTTTCTTTGAATGGATTGACCATATTGCCCCTGTCCCTTTTAACTGCATCAGTTCACCCCGCATCTCCCCCATCCCCGCATCGGTTAAGCCGCTTCATGACGGTGAACAGCCCAATGTGCGGCCGGAGGTAAACAAACTAAGTTCAACAGTACAACCACGAGTGCTGGTATAGGCAGGCCCTGGTTGAGTACCCTGCAAATTCTTAGTTTGGGCATCTCACTTGGTGGAATAGGGAGCGTAGAATCCGTAGTATACGGTGTCACGTAGACTATGAACCTATTGGCACAAGAGGGGGCCTCTGGCAACTTAGTACTAGCCCAGCGGTGCAATCCTTCGCGGAGATGCCTGAGCTATGAGTGAGTTGGTTAAAGACGTTGTGTTGCTTTACTTCGTAAATTGCTTCTCGTGGGTAAAGCGTGCAACCTCTACAGAGTGTATAACTGTCTAGACAGTCGTGCCCACGATCAAGGGCGGGTGACGAAGCACTGCCTCAATGGTAGTTTTCTCACCCATGTTTTCGAAATGGCATTTTAAAAGTAAAAACCACGACAGGACGTCATGAGTCTTATTTTGGGCCTTCGCAGCAGTACACTATGGAGTGGCTGAGATATTATGGCAGGAGCCATGAGTTGACAGGACGATTAGCCTTGAGATATTCATATTGACATGACAAGTGTCATGATATTATGAGCTTGACATGGCAGGAGCCATGAGATTTTGTTTGACTTGGAACTCAGCCTTGAGTTCTTTATCGACATGGCAGGAAGCCACGAGTTGACCTTGGTGGGTTAAAATCGGCGGGTAGCCGAAGTTTCAAAAAGAAAGAGACTTGTTTTCACTATTCTTAACTCATTTTGATATTTTCAAAGATATAGGAAAATCTGAAAAGTTGGGTTTGCCGCAAAATAAACCCTAATCCCTCCTTTGTTAAGTCCCCAGTTGCATATGTCAATTTGGCTTACGAGCATTTGCACATATACTCACCCTCGCATTTATTCGTGGGGCTGCTCATTCCAACGAGAAGGTCTGGAGTCGCAGAGTTACTATCCGTACGACGGTGAGCCTGAAGACAACGATTTCGTTGACGGTGTTCATGACGTGGAGTACCCCGACGTCTAGGATCGCTACTACAACTTGCCTGTGGGATTGTGTTGGATTTTCCTTTTGATTTTACTATGTATCCATGCTTCCACAGTTGTATGGCCCACGTGCCAGTCTTTTGTATTATGAGCCTTAATGGCTGCAATCTAATGTAATATTTGAGGTTTTAATGAGAATGGTTATGATCTAAATTCTGAAATCTGTGTGTACTATCTACTGATATAGGGACTAGTACAGTAAGGCACAAAAGGGACTCGACTCCGTTCTGCGAGTCCCGATAGAGTTGGTACCAGAGCCAGGCTGTAGGACGCAACCTAGGTAGAAGTGGAAATTCTTTAGAAATTATTTTTCTATAAACGATATTTTTCAAAAATCTTTGAAAAACCTTCTCACCTATTTAATTCTTCGTGAGATTCTTAAATCTTCCTTATCTAATTCTATTTCCTCGAACTACCTTTTGTTTTCAACAAAAATATGTTTTAACCAAATATGTTTTGCATCGTCTTCTATTTTTCAAACCAAATGTGTTTCTGAAATCCTTTTCTAAATCAAAATCTATAGGAACGCCCTTTTCACTAGGAACCCATAGCTTGTAGATATAAGGAAATAGAAGGAATAAATACCTAAGACTGCAGTACCACATATAAGCTAAACGTATTAGACGACATTGGATCTTCATTTGGAATTTTTCGGATAGCTCGCAGTCATGCAGCTATCGCTCCTGTTTTTCGAAAAATGGTATCTATGGTTGTTCTGGTGTGATGGTTTGTGTGTACATTAGATGTTATACCTCCCTATCAGTCTTATTCTTCGATCCTCTCATTTTAATTCGACCCTCATTCAGATGGTGGACACTCGAAAAACTAATGTCGGTCGTGGTAGAGGAAGATGATTGGTACCGTAAGAGCCCCCGGATCAACCTCAAGCAGCTGGTCACCATCAAAATCAACCTAATGTTGGAAATCAAGTCAACGAGGATTTGCCACCACCGCCTCCTAATCCACCACAGCTTGACCAAGCTTTGGCAATGCACCTGTAATCTTAACAATATCAGGAACAAAATCTCAGGTTTTCCATGCGCTAGCATCGCTTCCCTCAGTGAAGCAATATCAGGAACATTTGAGGTCGCTGCCTGAAAAGTATCATTTTCTGTCGGAAGCTAGCAATGGATAAATTATTGCAACTAACGGTTTTTACCTGATAATGCAGCCTGGAGTTGTACTCTGTTATAGTATGGGCACATTTTCAATATGGAAAAACTTGATTTCCTCATGTCTGTTTTTGCATAATTCTTTCAGTAGTATTTTACTACAGCTACATAGGAGCTATTATTGTCTTCCAATTTATTACTGTACATGACAGGTTTCCTCTTCTTCCAGTGCAGGTGAAAATAACATATAGGGTGCCTTTCCCGGTATGAGTAAGCTGTGGCTGCCATCATGCCATGTGATACAAGAGCTCAACTGAATTGTGAAAAGGCAATGATGTACACTGCGATTCCAATTAATAAGGTGAGGTCAGCACCAGTGGTTGTGGTGGAATATCGAGCAAAGCTGGCTAGAAGGAAATCTCAATACTTGAATTAGAAAGTCAGGCACTAAGGCCTCAAAGCATGTGGCAAGATCAGATGTGGGTTTTGTAAGGCGATAAAGTACAATTGGGGGAAATTAAATGTGCCCTGAAAGAGCCAGCATCAAGCACTTTTGGTGCACATCTATCTACTCTGTTCTTCAGATTACAGTCAAGTTGTAGCAACTTACCTCTTATTCAGTACATGAGAATCCTGGTTACACAAAAAAAAAAAAAAACCCGCATAATCCTGCAGCTGAACCTTCATCTAAAGCACAGTCTTTGAACTAGCAGCAATCCACCTCTGATCCTGTGATTCATGTGTAAATACAAAATGCATCATCTTAAAAAACCAGTAAGTGCGCCACTTATTTTTGCAGTAGTATGTCCTTATTAGTTGATGTCACTTAAGATTGAAATGGGTTTTTTATTTGTTTTTTAGCTTACAGTTGTTGGAAGTTTCAATATGAAAAAGTTATGATCCCTTGAAAGAGATCTCGGAGAATCCAAAAAATTATAAAAAATATTTTAGTAATTCTTAGAAAAACCATTCAAAACCCTACAAAAATGACTACAATGTACATTGTTTGGCTTGTAAAAATTAACAAATTTTAATTTAATTTAATTTAATTTAAGCTGAAAAGAGCAAGGTCTTAGATGCCCATATCAGACATTTGGGACTCACCTATCAGACGTATTTTGGGAGTATTTTGAATCGTATTTAAAGCTCGTTTATCTCTAAAAAAGCTTGTAATGGTATTTGTGAATGGATAATATATTTCACACTTTTAATGGAAAACATGAGATTTTGTTACCTTGTAATGGCATCCATGTAAAAAAAATCCTTTGACTAAATGGAAAATATTGTTTTGGCCACCTTAAGTTTGTGAAATTTTATGTCCGCCATCAATAGAAAGAAATAGGTTTCAGTAGGAATCACATCTTGCAATTATGTGAGAACCTCTTATATTTGATGCCCTATTTTTTACTGGACCCCTACAACTCGATTTGCATCTACCACTCCCGTGCATTCTACGATGGTGGACTTTTAGCCCCTTGAGGCCAGTTTCGTGCCCACGTGTACGCTACGTCGGCGCCACCTGGTGGATTGAGTCTAGGGAGAGCATTCTTGAGGTGAGAGTAGAAGTTAGAGCGGGGCGGAGTAGCCGGCCAACAGAGGCAACGACCTGGTCGAGGATCCTCGGCAAGCAGAGCTATCAGTGCGTGGACGATCCATCTCCTCATGCATGTTGGGAAGGAGTAGGCGACGCTGGCTGCAACAGAGCTAGGGCTCACCGACTACACAGTGGTAGGCTCGAGGATTGTCGATGGCGTGGAAGAGAAGAGATGGTTGTCTCCCCGGAAAGGAATGTCACTTGCTGAGTCCCTTGATAGAAATCTTGCCCCCCGATTTGAATCCCTCTTTGCTACTTTGTTCTTGGTTCAAAGTTGAGATGGAAGATTATGTTTTTAGCATACATATAGTTGGATCTTGCCCTGATTTGAGTCCTTTTTTTGGTAGTTTGTTCATGTGTTTGTGGCACTTAAATTTTGTTCATGTGTTTGTAGCACTTAAATTTTTAATTTGATTGTAATTTAGGCCGATTCTTTTGCTCAATGTAGAGAGATAATTGGCTTGCGTTGTAGTTGAGTTGTTGAAAGATCACTCATGCTACGAAGATGGACATCACATAGTACATTTACTATCTCATCCCCGGTAGTACAACACCCTCTGATTTAGTGTTTGTGTATAATGACAAACAAGCTATGCAACTATTGGAGCATCATGAAGGCGAGTAAGTCATGCAACATATATGTTTTCTTTGGAGGTGTTCAGAGCATGATGAAGCCTATGACTTTCATTCTGTTTTAGAGGATGATGATGGTTATTACATGATAGTGATTTTGATGAAAATCTGTTTGTGAATGGACAAGGGTTAGACTGGTCCAATTTAACAGTAATCAACCAAGATAATATACAAGCAAAGAGTAGAAGCACTAAAAGAAAGAGGTTCGTTGATAAGGACTATAGTGATTTGAGTGAAGAGACAAAAACTCTTCACAACCTGGCATTAAAGCCACCGTTAGGTGCTCAAAATGCAAAACGATGGGGGAGGGGGGCACAACAAAAGTATATGCAAATCAAACAATCTCAATCATCAACTCCTATCACAACTATTAGGCCAAAGGAACGACTTAATTTCTCACTGTCATCCATTTTACTTAAACAAATTTTTCATTGTTTTCCATATTTCTTGAAAGAGCAACTAGTGGACGGCCATCGAAATCACTTTCTCAGCTACTCCCTAAAAGTAAGAAGAAAATAACCCCTAAATGACTATCTCAAGTGGATACCAGTACTGCTAACTCCAGTCAGCTACATTCAACAAGAAATAAGAAATGATCTTCAGTATAGAGTAACGCAATCGAGTCTTTGTGGATATCTCCGGTCAACAAAAACAACCTTTTGTACATGTTCACATAGTTTGTGATGTAATAGATCCAAAGGTACAAGTGCACATATTTTGTAATGCATGTTTGGCTAAGTCATGTCAACCACTACATTCTAAATACTCTTATGTTCTTGACAAAAACATGTCTGGATACAAGACCACTTATATGTAATGTGTCTCGATGCAAAGTACATGACCACTTATATGTAATGTGTCTAAGTGTTAGGTGATAATTACTCTATGTATGTGGTATGTTTTGATGTTAAGTTCAAAACTATAGGGATCTTTCAAAAGCTAAAAGTTCACAATTGCCGAATGTAGGGGGTTGGTAGATGCAAATTGAATTGGAGGGTGTTCAGCAAATAGGGGCCTAATGAGAGGTTGTCAGATTTTTTTTTTTTTGGAAGCAAAGTGTTTCAATTTGGATTGGATTTGGACCTCACCCAAGCCCATGACGTTGTTTGGAGTCATTGAGGCAGACTAGTTAATTGGGGGCGTCAACTGGAGGCCCATCTGTAGGCGATCAATTAAAATCATGGAACTAGTTATGACCCGATTTGTTTTCCTTGCCTGATCTGTTGGTCCATAGGACAGCGTCACTGCCATGTGAAATATTTCCAGGGACTGTGTGTCTCTGAAGATTTTGTTAGCAAATACTCTCTCCGTTCACGAAAAGAAGCCGTTGTAGATGTTTGGACACATGTTTAATCATTCATCTTATTTAAAAAGTTATATAAATATCATTTATTTTGTAGTAATTTGGTTTATTATTAAATCTATTCTAAGTATGACTTATATTTTTACATATTTGCAATAAAGTTTTGAATAAAACGAATGGTCAAACATTTGTTCAAAAATCAACAGCGACTTCTTTTTACGAACGGTGGGAGTACTATGCAGATACCTGGTGAAAAAGAATTAAAACAAAGAACTGGATGGCGTTCACTGATACTATATAACTACTCAAGACTATATTACACAAGACTAATATTACTACTACCTGGTGATATGCCGTATGAAGCAATCATGGATGCCGATTTAATGATAAATTCTGAATAAGAAGCACTGGACTTCCATATTTCGAAAATAATGTATTGTAATTATTGTTTAATTGCCGTGGTGGCCGATAACAAAAAGGAGATTTTTTACATGCACCCAGAATCTTTATGACCATTGATCTAGTTTGATTCAATGGTCTTTATTAGCTCTTCCCCCTAGGGGTTAATTGGCCATCCCGTCGTGACTCGTGAGACATGCATGCTGTTTACCTTTCCTAATTATCGGGCCATGCATGCACAAGCCCTTAAAGGCTTAAATTTAACTCTGGACCATTAATTCAATACATCGTAGCAAATAGCTCCTCAATTTCTAAATTAAAATTGACATCAAAAGCATCTTCAATGGTTCCACTATATCCGTTTGAAACACTATTCATGTCTATACTATGTACCCCTCTAAAACACTATTTATAGAGACATGGATAATATTTTAAAGTGGGGTAAAGATGTGTAGCACAGTCGAAAGTGCTTATAGACCGTCGTATAGAAAAATAATATACATGCAAATCCATTAAAGTATTTGTTACTTATCATCTCTGTCGGTGCTTAAGTCCACAACCGTTAATCCACAACACATTCTCCAATCATTTTTTGTGCACCTCCTTTTTTTTTTGCTATAAGCCATGTTAAAATTTGAAAAATCGCAAAAAAAAAAAGTCATAGGTTATAAGATGTTCATCGGTTTGAATATATGTTTTGTAATTAATTTTGCTTTATTTTACTAATCTAAAAGTTTAAAATGAGCTAGGAGCAGTATCCTAACTTGTATGCATGCCTTCTAACTTAGGCCTTGTTCTTTTCAGCGTATCGTTGCATTAGCGTATTACTGTAGCAAATTTGAGAGCCCTTAAAATGAGGTCTAAACATTATAAAAAAATAATTAAAAATAGGTTTAGGATCTTTGGAATGACTACTAAAAGTCACGAAAAAATCGTTACAAATTATCACAATATATAGGCTATATAAAAATAACAAAAATTGCTACAGTAATACGCAACGGTACGATACGCTGAAAAGACAGGGCCTTAGAGAGTTCTTCATGTGTAACTGAAAATTGGGTCTACTTTGTTTAGACGCTACTTTAAATCAATTATTCTTGGATATACCTCCACGCATACATGCCGATTTCCATACCTATTCCTGGTTTCCATACTCTGAGCTGAATGAAGGAAAAGGAAAATAGAGGGAGGCTGCGACCAAGAAAATAGTGGAAACATTCATAAACCTTCCTATTTGACCACTCAAGTAGAAACTAGAGAAACATGCAAATTGGTGAAAATTCTAATGGACATCACATTTATTAAATGATCTTGACCCCTAGGGATGTAGAGGGTGTATCGTAGAACTGCACAATACAAAAAGGAAATTATGGTAATGTGAAAAGAGGAAAAAAATGTTAGTTTTTTTTTTAAAAGAGGGGCAGGAGAACTGCCGTCCTATTTCATTGATCAGAAGGAGAAAACAAAGTAAAACCCATGCACGCACGGGGTACAACCACAGCACTCCGCTGTAAACCTGGCCAAAACCAGACACACCACCGGCTACCGCCAGGGACACGACCCACAGAGGGGAAAGAACCCCTGCTGCCGCCTAGAACAGAAGCAGAACAGGAGAGAGAGATAGGAGAGAAAAAGGAAAAAGAACAACACCGGCACCGCCGGACACCCAACCAACACTCACACAGCAGCGAGCGACTCCTGCAACAACAGACCCAACGGAAACCCATAACGCTAGAACGGCAACCACGACGCCTCCAACAAGGTAGCGACAGGGAAGACCCGCTGCCGTCGCTAAACCGCTAGGGTTTTCACCCAAAGCAGGGCAAGGTCCAAATGGTGATGCCTCCAATGAGGAGAACGACACAAGGGTGACGCCATCACCAGCTTAAAAGGCGGGGCTTTCGCCCAAGACCTGGCCTGCTAGCTTACATAGGCCTCCGAGGGTGAACAACAGCAGAAGACCGAGCCGTCGGCCGAAGACGCAGAGCCGGAGAGCATCGACGAGCACCACCAGCCGACGCGGAAGAGGCCGCCCCTGCCATCCGACACCTTGAAGAAAGGGAGGGTGTAGACGGCGAGGATGGGACCGAGCCAAGAGGCGGAGAACGGGGACGCCACCGGAGAAAGGTCATCAGCCAACGCCGCCAGAGAGGGGCCACCATGCCGGATGGCCCGAGCACGGGAAGCGAAACAGACCAGACGCCGCGCCACCAAGGCGACGCTAGCCGACCCCCGCCCCTACCCCGGAAGAAGCCAACCGACGCCATCAAGCACCTCGCAGGGAGGGGAGGGCAAGAAGACAAGGATGGGACCAAAGTAGAGACAAGTGGCACAGCATCGCTGAAGAACGGGCGACGGCGCAGCACGCCACCACAGGAAGAGCCGAGGAGACGCCAGGCACACGCCCCTGGAGCACACCTGCTCCGTCCGCTCCGGCCAACTATCCAAAGCGAACCCCCCCAAGCGGCCTCCACCGAGGCGGGCTCAGGGGGAGGGGGAAGAAGGAGAAGAAGATGCCGGTACCGAGCTTCGCCGAGCTACGAGGCCACCGGACCCACGACCCTGGAGCACACCCACTCCGACCGCTCCGGTTGACAACGCCTAATCCGAGCCTCCTGCCCGCGGATCCGGCCAACAGAGCAGTCCCCTCCAAGCGGTCTCCACCAAGACAGGTCCAGAAGGAGGGGAAGAAGAAAGGGGGAAAGCTGGCATCGGGCTCCACCACTGCGCGCGAAAGAGGGTAGTGGGAACCGCGCGCCCTGCGAGGGATGATGGGCGGTGGACTGACAGGACACGGGAGAGGAACAATGCTGCGCACCGGGCGGCGCCGCAACACTGGAGGAGGGGATGAAGGAGGTCGCCGGCTAAGTTCAGATCTGGAGCGAGGAGTCCGAGGCACGTCGGCCGGCTAAGCACAGATCTAGAGTGAGGAGCCCGAGGCATGCCGCGCGTTTGTAACTAAAGAAAAGGAGTACAGGAGCACTACTCAATGCGAAATCATCAAACAAAAACCTGACATCTTATCTCATGAATAAACTTTGCATCATGTTAATCCAAAAAGGCTGTCTTCGGAGGTGAAATTTCTTGCTTATTCAGAGAAAGAAACCTGATACTCCCTCCAGTTTGATAATTCCTGTCGTTTTAGACATGATCTCACATACCAAGAAAGTATTAAATATCTCGTAGTACTCCATATGGTCAAATAAATGCTTATAGTTTAGTGGTTGCTCCCACTTTCCCATGAGTTGCATGTCTAGGTTCGAATTTTGATGCTATACTTTATTTACATGCACACCCAACAAATGGTTCTAGGGCCACGTAAAGTTTTGCTTGCAATCAATGCATCCTAGAATGACAGGAATTTTCCAACTAAACACAAAACGCTCCAGCGACAGGAATTATCAAACTGGAGGGAGTATTTGAGCACGGAAACACAGGTTGACCACCTTTTTTTTTAAAAAAAAAACAGCTTGAATAGTTTCTTAGAATTGATACAAGATGAGTTATCACGTCTTATAGAAGAAGCAAAAACTACCTTTCCTATGTTATCTTTAGAGGAAATTGAACTGAAACTTCTCGAACTTGCAGCGTTTCTCACTTAACCCTTTAAACTTGTATTTTACTTTGTAGGCCTCCTAGATTTGCCTCTGTTTGCACGGTTACCTCAAAACTGTTAAGGTACCATTAAATGATGACATGGCAGCTTAAGTGGTTGTTAATTGCCAAGGTGGATGCAACATAGAAGACAAAATGCTGACATGGTTAGTCACATATGTGTAATAGATTCAAGGATGACTAAACTTTACTTAAATTTTTTAAAAATGTTATTTTTTTTTACAAAAATTCAACATTGAATTTTAAGAGTTTCAACTTCAAATTGTAAAAAAAAACCCAAATTTGAAAAACCTTAAATTTTAGAAATTTAAATTTAAATTTTAAATTCAAATTTGAACTTTGGAATTTCAAAGGCAAGTTTTGGAGTTTAAAGTTGGAACTCTTTAAAAAAAAATTTAAACAAATATTTTTTGAATATTTACATAAAAATTGAAGTGAATTTCACAATATCCTTAATTTTTGTACATATGTGGCTAGGCATGTCAACATTTAACGACAACATGGCATCCACCTCAGTCACTAATGGCCACCTGGTCTGCCACGTTAGCGTTTGACGGTTGTTCTAGCGGTTTTGGGGTAACCGTGCAAACAGAACAAATTCAGGAGGCCGAGAAAATAAAATGCAAGTTCAGAGACCTAAGTGAGAAACAATACAAGTTCAGGAGGTTACATTGCAATTTTCTCTTATATTTAATCTCCCTCCTTTTTCCTGGAAATTAATTCAAGGGTAGTAATTAGACAGCTACTGGTTGTTTCGAAGTGAGTAACCGAAAGTGGCACTGCACGTAACTCCACAAGTAAATCGATAAGTGGTCACAAAGTGAGGGGCCATTCATTCATTGGTGCAAGGCAAGATCATCAAGAGCGACTTGAATCATGTCACCACCAGTTAACTGCTTTAGAGTTGTAGCCACAATATTCTTCCAGCTGAACAAGACCTGTATAGCAGCAGGAGAAAGAAATGCCATCACACTGACACTAAAGTTTAGTATGCATTGTTACAGTGTATGATCTGTGTGAAAATGGCACACAGCTTTACACTCCAACCCTACGAATGTAATGCAATATTAGTAGACGATGGTATCCATCATTATTGATATAGATTCCTCTTTTAGTCTTTTCTCCACCGAGATTAGTTGAATGCAAATCTTTCTCAGAGAATTTAAGAACGCTTGTTTAATCTTCTTTAGTACTTTCTTTTGCCAAAACACCTCTTGCTACAAGAAAATGACATGCCCTTGCAAGATTGTTATCATAACCTTAAAAAAATTAATAGCCTTAATGCCTGAATAAATCTTAGGAAAACAACTTCATTAACAGTCTGGTTTTGTGGATCAGGTACATGCAAGGGCTCAAGTGACAGCAACCCAACCATCAATTGTGACAATAACCCAGAAACTGAAATTCTTGACTCCATTGCATCGTCTTGCTTCGTATGCAATGCAAGTAGTTGACAGCATCTCTGTCTCCCTTCCTTCACGGGTAAGAGTTTGCAAGCTACAACTACTTTTATTTTCTCTCTCTCCAACAAACTAGAAAGTGTCATATCCTTATCTCATTTAGTACTGAATTGGCTGCATAAACAACAAGGATTTGGATTAAAAAAATTTGCATGGCAGATCTATGATTGCTGTGATTGACAGCTTAGTGGATGGGGTAAAAAGATAAAAATATAAATGGAGGCACCCGGTGAATTGCTCATTGATAATTGCTGGGGCAGCCCGAGCCCAGCTAGCAATAAAGCATGCAGCAGTTATACTCTCTCAGTCTGGGCAATGAGCCATGCTGTTACTACTACACTGGCATCACAATGAAAAACCAGTGTACGGCTGACATAGATTGAAATCATTAGCAACCAGAAAAAAAGGGGAAATAAAGGGCTGGATTGACTTGTCAGTGAGGTACTTGAGGTCCACAAGATCATGTTAAATGCCACAAAGAAAAGTAGTAGTAGATGATATACCCCAAGGAGGCCTGGCATTGTAGATATTTAAGACAGCTCATTGCTGCAGCGTAGGAGGGCGTGTAGTTTGAGATTTTTTTTTCTTTGAAAGACCTGTAATCAACTGTCAAGCCCAGAAACTATATAGAAAAAAAAAATGCAGACATGGTCACTCTTCTTCATCTTTTGGTCCTGAGCTCCATTTTTTTCTTCCTTCCTTCCTTCCTTCCTTTCTTTCTTTGAACACCATGTCTCACTCATGGTGAAATGGCGAAAGCTTGGATTCTTCTCGGTACAAAATGGCTTCCAATCAGGGTTTCATATTTCGTTTTGAGATCTAATTTTGCTCCCTAATGGCATTGGAGTTTCACCTGGAAACAATGCAAATCCAAATTTCAGAACTTCAGATACGGTTTCGAAACTGAACAATTTTGTAGGGAATTTTGACGGTAGCAAAAAACGCTACCTATTTTTAAAAAATTTTAGAGATACAAATTTGATTATCAAATTAAGCATTCTGTAGCGAATTTTGATAGTTTTTAGCGGAAAATTTGCTAGGCCTTTACAAAAAAAAAAATCATGAATCCACTTGAATTTCATATAAAAAAAAAAAGTTGAACCTTTCCCCTAATGAATGCAGAAAAAATCGCCTAATGCCAATGCAGAAAAAGAAAAAAGTTGGTAAGGTGTACATCTAGTTAACAGGTCGCCCTCGCCCTCTCCACTGTGCATTGAGCACACGCACACATGGAGGCTGGTGCACCTTCTCGCAACGATCGTGTAGATGCTCCGTTCAGGTGGGCATCAGTCAGTCAGGTGGAGTTACCCCATCAACAGCAGGTTCTTGTTGCTAAACTGAATTGTCACTGCTCACCATTGTTCCTCTTTAATTGGTCTCACGTTTAATCGTGATGTCATACCGAGTGAGACTAATCAGTAATTATATGTTTACACCCATTGATTTTTCGACATGTTTAAACGTGTGTACACACCACACCTCTTAACGTGCATGCTAACGGAGATGTACACACATTCACACTTAGGAAACCACATCAGCGGAGCCGCTCTATCACAAGTGATATGAAGTACCTGCTGTGAATGTTCTTAAAAACAAACGGGTTCACTGTTGAGTCTAATACAATACCACATAATTACCTACTCGAACCTTTTACATTTGGTTGTCTTCTTGGCAGCACAACAAGTCTTGCCACAAGAACCGCGTCTACGAGTCGAGCGACCCCCCACGAGCGGCGGCGGCGAGTCGGCGACGGAGAAACAAGCATAGGGGTGGTCACAACGAGAAGCTCGCCAGAATTAGCGAGGTGGTGATGGAGATCCTCTTCTCATCTTCAAACTTTATGTTTTTCGTTAGATCTGATTTTCTAGTGTTAGCGTTTGATGTTCATCTTGTCCCGTGTGATAATTATTTAGTATTGTATTGAGCTCTCTTTAAAGAGTATGCAGGGTGATGTATGCCTCTAGCGACCTTCTCGGCGGTGTTTTTGGTAGGGTTAGCATTTGTGGTCTAGTCCCCTTGTGGTGGGAGTTTTGTGTCAAGTTGTTTTATGGAGGTACTTTTTTTACGACGTCGGATACTTTTTGTCGATGGAGGCAGATCAGAGAAGAATGATCGAAAAGTTTCTTTAGAAAGTTTGTGCATCATCTTGTAAAAGCATGCCTTTTAAAATGTGCAAAAAATTACTAGTACGAGGCTAGTGCAAGCCATGAATGCTATAAAAGTTTCTTAATGCTGCTTTAAATAGTTGTTGGTTCAATATATAATGTTGTGTTGTACTCCGTCCATCCATGTTTGATCAGCGCATAAGCTCTGGCCACCAAGACCAAGGAGAAACAAAACTGCCCCGTAATCCATTTAATCTGCATCGATGGATGGAGCAAACTGCAGAACGATCCGCATGCGGTAGCCTAACACCACTCACCATAGAGCGATCCGGATGAGCCAGCCGAGCGCCATTGGCAGCCAAGCGATGCATGCAAGTCGCCATGAGCCGAGCGATCTCGCTTCCTTGATTGATTCAAAACAAAAATTTGCATGCAGCTTAAATTTGCTACAGCAGCATTGTCTCCACGCCCAGAGCTGGCGAGCTCCCTACGGCCTCGACAGATTCTTTCATTTCTTCATTGACGCCATGGCGCTCGCTCTCGGACACGGCGACTGCTTCGTCGCTAGAGTCAGGTGCCCAGTTGATGAAACGGATGAGCTCCTCCTCCATCGCCTGGTCGTCTTCCCTACGGTAGCATGCGAAAGAGTTGCATGCGCACAGCGGAGAATTAATCTTTGCAGTAGGGCGTATAAGCACAACGGCTACAATCGGGAGATGGTCCGGCGCATTGAAGCCGGCATGCAGTTCGAAGAGACGTGCGTCCTATTCGAGACACATCAAGCACAGGAACGTTATACGTCGATCAATTTTGGATTTTTGCAATTTGCTTATGCGCTGATCAAACATGGATGGAGGGAGTAATAACTTTTTCTATGGTGGTAAGCTTAATAAAAAAATTCAGTTGATCCAGAAAAAATACTACAAAATTACCGACCAGTCGACCCCCCAGATTTCTCAGTGGCCATTTGGCCAACTAGACCCTGACCTTTCCCCAACCCTCCCTCTCTTCGGTCTTCACCTCTGTTGCCTCCCTTCAAAGCTCCCTAAACCCCTGGCCCCACCACACCTCCACCCACTGGCCACTGCCAGTGGGCCCCAGACCTCCCTGGGCCCACAGCCAGGCAGGCAAAAGCCTCTTCTCCTCTCCCTCTTGAACAAGTTCTTGTCTTGCTTGCCTGGCTCAAGTGCAGTGTGAATGTGACCACCAAGGGAAGTAGGCGACAGCCGGAGCAGGGAAGGAGACGCATTGGCATTTGGCAAGGAGGAGTCCGATAAGCAGGGCGTGCGTGCATGGCGCCGCCGCTGGCCACGCTGGCGGAGGAGCCGGGCGGCGAGGAGGAGGCGGCGGCGCGGGCGCGGCGGAAGACAGGCCTGCACGCGGCGCTCCACCGTTGGGCGCGGGCGCGCATCGGCATCCCCCTCCGCTTCCTCTCCGGCGGCGATGGCGACGGCGGCCGACCCTCCGCCGACCTCCGCGTGCTCCTCTCCGTCCTCGCCTGCCCCCTCTCCCCCGTCCCCGTCTTCCCGCGCCACCCACGCCACGTACGCCCGCCGCACGCCGCTGCATGGCCGGCCGCGCCATGGCTCTCACCCTCGTGCTCTCCTGAACGGCGCCGGCGCGTGTGCAGGTGGCGTCGTCGGCGCAGTACATCATCGAGCAGTTCCGGGCGACGACGGGGTGCGCCAAGATGGAGGGCGCGGTGAAGAGCATGTACGCGGCGGGGAGGGTCCGGATGGCCATGGCGCAGGACTACCCCGGCGGCGGCCACGAGGGCTGCTTCGTGGCGTGGCAGCTCGTCCCGGACATGTGGCTCGTCGAGATGGCGGTGGCCGGGCACGCCGTCGCCGCCGGCTGCGACGGCCGCGTCGCGTGGCGCCGCACGCCGTGGCTCGGCGCCCACGCCGCGCGCGGCGGCGGCGCGCGGCCCCTCCGGCGAGCGCTCCAGGTTGGCACCCCGCATGCACCTGACATTGCCGTTGTGATTAGCTCGATCTCCCTTCAATCCGATCGCCTTTTCTTTACTTCAGAGATCCGATTAAATTTAAAATAGGCGTATATATCTACACTATTCATACGAATACGTGGCGGGTATACCCTAGTGTCAAATAATTTGTTGCATGAAAAGCACTCCGCTTCTTCTTAATGCTCTCGACACTTTTAACCTAATCAAACTTACCCCCGTACGTAATTATGCTTTCAATAATTACATGACGAAAATGCTCTGAAGATGAGATGAATAGTACCCCATTTTTTAAAGCACGCTCAACTGGTAGGACTCCTCCGGTAAAAAAACGCGCACATCTCATTTCGTTTCGTAATACACGTGCACGGACAGAACTTCAAAACTTTGTTCATCTATTCCATTTTAAAATTTTTGATAGAAGTATGAATATTATATCCGTAAATTCATCTCAAAAGATATGGCCATAATATTACAAATTTTGTTTGGTTTACGGTAAAATTTTATGTAGCTAGTGATTAAGGCCCTCTTTGATGCCTTGTTTGTTTTAGTTGAAAAAATTCGACCACCTTTGAAAGTGGTATGAAAAGGCTAAATAAATTATTTTAATTTTTTTGAGATCTTCGAGACAAAACAAAGTCCCAATTTTTTTTCCAAAAAAAAGTGAATAGTCTATACAAAATTGCAAACCATACAAAAAAAACTCTGAGCAATTTTTGGATTTTTCAATCCAGAAATTTACCACACCTTTTCTTTCAAAGGGGGGTTCGGGGGAACCTTTCTTTGCACCCTGAGCTTAGATAAGAATTAAAACTCCTATACGTTCTATACCTCTCGAAGGGCCTTCCGGTATAGCGTCGTGTCAGTTACCTGTCGCAGAAAGATTCCCCAAGGGAACCTTTCAGAGTTTCAGTGGGTTGATCCGCCTAATTCACAGACTTAAACTAAACCCAAAAGGGACCTAAATTACATCTTGAAATATACAAATATCCAAAATTGACGGTTTTTGTGACCAGAGAGGCAGAGCGAGTACATTTTTCGGTGGTAACGCTGGTGGCACGCGTAGATTAATATGGCAGGGGGAATGTGAATAGACTCGTCGAGTAGGAAGGAAAGTACTTTTCACAAGTAGATTGCATTGCTTTGGCTTTGCGCTTTAATTCGTGTGGTGTGGGCGTGCTCATGGGCTCATGGCAGCACAGTCAGAAAGGGGGCCGAGCAAGAGGTGCATTTAGAATTGCGAGGGAATCTTTAGGTGTTGGAACAAAGCAGATCATATGGTATGCACGCCATGCATTCGCACTCGCAGTGCGCGCCTCGGAACCCGAGCTTGCCGCCTCCCATTTGCTGCTATGATCTCATCACCCATTGCTCATCTTGCTTTAGAGAGAGAGAGAGAACTGATTACTACTATCTCATGCTGCAATGATCTCCTCGCATCGGCTGCTATGATCTCATCATCCATTGCTCATCTTACTAGAGAGAGAGAGAGAGAGAGAGGAGAGAGATATTACTAACTGGTTCCTAGTATAAACCTTTCTCTGAAGTGTGCAGTGGGTGTGCGGGTCTGAATGTGTATAGGCCACTGCCAGCTCAAGTGTGTCTGAAACATATAGATTGCGAAGGAGTAGTACGGAGCATCCTCGTGGAAATCTTTTTCATGCTGGAAACTGAGATAGTCGGGTCAACACACCATAAGTGAAGCTGCACTGGCACAGCTAAGCTGAGCTCAAGTAACATCTAATCCAGTCCTCTCAAGGAGACCAAATGGCAGGGTGTGGCCTATCTGATTGCGATTGGACCAATTGACCTGTCCTTTGGAAGTCCTGAGATACCATTATTGCCTAATCTGTCTTGAGAACAGCTTGGCAATAGGAAGTTAATCTGAATGCTCAGGCATGCAACCTGCTGGCCTCCTGAAATCTTCACACTCACCAAACAGCTCAAATAATTGTAGGGTGTAGCAGCAGCAGCAGTAGGCCAGTAGTTCATGACTGAGCAGGTCGAAATGTTCTCTTTGTTAGATCAGCCTGGCCTAGCAAGTTAACTGATTTGGATTTGAACTTTGCTTAAGCTGCCCTGACCTCAACATGGCAATGACCCAAGTGTGTGCATCTGGTGAACATGCGGACATCATGGTAACAAGAACATCTTTAAGTGGGGTAATGCATGGATCCATGCTAATTCCTGAAACCATGCAGCCAAACGTACGGTTTCCCATCATGGGTATATATTGTTAATTCTTTATTAGGGTACCGGCTAATCATTAAGAATTGTGCCTTTTTGGCAAGCGATTAGCCAGCTGCCCAGCTGATCCAGATGAACATGGGATGGAACTAACCATATTCTCCTGCCAGATTCTCACTAACTGAGTGCAAACCTCACCGAATCTCTGTGAGGAAAAAGGGAGCGAGATGAGATGCGGTTGGGAGGTACTAATGAACTAACTATTCTTTATGTTGGATTAGTACAGCATCATCAGTATGGCTCAGTGCACTGTTCTGTGGTGGTTGTAGAAATTCCGGGTTAATTTTGAACTATACAGATTTTGCAAATTTAAACTTTTATCCAAAAAATACCCATGTAAAAAAGTTTAGAAAGTTCTGTTGTCGCCCGTTGTCGATTGTATCGTTTATGAGGAGGTTTCTTTGTTGGTGCAATCGGTGTTTCAGTACTAGTTTGAATTAAAGACTCCTTAACCGTCGTTTAATGTCTTCCCTCCTAATGTTGGTGCTAGCATGTGGTGCTAGCCTTTGCAAAAATCGATTTTCTTTCTCTACTGCTTCGGATGAATGGCAGTAATTGCGTCTGTTTCTGAAACTAGCTTTGAGCAAAGCGTTCTTTATGGACGTGTACTGGACTACTTGTGTTACTATTTTCACAGTGCTCTCTTGTTTCCCATGGCTATAAACTAGGCTCAACCTGCATGTTCAATCCCCTGAAACGAGTCCATATGGTCTTAACCAATTAACCAAAGGCAGTATTTTTTTTACCGTTTACTTGGTTTGTCCCCTTCCTGCTATATTGTCAAAAGTTCATCTAATCAGAGTAAATTGAAGTTCTGAATTATGTTTTTTTGAGTGCCATTCTGCTGTTGGAAGGTAGTGTTTTCACTTGAGTAGAGAGACCTATCATGTACATTTTCCATGTACAAGTACAAACATGAGGTTCATTTAGCAGTAATTTGCATTGTGTTCTTTCACCTTGAAACTTCACAAGGACAAATACCTCCGAGCTTTTCCAAGAAGTACACTCCTAGCTAGGACACCAGAAAGATACAAAGCAAGGCAATCGAAATTTGCTGAGCTCAGAGGTATCCTATATGAACACTGTTCCACAGTAATGAAGCTGTCTGAGTAAGAAAGAAGCCATGTCAATTGAATTTTTGTGCATTTATGATACATTGATACCCAGCAGTGTTGCACACCTAAATAACCTACACTCCGGCAGACCGAACAAGAAAATTATTCAGGAGCAGCATGCAATGCAAAGCCTGAAGTTTCAGATTCAGTACAGCAAAGCTGTAAACTTCAGTTGTATCGAGCGACGTTAGCACAGTACCACCTCTGATCACGCATAGATGCGTGTATTTGCTGTACCTGTGGTCATCTTTTTAAAAATTTCAAATATGTCTGTAAATGTTAAGATTGGATATACATATAGATTTTTTTTCCAAAAAAGGTATTTCGATGGTATATATTTCTAGATATTTTGATAAGCAAATCATAGCGGTGTCGTCTCAAAACTGTACTATTTTGGAGCCACATTAAAACTGTACCCTCTTCGGTCACAAAAAGAAGTCGCCGTTGACTTTTAGACATGCCTTTGACCATTTGTCTTAATCAAAAAAGTTATATAAATATTATTTATTTTATTATGATTTGGTTTATTATTAAATGTATTTTAAGTATTACTTATATTTTTTATATATTTGAACTAAATTTTTGAATAAGATGAATGGTTAAAGACGTGTCCAAAGGTCAATGGCGACTTCTTTTTGTGACCGGAGGTAGTATTTTGGAGAACCAGGCCCCACATGGCAGAGAGGGTGCTGCAAGGGCAGAGGATCCGAGCTGGTCCTGGTCGTCGGTAGAAGCGACGTACATGCATGTGGCACGTGTGGGAGACTGGAGAGGTGGTGACCGTGCGTGCGTGCGTGCAGGGGCTGGACCCGGTGGCGATCGCGTCGGTGTTCTCGGCGGCGGATCATGTCGGCGAGAAGCAGGTGGAGGGGGAGGAGTGCTTCGCGCTGCGAGTGGACGTGGCGCCGCCGGTGCTGTCGAGCTGGAGCGACGGCACGGCGGAGGTGATCCGGCACGGCATGACGGGCTACTTCAGCCAGCGGAGCGGCCTGCTGGCGCGGCTCGAGGACTCGCAGCTCACCCGCATCCAGACGCCCGGCGCCCCGGCCATGTACTGGGAGACCACCGTCGCCTCCCGCGTCGCCGACTACCGCGCCGTCGACGCCGGCGCCGCGGGCGCCGTCGTCGTCGCGCACGCCGGCGGCTCCGTCGCCCACCTCGCCCGCTTCGGCGCCGACGTCGGCGCGCCGCGCGTCGTCACGCGCATGGAGGAGGCCTGGACCATCGACGACGTCGCCTTCAACGTCGCCGGCCTCTGCCCGGAGTCCTTCATCGCGCCGGAGGAGGTCGGCCGGACCCGCGCGCTACGGCCGCACCGTCTCCTCTCCAACTAGTCCTAATCCAAAACGAAGGGATTAGTTGGTGGTGATTAATCTGGTTCCTTAATTAACTGATCCATCTACTGCATGCAACTATGATCTCTCTCTTGCTTGTAACCTGTAACACTCTGTTGCATGTGTGGCATAGATCGAGTTTGGGCTTGTAGCTAGTTAGGTGAGTGTAATTTTGTTTCTTTTTTCTTTGCCTTTTTCTCCTTTTCTTTTCTTTTGTTTTCTTGATGGGTGTGGCTTCATCATGCATGCAGCTGTCAGTGTACATATGTCTGTACTAAAATCACGTACATGAACAACCAATATGAGCTACACGTACGATTGGGCCCTCCTCCGAGAGCGGTTTATATCTTTGTTTTTTTAACATTACAAAGTGTACGTCGCCTCAAAGTCGTTATAGCGTTTAATTTGTGCGAACCCTTATACATAATCTCTGGCTGCTTTTTTTTTACAGCTCACATAGAGCCATCAGACGAATTTAATTCAGTCTTACATTCACTGTATTTAGAACAAAGATGGCCAACCGTACAATCTCTAGCTGCATGACTACACCTACAATAGAAAGCTCACCATCGCTTTTCAAGTCACTTTTAGCCATTGCCACGTTAACACTTGTTCGTTCATTTCTTGTCAGCCTAAACCAACTCCATGTAAGTTTCACCACCCTATCAATCTATGACCTAGACAGATAGTTGCTGACTTCACCGTCAGCCAGTTTGACCTTCTCGGTCAAACAAACTTTGGCCCGCATGAGCACGCCTCTCTAAGAATCAGCATCCCATGCACCGTTCTGAACCTTTCAAAATCTCAAAACCTATGCCTTGTTTTGAATATGTGCTCGAATCGACCGAACTAAAATACAAATATAAGTTTTTCTCCGAAAACCTATCATGCATTTTTGCTCCTTTTGGATCTTCCCTTATAGTAGTGAAGAAGCCCTTATTTTCGTCTAGAAATTCGAATCTCAAAATATCCCTTTTTCTCCCGAACTCGGGTTCTTCTTCCTTTTCCTCTCATGTTTTTTAAAAATCCCGACATTGGCTTCGGCCTGCTCCCGCGCTGCACCTCCGCCCCCTCGGTTTGTTGTGCACCCGGCGTGCCTCTCGGCCCACGAGCTTGTTCGCCCGTACGTGCCCATGGCCTACCTCGTGCCCACTGAGGCAACCCCCGCCTAAGCTGCTCTGTTGCTGTCGCTGCTCTACCTAGGGCGGCTAGTTGCCACGCTTCATCTCTAGGCTGCTGCGGTTGTGCTTCAACCGGGTCGCCGCCTTGCCACGCCGGCCGCCTGGGCTGCCCCATGCTCAGCCCAATGCTTCCGCATGCGCTTGAGCCACTCCAACATGCCTCAGCCTCAGCTCATACCGCACAACGTCGTCGCTGCTCATACGACCTTTGCCATTGCTTTCGAGTTCCAAGCACGTCTACTAGCCGCCAAAAACGCTGGAAAAGTACCTCTAGCTCCGGATCAAATCCTCAAGCCCTCGGGCACGCTTCCTAGCGTGCCACTACGTACCTTCATGCACTATCATGCCGCACCTTGCGATCCACATCACTAACACAAAAATTGCTCAAAAGTGTCATGATGCCCCGCGATACTGCATCCCCATCCAATCTCTCTGGTTGTCCACCACATGTGGTTGCCTCGCCAGTATGATCGCAAATCAGGGTCGTCGCTGCAGTCGTGTCGACTCCGACAGCTACTTTGTTAGACTCATCACCACGCCTGCACGATCCCTGGCAACGGTAGCTTCTCTCATTGAACCACAATCACCGCTATGCTCCACCTTGTGCCAACCTGAGCATTTTTTCCTCAGCGCTATGCACTTGCATGATTTCCATGCCTCCATCAAGTTTCTTTGCGGCAACTACTCCAAGATGCTCCATGATGCCAACCTTGGCTCTGATACCACTTGTTAGAAAACCCGATATTAATGGAAGATCTTAACGACATAGAAGACATAATGTTTGGTAATATAGTTCGGCTCAATTGTCTATGTTAGCAATGCTCTAACAGAGAACCTGTTGGCAATGGTACCTCTACGTAGGCTCCGCTGGGTCACTCGTAGTCACGGTGTACAGTAACCAAACTTTACACTACCCAGAGAGGTCTTTGCAAAGAGTATTTATTTTAGACGACCCATGCATGCTTCATATATGTACCCTCTCTAAGGCCATGTACATTTCAGCTTAGCGTAGCATAGCGTTTCAGCAAAATTTATCTTTTTTATATAGCCTATTTGGTGTAATGATTTGTAATTGTTTTTCTCAGGTTTTTAGTAGTTCTCATATAGATCCTAAAACTAATTTTAAATTATTTTTTTATAATATTATACCACTTTTTAAAATACTCTCAAATTTTATTGAAACGCTACGCTACGCTACGTTAAGCTGAAATATACAAGACCTAAGCACGTACAGCACCTGCAAGCGAACTGTATTGTCTGTTGCTATGGCATTTCTGCTGTTGCTATCCTGAGAGCAACGAGATGATGTAAGCCTTCTAATTTTACTTACGAGGGATCCACTGTTATGCCCTGCACTAGTCTCTCGGTACACTAGTGCTCATATATTATATAACAGCAGCGAGATGTTGTGGCATTTCTGCATTTCTGGTTAGTAACAGGCTAACTACCACCGGTTCTTAACTGGTTAATCTGATTTTTGACACCCTAATGTTATTCTCGAAATCATGAACTATTGCATTTTCTGCACTTTATGACTATTAAATGTTTCTTTTTACCCACAGAAGGAATTAATGATTCATAGAGATGGGAGATAATATGCAATTATCTATTGGCATTGTTTAGGGATTGGACCACCTTCACTCAGGATCACAGAAACCAATCATTCATGGAAACCTCAAGACAAATAATGTCATGCTTGATGCTGATTTCCAGCCCAGGATATCAGACTTCGGCCTCTACCTTGTGCTGAACCCTGCTTCTGCACAAGAGATGCTTGAAACATCTGCAATGCAGGTTTATAAGGCTCCTGAGTTAATCAAGATGAGGGAAGTCACAAGGGAGAGTGATATCTACAGTTTGGGGGTAATTCTGCTCGAGATGCTTGCTCAAAAGGAGGCAGCAAATGTTAGCCCGCCGAATGCCCGTGACATCCATCTCCCTGCCTCTTTCAAAGATTTGGTTCTCGAGAGGAAGATTTCGGATGCATTCAGTTCTGAATTAATCAAACAAGGTAAGAACTCAGGGAAGGAAGAGAGTCTTAACGCATTCTTCGAATTGGCAACAGCTTGCTGCAACCCTTCACCATCCTTGAGACCAAATACCAAACATATTCTCAAAAGGCTTGAAGAGATAGCAAGATAACAGATACATGTTCAGGTTATCGGCTTGCTATCTAGAAAGTGTCGTTTTATACTAGCAGGGTAGTATTATTATTATTATTTATGAGTGTATTGCCCGTCTGCTATTTCTTATGCTGATGCATACAGAGAATTTGTACTGGGGGGTTGGAGAAGGCTCTATACTCAGGAGCTACAAATACGAAATATGTATAGTTTGCATGTGAACAGATCATGCGGGTCCTTCAACAATTAATATAGTTGATATAGCGAGCAAGACATGAATTGCGTCGCCCCTTCTGGTAGCACCAAGTAGTGGCATCTTGTCAACATCTCTTTAGCCCTCTTCGTTTCTTTGTTTCGTGGTGTGGTTTAAATTTAGTTGGGCCAAAATTTATTACTTTCTTATAAAACATTCAGTGTACTATTTTATAATATTTTTAAAAAAATGCGTGAGTTTTTTATATATTTAAAATATTTTTTTAAATGCCGTTAGCTACCGAACTGAATCAAAGAGCCACATACCTTCGTTTCCTTTTGTATGTCCATTTTGTACGTGTAATCTTTCCTTTTCTTCTCTTGATTAGTTTGGCTTGCATGTGCGAGGATTTTTATTTCTCCCGTTGCAATGCACGGGCATTTTTGCTAGTTATATATATAAGAGAGAAGAAAACGGAGCCACCACATTAATCCAAAAATCAAGAAATTCCCACGTTAATCGGAGGGAAAAGAAAAAGATCTACACCATCGATTTTGCGTATTCATTGTGGGCCCGGATTATAACGGCTTAGATTAAAAAAATAATTCATCTCAAATACGATAAATAAAGAGTTCTTACCAGCTTATATTAAAAAAAAGAGTCCGTCTCAAATACAATAAATAAAGAGTCCTTATCAACATCTACCCGCGCAAACGCGTGGGCCACCTTGCTCATTTTATTTAAAAATTTAATAAAAGTATATATAAAAAATGAGCTTGGTCGGTCGGCTGTAATGAACTTTGTTTCCTTTTTTCTTCTGGAAAATGGAAATGCCCCCCACCATCTGCAAAAAATAAAATAAAACAAATAGATTTATCTATGTCTTAGGCTTCTGGATTTGACCCCTTTGCCCAAGCGGTTTCCATCCAGGTTTTAAATACTGGAGAAAAGATAATGAAAAATTGAAAAAAATAATAAAATTAACCAAAATCGTGTGTGTCCCCGTGATCGAGATGTTCTCTTCCTTCACGCGTGCCAAGTTTGACCGACGCGCCTAACTGAACGATCGACGTGGAACACTTTGTGCCGCATGCATGCATGATCGCGAGTACGACCACGACTACTGCACCCCTTGCATGCAGCTATATATATATACCGGCACCGCCGTGCCAAGTGCCAACCCAGTAGCAAAGCTAGCCAAAGCCAGCCATAGGATCGATCGAGTACGTACGTGCATGCTTGGAGTAATTAATATCACAGGATTTCCGGTGAGCTAGGGAAGATGGCGACGAGGTTTGGGCTCGTGGCGTGCGCCGCCGCGGCGGTGCTGCTGCTGGCGGCGTGCGGCGGCGCGGCGGCGCAGGGCGTGGGGTCGATCATCACGCAGCAGGTGTTCGACAGCATGCTGCCCAACCGCGACAACTCGCAGTGCCCGGCCAACGGCTTCTACACCTACGACGCCTTCATCGCCGCCGCCAACTCCTTCTCCGGCTTCGGCACCAGCGGCGGCGACGATCTCGTCAAGCGCGAGCTCGCCGCCTTCTTCGGCCAGACCTCCCACGAAACCACCGGTAATTGTATTACTCTCTAATGAATTCGTCTTATTATTCGTTTTTACATGCACAAGTTAAGTATACTATGATATCGATCTGATTAGTGATAATTTAGGGCATGATTAGCTAGTAGCTTCTGTCTAATCGTGTTAATTAGTTTGAGCTGTACGTGTACGCGTGCAGGTGGCACGAGAGGTGCTGCTGATCAGTTCCAGTGGGGCTACTGCTTCAAGGAGGAGATTAACAAGGCCACCTCCCCACCCTACTATGGACGAGGGCCGATTCAATTGACCGGGTAAGCAAAAAAGTCAGGTTAATTTCCAAATTCTCTTCCATACGCAAAACCACCCTACATGGAATAACTCTCTCGGCGGCTTACAGGAAGTATTTATAAAGACGGTAGAGACCTAAATCGGGCCTGCGCTCCACTATGGTAGAAGTTAGCCTCTACTGAATTTGGATCATATCCAACATATAAAACGAAGTGAACTACGCGCAAACTTATCCAAATATATATCTTCATAAGCACAGAAGTGTTGACCCTCTAGTCACCTATCTCGACCGGGTCAAACCAATAGTTTCTGCGTTCAAGCAACATCTTAACCAGTCTAACTACCTTATCGGATAGTAGAGTTATAGAAGGTCAGTAGAGTACTTAGACGTACTGTACCGTGATGAAACATATAGCATGCATGTCCATTTCACTGTGCAATAATTAATCAATAACTCGATGGTTTTCACTTTTCAGGCAGTCCAACTACCAGCTCGCCGGCGACGCGATAGGGGTGGACCTCGTCGCCAACCCAGACCTGGTGTCGTCGGACCCGGTGGTGTCGTTCAAGACGGCGATCTGGTTCTGGATGACGGCGCAGGGCAACAAGCCGTCGTGCCACGACGTGATCCTCGGCAACTGGACGCCGTCGGACGCCGACAACAGCGCCGGCCGGGTGCCCGGCTACGGTGTGATCACCAACATCATCAACGGCGGCATCGAGTGCGGCGTGGGGCAGAACGACGCCAACGTTGACCGCATCGGCTACTACAAGCGCTACTGCGACATGCTCGGCACAGGCTATGGCGACAACCTCGACTGCTACACCCAGCAACACTTCTAAACTGATAGGCTGACAATGCAAGTGTGCGGTAGCACAGTGTATGCAGCTACTTATATAATATGTATGCATGTAATTATACATGCATTACATGAATAATAATGAAGCAGTGTATATATGCTGCCATGGAATAGAAAGATTTGGGAAAAAACTCTGTAGTGTGAGGATGTAGGATAACGTTTAGAACTCTTTGGAATATGGATGGTTCAGCTAAAGGATAAAAAAACTCAAGTGGAGCCCTCCTAATAAAACTCAAGTACGCCAAGGCCCACTCCCAAGCCCACTCCTCCGAGAAAAACACCGTCTTTAAGAGTAATAAGCCCGAAATGTCTCGATCATGCCAAATCAAAGGACTTCCATGAAGCTCGGTTTGGGAAAAGGTAGGTGGTTGATGAATTGGTGTAGGAAAGGCTCTAGAACACCCCTAAGATGAGTAGATGTTGGCTATAGGTGAAATGGAGCATCAAACCTCATAAATGGCTGCCTAACGAACTCAATTTATACCCCCCTGGAGAGAAACTAGTCGTTGGAGCTCGGGAAAACTCTAAAAACTAACCGTTACAGTACCCGTCGGACCCGATCCGATGGTTGCAACCACGTCTCAGACAATGCCACTGAGAGCGGATCATGCTAATAACGTGTTATAATTTCATGGTAGTCGAACGATATCGCCAATCACACAATCAACCACAAGAACAATCGAGAATAATGGATACATAGAAGAAGAAATAGAAAATTTGACGCTATTATTTTATTAATCAACTTCTCATCTTCACAGTGGGATCTCCCTCCTTTACATAGAGCCTAGGCTGAACTAGAGCAAAAACTACCCTGGTTCACCTCTTCACTCACACACATGAGCTCGTGCGCACGCACATATACATATATAATATCCTATAAAATTTAAAATTACTAATAATTAGTACCATTAAAACCAACCAAGATGTAAAATAATAAAAAATAGCAACAAAATGCAAAAAGGCTTGCCAAAATAACGAAACCAACTAACAAAATAGGGATATCCCCATATGTGACATCTGTATCGCTCTAGTCCCGTATATGCTATTGTTTGTGTTAATGATAGGTGACAATATGATTTTCTACGATAGCAATTCGATCCAACAATATAGGGATAATAGTGAATGGTTGTAGCAAGAGGAATGAGAGTAACTAAAATGACGAAACCAACCAGCCACATTGTTAATGAAGATATGTAATTAGATCACATATGCATAATTTCATGTACCGCGACAGCCCAACAAATAACGAGGGAGCAATCTAGATCAGGACGTCGACATGACAACTTAGTGGCGGGGCGTCGTGCACCAAACACTTGCGATGTTCAGCAACGGCGAGGCGATTTCGTGACTACTAGTGTCGTAGAAGTGTACGATCGACTAGTTAGGGCGACGAGGACGGAGGGATTCCAAGCGTCACGCTCGATACAAGTGGTTGAGACTGACTCATCTGTTTATTCACTTATCTTCGTTTGAATTAAATATATATATATTTTTTGAATCCGGTTCTTTTCTAACTCAAAAACTTGTCTAAAATATCTAAACCACATGTGAACGGAGTGTAAGGTGAACGGAGTGTATCGAACTCTTGAGGCTACCTCACGAAGGTAAGTTAAATCAGTAGATAAGTCAAATAAGTAAATAAGTCAAATAAAATAGGTTGGGGAGAACGGGACCTGATGGTACTGGAGCAGTACGTGCTAAGATGGCCCATGGTACTGGATTAGTACATGATAAAAGTGGACTGGTTGGTTGTTTCTTGCACGGTATGGCTCATCTAAATGGGAACATATATGTGCAATCAAGCTTACGGTGCAATCATCGTGCAAACGAACTATCAAAAGTTATAAAAATCTAAAAACATTTGTAGATGTACTCTTCAATTTACTCTATCTCTGTATAAAATTTTAAGTTCACATTCATTCTATATTGAAAGTTACAAAAAAAAAATTATATCAATTTTAAACTTATCAAAACTGTGTTTTTTATTTATTTATAAATATTAATATAAATTGAATTTTGCTTTGAAACTTGGTACATAGATAAAGTAAATAAGGAAGTATATCTACAAATTTTTTCAGAATTTTTTACAACTTTTGATAGTTTGATTGCACGATAATTGCACCATAAACGTGATTGCACATCATATGTTCCCCATCTAAATAAGTAGTGCATTCTGGACAGAGCAACAAGCTAGTGGGCTGGTTGGATTGGCTGATGCTGCCTCGGCCAAGCTAGGACATGGAGTGCACAAGCGTTGGGCTAGGGTGGTGCACATGGACTATATACAAACTAGTCCCAACTAAAATTTTATTTGGGCCTGGTTCATATGCACCCCCTTGGACCAACTAGGCTCCACCCCTGATAGAGCCTACTCTAAATTCGGTTTTTCCCATAATAGCCCTAGAGAAAACCCTAGCTAGGCATGGACCGGCTTATACTTTTCTCGTTGGGTTACAACACATGCAACGTGCCTCACCAAATCGTGGGCCTAGCATGCACCCCCCAGCCCACACTACAGCCCTAGAACACGTGGGGCATGCTATGGACATATATAACCTTACAATCTTCTTATGCCTAGCCACGTCACCACTCCTAGGACAAAAGTGTTGGTTTTTGCGAGATAATCATAAAGTTTTTAAAAGTGATTTTTTTTGCGGTCTACGACCAATATTGAGGGGATATAGATTTTTTTATATAGTTTAGTTTTTAAATCCAAGTTTGACTCTTGTGTTGTAATTTTTTAAAAAAATTATAAAACCATAGATTTTGCTAGACATTTTGTATCTAAGAACGAAGATAAAAGCAACATAGTTTATTATAAACCCTACAGAGGTAAAGAAAGACAGGGTTGAAAGAACAAAGTGGATTTAATGATAACTTTGCCGGATTTAACACCTAAGAGAATTGAAGGTAGTACGAAATTAGATGTGAAATTTGTGCCATTTATCCTAAGAAAGAAATGCAAGTGGGTACGAAAAAAAACCGATCACCTTAGGAAAAATTCCATTCATTTGGAAAATTTACATTCCCTCAGTCATTATTTGCCCTTTACACTTGATTAAATCCAATAATTTTCTTTGAAGTTTCACAATTTGTCCTTGTGACGTGAATTTATTGCCAAATATGCCACTTCCATCAATTTGTCAACGTTTGTCAATTTATCGTCTCTTTGTTGTTAAGTCAGCCGTGAAATTTCCTCTTTGCCAGTACTTTTTACATACGTTACAAATTTAAAAAAAAAATTAAAAAGTAGAAAATTCATAAAATTGTGAGATAAATTTATATGAATTCAAAAAATATGTTGGCAAAAGTGGCAAAATCATGTACTAATCCAGTACCATGGGCAAAAGTGGACTATAGGGAAAAAATGTTGATAACAAGAACAAATTGTAAACTAAAAAAATGACCGCAGAATCAAGGATTTTGACTCAATTTCAAAGAAGGAATTATCTAATTTCATCCAACCAAACCAAGCACACTTGGCAACTAACCATTTCTAATCATAAACAAAAAGTATTAATTTGGTTCTGAACTATCGGCTGAGCACTAAATTGATCCTGGAGGTGCAAAATTAAGTGGGATGGATACTTAAAGTATTGCAAAAGCACTACTTTAGTCTCTTCATCGGTTAAACATGTTGTTTGTGGGAATTTTTGCTGATTTGGAGGTATAGATGGTGAAATGGGTGGCCTGGGCATGCTCCCGATCCCGTGCCAGCCCACGGGCCGAGGCCAAGGCCCAAGCACCGCACTAAGGGAGGTCATGCCATGCTGGGCCGGCCCGAGGCCCAGCCCATTGGGCCTGTCAGCCCAATTGTATTTAAATGGTGGGAATAGGAGGCTAAAACTACCATCTTTGGCTTTGAACATGGGATCCTCTTTGGTTGCAAAGCTCTATCGCCACACTAGCTAGCCAATAGAACATGGTTTTTTTTTGTGATGGTTGTATTATAGTATATTCTAATGTACATACTTATGAACCAAAGCCTAAAAAAAATAATTGTGCCAGGCCGGCCTATTGTGCTTGGCCTCTGGCCCAAGCACAGCACGCCTAACCTGGTTGTGCTGGCACAGGCCTGATTTGCACCGTGCCATGTCGTGCTTCAGGCCGGGCCAAAATGTCGTGCCTCGTGCCGGCCCATTTGGTCATCCATACTTGGAGGCCAGGTGGCCCAGTTATGCGCACATGAATGTCTTATTGATGCCACATATGTGCTAACCTCACCACCTGTCTCTCTCACTCTTCTCTATCTCTCTCATTCTTTCTTCCATCTCTCTCTCATTGGTCGGAGACTGTTGGAGTGGAACTATCGATTTAACAAAAAGTTGGTTGGTTATCTAGTCTATTCAGTATGATCTAAGGACCGTCCATGCATATGGACCGAGAAAAACCAGAAGAATTGGCCAATTTCTTGCTAAATCGTTGTGCTGGGCTGCTATGAGTGAATCAGACAAGGTGGGGGAGGATAGCGGTGATGATGTATTGGTAGCTGAAGTTGACGTAGTGTTGAAGAAGTCCAAGAGGGAGCAGGATGGGGCATGCCGGAGGAGCTAATGAAGAGGGAGGACGATGTCACAACTTTGGGTTGAGGAGGATCTAAGGAGGACGATAGAGTTGGTAGAGATGAGTCGGGAAGGATGTCAAGGCAGAGGGGCAAAATTGAGGTGGGCTACGGCGGATGACACCACAGAGGGTGATAAGGCATTGTATGAAGGAGAGAGTATGTGGTTTGTCAGAGGGGTATGATGGCGCCACAAGTCGAGTTCCCAAGTAGAGTTGGGGGAGGAGACAATAAAATTAGGGCTAGGGTTAGGGATGGGTCAATCATCACCATAGTAAGTAGTGGAAGGAGGTTGTTTCGGTGGGCTGGTGGGCTTCACTTTGAGCTCTCTGTTGACCTTTGGTGGAAAGGAATCAAGTTGTGGGTTGTACAGGAATTGAAATTCTATAGGAATTATGATTCTTGTATTTGAGATTTGGCCCATTACATTGTGCTGGTTGAACCGATGAACTGTGATTCCATGAACCGAAGCATTGACCAGTTTGATGACCGTTCTGATTTTAAACTATGGCTGTCATTGCTAGCTCCCCTTCCTACGCCGCAATGGTCTCCTACTATCACCCACCTCCCTCCCGTTGCGTTAGTTGTCGCCCTATCCACTAGCTCCTCCTCCCCCCTTTGTTAGACATTGTCGTCGGTTCCTTCTCCCGTGCTAGACTACACCATCACCGCCTCCTCTCATGTCATTAGTCATTGACAAGGAGGCGCCTAGTGCGGTCAAGGGGAGGTCGCCATCGCACGTGGTGGGGGGGGGGGAGAGCACGTAGGGGGGGAAGAGGTAGCTTTGGTGAAGGAAGAACGGGGAAGGTAGTGCCAACGCAAGAGGAGGGGTGGCATCGGCGATAGAGGAGACACATCCTGTGTTGCAGGAGGAGGGAAGGTCGCGTCAGCATGGAAGGAAGACAAGGTACGATAACATTACTAGAAGAGGAGTGACACCAGTGTGGAAGGAAGAGGAGGGGTAGCACTGGCGCTGAGAAAAGACCAAGACCAAAACTGAGAGAGAGGGAGAGGGATAGGAGAGTACTAAGCAAAGAGAGGGCAACCATACCAGCATTGATGTGGCATACATGAGGCTTCTATGAGCATGAGACCAACCGGCTTGGTGTCCATATAAGCAAAAACCATATTGAAAAGCAGGTTTGTTTGATTAAGGGACGAAATTGGTATGGTTTTGAGACCACGAAGATTGATATTATCTTATTTTGTATCCTAGGAACCAAAAGTTTAGAAGGACTTAGACTTTCCTTGGACGTAGACCTTCCCTGGTACTCCCTCCGTTCTTTTTTTTTGTCGCCGTGGATTTTTGGACATGCCCTTTAACCATTCGTCTTATTAAAAAATTTAGTGCAAACATGCAAAAAATATAAGTCATGTTTAAAATAATTAATGATAAAACAAAGCATGATAAAATAAATGATACTTAAATATTTTTTAATAAGATGAACAGTGAAAGGGCATGTCTAAAAGTTAATGGTGATAAAAAAAATGGACGGAGTAATAAATAAACAAATAACAACAGCTCATGGAGCAGATCAACGGCCTAAGATCTCTTCTCCGAGCTCCTCCATGTTCCTCGTCCGCCGCCGGCTCCTCTCCAGCGCGGCGGTCACGGCCGCCGCGCGTGGCCCTCCACCGATCCGCGTGGCCTTGACGGAGTCCGCTGGCCGCGGCGTATTTGCCACCCGCCCCGCCGCCGCCGGCGAGGTTCTCCACTCGGCGCGGCCCCTCGTTTGCCACCCTTCCCCCTCCCTCCTCCACGAGGTGACTGCTCCTCCATTCGCTTCTCACCACCGCCCCTGCCCGCAAAACCATGCCTGCTCCCTACCGATGTAATGAGCTGCGGTCGGATTGGGCTCCTCAGGTGTGCTACAGCTGCCTCAGGAGGAAGCCGGGGAAGAGGCGCGGCTCGAGCGCGGGCTACTACTTCTGCGGCGACGCTTGCAGGGAGCACGCCAAGGTGACAACGCCTTGGCGCCATTTCTCGTGCAACTCTTGTGTGTGACTACTCCCTGCGTTGATGCTTGTGACACTTTCTGGAATCTTTCAAGAATATCGGTGTCCAAGTATCGAGATTAAGTAGGTTTTAGTGATGGTGTGCTGTTCATCATTCACTGGTATAGTTTCAAGTTTTCAGTTTGGAGACGTAGCAATTCAACGTGAATGGAACTATAATTTTGAATCTTGTGGGAACATAAATTGAAGTCTTCCTATAGTGGTCAAAAAGCGTGCAATTGAGCATATATTTAAGTCATCCTACAATGGTAAAAAAGCTTACAATTCTTAACGAACCATGATGTGTTTAAGTTATTTGTAATTTACTGATTTTCCTTTCGGCCAGTCAAAAGGATAAAATTAAGTTGTTTGATCCCCTTTTTGAAATATAAAGGTTATCTTTCAAGCAACTGATGATGCTTTTAGCTTACAGAGAAGTGTCATTTCTATTTATATAGGGATTCCATGACATCGAAATGAGTGCGGAATGGTCTTTGTTTAATGACCACTGCAGGTATGTCGGTACTCCTAGATTTCATCTTATTGTAGATGTGCGCTTCTTGACTTCCTCATCACATCTATAATCACGCTCTTGGTTACGCTTGTTTTTGTCAATGTTCATAGTTATGCCATTTCGTTAGATATGCATTTTGGGACTTGGGTAAATTACACTTGCTCTCTTTTCTTCTGAAAGCTCGCGTGGTCTGAAGTACCCATACATGGTCAAGCGTCTAGCAAGCATGGTTATATCAGGAGCTGTTAGTTCAGACTGTCTTGAGATACTTCAACCAGACCGTTTGCACCAGGGGATACTTATTGAGGTAGCTGTTGTCGTCCTTCCCATAGTCCATTCCTCGCTGCTGTGACTATTGTCTGCTTAGAAAAAAAAGGTCACATGCCCTTATTTGGCTGCTTATGTAGACAATATAATATTTGTTAGATGGAAGAGGAGTTTGAGCTGTTGAAATCCACTTTGAGGAAGGCAGGTTTTCAACAAGAACAGACAACTTGTATCCTTGACATCATATTTCAGTCCAATCTCTCATGGGGTTTTTACAGACCACTTTCACCAAACTCTGGACACTTAACACACTGGCAGCAATGCATATAAATGCATCTGTTACTTTGTTTTCAACCTTACTCCTCACTTGCCTGTTAGTTTTCTTTGACAAGATATAGTTTTAACCAGAGAATGGTACATAAATGTATTAGCAAGAATACGCATAAATGCATTTCGCATTGAGTTGATCGCAAGTTCTTATGAGGATCTTCTATCCTCAGCGGCAGCCTCAGTAGCATGTGATGCATCAGTTGGCAATGCTGTTTATATGCTCCCCTCTTTCTACAACCATGATTGTGGTATGGCTTTTCACATATTCCTATGGAACAAAAACAATTTATACCATTTTTACTCCCAAGATTTCATCTTTCGATCCAAGGATTCAAATGGTACCATTTCTCATGAAAATATAGAATTTGTCATTGTCTTTTCGCTGTGGTACGGTAAATTTTGTACCAGTGATGCTCAACTCTACATTGTATACACTAATAAATTAACATGCTCCCCCTAAAAAGGGATTTACTTGCTAAACTTATTCTCAATGACAATACATCTTTTGAGCTTCTGGGGACAATTTTGGGTGATTGATCAATTGATGCATTAGAAAAAAGACTGCACAAGACTAATATAAATGGTGAAAATGGATGTTTCGTCCTGCTTGTAGCAACTTTTGCCTTTTTTTGATATCTTTTTAATTTTTTTTTGAAATTCGGATTCAAGGCCTTTTCTGCTGACCTGCAGATCCAAATACTCACGTAGTTTCGCTGGAAAATGCAGACGCCAAATTGACTGCCCTCCGTGACATCGACGAAGGTATAGAAATGTGCAGTGGTACCTTTGTGAGCACTTTCCTGTTTGTGCGTTTGCGGTGGCACTAGTTGACCAAGTTTAAAGACAAAAGCATTGATTACTGAATTCGTAATACTGCTCTACTGCATCTGTTATAGGTGAAGAGCTGCGCATCTGCTACATTGATGCAAGCATGGATGTCGATGCACGGCAGAAGATTCTTGCTGAAGGATTTGGCTTCCAGTGCCGTTGCCCTCGGTGCTTAACTGGAGATTAGAATTCCACTTTCCCTTTTAAGGGTTTCTTCCTTTGACACGGGCCTGCCTGGGTTCTGGTATGGTTTGTGGAAGCCACATAAGATGGGTGATGGTTTGTGGAAGCCACATAGAGATGGGTGACTAGGCAACATCTTCAAGCATCTAACAAAGGCAGGAGGCATCAATGGAACAAAGCCCTTGCCTTGCCTGCAGTTGTGCCTGTGGTAAACTAGTGAGTCTTGTATTATGCTGCTGATTGATAGACATAATTTTACCGGAACGGGAAGGAACGTTGTGTTTGTATTAGTTTCCACCGTACGGCTACTATTCTCCAAATAGCCAGCACATCAGGCTGTTTTTGAAATTATTACTGCTGTAAAAAAAAAAAGAGAGAGAGAACAATTTCCTCCTGAACGTAAAAAATATAGGTCATTCTGCATTTACCGATCGGCCCAAGAGGAGATTAGATACCAATCACAAAGAGCCAGGCTAATGCCTCTCATCTCTCGTGACTGCTAAGGGCGTGATGGCTCACATGAGGCAAACCAGGCTCGAGCCGCCACCGCCTCTTGTTTGGTCGCCATGCCTGAATCCTATCGATCCCCATCGCCAAGCTCCTCTCCACCTCCTCCCTCGCGTCCATCTGGCACTTTCCGCCATTCCCACGCTGATTTGGCATCGTCGTCGTTCTCTCCCGCGTGCGACATGGAGCGGCTGTGATTGTGAATCCGCCCCATCGTCATTACTACCACCACATCATCGTCAACGTGGCGGCGTCTTCCATGGGCCATCACCTCTTCTCTGCTCGGGGTAGTGCTTCACCGCTCCGGCAATGTGGTCTCCCAGACCTTGTACATAGACTTGAGGAGTACTATAAACACCAAAAATAGCTCCTCAAGCCCACGCCTTCGAACCATCTAGAAGATGAAATCTCCAAAAGTAACAAACCCCAAGTGTCTTGATCATGTTGAATCAAGAGCCTCACATGATGCACGCAAACTCAGAAAAAAAAAAAAAGGACACCTAGAAGATGAACCACTAATCTCTAGTGCTCTCAAGGCTATGAAATGTATAGCTATGACTAAAAGCTCAAAACCACACCTAATCAGCCTACCTACCTTCTTAAATAGCTCCCACCACGAAAACTAGCCGTTGAAGGAAGAAACCTCCAAAAACTGGTCGTTACAGCAGTCCGATGACAACCTACGACGTAGACAAACAGACACCAGGCCAGTCTAGTCACTAGCCGTTGAAGGAAGAAACCTCCAAAAACTAGCTGTTACAGTAGTCCAGCAACACTACAACGCAGACAGACATCCACCAAGTCACTGTCGGCCCTTGTTTGATGACAGTACACACTATAAATCCTGTGATAGCAGACCTAGTCCACTAGCATCAAACAACACACACAACATACCACCGGACATCAAACGATCAGCCGAGTCCGATGCCAGCAGACCCAGTAAACTAACACTCCCTTACTCGCACAAACTCATTGGATCTAGTCCAGTAAAACTCAAAACCAAACATACCCATAAACGCTAGAGCCTAACTGCTCATCGTACAAAGTTTGATACCTACCAGACCCAGTCCAGTGAGAGAGGTAGACAAATCCTAATCTAGTGTTTCCTACACTTCACCATACTCAATTCGGTGACCACTGGACCCTATCTAATAGCACATAGAAGACTGAAACAAGCGCAAAATACACATCTAAATCTAACAACTTTCGACATACTAACTCATAACCAAACTAAGCGTAACCTAGGGATAAGAATTGTAGATAAGATAGTCGTGTGCACCACAAAATCTCAAGATCCGACTAGCTCACATACACTCAAACCCCTCTTGATAGAATGAGTGGGAAAAAAGAATAAGAAAAATAACAAGACGGTGCGGTGCTTCAGATGTAATGAGTGCGAGCACATAAAGAAGAACTGTTCAAGTCTACCAAAGGGAGCAGACGCTAATGTGGCAATAGATTTATGTGATTCCGGAGGCGACAGTGTTGAGGTTCTCCTAGTAGAAGGAACTATTGTTGCAGGTGGAGCTACGAAACGTGTTTTTGCAAGGTTGGCGTCATCTGTTACAAAAGGCGGCGAGTTTAAAGAGGACTCGTCGGACGGTCCGCTGTAGGCTGCAAAAGAAGGAAGCAACCAGAGTCCGGGTGCACGGGTTTTCGCAAGACGCTGGAACGACTTCAAGGTGGAGAAGGTTATATTCTTCAAGATGGAGTTTGTTAGGTATTGTGTCGAATGTGTACAAGTAGGTTACATGAATTCCGTGTTGTAATATGCAGGATTGGTTTAGAGTTAGAGTCAGACTCTAGTCATGCCTACACTATATAAAGAGAGGCAGCCCTGTTGTAATCATGACAATGACTTCATAATAGTAGCATAGGCAAGAGGAGGCCAGCGGTCGACATATGGTCGTGATTTGATCAACCGGTGTGCTGTGGTATTATGGATTTTTGATAAACGCACATAATTAGAGTCCCGAAAATATAGGCGAAAGTTGAACTGCGTTATCAAACATTGTGTTTCCTGATATCGTTCGTAATCTTGCATCGACACATATCCTAACAATTAGCCATTCAAATAAGCCACAGGTGCTTGAGCGAAGCCTGGCTGTGCCAAATCCAGGCAACCAATCACTCCCTAAAACTACACACGCCATTCACAGTGGCATAACGCAGTGACAAGCTGATCTCAAACTCGATCATACATAATACAAACATGATTAAAATATAGCATACGCTGTGTCATTGCCATATTTATGCACTCCCAGTTCCATCGTGGTATCATTGTTCAGCTAAATGCCATATACGTATCAACAAAAAAAAAAAGAGCAAAGATAGATTTCACATTTTAGCACTGATATAATTCAAACGTTGCAGTGCGTGGTGCTCTAACTTGAATAGTAAGAAAAAGAATATTTACGTAAAGAAGCATGACATTCTTCAGGGTGCAAACGGATTGGGATTGGATATGGTCAAACAATATCGTATACAAATATGGATCAAATTTTTTTTTTTATCGAATATAGATTTAGAAACAGATAGAGTCAAACACGAGTATAAACATGTAAATTATAGTACATGAACGTGAATAATATTGTCAGACACGTAACTAGCATCAAAGACTGATACAGATATAGTTTGAAGCAGATATTGTAGATAATATATAAAAAATGCATATTTAAAAAAGGGTTAATAGGATATATGCCACTGCTCAAACCCGAAATTCGAGAATTGTCATCGTTCATTTGTTTATTAGACATATGCTATTACGAAAACACGCTTATTCGATATTTGCCACTCTGTGCGACACGTGTCCTTTTTTTTGTACTTTTAATTAGATATATGCCACCACACAAACCTCTCTTTTCGAGATTTGCCATTGTTTCATTACAAAAAAAAAGACACATGTCACAGACAGTGGCAAATATCGAACAAACATGTTTTCATAATGGCATATATCCGATAAACAAAGAAACGATGGCAATTCTCGAATTTCGGGTTTGAGCAGTGGCATATATCCTATTAACCTTTAAAAAATCATCAATAATATGCTCAGTTCATCCAAGGAGTGGAGTAGCATCGCGTCCCTTGAGTGGACACTCCATCATTACTGTATCTACAAAATTAGCCAGTTATCCACAAAAAAAACTATTTAGAAAACTATTTAGATCACATCACTGTACAAATCTATTCGATCAGTCGGTCAAAAAATATGCAACCTATGTTCATCCAAACGATCAGCTCGTCCTGGCATAACCGATTGAGGCACACCAATTACAAAACTAGGCAACACATCTAAAGAAACTTGAGCTAAAATGGAAGCTTGATATCAAGCCAATGCCCCCACAAACATGAGTGACGGGGTGGAGAGCGGCAGTAGGGGATTGCTAGTTGCCACTTTGTCTACCGATCTTAGACAATGATTTACAACCAGTTCCAGGATGACAACACATTTTTTAATGATCAATTGGAGTTGCCACTTCATCTACCGATCTTAGACAATGATTTACAACCAGTTCCAGGATGACAACACATTTTTTAATGATCAATTGGAGCTGGATCTTACACTTTTAATGGCATGAGCAACAAAAGCTTACTGACCAGCATCCACTATTGCAATCTTTTAGACAAAACGTAAGAGAAAGTGATACGGATTAAAAAAAAAAACTCAAAGAAAATAATCAGGTGTTCTCCGTGTCACATCTGGTTCACCTCTCCTAGGAGCTGGTTCAAACTGCAACAAAAATCCAAATTGAACTTCAGTGAAAAATTTCACAATTTAAAGCACAAGGTAGTAACAAAGTAAAAGTGGCATATTAGCATTGCCAAAATAATAACAAAATACAGACATATGAAACAGCAAATACCTGAATAAATGTGTGGTTCCTGCAGTCGTCGACCTCCAGGATGGATGCCATATTACCACAACGGTAACAATAATTAGGTGCACTGAATATGGTTACAACTTTTTGTTCCTGTGAACGTGAAAGTGAGAATCATAAGATTATACTCCCTAAAAAAAATATTGTACACTAAATTTGTGCTAAACTTACATGTGCCCAGTTATATCCCTCCATAACTAATTGATGAGCCCGGGCTACAAGTTTGAGATTATTGGTGTGATTAAACTGTTCTGATATGTCCTGAAAAATGGGAGGTACAAAATTGAGACAAGACAAATCTTTATTAATAAAAGAAAGACAATTTATAAACAGAATAGTACTTGGCCAAAAGTGTATCCAGCACCACGAGGAGATATGCCCCAACCACATCGATCATCTGGATCAGACCATAGAAGATCACACATAGGTCCCTCGTGAGGGACCTCTTGAACACGATCTAAGCTGCGAACGCCATCGAGATTTTCAATTGATGGAGATAAACCACCATGGAGGCAGAAAATTTCTGATTCCACCTTCAAGAACAGGATGTAACATTAATAAGATTTCCAAACAGATACAGCACAGCTACATTGAATTCCAGAACTTACAGAGAAACAATTGATATATCAATTAATTATTAATTAATAATTATTAAGAGGCACTAGAGCTATACTGCCTTTGTTTCGTAATATTTGTCAATAGCACACCACACACATAGAGTTAACAAAAGGCACGTCTGTAGTATTATTTGGTCTGGACCACAAATATAAAAAAAACATAGGTGTGTCATTTCCTTAGTGGCATATCGTCCAATGTGCTACTTTGGTTCTCAGGAGGAAAAACTTTGAAAGTTATCATTGCAATGCACAGGAGGATCATCAACATTATTCAACCCCTCTGAGATCTAACCATCAAATGTGAAACAAATTATTCATCCAATTCTCTCACAAGCACAAAAATTAGGCATGCCAAAGAGGATAAATGGTTAGCTACTGTGTAGCCTGAATTGTTTGAGAGATTTGTGAGCTCTGAAGTTGACAAAGTAGTAGCACATTTATAGACGACAATAAGGGAAAATGGGGAATCAAACAAAGCCTAACTCAATTTAGTAGTATTTGACATTTTCTAAGGAAGCAGTGGACAGTGACCATATATGAAAAAGAAATTAGGGAGGGAAAAGTAGGAGTCTTATGGTGGGTACGCACCAATGCCGTAAGTGGAAAATAGTCAAAAAGGTCAGTGAAGATTTTCCAGACATTTGCACTGCCATACCTGTTGAAAAGAGTACAAAAATCAATCAAGCTAGGGTACTTATTAGTCATAACTCATAAGGCATCACCAGAATGAGGCAACTTAGGTGAATTGCATTTATTCATACATCTCACAGTACTGCAGATTTGAACTTCCTAGAACTGCAGTGCGTAATCAATACGATATCTAAAATTGTTCTTGACTACATAACTAATGGAACAAATCTGCAGAGCAAAGGCAGCAAGCAAATCAAAAGCGCTGCAATTATTAGGACTAACGCAAGAACTCGTATGTTCGTAGAGCTCAAGAATTCACCATGAGCAACTAAGCACATGTTTTCTGGTAGACTAGCACAAAGGTGAAGTTACAGTACACAAGGAACAGGCTAGATGTGGATTGTGGAATAATATGAAATAAGAGTAATGTCAACTTTCAAAAGCCCATATAGACTCACTTTCGTAGGCATTCATCGTAGAATCCATAAACCTGTGTGATCTGCAATGATGGGTGTGTTCGAACTTAAGATCAAAAACAGAATGAATATACAATACATAGTAGGAATAATCTATATGCTTACAAAGCAGACAATGGATTTAGATGGAAAGGTAAATGAGAATATTTCCATTTCAAATTCATCTGAACGCCCAATATAGTGAATAAAAAATCATGCCATTTGGAATGGAAGGCTTTGTAGTACCTGCCGACTCTCATGGTTTCCACGAAGGATTGTAATCCGATGCGGGTAACGCACCTTAAGTGCAACCAAAAGCTGCACAATAGCGCATATCATGTCAATAAGTACTTGGAAAGAAAAGGCATCAATTACATGAATTTATATATAATTCTCTCCATGAGTAAAGGTACATTATGTTTTTGAGACAGAAAACTGCCAATTTTGGCAGCAATGTCATGGCTAGACATTTGATGGGGTTGCTGAATTTTCTGGCAAGATTCCATTCATATTGGCAGGGCACATTGGGGCACCAACCAAACATACCCCCAATAAGTTTGCCACAAAATAGATGAAAACTCGTGGAATTTCAGGGGTAAAATTGGCACTAACCAAAAACAGTATCACTACTGTTCTGCTCTTTCTATACAATATTCAGGAAAAAAACTTGCAAGATGGATGATCCAACCAACCAAGTAGCATAGCTGCAAAACCAAAAGTGATGAGCATCCTCATCATCTTATTGACTTATCAATTAAGCGTCGTAGGTCAATTATTGACCTGCTAGTCAATATGTTCACCTTTGAACATGCTTAAATAACATATTTTTGCAGGTACTTTATAAGTATAGGTGACAATAGGGGTGGATCGCAGCCAACATATAGTGAATACATATATCAAAAACATAGAAATGTTGAACATCTATAAAAAAACTCAGGAAGCAAAAGCAGGGATCAGGTTTGCTCTTACCGTAACAGTTTCAACAGAATAATAGCCACGATCTACATAATCGCCCATAAACAAGTAATTTGTATCTGGGCACTGGTAAGTAGAATAGACAAATCTGTCAGCTTTCAGAGAACAACATTTAAAAACGTTAAACAATACATACAAGAGAGGAAAGAAAGATAAATACATGTATGTATTGATACCTTTCCACCAATCCGAAAGAGCTCTACAAGATCATGGAATTGACCATGAATATCACCACAAATTGTGACCGGGCTTTTGACTGGCTGCATGTAAAGTACAGCATGTCAAGAGTAAAAAAAATCCTATTTTCTCTTGGACCTCATAATACACACTAAAATGTACCTAGGTACGTATTTCTGGGTATTATAGCATAGTAACATCATAAACATGTATACAGCATCAGCTTGCATGATTCAGTTCCATATAGACAAAATTTTGTTGAATTTAGTGCAGCACACCATAAGCATAGTCTTGCAAAATAAAAGAACAGTACCTTGTCTAAAAAAAGAACAGTACCACACATTATGACATTAAAAATCATTAATAATTCCTTTGATTGTAGCTATACACACCAACAATTGTCAGGGTTGAAAACAAAAAATCGAAGCATGTGTGCTGCCATGCTAGGCTCCAAAAACTTTTATTGTTTATTACTTTCCCTAAATTATTTTATTCTAAAAGATCGACATGGGAACTCTAGAAAAATGAAAAGAGAGCTAGGTTCCCAGTGATGAGTGAACAGGAGTATTTAGGTTATTGCCTGGTTTTTTGAGTATTGCAGGGATCTCACGGTTCGATCCCACAGCTGTAATACACCCACAAGAATAAGACTCGGATTTTTGTTGTCCCCATGGGGATTTGAACCCAGGAGGTGTACACCTTACCACCTGCCCTAGCGGCAGTTCTCGTTATGGCCTTGTTTGATCTCCGACAGGAGGTGACAAAGAACACCTTGATAAAAAACTATGATACTACTATGATTATGTAAATCCACGGCTCACACACTCCAATTTGGGATTGTTTAGCCAATTTTTGTACATATCCTTTATCACTCAATATATTCCCCATACCCATCACTCCAGCAGGATCAGAGTTTGCTGACAGTAACACTATCCCAAAGGTGGAAGATGCCGGTCCCCCTCAGTATATAAGCTCAGAAAGGGCAACTATGTGCATGGAGCACCAAAATATGATCCAATAAAAGAGCCAATTACAAACAGAACACAACTATAACAATGACGTTACTCAACTGAATACGAGCATACAGTTATCAGCTTCTCAAACAACCAACCTTGGCCCCAACCACATGGATGCCATTGTAGTGCGAAGTAAAAAATTATTATAGCACCGCAAAATTGTGGGAAACTGTCATACCTGAACATTACTTTCCTCCATCAATATCTCTTTCGCCTTCTCACACAGTGTCTTGACCTGCGAAGGTAACAATCAGTACACGCCTACACGGGCAGACTCATCAATTCCAGGAATACTATCATCTACACAATGCAAAGTGATATAATCCACTGGATCAAAAAAAAAAAGAATGATAAAATCCGTAGTCAACCACATGATGCTGCATGTCATCGAACCAAAACGGTGGTGCGACATGCCCCAAAAAAGAAAAGAAAAAAAACAGACAATTTGATGACAGGTGCGTCTGGGATGAGATAAATTCGGCAATGACGACGCAAAAGCTGCATCTTTTGTAGATTCTGAGATCCGGCCACCGTGGGAGCTCGAAAAAAGACCGATATTTATCCCATCTATCCTCTACGGCTACCAGATTCCACCTGAGATCTACCGCCACGGACCGAATCTGGACTACAAAGCCTACGAATTTTTGCCCAGGAACGATCGAATAACTCAAGGAGCCACCCGATTGTCGCGCCACGCATGTCTCACGGGAACAACCAGAACACCCAGATCGAATAGGACGGAGGGAAAAGGGCGAGTTCTCGCGCGCTCACCTCCGGCTCCGGGAGCGGGCGGCACTCCATGAGCTGCTCGATCTGCGCGTCGAGGCTCCCACATCCGCCGCCGCCGGCGCGCGAGCCCGCTGCGTCCTCCATCACCCCGCCTCCGAGACGGGACCCCGATCCAACCCTACCTCGAGCTCGCCGCCGGCGCGAGAGAAGGAGGGAGGCGCTCCAGGAGGAGAGTGCCAAACGGAGGTATCGGGATGCGGGAGGGAAGGGAACCCGACGGAAAGAAGTACTGCTGCGGAGGCGGGCCCGGCTTGCGGCTGGCGATTAGCTCGCGAGCTGCGGATGAGCAGCTCACTTTTGACTCGGCTCGAGCTCGGCTCGTACGCAACGAGCTCGAGCTTTTTTCCTGGCTCGGTTGGAAAGCGAGCTGAACCGAGCCGGGCGGTGAATCGCAGGAAGTTGTGCTCTGTCGATAGCCAATTCACACTCACCGTAACCGTTTCTGACCGACCGATCAAATCAGATCAAACACACCATCACAACTACGTCGACATATAACATCAGTCTAAGACTCGACTACCCACCCTAACTGTCATATGCCATCAAATTTTAATCAATGAATGCATGTTCGGTGAATATCGATCGGTTCACCGTTCCGTGGCTTTATGTTTAAAGATTATTTTGGGGCAATGTATCCTATGCAAACAGCTTGCTTCGTGCAACCCTGCAAACTACGATTCTCAACCCTTGGATCCACATCCTGCGGCGCCGGTTCTGCTTCGTGGACATTTTGCATTATACCGCCCGCCCTCCGAATCGATTTCGCGTAGAAGTCCCTACACCTACGACTCCTCCCCCAAAGCGACAGCGCCGCCACCCCCGTCTCCTTCAGTCCTTCTCCTGCGACCTCGCCGGACACGAGAGGGAGACGTCCTGTTCCTCCTCCCCTCTCCCTGTCTCTCTCTTCCTACCTCCTCCCCTCCTCTCCCTGGCGACGGCTATCGCTGGGGCTTGGCTTCACAGTCTCCACCTTCCAGGGGCAAGGCGTTGTTGCCTCCGTCGTCCAGCACCAATCACGGCCGGGGCCTGGCATCGTCGTGTGCGGGGGTATGATGTCGCCGTGTTGAGCAGCGCCACTGGCCATGGATGAAAATGATGGAAGAGCTAGCTAGAGCTGCTGTGAGGTGCCTGAGGACTGCCCCTCCTACCCAAAGTCCTGGGCGGCCAAATTCTAAAGGCGCCACCAGCAGCCATAGGAGGACTTCCTCCACCTTGCCTCCCCTTGTCAGCAAGAAAGGGGCTCAAATCACCAGCAGCCAAGATAGATTAGCGCAGCCATGGAGTCTATTCATAGTTTCTAGCAGTCGTGCCACCAAGGAAGCCATTTGGAGTGAAGCCTGATAGACCTTGAGGCTACGATATTGTCCACTGCTCGGGGCCAACCTCATTTTACTCAAGATAGTGAAATTTTGGATCCTCTTTGTATATGAAATTATGAAAGAAATGCTCAGATTGTATGAATGAAGTGTATATGAGTTTATTGCTTGTCATGTTTTGGATGGAAGCATGCATTTTGCTTCTGGATTATCATAGGAAACGATTTGTATGTAGTCAAGTGATTTGTATGAAATGTACATATTTGTATGTAGTTAAATGATTTGTTTAATTTCTGATTTTTTTTCAAATTACGGTGTAGTAATATTTGTATGCTCAATGTGAGCTTTGGTGCTATTCTATTATTGGAATGATTTTTATGGACCCTCACAAGAAATTTCTACAATTGTTATTCTAGAGTCCTGCAAGAGTGCAGGCCATGGATTCAATTTTAAAAAATTTGATATGTATCTACAAGCTTCAGTGCAGGCCATGAATTCAGTTTAAGAAATTCTAGTTTCTAATGCTTCAATTCTAATGCACTTTGTGCCTTGTATCCTGTAATTGGATTATAATGTTCAAGTATGAGTTGTAGTCAATGAGAAAAAATTTCAGAACACTTCTGAAAATTTCAAAATAAGGTTGTTAACGAGGAATTTGGTGTTGTCCATTTCTCTTAAGTGTTTGTTTCTATGGATTCTTCACGTCATGAGGCTATGTACAGACATGGCCTTAACCTGATTCATTCATAGGCTCTTGTCTAACTTAACCTGATACATTCAAGTGATGCTCTCAACCAAATGCAAAGAGAGCTTGCATTATCTCATTGTCTTCTGCTTAACTGGTTGACTGTGTTGCTCAATACATGAATTAAAGCCTTTATCTTGTCCTTTTTTGAACTGATGCACAAATTGGAAAAGTTTCAGAAACACACGAATCAGCCCTCATGTTCTCAACTTCTCATTACAGGATACACCAAGATGCAAGTTATCAGCTCATTATCTCAATACAGGAGTTTACTCAGAGTGTCTCATAAAATAGATATATTCAAATATATATTCACAAGTACAACATCAGATATTAGTATAGGACTGCATTCGAATCTAAGCAGACATCATATGACTGCATACAAAGTTCTTCAGATCCCATTAAGGGATTACATTGACAAGAAAACCAGAAATTAAACAAATCACTTGATTACATACAAATCTATGCATTCCATCCAACTCACTTGATTTCAACATAACACAGCTACCATTGCTATAGAACTTGTTGATCTCTATAACTGTAACTTAAGGAAGAGGAGCCCAGGACTTTGGGTAGGAGGGGCAGTCCTCAGGCACCTCACAGCAGCTCTAGCTAGCTCTTCCATCATTTTCATCCATGGCCAGTGGCGCTGCTCAACATGGCGACATCATACCCCTGCACACGACGATGCCAGGCCCCCGGCCGTGATTGGTGCTGGACGACGGAGGCAACAACGCCTTGCCCCTGGAAGGTGGAGACTGTGAAGCCAAGCCCCAGCGATAGCCGTCGCCAGGGAGAGGAGGGGAGGAGGTAGGAAGAGAGAGACAGGGAGAGGGGAGGAGGAACAGGACGCCTCCCTCTCGTGTCCGGCGAGGTCGCCGGAGAAGGACTGAAGGAGACGGGGGTGGCGGCGCTGTCGCTTTGGGGGAGGAGTCGCAGGAGTAGGGACTTCTACACGAAATCGATTCGGAGGGCGGGCGGTATAATGCAAAATGTCCACGAAGCAGAGCCGGCGCCGCAGGATGTGGATCCAAGGGTTGAGAATCGCAGTTTGCAGGGTTGCACGAAGCAAGCCGTTTGCACAGGATACGTTGCCTTATTTTGGATCTAAGCTTATCTAAGCAAGTTTTACTCATTAGGTAGGGTTTAAGTTGTTAGTAGATTAAACTTAAGTTAATCAAAGATTATGACAATCAAGACAGACATATAGAGCGAATCAAGTGACAAGGAACAGACATGTGTATAACATGATTAATATGTAGACAGATTATATTGCATACATTTCATAACAAACAACATAGTTTTAGAAAACTAAGCACATTTTCGATAGGTATTCCCCTTCGGTGTCGCCGAACCGTTCCACGGAGTTGTTTACGTCTATCATAGATAAACTCCAATAAATAACCAATAGTGCAGTAAAGACATGATGCATGAATGCAGCTACGCTTTCATTCGATGGTCCTATTTTACCCTAAAGAAAATTGTAATTCCATGCCATGCATGATCTCGCAATGAGATTCGATCCTATTTACCTTAGTCATAATAGTATAACCCAAGATAATAGCCCCAAAAGAAGTTATATACTTTCATGGCGCTTAATTGCATTTTAAGATTTATAAAGACATGGTAAAGGTAAAAGTCCCAAAATATTACCCATTTAGTTTATTTTATAGTGAGGGTGATATTTATATATTTCCCTAGGTCCAGATATTTATCCTAAGTTTTAGAGGTATTTTCCCAACATTTTACAAAGTCATTTCCTATTTTTAATAATTAAAAGGTCGTTTTAGTCTTTATTGGAATACCCTTAGCACTAGGCTTGACCTTCCGAAATAATCTAGGACTAGAACAGTGGCAACATGAAAAATTATATTTTTTATAATATCATTCTCGGCCTCTAGTATTTACCCAAAATTTTATAGGATTTTTAGTGGTCTCTAGATATTTTTAATAAATCGTTTACATTTTATGGAATTAATTAACTATGAAAATCACAGGAAAATTCTTGTGCACACTAACGGGCCAACCCCACCAACGGGCACGGCCCAGCGTAGATGCAACCCATGGCGCGTCCTACGACCGCACACTCGCTCGTGACGCATGCGTCGAAAGCACCTTCAGTGGTTACGCCTTTACACGGAGGATACGTGGTGCGATTAGGCATCTCCACTAAATATGCCCAGTGGCCCATAGGCCCACTAGTGGAGGCACACGCTGCTACCACCCATGCGAAACAGTACCTGATTAGCGGGCCTGCCAGGCAGTGACTCAGAGGTCCAGTGTCTGCACAAATCTTGGCGAGATCGAACAACCCATGGTTGTCGTATTTCTCTAGCCGGTTGGCGTGGCCGGAACGGTGGCGGCTCGCGGCGCAGCGGCGCTACGGCACGTACTAGACTTTTCATGGCATCACGAAGCTAGGGGAGTCCTGCGTTGAGGCCCGAGACAAGCAGACGCGACGATGCGACGAGCGACGGCGACACTGCAAGCACGTCGAGGTGATGGTCCTAGCTACGACATCTGTGGATAACATAGACCCCCCGATTAGCTACTAGTCGACAACATCCCTAGGCTAATCTGGCACATAGGGACGCATAAGGGGGCTCCGAGGATGCTCACCGAGCTCGCGGTCAAGCTCGAGGATACGCAAGGGACGTTTGCGCGCGACAGGCTTGACGACAACCGAAATAGGGGCCACACGAATGGTGCACCTCTGTGTGGCTCTTCTGCAAAAGATGGAGGGAGATAGGAGGAATTGCCTTAGGAGCTTACCAATCACGAGAACCGAGCATAGCTGGGTGTCGGTGTCTGGGAAACGCGCCCCTGAAGGGCAGCGGGTCCACGGACCTGCAGACGAATTTGTAATTGGAGTGAGGCCCAACGACCACCCTTCTCAACAGCCCGAGGCGGCGGCCGAGCCTACGGGGGCTCAGGCCACGCGGTCTTCCCGGACAGGGCCTGGTGCGACTTGGCGATCCGAGTATAGATCCGTCGTACGGTGAGGAAGAGAGAGAGAGGCAAAGAGAAAGCAATACAAACCATGAAGACACAAGCGATTTACCCTGGTTTGAGCCCCCACTGCCGGGTAATAGATCTACTCCAGCCTTGTTGATTATATGGTGGAAAACAGTACAAGGGGTGCCGAGACCGAGCTTGAAGGCACCGATCCCGATCTTACAAGAGAGTTTCGGACACTAAGGTGGCTAAGGACTATGGCTACTTCTAAGGAAGCTTCGAATGAATATGTCGCGTGTTACACTATTCCACCTGGCCTTGAACAGATCCAAGGCCCTTCCTTTTATAGGCGCGGCGGGTCGTCCGGAGCTGATACGGCGGCCCCGCGCCCATTTTTTCTTCAGTGGCGGTGTTCTTGTCTCGTTCCGGGGCTCTGTATGGTCTGGAGCCTGCAGGAAGAAGCTGGTCAGGTTAGTACTAGACACGTGTTCGTCTGGGAGCGCCTATACAGGGGAGAAACATGCTTTAGGGAGAAAGCACTTTCCCTTTATCCTCAATATAGCATTGACTGGACCAGGCCAGCCTCGAGCCACTCGTTGGGGGTGTCGCGTAGCGTAACAACCGTCACCGCCTGCCAAAGGGTCAAACGACAAACCGAGCTGCCCGCGTGCCTCTCCCCGGGCTGCGGATCCCCGGGGAGACACAGTTCCTCCCGGTCAAGGGCGGGGAAAGTGAGGTGGGGGCATAACAGTTGTCGCCACCTGCCTACGAACAGGCAGACTGCCCGCGGGACCCTCTCCCGGGCTAAGGATAGCCCGAGAGGTGCGCCACGCCCCTGGCTGGGACCCAGGGAGGCGCGGTTGACCTGGTCAAGCCCGGTGGAGACCCTGGCGGGCTAGACGCTTCCTTTAGTACGGCCAGGGGCGGCCTTTTGGACCTTCTGTACGCGTGGTGGGCCGGTATGGAATCAGCCCAAGGCCCGTCTCGGGATGGGCCGCTTATCAATCACCAACACTGGGGTTTGGGGAGTTTGGGGGGTTTTCAGAGAGGGAGCAATTGAAGCTGGAGTAGGGCCGGTTCGATTATTTGGTGGAGAGACTCATAGGTAGGCTTTGGGCGTGAGGTGAGGCCACAATGGCGACGCGATAGGAGCGGCCGAGACGACGACATGATGACACGACGTGACAGGGAACAGTTCGCGTCGGCGGGGCTAGGGCGTAGGTCATTGACTTGCGTAGCCATGCGGGGATGGGGTGGGACGACTGGTGAACAAGCGTGCAGTACGACGCCGAAAGGTCCAATGATTCTTCGCGACGGACCAGGCAATGGCGAAACCACCGACTGGCACGCAATCACAGGCGCACCAGGGGCGACACGACAGCGCACAAGTGGACGGCATGCGGTGATCAAAGCGAGAGAGGAGAGGGATCGGTTGGTGTTGGCGATAGTTACGCTAAAAGAAATTAATCCGCAAGCGCACAGATATCGTTGTAGCCTTTTCACCCTAGAGTATTCCGGGGTATCGAATCCACAGGGAACAAGAAGTTACTAGCCCAGAATTTATCTTATCTAGATGGGAGAGAGAACAATTAGGATGGTTGAGAGGGACTTCTGGTTTAGTTCACACTGGCCTAAGAGAGCACTCAGTTCTATGCTGGCTTTATTTACGTCGGAGCACGGCAGGTCCGCTACCCGCCTACCTTCACTTAAGAAGCCTGGAGAGTTACAGTCACCCTCGAAGGGCCCTACGGAGCCAACCCTAACGTGGTGGAACGTTACTAATGATAGACAGGGCTGTCACCACCTGCTACCATCCACGACAGTCCGTTGGGTCTGGGCGTCAACCAAGGTAATTACTAGTCTAGACACCGCATCTACATTAACAATTACTACTTTACTAGTGCACCGAGTAAAGTATTCACAAAAGGCAAAATCTATCTCACCAGTTGCAAACGGGGTTCTCAGTAAATAAACTAGCATTGAACTGGAAGTACTTTATAAATAAAAGAGCATGGCTACAGTGTTATCAGACTGAAGAGGAGAACTTCACTCGAAGATGAGCTTTATTCCCGAGGTACAAGTAGGAGAAAGCCGGGGCCTCCGGCGCATCTCCAACACTCTCACCTCACCTCTCTTCCTACTCTAATTACAATGTGGAACTAAATCCTTCTCTTCACCATGATCACAATTGAAGGAGAGGACCTCTATTTATAGTGTGAAGGTGGAGTAGCTCTCAAGTAGAGTCCAAAGAATATTCTCCTTCATCATCTCTCTTCTTGCCATGTGGCATGCTAAACCGACGTTTTAAGTCGGTTTTTGACACCATGACCGACTTCCACGTGTTCCTTGAGCCTTACTCTACCTATGGGCCAAAGGAGAATCCAATGCGCCAAAAAAGTGGGTCGGCCGACCTGCCTGGTCCGGCCTGGCTCGTCGTCTTCCAGAGCTCATTTCTCCCTCATCCGATCTCCAAATATAGCGAATAATATAAGCGTTTCGATCGTCTCGACGAGCTCTTCATCATGGTACAGTCCATTTTTTCATTTGATGACTTTTAAAAATATGTTTAATTTAAACTCCATCTTTCATCCGATTTACGCGCATACAGCCGATAAATCATCTTTTCTTGTGTATGCCTGCAAAACATGAGACTACACCAAAACTCGTGGAACTCATTAATGTTAGCCTCAATGTAGTTGAAATTCCTTTATTTTGTAGATATGTTGACGGTCAAAAGCGTATAAAATATTACAAATAAGGACCGTCAATAGTTGGGCGGTAGGGCACGAGAGCAGCGGAGTCGACGACGAGCTTGATACAGAGCAGAGCAAATTAAGCCAGCCGGAGCGGGTGTAGGGACACCAGGGAGAGCGTGTAGAGAGAGAGAGACGACACAAGGTGAGATAGAGATCAGAGAGACAAAGAGAGCAGACAGTGTGGGAGAGATGTCACTAGCAAAGTGCTTGACAGAATGCCCATATAGATTGAACTGTAGGGGAGAGTGAGAAAGAGGGGAGAAAGAGAGATTTTAAGTCAAGCTCGCATTTTAAAAATTTCGTGAATTTTGGGTTCGATTTTCTTTGCAATTTCTTTACATTTATTCTTGCCCAAAAATTAGGTGTTACACTTTTCTTGCAACAAAAGTGAGCCACACACACACACACAAATGACCTCACCCCATGATTACTTCATCTTTGATGATTAGTCTTGTTGAGCGAGAAGGAGATGTGCTGGTAATCTTGCTCGATCCACATAGTTGCATAAGGCTTGTTTGGATTGCCGTCGCCGCACGCCGTGCCCAGAGTTGGCTAGCAGCGGACCATGGCGAGCCGTCGCAAGCGTTGGCGAGATTTGGCAAAGAAAAAGGGCACCTGCGCCAACGCTCGCCATGATGTTTACTGTGCGCGGGCGAGGACGTGATTTCCTTGGCGAGCCAACGCAAGGCGAGCATCTAAACGAACGCCTAATTCCCACGGCGAGCCAACAGTTAGTACGGCACATGGCAGAGGCAATCCAAACAGGCCCATAGAACTCCCTAGTGATGAACTAATTCCACCTGAGGGAAGTTGCTCCCATGAACCAAGGCCTTGTTCTTTCAGCGTATCGTTGCGTTAGCGTAATACTGTAGCAAATTTGAGAGCCCTCGAAAAGAGGTCTAAAGATTATAAAAAAATAATTAAAAAATAGTTTTAGAATCTTTGGAAGGACTACTAAAAGCCACGAAAAAATCGTTACGAAATATCACAACATATAGGCTATATGAAAATAATAAAATTTGCTACAGTAATACGCAACGGTACAATACGCTGAGAAGAACAAGACCCAAGAAATCCTATAAGAGGCTGATGCATAATTCTGAATGAGACTACTACTCTCTGGTTCTTCCGCTGATTCCCAATCCATATAGGTGCAACTCTCATTGGATTTTCTCTCATCATGAAGTCAATATGGATGTATTTTCTATACTTTTTGGTGGGAAAAGAAAAGGTAAGCCAAAGTACCTAATCAATCAACCAATAAAAAAAACCTTAACAAAACAATGGCCCAGCCCCATCACCTCCTATTTGTATGAACAAAAAAAATCTCCAATCCCCCAAAGTTCAACGCGCCCGACCCCACCGATCCAGTGAAAAGAGAGACCGAGGTGACCGGCGCTGCGGCGAGACTCCCCCTGAGGCCCTGACCCCCAAGACTCGCAGCAAGTCTACACTTGTCCATTTCCTCGCAATTAATTAATAAACGAATAAAACCCCCCCCATTTTTACCTCCCCGACGCTCTTCGCTTCGCTTCTCTTCTCCGGGGTCCAAGAGAGACGAGAGGCTCGCTGCCTCGCTGCCGCCTGCTCTCCTCTCCCTCCCGGCGCCGCCCGATCCGGCGATGGACGCTCCGGCCAGGGCGCCGCCGCCCCACGGCGCCGGGGTCCGCGTCCGCGCGCCCCTGGTGAGCATCTCCCACCTGGAAGCTGGTTTCATTTTCGCGCTCGGTCTTCGCTCGGAGGCGCGGTTGGTGGGGACGGATTCAGGGGGCCTCTTGGGATGGAGGCGCGGCCGTTGGGCTGGAGGTGTGATCGGAGGGTGGGTGTTCGCGGCTGCGACTGCGTGATGGTGGGGGGTTCGGGGATCCCGGTGTGGATCTGGGTGCTTGGGGGCTTGGTTTGGTGTGGACATGTGATGTAGATATTGTATAAGTTCTCGTTGTGGAATCCGCTGCTACTTGGTTGTGCTCGTGGGAGGAATGCTACTGCCGATTTGTGAGCTGTGAGCGATGCTAATTCTTGGTAAGTAGGATCACGATTACTGAAAAATTTGTTAAGTGGGTGGATATCTATGAACCCTTCGTGTACTTTTCAGCTAACTAATGTGTACTGTCATCCTGAAGACTTACTTTCACCTTGCTCTGGACAATGCCTGAGGCTCTGTGATCATGAACTTGGCACGTTCTTCTGCATGGGTTTCTATTTTTCTTGAACTGTTGCCTATCTCATGACTCATGAGTTTGGAGGCCTTGCCTGTTGATCTAATGCATTTTTATCTCCTATGCTCGTGATCTTAAAACCGCAATTGAAACTCAGTTTGAGCATATGAAAGGCATTTTGGCAATGATTATATTTCAATTGGCTTGTGACTCCTAACTATCTCTTGCTTTATTTGCTTTGTTCAATGCCCAAACCTAAATTTATCTGTTTTACAAGTGCCTTTTTATTTATGGAGGCATTCAGTGTTGAAATATTTTCTATGTTGGAAATATGTTCTGCAAAATTTGCAGTTTTATCATGCTGTTAATTGCCTTATCCATGGTAACTTTTTATTTGGGGGATGTAAACAAAACCAATCTTGAAAAGAGAAAGAAAAGCAAGCAATCCATTGCATCACGTTGTAATGTGGTTGGTGAGTTCAAATTTATCACTTTTAATAGGAGTTTTATACTTCAACAATTCAAATTTCACTGTCTTTGGTTTATGCTACATTTGGGCTTTTTGTATGTGTTACCTTGTACCTTATCTGATGACCAACTAGCTATGTTCTGTAGTCTCCGTGTGTGTAGACATCAAATACAATACAATCATGCTTTTTAGAGTGTCATTTAAAAGGCAATAACTTCACTCAATGTGAAAGCACCCCCGAGACACAAGGCGTCTGCATGTTTTGGACTCCCAGCATGGCGTGGAGTGTCCACGGTAGGCACAAAGTGTTCCTGAAATGGACGCTTAGGCATTGTAAGGCTTTGTTCCACGTGAGGCCCAGCTCGGCTGCTCCTGTGGCTGCTGTTGCTGGTGGATAAGCGTCGGGTTGAGATGGTTAGAGGCTGTTCTTATACTTTTATCTTCAGTTAATTAGTTCCTATTTGTGAGAGAGAGAGTGTGTGTGGGTGTAGCAGCTTTTAAACGTGTGTATGTGTTTGTGGGATGGGTGGCTACAGCACAATGCGCAGGGAGTAAAAGGGAAGAAGGAAGACAGAAAAGGCACGTTTTGTGCACCAAAACCAGTACAGGCGCTGCCGTCGATAACCAGGCGGTGGCTCCGTTACAACTGTTACCATAGGGCGACGTCGCCTTCCGGCAGCGCCCTCCACACCTCTAGGTCAGGGCTACAACCAGGGATGTGAGTGTTCGATTGAGAACACCCGTATCAATTGGTATCGGAGCTGATTGGTCCTTCGATCATGACTAGCAACGAGGAGAGCATCGGCAAGCTGGAGGCCCTCGTGGACGAGTTTCGGAACAAGTTGCAGACTTCGATGGCCGGGCTTGACAAGAAGATGACGGACTTAATCGGCGGCTGCAAGTAGCTGGCAGAGGGCCGTCCACACCACCCAATGATTCGGAGGTGAGTGACGCCTGTGACATGGATAGTGCACCGCCATCTCGGCTGAAGCAGCGCGTGAATGATCTTGATGAGAATGGAGGCTGTGGAGAACGGCGCTAGACTCCAAGGACTCTGATATGGGTAGGCCCAACAAGGCCTAGGCTCATGAAACCGCATACGAGGGTACTGTAGCACACGGCCCCACTGCGATTTGGGTTATAAATATTACCTTATTAGTTCCTCTTTATTAAGAATATATTCTTATGACAAGTCAAGTCTTTTCTTAGAGTTTAAGTCGGTCTTTTTCTTAGGGTCCAAGTCAGTGCTCCCTATAAAAGGGAGGGTCATGTATCCTTTATTATAATCCAAGCAATGAATTAAAAATTGAGATCTAGATCTCATAGGCGGTGGCTTCAATAACAGCCAAAGGCGGTAGCTTCGATAACAGCTCGTTCCGCCCGCATCAAGGACCATATCCCCTGTTGCGTGCTTGCACGTAACAATTGGTATTAGAGCCGTCCGGTCCTCCTGTGATGGCTTCTAGCGAGGAGCGGATCGGAAGGTTGGAGACAGCCATGGCTTCGTCTCTAGCAACACCCCAATTGACTCTTGTGGGTGGGTGTAGCAGCTTTGTAGCATGTTTGAGCGTGTTTGTTGGCCAGGTGGCTACAGCGCAGTGTGCAGGGAATGAAAGGGAAGAAGGAAGACAGAAAGGCATGCTTTGTGCCACCAAAAACTACTTCAGGTGCTGCCATCAATAACCGGCCGATAGCTCTGTTACAGCCGTTACCATAGGGCGACTTCGCCTTCCGGTGGCTCTCTCCACCTCTGGGTCAGGGGCTCAACCAGGGACACGGGCATTCGATTTAGAACACCCGTATCAAGTTGACAGCCCAAACATATGATAGAAAAGACTGTCCAACTCCAATGGATGCAACTTGTCCTTCAAGCCTAGTTCTTTTGAACTAGTGCTACTATGATGTGCTGTTGATTTTCCATGAAGACCCGAAGAGTCCATTTGGACTTTCAACTTCTAAGTTAACTAACTGGACTGAGGACCATGTATCAACATATTTAATCTATCTGGCCGAATGGCTTATTGTGTTTCACATGATTAAATAGTGTAATGTTGAATATTCTTGCTGTTTCAGTGTAAATATTGTGTGCTATTTTCTACTAGGTGAAGAGATGATGTTTTATCTTTTTATATGACTAAAAGCAGGTTTAGTATGCAATCTGGTTCAAACTTTGCTGTTAGTAGATACCATTTGAGGTTTTGCTGTGTTCTAGTTATTTTTTGCTGAGTGCGGTGTTTCGCCTTTATGACGACACACAACTTCTGAGTTCTGAGCTTGATTCACCGTTTCATTTTTCAGGTAGAATCTGTCTCCTGCCACTGCAGATTTGACGCTGGTCTGAAAACTGTTGTTGATGCTAGAAAGTTTGTTCCTGGAGCAAAGATGTGCATGCAGCCTGATGTCAAACCCAACAAACGTAAGTCAAGAGGCTCGCGCAAGGACAGGTGCCGAACTCAAGCACCACTTTTACCAGGCCTTCCTGATGACCTTGCTATTGCCTGTCTTATACGGGTTCCTCGAGTGGAACACCCCAATCTTCGGATAGTTTGCAAAAGATGGAACCGCCTTTTGTCTGGGAATTACTTTTATTCTTTGCGAAAGAAACTTGGCATGGCAGAAGAATGGGTTTATGTCTTTAAAAGGGATCGTGAAGGAAAAATATCATGGCATGCCTTTGATCCACTGCACCAGCTCTGGAAGTCACTCCCACCAGTTCCACCAGAGTATTCAGAAGCATTGGGCTTTGGTTGTGCCGTTCTGAGTGGTTGCTATCTGTATCTATTTGGTGGTAAGGATCCTCTGAGGGGCTCTATGAGGCGTGTTGTATTTTACAATGCTCGGACAAACAAATGGCACCGAGCTCCAGATATGTTACGTAAACGGCACTTTTTTGGTTCCTGTGTCATAAACAACTGTCTGTACGTTGCTGGTGGAGAGTGTGAAGGAATACAAAGGACACTCCAGTCTGCTGAAGTTTATGATCCTAACAGGAACAGATGGGCCTGCATCCCTGAAATGAACAATGGGATGGTGCCTTTCATCGGAGTTGTATATGATGGCAAGTGGTATCTGAAAGGGCTTGATTCCCATCGCCAAGTGACGAGCGAAGTCTATCTACCGTCATCCAATATGTGGTCAACCATTGATGATGAAATGGTTACAGGCTGGCGGAACCCAAGCATTTCCTTCAATGGCCAGCTCTATTCATCTGATTGCCGGGATGGCTGCAAGCTTAGAGTCTATGATGCAAACACGGGAACATGGACAAGATTCATGGACAGCAAGAACCATTTGGGAAGCTCGCGTGCCTTTGAAGCTGCAGCTTTGGTGTCGTTAAATGGAAAGCTTTGCATTATCCGCAACAACATGAGCATCACTCTTGTTGATATCTCTGACCCAACAATGAGTATTGAGACTGACAGTGCACGCATGTGGGAGACTGTTGCTCGGAAGGGCCAGTACAGATCATTTGTGGCAAACTTGTGGTCGACCATTGCAGGTCGAAACTTGAAGAGTCACATTATCCACTGTCAGGTGCTACAGGTTTGAATTTGAGGTCACCTGCTGTAAATTGGGAACATAATCAGATCAGTGAAACACCACCTCCATTACAAAGGTCAATTAGATTCCACACCAGAAACGCGGCAAAAGAATCTCATTGCCCAAACAAATCTTTGTTCATTTCATTTGATTGCCAGACCCTCCAGTTCTAGATTCCATCATCATCAGGAGCTATTTATCAGGTAGGAGATGCATGTCCCAAAAATCACGCGGATGCCAGAAACGAAGAAGCAGCTTCCCTAATATAATGGGAGTTTATTTGATAATAGGCAGGGGAATTTACATTGGTGGATATTGTTTCATAAAGTTAGGGACGTCCAGCAGGCCACACTGGTCACTGTCTACCTTGTATCTTGCCCCCTTTGTCTTACTGCTTTATATTGATGATGTATGTTGTAGCTGTAGACTAGGCCTCGAGATTAGAAAGTAATAACCTTAATGCTTACTACTTTGATATTAATATGGCTTGGTTATTATGTAATGAAATTTTTTGTAACTGTTCTGTAGATGCTGGGATGCTCCATATATGAATGGAGATAAATTGTTATGTACTGCAAGCTATCGATGCTGCAGATAGCTGCAGACTAACCTTAATGCTTGCTTGATGATGGGAGCGACCGCTACGTCCCTATCTTTTGGTGAGATTAGATTGATAATTTTGGTAGATGTCAGACAATTTGAACGATCCGTTTACTAACCGTATGAAGCCTTTTGGGGGTCTCGTTTTCAAGCTGTCGCCGATTTGGATCTGATCTGATCTGATCCGACAAGGACAATCTTGTCGGTGCAGTTTAGGGGATCGACGCCAGATCGGGTCTGGCATAGATCGCCGAGAGAAAGCTTGCTGAGATTGTTGGTGACGAAGTCCGGGCTTCCGAAACTGTGGGACCAATTCCCAGTAAAATATTTATGTAAAACTAATTCCCCTGGGATGAAACTTTACCACTCGAGAATTAGTACAATTCCATGTGTTTACTATCAGAATGTGAAATTACAGTATCAATTTGTAATAAAATACAAAATATTCCTACCTCTAAGTTTGTGATATAGGATAAACTAGATTTTTGAGCTGAATAACCCATATCTTTCAAGGGAGAGAATAAATTCCAAATCTGCAGCGAAGGATACAAGGGTTCTGTTCATTTAAAATGAACATTTCTCGAATAACTGGTAAGTACCAACTACACTTGCAGGTTTTAATAGGAACATGAATATTAACTACATGCAATCAGTATTAAAGAAGGGTTATGACTATATCTCATGTGGTAATAATGCGACATTTAAATAAAGACTTATCATTTGATTAAAACATATTTTAAAACATCACAATGGATTTTAAAACAATTTTATCTTCTTTCACCTGAACTTAACACAATCACTTTTTCAAACATCATAAGTATTATGAATAAAAGAGATATCACCCAGTTGGGGTCCATCGATGTTTTTGTTATCACCTCTGCAGAACCTATCCAACTTTACCCATATAACAGCTTCTTATATGGTTGGATGTTTAATTTGTCATTTTTATCAATAAGACCCAAGGTTTTGCAATATCCCGCACACCACGCAAATATTGAGAAAATAACCTTAACAATGCTAAGCTCCGCACAATCACAACGGTAACCTTGCTGGTGACTCACTAGCTTAAAGCATTGCGGAAAACCGCGCAAGCATTGTGAAAATACTAAAACAATGCATCGCTCTTCATGTCATTACAATAACTTTGCTGATGACTTGAGCCTATACATTTTCATTTTTCCACGTTTCACTTCCATATCAATTATTATAATATATGGACAATGATTCCTATCCTACCTTTTAAATACATATATATTATTACATTTTCTTATGCTAGAGTAATGTACAGGATAATTAGTTTGGGAGGGCTTTTGGTAGTGGAGTTTGGAATAACTATTCTATATAAAATGAAGAATTATATAGGTTAAATATGGGGAATTTGCATAAGTAAATAACTAAAAAGTAATGCAATAATTAAATAAATAATTGGCAAGAGGAATTTCAACGTTCATCAAGGATAGGGAAACCTACCTTCTTCGGGGATCAACTCGGATTCTAACAAGCTTTCTGGATAGTCTTCCTCAAGTAATCCGAAAGTGTTTAATTCAGTATCTAACGAAGATAAAATAAAAATAAATTCAATAAATATGTAATTTAAAGATTTTAACATGAATACATAAAATATGAATGCAGGGGATATGGCTTGGCTGAGAGGGTGATGGTTTGTATGATTTTGGAAGATGGAAGGATTTGTTTTTCTTTGGACAACACTTTGGGTGGGACAAATTTAGTGTGGATCAACAAATTTTCAGAGGTCGGGGTCGACGACAACCATGTTGATGGAGTTCCGAGATGAAAATTGTTGAGAGTATAAGGAGAAAATATTGGAGAAAGATTTTTAAAAAAGTATTTGTGCTAATAATAATATTTAGGATTTTTAAATATTTTAGAAATCATTTTACTAAATTTTATATGTTAAAGAGGAGGAAATGATTTTATTTAAGCTTATTTAATTGATAAAAATGGGGTTTAATAATTTTATGAAATTATTTTGTATTTGTAAGATTTTATGATTTTTTTGCGTAATTTTTGGATAAATTTTAATATTTTAAGGAAATTTGAGCAGCATTACTAGGTAATTTTAGAAGAAAAAGGAAAAAAATAGAAGGGGTGGGTTTCGGCTAGGCGTTGGCCCGTGGGCAATTATGAGGGAATCAGGCCGACTGACATATGGGTCCCATTTGGCAGTGAGAGGGAGAGCGAGGATCGGAGGGGAGGCTTACCGGGGGAAGGCAGCGCTGGTGAGCAGTGGCAAGAGACGGCGAGGTGGTAGTCGAAGAAGGTGCCTACAGGGACGGTGAACTTGATGGAGATAGTGGTGGTGCTCTGCAGCAAGGGAGGCGACCGGGGCTGCGAGGTCAGGCGGCGGTGTTCGAAGATGGCGGCGGAGGAGGGAGCTCCGATGATCGCTGGTGGGAGGTGGTAGTTGGGGAGGAGTGGCTTGATGATGTTGAGCGCTGAGGACGGCCTATTTATAGGCGGAGATGAGCGGCGGAGGCCGTGGGTTCGCACGAATTGCGGCGAGCAATTCCGGTGGAGTGGCGGTGTTCAGGGGGTGTCGACGAGGGGCAAAATCTAGGGGGCTACGTGGCAAAGCCATATAGGCTAAAGCTAGTATCGGCTCGGGAATGGCTGCGTAGGGCGATTTCGATGGACGGCGCGGCGGAGATGGCGGCACCGGCGCTTTCAGAGGAGGCGGCTCAGCCGATAAAGGGGAACTGTGTGTGCTGTTGGATTAGACTTGAAGATCTATGGGTGCCGTTGGATCTTTGGGACGAAGGGGTACGGTGGGCGTGACGTGGATCAATGGGGGGAGTTGGATTGGGCTGTTTTGATCTAAGCCGCTGGATGCAACTTATGCGCCCTGATGGGCCTTGGTGGGCCATGGCCTGCGGCGGAGGGGGAAGGGGGTGACGTCGAAGGCGTAAACCCAAAATGGAAAGCGCATTTTGGAGAATTTCCAGAAAAGGAAGGGTGGGGTTTAAATGGATAAATAAATTTCAGAAAAATTCATAAAGGCTTAAAGAATTTGTAGAAAATTGCAGAAGTCTCAAAAATGTGATCTTGGGCTCCCAAAATCCAGAAAAATGAGAGGGATCCAAATATGATATAAAATATGATATTTTATGAAATGGTTCTCTAGAAAATTAGGAAAAGGTATTTTCTAATGGAATTGAATAGGAAATGCATTTGGGAAAAGCTGGAAAATGCAGAGTAGCTTTGGGGATTTAAATGATGATTTTCGCAAAAAATTTTCATGCAAATTTTGGGGATGTTACAGAAACAAAAAACTTGGCTGGCGGTGAAGATGGTACCGATTTGATTGGTTATCGCCATCGTGCTTGATGGAGTTTGATCTTGATGCTCCCCTACCTGGCGGGCCAACTGTCGACGTATGCTAAACTGAGGGTTACTGTCGGCAATGATTTGAATGGGGTATTGCGTTGGATCCCAAGACTCGATAGTACCACGGGACAATGGTTTAGACAGGTTCAGGCTCTTACGGTGGAGGTAATACCCTAGTTCTGTGTTTTGGGATTATGAGTATTCCGTATGTGTATGTACACCCATTACAACGTACTTTGTAGTAGGGGGTGACAGCCCTATCCATTTGAGATTTATCTCACTCGTAATCCACTGTGTAAGAAATTGGACCAGTAGTGCCCAATTGGGGGTGGTCATAAACGTTCAGTATTCTTAACTGATAGCGGGTGATAGTGAATCGACTGAGTTTCAACGAAGTTCTTAAATAAACCACCAAACTCATATCCGCTAGCTCAACCTGATAATCGATTACACTATTAAGGAACTTTATACTCTTCTCGTTTTCCTCCCAACTATCTGTCTAACTTATTCTTTTATATCATTGCGTGTGTTAACGGTCCTATTATATCACTACACCACAACACACAGCGGTAGCCCCGCGCCTCCTCCTCCTTCGATATGGCATGAGTTGGTTTGGTGTGCAGTGTGCTAGAGATTTGATTTGGGTCAAGAGCTCGCGAGGATGTTGATTTTGGGTGGTCAGCTCCATATATGCGCGTACTTATATTTGTTTAGGTTTTGTCTTAGAAGAATTTAATCATCGATGTTCTCGAAGCGGTAAGTAACTCTTGGGCTCTGCCATGATTTTGGTTGGTTCAAGTGGTAATGATGTTTATCAAGGATCCATCATCCGTAAATGTTTTGAAAGTACTTTTGTTCAATACTGCCGTACTTCTGTTCCTTTGGATGTACCAAATCTGTAATTTACAAAATGAAGCTGGTGCTCGAGAAATAAATGGTCTATGCTTTTAGTCTGAGCGATGAGCATGAGCCTGATAGTTACTTAATATAGATATGATTCCTGTAAGATATTATATTGTGTTGTCATGTGTTTATTAGTTCAGTTTTTTCTACTATTATTGCCTATCTTGGTTATTAGGCTGTAAGCCTGCCTTGACACTCATGATGCAATTTAGTATAGTTTTTAATATTTTATAACATTTCACCGTATATTTCTAATTGTTAACTTTTCATCCTGAACTTTTCATGGCCATCCTGAACTTTTCATCGTGTCCATCCTGAATTAATCGTGTCCATCCTGAACTTTCATGGCCCCAGGTTACCTGTGTGACACAATGCCCAATTAGAGGAAGCAGGATGGTGTTTGTGAGCTTCTTTGGTTTGTCCAAACAGGCAAGTCTTGTTGTATAAACAAATGTAATTGTACTCACTGGTTAGTTTTCACAATTGCATTTATTTAGTGACATTGCACCTACTAGGCTACAAGTCTTTACAATAGTTGGGTTTTGATGTATACAGGATATTTATGTGCATACATTAACTTCATATTTCAGTGATGCAGAGTCGTTTTTAAATTGTGTGAAGGTGCAATTTTCTATCTTTCTGATCTAAACACAGTTGCTCTATACAGTAGTGATATTTCGGACTTGTAAGTTGTATTATACATCACCAATGATAACATAGTATGTGGTGCCTAGGTCTGATGATGCTTCAAGCTTTGACAGTCCTGCTTCTGATCAGAGGACAGAGGCACCAGCAATATGCTACCATGAGGAGCCAGTCCTACCTAATCCTGAACCTTTCCTTGCAACCAACATTGATAACATCTACTCTGTGTTTCCTCCTAGTTTCACTAATTTGCTAACAAAATATTCAATCAGGATTGAGAAAGGTTAGCACATATCTCAACTATGTACATACCTTCAACTATCTATGCAGAGTGCAACCACGGGAAAGATGACTATGTTGTTTGATGTCAATTCTACATTTTGGGAACTAATTGACTTTTGTGGGTTATGGAATATTTCAGTTTGAAACTTAAGTGTGATGTATATAGATATATGTAATACTGCATTCCCTATTCATATCTTTTGTGCTACTTACACAGGCAGGTTAGTACATTAGCACTTGAAGTAGACAATTACACTTTTGTATGTGATGTTCATTACCTGCTCTATATTTTTGTGAAGACGATGCGAAGGCATGGTTGATTTATTCAACCCATATATATGTGTGTTCTGATGCTTGTTTGTCCGTGTGATGATAGTCATATTGGTTATGTTTTTTTTGTTATGGTATGCATATTACTGAATGTTATATGCCTTTATGAGTGTAGCATTATTAGTGTGATTTTTTTGGTTCTGTGATAATTTATAGTGGCAGAATGTCTGTCGTCAATAATAATGTCTGTCGGCAAACTATTTGCCGAGAAAAAAATGAGGATCGAGGGCAAACTGTCTGATGGGAAAAAATGATAATCGAGGACAAACTGTCCGCCGGGAAAAATGAGAATTGAGGGCAAACTGTCTATCGGGAAAAATTTGTTTGTTGGCAAAGAGAATTGCGGACGGCTGGGTTACTGGCTGACGGTTATGGCGGAATGTCTGTCGGAAAAGTCATTCCCGACAGATAGTTTTCCATTGAAAGCCATTTTTCCCGGCAGAATGAATGCCTCCATTGTTATGTTGTGGTGTAGTATATTATTTATCCTTACCCTTGTTAACAAGCTAGCTGGTATCTTAAATAATATAGATAATTAGAATTATCCTTCTCCCTCGTTTTTCATGGATTCGATACCTTGTAATCCTCCCGGGTCCTTTTTTTTTTTTCTTTTTTGCTATGGTTATTTCCATTTCTTTTTTTATCCGTCCGCTAGCGGATTATTTCTAAGGCCCTATTTGTTTCAGCTTCTAGCCAGCTTTTAGCCCCAGAAGCTAGAAGCTCAAACAAACAGCCAGCTTTTGGGACCCCCTTCAAAGAAGCCAAAAGCCACCAAAAGCCCAATTTGTACTATGTTATGAGCTTTTTCCAGAAGCTAATTTTTTGTGGCTTCTCCCAGAAGCAGCTTTTAGAGAAGCTGCAACTCAAACAAGCTCAAACAAACAGGGCCTAAGAGCGTAAGAATCGCAAGCACATAAGAATCGTTAACAAGCTTTCTAACACCGTTGCCGGGGAACGGTAGTTGTTCTAGTTTCGAACCTTGCTTGTCCGTGTACCACCACATGGATAACACGTCTATCTATCAATTTTAGGCTCTTAAGGCCAAGTACGTTTAGCCCCCACCATCATCCCATCATATCCATACACCTAACTTTGAGTTCCAGTCAGGCCTCATAGTGATGGTTCGGGAGAAATCTTTCTCCAGATCAGAAGGTAAGAACCATTATAGTCATCACCGTGAATCTGAACAACTCTATTCTCTCATTGAAATTCTTGAAATGGCTCGACAAACGTTGAAATGGAAATTGTTTCCATTCTCCCCCACGGAATCAGTCAAATCGTGGTTCAAATTGACCATAGGAAACCTTAACGACAGTTGGGAAGCTCTTTAGGAGAAATTATGCTTCGTGTTTTTTCCTCACACGAAAATCGTAGAATTGAAATAGGAAGTCTTGAACTTCTGTCAATCTGAGAGTGAAACCATAGGCGCAGCCTGGGTGCGATTTACCCAGTTGGCCAGTTCGAGACTTGACCTGTGTGTTCATGAGCCTATGCTCATGCAACACTTTGTTAAGGGGTTGAACCTGACGAGTGCCACTTTTTTAACATAGTTTTCGGAGAATCCTTTGTTTACAAAACTGTTATTGAAGGGAAAGAAATCCTGGGCAAATTGCAAGGCAATACTCCCTTCATTGACTCCTTTGACAAACTTTTAAAACTAGAGTTTGAATCTTTGGGTAATCCCCAAACCTTAGACAACCTTGCCAAGTCAAACCTTCCAACCCAATCCGATTCTTCTAGAATCTAAGAAACTCCCAAAACCATGTTTCCCTGTGTCCAAGACCCTGAACCGGTGAACGAACTTGTGCCATTCTTGACATCTTACGCTTTCAAAGTGGAATTTCTTGAAAACTTTGGCAATGCTTCCACACTGCCAATAGAAACTTGGAAATTCCGAAGGCCTAAGCCAAGTGTCGCGAATCATGAGGAAGTCCTGGCACAACAGGAAAACCTTCTGACTCTTACTGCCATTCTGAGTAGAGGGATAACCGATGATGTAGAGAACTCGAGGGAGAGAGCTACGCTGTTTCCTCTCAAAATGTTTTGCTCAGTGCAAGCGCATGGTGAGAGACGGAATTGTCCTAGGACATCTCGTTTTTGCACGAGGGATCGAAATAGATAGAGCCAAGGTCGAGGTAATCGAGATGTTACCGCTACCGATAAACGTTAAGGGAATTTGTAGCTTCTTGGGTCATGCGGGATTCTATAGAAGATTCATAAAAAACTTTTCCCAAGTTGCTCGTCTCTAAACTAACTTACTCGCGAAAGAAGCCTCTTTCGTCTTTGATGCAATCATGAAGATGGAAGCCCCCAGTTCTCAGAAAGACGTTCAGAAGCTCACGGGATGTATGGTGGCACTTGGCCGGTTCATCTCTAAGCTAGGCGAGCGGGGGAGGCCAACAAACTCTTAAAGAAGCAGGACAAGTTCCAATGGACTCCGAAGGCGCAACAAGCTTTCGAAGATCTCAAAAGGTTCCTCACCACCCCACCTGTTTTGGTTTCACACATGGCAGAAGAGCCCCTTCTGGTTTACATAGCGGTCATGACTCATATAGTCAGCGCTACCATCGTCGTGGTGCGGGAGGAGGCTAGGCATTCTCAAAAGGTACAACGCCCGGTTTATTTCATTAGCGAGGCCTTAGGCGAGTCAAAGATGCGGTAACCACAGGTGAAAAAACTGTTGTACACTGTATCGATTGCATCTCGCAAACTTAAGCACTACTTCCAAAAACACGCAGTTTCAGTGGTCACCGCTTTTCCAATTTGAGACATACTCCATGACAGAGAGGCCACCGGGAGAATTTCTAAATAGGTAGTCGAACTTGGAGCCTTTAATATCCTGTTCAAGTCTCGCATAGACATCAAGTCACAAGTGCTTGCTGATTTCGTCGCTGAATGATCGGAGTCAGAGGTAAAAACATCTAATGAAGAGCTGGAGTATTGGATAATATAATTCGACGGTTCCCTCATGCTCAGTGAGTATTGGATAATATAATTCGACAGTTCCCTCATGCTCAGTGACATGGGGGCTAGGATAGTACTCAGCTCTCCAAAAGGCAAGCATCTCAAATACGTCCTCCAAATAAAATTTCCGGCCTCAAATAACGCCGCCGAGTATGAGGCTCTCATCCACGGTCTCCGCATCGCCATCTCGCTTGGCGTCAGGAGATTGACAGTTCGACGAGACTCACAGCAGGTGGTCAATCAAGTATAGAAGGATTGGTCATGCGTCGAGGACAACATGGCCGCATATTGCCAAGAAGTCCGCAAGTTGGAGGATAAATTTGATGGTCTGGAGCTCCTGCACGTTCTTAGCCACGATAATGAAGCTGCCGATGAACTCGCTAAGATGGGATCCACTCGAGCGGCAGTGCCGACCGGCGTGTTCGTGGAGATGCTCCATGAACCCTACATTAAACTAGATCAAGCTAAAGTAGAAGTGTTGGTCATCAATCCAAGCTGGATGACTCGGTACTTAGATTACCTTTTACGGGATAAACGTCTTGATGATCGTGCACAAGCTGAACAGATTGCAAAACATAGCCGAAATTATGCCATCATCGGGGACGAGCTCCACCGCAAAAGTGCCTCTGGTGTGCTAAGGTGCTGCATATTAGCTCAAGAAGGGACCATCTTAAAGAGATACACTCAGGAATCTACGGACATCACACAGCGTCCACTACGTTGGATGGGAAGGCCTATCGTCAAGGGTTTTTCCACTACGTTGGATAGGAAGGCCTATCGTCAAGGGTTTTTTCTGGCCGACTGCGGTTACCGACACCGAAGATATTGTTCGAACCTATGAAGGCTGCCAGTTTTTTTGCCCGGCAAATACATATGCCAGCGCAGGAGCTGCAGACCATCCTTACCACCTAGCCGATTGTAGTTTGGGGGCTCGACATAGACGCAGTGGATAAATTCTCCAAAAGGATTAGGCTAAGCCTTTCATCAAGATCACGTCCGCAAAAGTAAAAGAATTATTTCAAGAGATCGTCGTCAGGTTCGGCGTTCCCAATAGAATCATCGCGGACAATGGCACTCAGTTTAAGAGCGACGATTTCCAAGATTCGTGTGAAGAACTTGGCATTAAGATTTGTTTCGCTTCAGTGGCACATCCATGGAGAAATGGACAGGTCGAGCACGCCAATATTATGGTTTTGCAGGTGCTGAAATAAAGAATCTTTGATCATCTCAAACCATATGCTACACGATGGGTTAAGGAATTGCCATCGGTGCTCTGGGGTCTCCAGACCACTCTAAACAGGGCAACCGGGCAGTCGCTGTCGGTGTGTAGGAAACGCGCTGACTGACCGACAGCGGACCGCGAGTCCACGGACTAGCAGGCGAATTTGTAGTTGGAATGAGGCCCAACGACAACCCTTCCTAGCAGCCCGGGGTGGCGGGCGAGCTCGCAGGGGCTCTAGCTGCGCGCTCTTCCCGGACTGTGCCTGGTGCGATCTAGGATCCGGGTACAGATCCGCCATAAGGTGAGAGGAGGGTGAGAGATGAGGCGAAGGAAATATAAACCGTGCGAAACAAACGATTTTACCCTGGTTCGAGCCCCCACTGCCGGGTCATAGCTCTACTCCAGCACTTGTTGATAATCTGGTGGAAAGCTAGGAGGCGCCGGTCCCAAGCTTACAGGGGAGTTTTGGACATTGAGGTGACTAGAGTCTACTCTGCTACGACTGTTGCTACTGCTAAGGAAGCTTCAGATGCTCCTGTTGCTTGCCCTCCTAGACTTGGTCGTTATGCTGGGCAGGCTTCTCCTTTTAAAGGCACGGCGGGCTGCTCAGAGCTGACACCGCGGGCCCCGCACCTATCCATGCTTTGTCCATCTTTAGTGGCAGCGCCCTTGTCTCGTTCCGGGCTCCGTCCTGTGTGCGGCATGCAGAGGGAAGCATGTCTGGTTAGTAATGGACACGTGCTCGTCTTGATGTGCCGATACGGGGGGGGGGGGGGCAGCTTGCACAGGGAGAAAGCACTTTTCCTTTATCCCCTATATGGCATTGACCGGTCGGAGCCAGCCTCGCGCCACCCGTTGGTGGCGTCGCGGAGCGTGGCAGCTGTTGTCATCTGCCCAAGGGACAAACGGCATGGCGAACTGCCCGCGCGGCTCTTCCTCGGGCTACCAATACCCTAGGGAGGTACAATCTTCTCGGTCAAGGCCGAGGAAAGCGTGGTGGGGCATGACAGCTACTGCCACCTGTCCAGGGGACAGGCGAGCTATCCGCAGGGCCCTCTTCCGAGCTAAAGATAGCCCGGGAGGTGCGCAACACTCTGAGGGAGGCGTGGCTGTCTTAGTCAAGCCCGGGGATGCCCCCAGCGGGCTAGACGTCTCTTTTGTACGGCCAGGGATGGCCTTTCGGGTTCTTTCTACGCGCGGCAGGCCGGTACGGATCCGGCCCAAGTCCCCTCTCGGGGTGGGCCGATTATGAATCACCAACAGTCGCCTTTCTTCTTGGTGTACGGTTCTGAGGCGGTTCTGCCCACTAAAATCGAATTCGCTTCGCCGTGGAATTACAAGAAGGAAGAATCAGTCGATAATCGACTTGAAGATCTCGACCGAATGGAAAAGGTCTGGGACATCGCAACAATCTGGTCAGCCAAGTACCTTCAAGGCTAACGTCGCTATCACGATCGCAATGTTCGAGGCCGCGCTTTTTACAAAGGGGATCTGGTCCTACGGAAGAACCAGAAAAGCGAGCACAAGCTACCCCCAAGTTGGGAAGGCCCTTACTTAGTCGATGAAGTGACATGCCCGAGGGCTTATAAGCTCAAGCACGGGGACGACACGAATGTCGACAATTCGTGGAACATAAACCAGCTACGTCACTTTTACACTTAAATTTCAATTTTGTACCTAGTTATCTCCTCAATTAATAAATATCCTTTTTTCAAAAGAGTGGCCTGAGTTAAATCGTGCCTTGCTACAAAGCCGAGTTCTCGGCTATGCAGTTTGTTGGGGACACATAATTGGTGCGCCTATGCGTACGTTTTCTCAATATCTTTCTGATCATTACGAGTGGTTATTCCGAGTACTTTAGCCTCGACCCAAAAATTGACGAACTCTATGCCACTCGGCTCGCGTGGGAAAAGCTTTGAGCCGAATACCAAGTGCTCGGGGCTAGACTAGTCGGGTTGGTCGCATGAACGAAAGGGAACCTACTCACAAAAATCAGATCAATCGGCTTAAGCAGGCATTAAAGCAACAATAAGAAAACATTTGAGTTTGTAGGAACTATCTGAGTTCTCTTATGACAACCTTTACATGGGACCCAGGTGCAAATTCTTGGCTAGCGAGATGGAAGCATCCCAAGCTTCTTCCATTAAGGCATCCACTTTGTCATCATCAACAGTACAGACGAAGCCTTCCATGACGGCGTTGAGCTGCACTCGAGGATACAGAGACTTCACGATTGCTAGCGCCTGCCAGGCATTAGTAACCGTTGTTTCCTTAAGATCGGCCTTTAGTCTCTCGGGAGCCCCATATAGTTGAATCATGATCTAACTTGTATCGCTCGGCCCCGCCTCTTCCGCCAGCAGAAGCTTCCGGAAGGGCTTGGATGCCTTCAGGAGTTGCTCACAGGTCGCATTCGTAGATTCAATCTTCCTATTAAGGACGTCGAACTGTGCCTGTGTTTTTCTTTTGTACTTTGGAGGAAAGTAAGCAGAAATCATCAGGCATTCAACATATAAAGACAAAAGAAGGGCTCAAAGGAGTAGCAATACCTTCCAACTCTCGTTGGGCCTTGTCAAGCCGAGATCGAGTCTGGAATTCTTCCTTCTCTAGTATCGAATATTGGAGCTGAAGTTGGATGATTTCGTGGTCCCAGGCTAACAAAAAAACAAAAACAGATGACAAATAGTATGGAGCAAACTTCCAAAGGACTTGGCACGAAGGCTTACCAGCCACGATGCCAATCAGATCCGTCTTCTCCACCAATAGCGTTGAAGAACGGGCCCACAGCTCTCGGATTATGTATCAGACTTCCCCTAGACGTTTGCGGCCTTCTTCATGTGCTCATTAAACTTCTCCACTTTTGGGATCATCTCATGAAAGAATGTGGATTTCCTCTTGGAGCGCTCCTGGTAAAAGACTGGGGCTTTTATAGACTCAGGGAGGTGGACCGTCGCCGTGATATATCGTTTCGGTTTTTCCCGTCGGAACAGTTAGAGATCGTGTTGAAGTCGACATTGATTGGATATATTGAAGATAGGCATGATCAGTTGAAGAGGCATAAGACCGATCAAGGTACAGACAAAGAGGCAAAACCCTTCACATTGCGCGGGGAAAACACCTAAGCTTCTAAAAGGAATATGCATTAAGTGGGCCGCCAGCTATGCACCATGACCAATGGTAGCAGGTATTACTCATTACAAATTATGGCCTGTGGCATGGTACGCTTAAGTAAGCCGCTAGTTGTACCTCACGGCAGATGAGTACAGGGACAACTCGGCTCAATAAATCACGGTGCAAAGTATGCCTCGTTGAAGGCCGACAACTGGTCCTCGTGTTAGATGGGATCAGAATACTTGCCCTAGTTAACCTGAAACCAACTCTTGAGATTGGGATTAGGGTTCTGATGGACCGCTTTGATAAGAGCCGCAAGCTGTACACCGCGACAGACGGGTGCAGATACCGCTCGAAAAAATTTAGCTTGAGGTTTGGTATGCTTAAGCAATCTGCCAGCTGTACACCGCGACAGGTGAGTATAGGTACCAATCAGCTTAACATGACTTGGTGTGTGGTATGCATCGTTGAAGGCCGACTGTCAGTCACTAATTTCAATAGGATTGGGATACTTGCCCAAGCTCACCTGAAACCAATTCTTGAATTGGGGTTAAGGTTCCGAGGATCCGCTCTAACAAGAGCCGCTAGCTGTGCACCGAGAGAGTCGGGTACAGGTACCACTCGACAAAAAAGTAATTTGAGATGAGATACGCCCCATGATGGGCCGACAACCAGTCAGCATTTTGAACGGGTCTAGAGTACCTGCTCAATTAAAAAATCATCAGGATTTATGATATGCTCCGTGGTTGAGCCGACTGCTAGTAATTACATAACCAGATATCATGAGTTAAATATGACTAAGAGTTTTGAGGGTATTGTCAGCCCTCATTTTTATACTTACCAGAGAGCCGCTGTTCACATGCACTAGACTCTGGATCAGTACTCTAGTGCGTGCAATACATAGCCGAGTATCATATAGACATACGTTTCATTATTCGGAGTATTACATACCTGGTTGCATGACGCAGGCGTAATATTAAATAAGCCAAGCGACCATACAACTGTGGTAGGAAAAATCATCAGAGTCGCCAGAACATATATAAGATCATCCGAAAAATCCTCCAATGGCTATGCATTCCTGCAGGCGACTGGAGCAAACCCTAAACCGCATCATGACCATCGCAACCCAGATCATCTCCATGGCACTCGAACAACACCTTCTCTGTACTTTCATCTAAAAGAGTGGAAGTATGCGAGGTCAGCATCATCCAAACGCTGGCTAGTTAACACTTCCCTTAATGCACTTAGTGATAGGTGGCTTTGATTGGGAAAAGAGGTTATTTTATTTGCATAAAGTCAATTTTTAAGATAAGTTTAAATTACCCTATCTAGCATCAAGTGTTCAGCACCGTAACAAACACAACCAAAGCACACAACCCAAGCCCCAACGACTAACCTTAAAGTAACCAACTTAAACTCGACAAGGATACTTCACCTTGATCCCAACCAAACCGAACTTCATGTTGCCCCCAAACCATAACCCGCCATCCTTCCGGGATTATTTCCTCATTTTCCCAACTTTTAATACCACCAAAATCCAAACTCAAAGTCTCATCACCATCCCACATGAAATAATGCAACTTTTATAACCAAGTGGCCATTATTTCATGTGATACATTTGATATTTTTACCAAATTCCATCATTTCACCATAAACATGTCTTGCTACAAAATGAACTCAAATACCCTTTACAATTCTAAATTTGAAAAATAATAATAACAGGGCGAAATCACTTTTCCTATTTCAGGTATTAACTATTTCCTTTCCCAAATTATTATTCAAGCAAATATCATGCAATCCTTACTTTTAACATTTCACAAATATTTTACGAACAAATAGAAACATAGAATATGAGTCAAGGAGACTTGCCTTCAAATGCAGCGTCAGACGATAATCCGATATCACAATCCAATCCAGAAACACCAGTATCTAAAAATATAGAAAATTTAATTCTTTAAGTATATTTGTGAAAATGAATTTTTCAGTGTATGAAAACATGTACTTTGTAAAGGTGGAGATTTTCTAAATTTATTGAAATTTATATTGTATTACTATTGTTATTAAATAAAATAATAGAAATTATATAGACAAAGAATTTACATTTCTCAATTAAATCTGTGTAGGAACATTTTTGAATGTGTGAAAATGTTTATTTCTGAAAGGTGAATTACTTATAAATTTAATAAAATTTATTTGGCATTTTTATATATTAATATGAATTGGCTATGAATTTGTAGGGTAGGTTTGTGTTGACGGTCAATTTTGATGGCAATTAACATGATTCCGACCGTCAACATTTGGTGAAATAAACGGAACCGGAACTAAAATTATGCAAATTTACAAAGTTCCACGAGTTTTGGTGAGAATTTGCATGCAGGAACCCACTGAACGAAATTGGGACCGAACCGGGCAAAAGAGTGGGTCGGCCGACCCAACTCCCTCGCCCAGTCTGGTCAGGGTTGCACCGGGACTTCTACAAAAGATCCTAGAGCACATCCAAGCCGTCAATTTCAGTCGGTTTCATCCAGAAAGAGGAGTAATCCTCAAGTTAAGCAAAGGATTCTAAAGGAACCCAATGCTACCGGTCTCCAACTGTCAAACCGACTTTGGGAGAAGATCTACACCGCACAAGAGGTATCCTAGCCAAATTGAAGGGCCGGGACCAGCAGAAGGCAAGTCGGCCGACCCCCTAGGCCGGCCGACCCACCTGTTGGCTCCATTGGATCCCCCATTCGGCAGGGAGCTTGTAACACCTGTCCCTAGTCGTGTTAACACCCCATTGGTCACGGTGGACTATAAAAGGAGGTGATCTCCTTCATTTGAAGATGAACAACAAAGAGCAACACAAGTGAGAGGGAAGTAGTGTTGTGCTACTCTCAAGTAGAGTAGGAGAGAGAGGAGAGTTAGTGTAAGGGAGGAGCCGGAGTGTCGGTATCCCTCATTAGAGCTCCGAAGCTGGACTTGGATGCGGGTTCTGCTTCCGTCTTCTATCGGTAACACTCAATCTTGCCTTATTTATTCAACAAGTTCAGTCTATTTATTTTGTCTCTGTTGGTACCAGGCTCGTACTATTCTTGAGTGCTAAGACCTTTGTGCTTAATTGTTCATCTAGAGATTAGTATAAGAGGTAGTAGGGGTGCGTACTGAAGTGACGTCCTTGGTATGTATTACTACTAGGTACAGACGTGGTGTCTGGACTAGTTAGTAGCCGGTAGGCACCTGCTTCAACGGACGTGTGGTAGTTAATAGGTGGTGATAGCCCTATTATCCGACTTAGACCTTGTGAAATCCGCCTGTCGACGATTGGGATATCGACCCAAGTCAACCAAGGTTCTTCAAAGAGGAGATAGGAGACACGCCGAACAACCACGTAACGAGAACGAGCAGAGAGCGGGGGTTTTATCCTGGTTCAGGCCTCTCGGGAGAGATAATAGCCCTACGTCCAGCCTTTCTTATATCAAAGGGAATTACAAGGTGGAACTCGGCGAGATCAGCAGGTCTCGGCGAGTGGTATGCGAGAATCTATCGGCTAAGGTCCAAGTCATAAAACTCGTCCTCGATGCCCCTAAACGCCGTAGGGCATGGTTTATATAATCTGAGCAAACCGATCTACCGAGGAATATCGGACCGGGCTAACTACGAGATCATAACGAACTCATACATGCCAAATACAACCTACGGTAGATAAGACAATCTCTAATCTTGGGGATCACGACTCCTAATCCAATCCGGAAACCAACGTCCGGTCTTCTCGTAGTCGTCGAGAACTCGTCGAGTCGGACTCAAACAGAAGTCTTGGCCATTACGCACCATGCCGCCTAGGAAGCTGTTCGCGCAGACGATATGGGCCGATATAACCTTCCAAGGATTTGGGCCCCGTAGTACATTCGATTGGGCCGTCGGAGTGGACCATGGCAATGGGCCATGATTTAATCCCCGACAGCTAGCCCCCGAGACTCAAGTGGAAGGACTCACTAGAGTGGGGTCTTCCTCTTGAGACTCTAAGTCACGAAGAGGGTATTTTTCCTACTACAAAGGCATGTAACAAAGCATCAACAGGTTATGGTTCAACCGAACAAAACTTGTTCGGGACCGAATAAACCCTATCGGTCGAAGCAACTCCGCTTCGTCGAGCAGGAACGACATCTGTCCGAGCAGAGCACTCACCTTTCAAGAACATACATGGAAAAAAATAGCTGTTGGCAAACCCAGCAGTAACTTCACTGTCATTGCTTGCAGTGAAAACAAAGCGACCGTTTTACCTAGCCGTTGCTAAAGTAAAAACTAGCCGTTCGGGACTAAACCATTGCAGAGCTGCTTATACGGGACTATAAAGCACCTAAGCCGCCATGCCGACCACTGCTCTCGCGCCTTTCCTCTCTAAGCCCTAGCTTCAACCACGCCAAAGATCAAACACCCAAACTCCATCACCAACCCCGCTCGTCCATACAGGAACCGCCATGGCCAAATTCACCGCTCTAGCTTGACCGAAGAGGACCTTAGGATCGGGAGGAGGAGGGCCACATCGACACCGGTGGTGGAGGTCTGCCGGAGAGAGGATACTCCGGAGCCGCCGAGGAGAGTTAAATCGACCGAGCAGTTTGCTTTGCTGGGTTGAGGTCTCAGAGGCGACTTCGCCGAGGCCTTCTTGAACATCGTGGATTGGAGGTGGCAAATCTCAATCCGAACTCCATCCTCCAGATGGCCGTCTTCGCACTTTTTGTGCGAGGGCTATCTGAGCATCGATCCGCCGGTGAAATTGTTCCTCTATTACTACGAAGAACGAGGAGCAGCTCCGCCGCCAGGGCGCTGGGTGCTACTACCTCAAGCTTTGGCCACCGCCGACGACGCGCCAGATCCTCGCCCCACCGCTTTCGACTCGATGGGCGCGTGGTGGGCGAGGTGGTTCTCTGACAAGCGAGCGGCGACAAAGAACTCGTCTTCACCGGAAGGCGGCAAAGGAACCTCAATGCCTCGGCCGGAGATGTCCGCCGAGGATTGGTACTGACAGAAGATCGCCTCCTCGTGAGCCTCGGGCTCACGGGCAGGAGATCATTCGGGACTTCACAACAATGAGTCCGTCGGCTGCGGAGGAGGTCCTATCCCTTCTACAAGATAGAGGATGGGAAGACATCACGAGGGAGAGCACGGGTAAGTGCCTTTAAGACTCAACCTCTAAATGATTCTTTCCTCTGAACAGAAATGACAATCCTTACATTCGGGCAGAGAAGCCAACCGACGCATGGGTGACCGAAGGTCGACGCCATGTCAAGGCGGCGAAGAAGGACGGGAGGTCATCGGCGAGGTGGCGACACTGTCGCATAGCGTGCTTCGTCCGCATGAGACGAGGTAAATTACTTACTCCCGATCGTGTTGCTTGACTCGCAATGTTGTTTAGTGCTAACATCCGCTTCTCAAACGCGGGAGGACCGGTGATCCTTGGAGGGATCGTTGAGGAGCTCTCTGGTCCGAGAAGGAGAGGGGAAGAAGGGCAAGGCCAAGGTGGCCACAAAGCCCAAGGTGGCGGCCGAGCCGACGCTGAGCTCGCCATGACACGGCGGCCGCCAAGCGCCGAAGAGACCATTGCGGCGACGGAACGCATCGAAAGCAGACCAAGCGGGCGCTGGTCGGCCAATGAGGAAGAGACCAAGCCCATCCCTCCTCGCCGAAAGCAGAGCGACGAAGAGGTAAAGACCATGGCTATCGGCTTGGGCGTTACGCAAGCTCACCCCGCCGCATGGATCGGCCGCAACAGTCGCCGAGCGAGGAGGCTCGAAGAAGAAGTCGCGCGCAAGGAAAAACTTCTTGTGTTTGCGAGAGAGCGCCACCACCAGGGGAGCCGAGCTCGCCGCCACGAACACCCAAGGGCCAAGGCGAGAAGCCGCCAAGGAGCCCCGAGGAAGAGGCGGAAGGTTCGGCGAAGAAGATCAGATCAAGCCTTCCACGGCGGTATGTAGGAATCGATCTTTAGATTTTCCAACCTTCCGACCGCGTTAGACTTAACGATCATCTCTTTTCATCATTTGCCCAAGAAGAGACCGCCACGCACGACGCCGAGGAGGCGCCGGCGATCGCCGCTTGCCGAAAGCATCTGCATGGCGCGCCACGGCAAAGGAGGCCGAGAACCTCAAGGACAAAATTGGCGGCGTGGAGCTCGCTGCCGCCGGCGAGCCGAAGCAGACGACGCGCCAAAGGCGCGGTGGAGCTTTGGAGGCAAAAATAGCGGCAGTGGCGCCACGGACTTCGGGCCAAGGCGATGGCTCGAATCGCCAGCATGGACCGAGCGGCCGGTCCGCACAGCACTTCGTCACGAGGGCAGCTCACCCCGAGGCGACGGATTCTCCGCGCGGTGGTGAAATCCCGCCGCCGAGGAGCAAGGAGAGCCTCGGCGGTGTCGAGCAAGTCGCCCTGCCGGTGCAAACTAACGGTGCCACCCGGCGGAGTAGCTCGGCCTCGCCCAAGACGTTGGGCGAAGAGGAAAAGGAAGAGGAGAAGGAGCGCGGAGACGAAAGTGCCGCCCGTCGCTCCTGCACCCGGAGAATGCGCCCCGCAAGAAGAAGGAGCGAACAAAGGCGGCGACGGCAAGAGCGCGCCGCCTCATCCCGCATGAGCGGGCTTCGTGACGATGCCTCGAGGACCGCTGCGCCATGGATTGAAGCATCGGCTTGGCGAGGTAAACTCCGAGACCAAACCTTGCTCAGTTTGAATGTGTTATCGCAAAGTGTTCTGAATAGATCTTCTCCCTCAGGTCTTTAGGGATACCATGGCGGAACTCGAGGATGGGGTCACCATCGAGCAGGGCCGTCTTGGCGTCCTCAGGAGCATCTCCAGACGGGGATCCGGCAGAGCGCTCAGGCTGCCCAAAGCCGAGCCACAAGGCGAAGCGAAGAAGCTCAAGGCCAAAGTCGACCAAGGAGAGGCATTCCTCTGAGGCTCTTCTAAAGGAAGCCGAGGAGCTTCGCGCGCAAGCCGTGAAGGCGAGCACCGCGGAGGAGAAGCCGGGCCGCACGAAGTGGCTTGAAGAGCAGCTTGCTGACGCGTCCCATCGGCGGAACCAGCTCGCGGAGGAAGCCAAGAAGCTCAAAGCCCAACTCGCCAAGGAGGAGCAGACATCCGCGGGACTCCAGGCTAAGATCTCAACCCTGTGGGCTTCACAGGAAGAGATTGAGGAGATGCGCGGGATGGCGGTGAGGGCGATCACCGCGGAGAAGAAGGTCAAGGAGCTGGACGAAAGGTGTCAAGACCGTCGGAAAGGCCGAAGTTAGCAGAGCGAGGCTCGACCGACCAACAAGGGCCAAGACCGAAGAGGTCGAGGCTCTCCGTCTGAAAGGCGACGGAGGCAGAGCCAGAGCGACAAGGAGGAAGCCGATCGTCTCCGATTGAGGCTAGAGAGGGTTCAAAGCCCAAGGGAAGTCCTGCGCCTTAAGGAAGTAATCGAGGAGCTCAAGGAGCAACTCGCTTCTAGGTAGTCAGAGGGTCAGAACCGAGATGGACTTTTGTACCGCAAATTTTGTTAGTAAAGACTTACCCTTTCCTCGCAAAGAAAGAGCAAAGAAAAGACAAGAACGAGCAGAAACTACGAGAAAAGCTTAAGCAGTAGCTAGGAAGTTTAAGAAAACCGGTAGGCGCTTAGCCTAACTCCCCGGCCCGTTGTACGGTTGCTCGAGGACTGAGTTTGCGAACTCGAGCAGTGCACAAGAGAAAGAGCGGCGCCCTAGCCCCGATGCAGACGATGCTCGAGAACCTAAGCTGCGAACTTCAGCACGCGTAGAGAAAAAGCGACACCGTACCTTGCTCGATTCGTTCCGTAGGTTGCTCGTTGGCGTAAGTTAGGCGCCCGAGAGTAACCGAACGAGGAAAGTGCCTCCGCATGGGGCTTACGAGAGCGAGCTTTACCAAGTGGTCGTGCCGAGCGAGAAGTGCCTCTGCGGAGGGCTTACGAGAGCAGACTTAGCCGCAAGGTGGAAAGGCCATATTACGCAACCACGAGTTTAGGAACTTATTGAAACCAGATCACGGTAGGGAACAATCCTTAAGATTGCGGAGCCAAGAGTTCGCAAGGCAGGGCGACCATCAAGTGTTACCAGAGAGAAAGAGGTAGTCTTCAAAAGACAAGAAGTGAAAAAGGCGCAGAGGGCGCGAGAATTCACTTAATTATTGGATTGAACTTTACATGGTGCCCGAGAAACTTGGGACGAACTAAGGCGCGAAGTTTTCAAAAAGCGCAGGCTAAGAAGGCGTAAAAGACCTACACAAAGAACTTACGGGTGGTCGATGTTCCAAGTCTTTGGTCGGCTCTCTCCAAATCCTCCATAGCCAGTGAACAGCCCGGGCAGCGTAAGAAACGACCAGTAAATGGGCCCTCCCAACGAGGAGTTAACTTGTTGGCATTGGACAAGTTCTCGACACGCGCAGTAACGAGGTCGCCCACCTTCAAAGCCCTTGGTCGAATCGACTTGGCGGCGCGTGCGTGAAGATCTTGCCGGTAGCGCCATTCGACTTGTGCCCGGTCGCGTGTGCCTTCGAGGAGATCGAGATCGAGGAGGCGCTCTTGCTCGTCGTCAATTAAGTTGACCGAGCTCGTCGCGAGGCGAACCGAGTACGATTCGGCGGCAAGATGGCTTCGCACCATAGACCGCTTGGAAAGGAGTTTCTCCGGTCGCCTACCGGCAGTAGTCGAATCGCCCGGAGGACGGAAGGAACCGTCAACCCGTGCCTTCTTGTGCTCGCCGAGAGCAGCAAATACCGCCGTTTAATACCCTGGACTATCTCGTCCGTTAGCTCGCCGATCGCTCCATTGCTCGTGGATGCGCCACGAGGCGAACAGACCTTGGTACCCGGTATGCTCGCGAGATTCACGAATAGCTCGCCCGAATCGGTACCGTTATCCGTGATCAGCTTATAGGGAATCCCAAAGCGCGTGACCACGTTGCTTTTGAAAAAGCGAACAGCCGTTTTGGCGTGAAGAGACGACACATGCTCGCCTCAATCCACTTTGTAAAAGTGTCTATGGCGACGAGCGGTGTGTATAGCCCTTGTACCTCTTAGGAATGGGTCGAGCGATCCGCACCCCATGTGGAAAAGGGCCAGGATGGGGATTGTTTGGAGCTCTTGGCGGGCTTGTGTGCCTTCCGGCGTGAAATTGGCAAGCCTTGCACTTAGTCACGATATCCGGGCATCTTGTAACGCATGGGCCAATAATAGCCCATGCGAAACGCTTTGCCGACCCGAGTTACGAAGGAGGCGTGGTTGCCTGAGCACCCTCGTGTATGTCCCTAAGAAGGAACACACCCTCATTGCGAGATGCACTTGGAGAGAACTCCCGAGCACCTCGGCGGTAAAGGTGCCATCCATAAGCTTGTATGGGCGGCACGCCTTATAAGCCGAACGCCGCTTCGGCCGTCGTCGGCGGTCCCATCGCAAGGTACCGGACAAATGGCGTTGTCCGATCCATGGCACTTTCGATAACGGAGACAGCACCACATCTCTGTTGCCTCGTCCGGAGACGTGATTGAGGGCTTGTGAAGGTGCTCGACGAGCACCCTGCCGGAAGCGTGTTCGCGTGAGGATCCAAACTTGGATAGTTGGTCGGCCAGAAGTTGTCCTTCACCGGCACGAAGAGCACTTCAAAAATCGAAAATGCCGCTCCAACTTCCTCACTTCAACCGTATCGCGCCATTGAGTTATCGCAAAGACCGATACTCCTTGTTAACGTGATTGATGACCACCGTGAATCTCCTTCACAGTTAGCCGTTGGACACCAAGAGACTTATACGCTCTTAGTCCCTTGAAGAGGGCCTCGTACTCAGAAGCGTTGTTAGTCGCCGCAAAGTGTAGTTGGATAGAATATGGAGTTGCTCTCCTTGAGGAGATGAGAACAAAACTAGCCCCCGAGTTTCCAGTGCGCGAGCCATCGAAAAACATGGTCCAAGAGAGTTCATCGGGTTGCTCGGGAGCTCCTGGGATTTGGGCGGCAAGTCCATTCAATGACGAAGTCAGCTAGGACTGTGACTTAATAGCGTTCAGGCGACAAATAGCAGATCAAACTCGCTAGTTCCATTGCCCACTTGGCTATCGTCCGCTAGATTCCTTGTTCCGTAGGATTTCTCCCGGAGGAACGTGGTCGGGACCAGATTTGATGCGCTGGAAGTAGTGGCGAAGCTTCCGGAGGACATGAGCAAGGCATAGAGGAGCTTCGACCTCGTGGTAACGCCTTTGAACCGTGAAGTACCTCGCTCACGTAATAGATTGGTCATTGCATGCCTTCCCTTTCGACCGTCAAGATCAAGGCCACCGCTTGTGGCGTGCAACCTAGGTACGAGGAGCCGCCGCCATGCCGCGGGTAGTCAAGACGGAGGATTGGACAGTATCGCTCGATCTGGAAGGATCTATCGGCTTCTTCCGCCCACTCGAAACCATTGTGCTTGCGCAGGCCTTAAAGAAGGGCGCCGCGTTCGCTTTGACGGAAAATAAACTCGCTTAGAGCGACCATCCATGATGAGGCTCAGACTTCTTTTATGGTAGTTGGAGCCCGCATATTTTCAATGGCCTCGATTTTTTCGGGGTTGCGAGAAATACCTTGCGAGCCAATAACATAACCGAGCAACATTCCGGATCGAACACCAAAGGTACACTTCTCTGGATTTAATTTTATTCGATGCTGGTGAGATTATGATAAGTCTCCATGTGTCTTTTACATGATCTGAAGCATACTTGCTTTTTACAACTATGTCGCCGACATAGACCTCCGTGTTTTTTCACACTGCTCGGGAAGGTCTTTTCCATTGTTATTTGAACGGCACCAAAGATTGCGCAGTGAAAGAAAGACATGGTCATTATAGCGAAAGTGCGAAAGGGGTGATGAAGACGATCTTCTCTTCATCCTCTGGGAGATGCTTATTTGGTGGTAACCGAGTAAGCATCTAAAAACTCGAGTCTGGCGTCCATGATCGATCGACCATTTGGTCAATATGAGGCGCGGAAATTATCCTTAGGACAAGCAATGTTCAGATCGTGTGATCGACACACATCCTCCACTTGCCGCCTTTCTTCTTTACAATGACAGGTTGGCTAACCACTCGGTGTGATCAACCTCGCGGATGAACCCAAAGAATGAAAGCGCTTGCTGTCGATCTTTGATGATCCCTGCTTGAATTCAAAAGCGGCGAAGCTTCCGCGAACAGGCTTTTGTCCCACGGACAGCCGGTTTGTGCTCGACACCTCCTTGGGACTCGGGCATGTCGATGGCTCGGTGAATACATCCGCATTAGCTCGGAGGAAGGCAATGAGCTCGCTTTCTATTTGGGGTCCAGATTGGCCCCAAGTGAACTATCTTGGAAGTATCATCAAGCGGCAATGGAACTTCCTTGGTTTCTCCCCACTGGTGAAGGAGACCCTAGGACGGCAGACTTGGTCTGCGGAACTTCAGACATGGCGGAAGTTGGTCGACCAGGCAAGGGATCGCTCGTCGCGATCGAGCAGACTTTGTAGTTGCCCTTGACCGTGATCACACCGTTAGGACCCGGTATCTTCACGCAATGGTAAGCGTGGTGGGATACGACCATAAACTTACCGAGAGATGGCTCGCCTAAGATCGCGTTATGCGCCGATGGGAAGTCGACCACGCCGAAAGTGATCAACTCGTCGGAAGTTGCTTGGGTTGCGAAGGTGACAGGCAGACAACTCGCCTAACGGCTTGATGACTTCTCCGGAACAATTCCGTAGAAGGGCATTGCGACTTCCTTGACTTGGAGCGAGGAATTTGCATCTCGTCCAAGACTTTAGCGTAACGCAAGTCCAAAGCGCCCCGCCGTCCACTAAGACACGGCCAACTCTTGCGTTGTCGATGGTCGGGCGACCACCGATGGGGCCGCCGAGGCTTGGTCATCGATGGGGCAATCCTCCGAGAGAAGGAGATGGGGACCTCATCCACTTCATCGACTCAGGTGAGGTTTTGCCTTTTCGACGTTGTGGACCTCCCGGCGGCTTCCTTGAGGCTGCGCAGAGGTGTAAGCGAGGAGCCGCCGAAAATGACGGCGATATGGTTCATGGGCTCTTGATATTTATCATCATCTTCCGATCACCATCGTCGGTTTGGCGCAGCCTTACCGGCATCACCTTGTTCGGGCACGGTGGGCATTGGGCCCTTGCCGCTGTAGAAATCTTGAGCTTTGCAGCCCAAGTTCTGATGGCGTATATCATGCCCGTAGTCTTTGGTGGAACTTGCAAAATCGGTCGTTCGGACCTTTCTTGCCTTGTCCGCCCCCCGAAAGCGTGCTTTTTGCCCTTGTAATTATTGTTGGGCTTCTTCTGCCCATCCTTGGGAGGGGGTGCGCGATCCATACCTGCGACGGTGTTCTTCTTCTTCTGGGACTTCTTGTCACCAGGAACATTCTTCTTGCTCTTCTTCTTCTCATCCACACCAGTGGGGCGGCTTCGCCCTTGTCGAACGCCTTTTTTCTTGATCAACGCTCTCGCCGCGCATAGCATATGATCACCGCCTTGAACAGTCGTTGGCGGTCCAGTCTCGTTGATCTCGAGATCTTGGGTGAGCCGCTTCGTCGCGGACTCCGTTTTGAAGGCGCGGACAATGATTCATCCGAGATGTTCGGGATCGTGTTGCGGATCTTAATGAAACGCTTCACGAAGTTGCGGAGGGTCTCCCGTTCATCCGGATCATCAGTGCAGATCATCCTCCTTACCTGACGCACGTAACAACTCTGGAAATTAGCGATCGAGGCGCCACAAAGCTGGTTCCATGAGCCGATGGAACCCCTGCCGATTGAACAGACCACGTCCGAGCGGCACCCTCAAGGACGATCGGAGGTAATTAGCCATAACGAGCTCGTCACCCGGCCGCCATGATGGCGTGGCGCGAGATGGAAAGGAATTCCTCGTGGTTACGAGTCCCATTGTACCTCTCCATGTGACCGGGCTTGAATTTTGAGGGCCACCGGACAGCCCGGCTCGTCGAGAAAGCCCCGCACCCAAAGCATATGACCGCCACCTTCCCGGCGAACCTAGTCTTGAGAAGACGTTGGTCTGCGGCGCGAGGAACTCTGCTGAACAGGATGACTCGGCCCGAGAAACTCTCTGGGACAATCCACCACGCTCCATCCTCGTGGTCGCGACGACGCTCCTCACGAGGGGACCGTCCGTGATCATCGCGCGCGACGCTTGCCCCCGTGGTCGCAATGACTACGAGGACTTGGCGAGCGACGGCGACCACGGGTAGCTCGCTCATGGACAAGGATCTTCGACGGTGACGGGTCACGCGATCGATCGAGCCGTCGAATCATTCCGGCGGTTTGGGCTGCCGTTGCACTGGAGGAGTTGTTGACTTCTCCTAGAGACTTTAGGCCTTGACCCGCCGCTCTAGGTTAGACGCATAAAGACGCCCATGCGGCGAGATCCGCTGATTGGTGGATCTAAGGACCGTTGCTATAACTTCGAGCCGTTCCGACTTTGATCTATGGGTCCCGGATCCTCGAACCATCCGCGCTTTTGCCCGATCGAGTCCGTCACGCGGGAATTGACCCGGTCAGGAAGCTCGCCGGAGACTTAGCGCCGCACGCGAGGTGGGTCGCGACGCCGTCGCATAACCGGTCGCGAAACCGCGCTAAGGTGTGATTGATGGAATCGCCGAGGCTGCGGCGAACGACGCCTTGCTCGCGAAAGCGACTGCGCAGACCTCGCCTTGATGCCGAAAGCGAGTTAATCCGCCCGACCGCCCGCCGCCACGGCCCGTGCGGGATCCTCGAGGTTCCTACATCGGCCATGTTAATCTTTGCGGGGCCATGCGAAGGTATGCTAGACGGTGTCATCGTTGTGTCTCCACAGTGGAATCTACCGACATAGCCTTGGAATCGACAAATCTAAACCGTCGTAAAGATCATCGTTCAGTAGTAAATGCCGATGGCAGAGTGCGATCCGAGGCTATCTCGCCATGTAAGCGGAGACATCCGCCCGGATGCGAAAGCGTTCGAGACCGAACGGTCGATCTGAATCGGCAGGATGAGACATCCGTCTTCCGAGTCGTAGCCCTCGTGAAGTATCTCAGATCGCCGACGGATTTCGACATGCTCGATCTGCGTGTCCCCACGGACGGCGCCAGCTGTCGACGATTGGGATATCGACCCAAGTCAACCAAGGTTCTTCAAAGAGGAGATAGGAGACACGCCGAACAACCACGAACAAAGAACGAACAGAGATGGGGTTTTATCCTGGTTCAGCCTCTCGAGAGATAATAGCCCCACGCCCACCTTTCTTATATCAAAGGAATTACAAGGTGGAACTCGGCGAGATCGGCGAGGTCTCGGCGAGTGGTATGCGAGAATCTATCGGCTAAGGTCCAAGTCGTAAAACTCGTCCTCAGATGCCCCTAAACGCCGTAGAGGCATGGTTTATATAATCTGAGCAAACCGATCTACCGAGGAATATCGGGCGGGCTAACTACGAGATCATAACGAACTCATACATGCCAAATACAACCTACGGTAGATAAGACAATCTCCTAATCTTGGGGATCACGACTCCTAATCCAATCCGGGAAACCAACGTCCGGGTCTTCTCGTAGTCGTGCAGAACTCTGTTCGAGTCGGACTCAAACAGGAAGTCTTGGCCATTACGCACCATGCCAGCCAGGAAGCTGTTCGGCAGGACGCATATGGGCCAGATATAACCTTCCAGGGAGCTGGGCCCTGGTAGGCTGTTCGATTGGGCCGTCAGGGAGTGGACCATGGCAATGGGCCATGATTTAATCCCCGACACCGCCCCGTTAGTTGCAGACCAGTTGAGCCAAATCAGGACGATCATAACCATTCGGGATTCTAATTCAGGATAGCGGGTGGTAGTGAGTACCTGAGCTCCGATTTGGAGTCGCAAATTAAATACGAGTAGAACTTGAACCTTTATGACTAGTGTCCGAAGAACCTCTTGATCTGAAATACATTTATCCATTTGTTGATGCCATATCACCATTCTCATATCCATCCGGGTGAATAAGTGTAGAAAATAGAAACTTCTCGTTCCTCGTGGGAAATCGATACCTTAGGAATACTCCTGGGTGAAAGCTACTGCGATATCCGTGCGCTTGCAGATTAAAACTCTAATAGGCATAAAAATCGCCAACAGTTTGCAATTACAGAAATATGTTTATATTAAGAATTCCTTTAGCAGGCCGCAATTGGCGCACTAGGCCCGCGTCTGCCCGAGCCAACCGGCGCCCACACGCTGCAGCCGCGGAGTGCTGACAGGTGGGACCTACCTGTTAGTGAATCGGCGCAAGCTCGCGGCTGCGCGGCGGCTCGTTCCAGCAAACGACACCAACTCCGGCGAGGAGGAGGATTCCCGGAGGATGCTCTGGACACGTGCTTTCGCTGGAGAGGTACAACGAGGTAGGTTATTGTGAGGAATTGAGCTTGCGGCAGTGGTGGTGGTCCGGCCGGAGATGGCAACGACGACCAGATGTTGCCGGTGGCAGATGGGTGAAATTGGGGAAGGGAAAATGAAGAGGGAGGTGAGGTGGAGAGATTTGTAGTATCCTTGGTCCAGGGGATCTATGGGACGAGCTCGGCGATGTCGTCCTCTTCGGCGTCGGCGAGATTGGTGGTGGTGGCAATGGTTTTATAGGCTGCGTGGGGCGAAGAGTGCCGGGGTGGTTGGCACAGGGTGGAGACGCGGAGTTGCTGGGTCGTGGCGGCACAGAGGAACGGCAGTGACTTCGGTGGCGTGGCTCTGTCGAGCCAATGCAATGGCCGCTGGCGAAAAAAATGGGACCTTGATGTCCACGACAGTGGCGGCGTGCATTAAAACCACAATGATAGCCTCGCTTTCTATCTGATCTCTGACGCGACGACAGTTGGTGAGGAAAGGAGGGAGAAAGAGCGGCGGGAGTGAGGCAGAGAGGGGCAACGGCGAGAGGAGGAAGGTGCTGACAGGTGGGTCCCACCTGGCAGTGGCTGGTCTTGCGTTGCTAGGCCGAGCAGGCTATGGGAAGAAGGTACTGGGTCGATAGGAGAGAGAGGTAGATGGGCCGAAGGAGTTGGGCTGAAGAGAGAGCTTTTGGTTCTGAATTCTTTTATAATATTTTTTTCTTTGTTTTACCTTCCCTTTCTTAATTCCAATTTTTGTTTTGCCAAAAATTTTGTAAATCCATGTGTTTTAAAATATGGTTCATGTTTATTTCTATATTTGTGCTTGGGCAAAAATATTTGCATATATATTTATATATTGGTTTTAGGCTTCTCTAAATACAAATTGGTAAATAGTTTTTATTTGTTTTTCAAATACTTTATTTGTTATAAATTCATATATCTACATATATATTTTAATTGAAGTTTTAACATATTACCTTATGCCTTTTTAAATATAATATGGCAAATATTTTAGTTAAAGTTTCAATAAGATTTTTCTCATGATTTTGTTAAATAATTAAAAATACCAATTAACCTTTAAAATTATTGCTTTGAAAAATTGAGGATGTTACACTAAACCATTATACATGCTATAATGCTATAATAATGATAGGATAGTTCAGCATTGAACGTTCCATCCAAGTTTGTCAGACAAGCATACCGCGTGTTCGGTTGGGACTTGAGAAAGCATCAGCGACACAGCTACACTTCATAATGTGTGTGCAGTTCAGAATATGTATGGAAAAAAAAACAACACATGATCTTTCCAGACAAATAAATATCACAGTGTTAGAACTATTTACAGCATTTGATCTCCTACTTCAACATCAACAACCTGGGATTACAACAACTGCTAATGGTCAGATCTTATTCACATTCACATCGTAGTCTACAGTTGGTTAAAGCTTCTAGCACTAGGATCATAGAAACTAAACCTGGTGCTACTATTTGGGATGTACAAGCAGCCTATTGGCAACCAACCTGATGCCAGCATTCTGCTGGTAGTCATATATCTCCAAAGAGAAGAACGCGTCAACTTTGTTCCCTCGAACAAACAGGGATTCCAGTTCTGCAGCATCTACGTTATTAAAAACAAGCTTCTGGATGTTACCACTTGGCTCTTTTTGGTAGATGTCTGTCGAGTAGATTGCAGCATCACCGCTGACAGTGGTAGGGATACTACAAGGGCAGTCCAAAGTTACAAAATAATAAACTAGAAAAGTATGGTCACTTAGATATCAAGATAAAGAAAAAAAAAAAGGGGAGGAAAATCGGGCTTACTTTAGGCGGATGGTTGGACGATTAACGCATCCATACTTCTTGACCAAGGGTCTCCACTCAGAAGTGCTCCCACATTCTTGAAATGTTTTCTGAGAAAGATCATTGCAGAATTCTAGAACTTTACTGAGATTCTCAGGGATATCAACCAGTATGCTCAACTTTGCCCGACCTGCATGATCTACAAACTTTGTACTGACTCCAAACTGGATCCTCAAGTCCTTGCAACAAAGTTGTAGCAAGCTATCTTTGTGCTTGATATATGTCCTCCGAGCAAATTGGTAGGATGGGGCAGCAGAAATCTTGATGAACTCAGTAGAAACACCATCTGGTTCAAGGAATTCTGAATAACCACTGGAACTTGCACCCATCTGCGCAGTGGCATCTAACTTCATTTCCTCGATATGAGATATCAACTCAGCAGATTCCCTGATTGTTGCAGGATCAATTGGTCCTTCGTTATCTTGCGCTGGAATTGAATTTTCTACTTGAGAAGATGTCCGTTGTCGTTTTGAAGAATCAGGTGAAGAGTTTGCTTCCAGCTTTGGTGTCTCAGGAGAAGCAGCTCCATTAGCTTGGCTCCTTGTAACTGTACGTTCCACCAGGTTCTCAACAGTAAGCACTTCTGGAAGACTTGCCTCCTATGAGAAGAACTTCATGATTAACCAATGCATTATATTGAACGGTAAAACAGATTAATGAATTTTACAAGCATGCCATAACGATATGATGCAAAGACGTCGTATCCAACGGTTAAGTGTAGCAGAGATGCGTATGTTACGATGGATTTGTGGCCATACGAGAATGAGCCGAATTTGTAATCAAGTTATACGTGATAGGGTTGAGGTGGCACCAATTGAAGAGAATCTTGTCCAACATCGGTTGAGATGATTCGAACACATTCAACAAAGGCCTTGAGAAACACCGATGCATAGTGGAATCATTAGGCGTAGTGATAATGTAAGGAGAGGTAGGGGCCGATCTAACATGTCTAACCTAACATGGAAGGAGGCAATAAGGAGAAATTTCAAAGATTGGAACATGCCTAGAGACTTAGCCTTAGATAGGGGCACATGATAATTAGCAATCCATGTGCCTGAACCATGACCTAGCTTTTCACACTTTGGCTCTTTTATATATAAAAAAAATAAGTTGGTGACTTCTATTGGATTTCATTTCTAGCCTACCCCAACTTGTTTAGAATCTAAAGGCTTTGTTGTTGTTGTTATTGTCGTCGTCGTCATAACGATATGGTAATTCAATGATTAGCCATCTCCCTACAGAGTATTGTTTCTACTATTACTTCAAGCTTGGGAAGCACAATGTGAGACTGCCAATCACAACTTCTATTTAATTAAAACAGGTTACATATAAAAAAGGTGTTCATGAGGCTCCTTCCATTGCAGTTTCCAGGCCAGAGTTTGATGGCGCTGTCATCTACACACTTTGGAATATCTGGAAAGAGTGGAATCGCTGTCTCTTCCAACAGTGTAACCTACCCACATGGCCACATCACGCCGTGATGAAATAGGGAAAAAGGATATTAGGTGCTTGGTGTGCATGGTTGGCACTCAATCGACGTGTAGTACCATCTAGTAGCCACCATTTCCCCCTATTTTCTCTTGTATATGTACAGTTCTAACTTCTGCTTTAATGAAATGGCCTGCCCACTCAAAACATATGAGTCCTATATTGCAATGCTTAAACACACTAGGAAATTGGGTTACTCCAATGCCCAATGCATAGGAAAATAACAAAGAAAGTCATTTTTTTCAGGCAATGAAACAATGGAAAATGTAACTTTACAGCTGTTATTTTTTTTTTCAAAAATGTAGATGTCCAGTTCATGAAGTTCGATAGGTATAAGAAAATAGGCAAACATACCAGGAACAGCACTGTGGCACAATACTTGAGAACTTCAACATTCATTCTGACATCATCCAGGCTCCTATAGATAAATTGCAATGAAATTAGTGCAAGATCATTCACTCAACTTTCATGTTGGCATTTTAAAAATAACAATAAAAGCCAAGGTAAAAACAAGGGAGATCTTAGAATCAAAGGGGAATACAAGGGAAATCTCACTTTTAACTTTTAACTAATCATCAAGTTTTTCTTATAGAAACTAATCCTCAAGTTGACAGTAAATAGTTTGTCCATCAGTGGCAGAACTAAAATTTCAAATTTGGGGGTGTACCATCGACACTGCTCACAATCATGCCCCTCACTCAGGCTCCTCCACTACAGCAAGGATTTTAAGTACCAATCCAACTCTGTGGTGCAAGTTCAGAACGAGGGCTTACGATGGCTAGCTCAAACAAATCAGAACAAAAGAAAACTAAGAAGTGGGAAAAACTGGAAAAAACTGAGATAGAATTATAGAAACAAACCGAAGAGGCATAGAAGCAAACAGCAAGAGCAAGAGAAAGAACCATGAAGAAATAGAAGAAAAAGGGATATAATGGAAGCAAACAAGAAGAAAAAATAAAATAGATAAGAAAACTAGGATAGAACCATATAAACAAACTAAGAGGGATATAAGTGAACAGCAAGAGAAAGAACCTGGGGAACATCAAAGAGAAAGGGGGTAGAATAGAGCCAAAGTGGAAGAGGAAACAGGAAACAACTGGAAACATAAATAAATAAAAACAGGACCAACATATGTGGTGAGAGGGGATCAAACTCACAACATCTAAATAAATAGCCAAACTCCCTACCAACTGATCACAATAACCCATACCTAATATCAGGTTTCCTAAAATTTGGGGTTGTCCATGCAGAAGTATGCACGAACTGAGGCTTTCAAAGAAAAACTTAAGGAAGATGTGAAGTGAAACGATAAGAATGTTGATGAATATTTGTCATTCACATCAGCAGGATAGTCATTCTGTAGCCATTACCATGTACTAGGAGTAGCATTGATGGACCATATAAAATGGTGGCTCTTCTGTTCAGCATGATTTATCTTTACAAATAAAATCATTATAGGTCTTTCCATAGTTTCAAGGTAGAGCAGTTTTCAGATGAGACACCTAAGATGGGATGCAGCAAAATCCAGGGTATTGAATTTGGGGATCCTGGATGATATGGTGCTGACAGGCCAAAGATGGCATTGTGCAACATTATTTCTTGTATGATACAATTCCAAATAAAGGTGGGTGACCACATAGCTGCTTAATGGGTGGCAACTTAGCAAGCCAAGTAATGTTAAGCCAATATATGTGTTTTCAGTTCAGGGAAAAGGTGTAAATCATAAATAGATGTTGAAAAAGTGTTTAGAGATTAATTACAATTATGAAATCTATATTAGCATGATATCAACCTGTGCCTTTGCCTCCCTAGACCAAAGTAATTTGCCAAGCTTGCCATCTGCAGATAAAGCAGAGAAGAAAAAAAATTATGTTCCCTGTAGTGACAAGTAGGACGAATTATGCAATACATCAGAACTTTCCCACAGATTGCCAGTTTGGATGAATGCCCAACTGCCCATATATCACCTCTATCAAACAAAACACTATTTTCAAAGTTACGGTTGACTCTATATCAACAGAAGGTCGCATACCTTCATGTCCCCAGCTCTCCTCCCAAACCGCTGGGTAAGCAGAGGTAAGGTATCAATATGCCCCTTTGGTTCTGGAGGTGGGCGACCAATCTCAGCAAATGCCTCCCTTATTCTTGCTGAGTCAAACCTCACGATGTTGTGCCCAGCCCAGACCCGCCCTGTTCAAAATCGAAAAATACTGTTTCCGTGGGAATTGTTCAATAGAAAAATAACTAAAAAAGGAAGCTATTTTATTTTGGTATAGATGTAGACAAGGCAATGGTTCTATCTTCCTCTTATGAATTCCTTTTCAAAGAAACAAGTAGTGATGACTATATATATGATGCAATGGCCTTTCCATGAAACCAAATTCAGTTTTGGCAACTCCTAAAAACTATTTGTACAGTTCACTCTGCAACTGCCTTCCATTTCCTAATAAAATGCAGGAATTTCTACCACATCCTTGCATCTGAGAAAAGTTGCAGGAAGATTTCAGCTAAAAGCCATATGCAGCAAGAGCTGCAAGCTCATTGATCACGACAAATTAGCTAAAAAAGTTTTGCATTTCCGAACCAATTGCATAGTCATGCTCTTATAATGTTATCATGTTCCCCAATTCTTGCAGATTCACACTACAGTAGGGGCATCTTGTCTCCACTGCTGCAATTCAGGCACAAACAAAAGCGCGGTAAAGTAGGAGCCTCTTTTAACTTCTTGATACGCAGGAGCCAAGGCTAAGGTCTTGTTCTCATTGTTCCCTAGGTAGTAGCCTCTAAACAATTCATTATTCATGACTGACAATTTCTCATGCCAGAGATGCAATCCCTCGGTCCATTTGGCATCTGTTTCAAGATTTTCAGATAACAATAGCTATTAGGATTCCCCCTATCTCACTAAGCATTTTCAGCTTATAATCAGATTCTGATTTTAAGCAGGATATTTATTATTTTTGTATGTCAAGGACTTTGGTGTTTTGTAGCCAATTTTCAATATCTTGTTGTTTCTTCTCAAAGCTCTCAAAACTAGTTTTTTTTTTTAAAAAAACTAGTTTTCCGGCCCCTGAAGCACCTTATTGAGGATACACAGCCTTTTAGATTATAATTAGGCGCACCTTTACAGCTCAAAAGAACACAGACTACAAAATCGGAGGTTCTCTACTTACCAAAAAAAAAAAATCCAAGTAGTATAGAGACTTCCCTCAAAAAAAAAAAAAGTAGTATAGAGACTGGAAGGGGGCGAAAAAATATCCTCAAGAGGCTCGAGTAAGAGAGGCCGCTGACCGTGAAGGACCTCGTAGATGGCGTCGGCGACGTCGCAGAAGGGCGGCGCGCCGGCGACGGCGTCTCGTGTGATGCCATTGCAGCGCACGGAGGCGGCGGAGACGACGCCGAGGTCGGTGGGGCGAACGAGCGTGGCGTAGCAGGCGACCTCGACAAGGCGGCGCGGGCAGACGAGGATGGCCCCGAACTCGAGCAGCGCGTAGCCCTGGCCCGGCCGCTGCGGCACCGAGGTCTCGACGTCGAAGAAGGCGATCTCGGGGCCCCCTGCCTCCGGCGCCGCCCCCTCCGCCGCAGTCGCAGACGCAGATGCCGTGGCCATTGGTGGCGGGTGGGTCTCTCAGCTGGTGGTCGCAGGCGGTGAGGTGCCGGATAAATAGGAGGAGGGGTGGGCTAGGGTTAGGGCTTGCGTGGGGGTGGGGGTGGGCGGTGGGAGGTGGCGTGACGGGAGCGGCGGCGAGGCGGAGGAGGAAGGTGTTCGACGAAATGCAGCGCTGCCGTGGATGCGAGGGTTTGGGAATGGAATAGGGATCGGAGATTCGGAGTTCAATTCCACGTAGGGTAGTTGGTAATGGTATCCTGTGCCGTCAAGTCAGTTGCTTGGCGCCAAAAGGGCGGGGATCTGCGGTCTTCGCCTCAGGAGGTGGCAGCTGCTCCCGCCTCGCGTAGGCCTGGTAGTTTGAGCTGAGAGGTCTCGACACGTCTCGGAGGGTTTAAATTTTTTTTGAAAAAGTATTTTACGAATTCTACGGGTAATTATTTAAATCCATGTATAATTGATTAAAAGGTATTACATCATTTAACTTATAAAAAATAACAGATTTTCATTAATTTAATTTAAACAGAAACAAACAAGAGCAGTCTCACCCATTGCATAAACTATGATAGGGAGAATAGAAATATACATAGGCATCGTGGTGTACTACTTGAAACACTTTTGTTTCTAACTAATCTCTTAGGATGATAGGATCTCTTATGGGGTGTTTCAACCAGGTTGGTAGATGCAAGGGATGGCATATGGTTGTCCACATAAGCTAAGTCAGATTATAATGAGATGATGTTTGGCTGTATATACATGTTATATCGTACTTATGCATAGATTAGACATTTCATCTAACACCGATCCAACATTGCAAATAAGCATTGCATTCACATCTAATCGGATGTCGTGTCATGTTCCTACGTGACTCGCTCACCTGCCTCGCTTCCTCGGCATCTCTATCTCACTCCCTCCGTATTAACCACTCACTCCTTCTCTCTCCTATCCTATAGAGTCAACGGCTCACACTAGCAACCGGTGTCACTACTCGCCAGCCATCCACCAGTGCGTCGTTCGACAACATTCCTCGTGTGTCCTCTCTCCCATGGCTCTCACCTCTCGAACGATCCAGATGTTGCCTAGAAGGAGGACGAATAGGCGTTGCAAAATTCAACAACCTTTTTTGCAAAACCTTCGGACCCTGGATAATCCCAAACACCAGATAGTCCAATGGTTCATGAAGTATTTGATGCAAAACACCGGACAGTCTGACCTTCAAACCGAGTTAGAGTTAAAACTCAAGCTTACAAATCCGAGCTACCACCTACACCAAAACTCAATCCATTGCATGAGTAAAGGCCATAGCACTCGAAGGTGCTACCCAACCACACAAACACAAACTCAAATCAAAAGTAAATCAAACTAGACAACAAAGAGAGGGGAAACCAAAAGCGAAGCGGAGATGTGTCGATGTTTGTTTTCGAAGTTTGGATTCTTAAGAAGTTTGGTGGCACCAGAGAAAGGAGTGTTTAAAGGAAGAAAGTATTTTCCCTTGCCTCCATACCCCCTTTTATAGGCGGAACCTCGCTAACACCTTCTCCTATACTGCCAACGGTTAGAAAACAGCTAGGGTGTGGTTCATCACGACTGGTGAGTCTGCCGCATCTGCACACTATTCTAACGACTAGTAAAACTTTAGCCATTACGGTCGTCTGCCAACGGTAAAAACCCCAGAGACATTACTTAGGATGCGTCAGGAAAGTTCGTTGCACGTTCAGGGTTGAAAAACCTTACATCCATGCAACATTAGGGTGGTGTTCCTTGCCCAGACAAAGTGTTTCATGCCCAGATGAAGTGTCTTCGCCCACGAAGTGTTTCTTGTCCGAGGAGACATTACTCAAGATGCGTCAGGCAAGTTCATTGCACATTCAGGGTTGAAAAACCTTAGAGGGAATTTCTTATTTGCCACTGTCGAACTTCCTTATGCCTTATTTGCCACTAGAAAATTTTACCTTCCTTATTTGCCATCCACTTAAAATTTTATGCCCTATTTGCCACTCCCGTCACTTAGAAGGTTAAGTTCCGTTAATTTGGCAAGAAAAAGACAATTTTGTCCATAGTTTGAATAATGTTTAATTTCAGCATAATTACCTTATAATAATTTTGATGAAAATTACATTTTTCATTGAAAATTTTGATTGGACATGACTTAATTTTGTTTTAATGTTTCCGACGAAAATGTAATTTCCGATGAAAATGTAATTTCCATCAAAATTATTATAAGGTAATTATGCTGAAATTAAATATTATTCAAACTAGGGACAAAATTGTCTTTTTCTTGCCAAATTAACGGAGCTTAACCTCCTAAGTGACGGGAGTGGCAAATAGGGCATAAAATTTTAAGTGGATGGCAAATAAGGAAGGTAAAATTTTCTAGTGGCAAATAAGGCATAAGGAAGTTCGACAGTGGCAAATAAGGAATTCCCTCAAAACCTTACATCCATGCAACTTAGTGTGGTGTTCCTTGCCCAGACAAAGTGTTTCATGCCCAAATGAAGTGTCTTTGCCCACGAAGGGTTTCTTGCCCGGGTAGGACAACAAGCCTGCACTACCCAAATTAATTCCCATTCTTAGTTTTCGGAGACCTAAGAGGAAGGCCTTGGTTAGGCAGCGTTCCGCTTGAGCCTTGGGGGCTAGCTATCGGGGATTGATTTCTACCTTCCTTGGGCAGTAAAACACCATTTGGTGTACCCTAGGTATCTGTTGACACGAAAAGTGAGCTTTTCGCGAACACACGTGCGGAAGCATCAAATCTGTGTTTGTGTCGCAACCAAAAGCCAAGCGTGCCAGTCAATTTGACCTGTAAATTGACAAGGAATAAATTGTCAGCGACTAGCCCTAATCGGCCTTTTAAAAACAGCCAGATCAGGTTATTTGGGATCGGCTTTAGATAACCCGATTACAAGATCTATCGGCTTATTGCCTGATAGAGCAATTAAATGTGAATAAGCATTCAGTCATAAATCTTTTACTTCTTTTTGGTATTTTATATTTAATATTAGCAATAAATCTTTATATCAGTGTATTAGGTTAAACTAAAGAATAGATTGAATAGATTGGTCAAGCCAAGACAGTATTCAGATCTAAATCCAGATATAAAACAATAAACCGATGTAGAGATTCGAGACTAACATAGGTAAATACAATACTAATCGGCAAACATCTATGTATGTAAAATCCTAAAACAAAACATACGCAAGATCGATTAAACGAGACAGTCGCATATATCGGATTTAGGAAAAAGCACATAAGAGATTTGACAATCGGTATTGCCGGATAAATACATATTACAGATCGATTAAATCGAGACAGTGCAATATGCGAGAACACATTAAAGATTGGTAAAACCCGAGACAGTTTAACATGTTTTATATGCACGAGATCAAGATGATACAGCCATGCATACGGGGTACAAGAAGGGAATCGATTATACCATCAAGATAGCTCTACCTGCGAGATGAAACCTTTCGACAATGTCGATCGGATTCGAAAAGGGGTTTTTTGTGTATTGAGTATGATGTCCCTTCTTCACGAGACCTAAGGTCCTATTTATACTATTACAATTTCGATACCGATTCAACCTATTCTACCGCTACTCCTGATCAGATCGTATCTCTTTCGGAGTCTCATGACTATCGGTATTCTTCAATATGCTTTTCTTCTTTACCGATGAAGCCCATTTTGTGATTTGGCCCAATAACTCCAATATACTTATCCTTCCCACTATATCCGATTTTCCTACCAAATTTGGGTGTCAACAGTATCCTCTTGCCCGGAACCTAGAAACGGGTAGTTACCCATGATGGTGGCAATGCGACAAGCTAGGAGTTGCCCGGTGCTGTATTGGTCAAGACTCCGGAAGGCTTAGCGTTTAAGTCTTCTGCCTTGCGACGGCTAAGTCCACGACAGTGGAGCGTGTTAGGGATTAGTTGACATGTAAAATTTATCTTTATGAAAATGTATCCCTAGGGCTAGTATAAATACCCCCTCCTATGAGAGGGTAGGGGAAGATAGAAGATCACATCTACATCACCCTCACACCGAGAGAACCACACCTAGGTTTTTCTCTCACGAATCCTTGTGCTGTGACATCCTGGTTATAATAAAGCATTGGATGTAGGGCTATTATACTTGAGAGAATTCCCTGTATGCCATTGGAAAAGTTTACAATTTCCTATTTGCCACTCGAAATTCGCTCTTTGCTTACATGCCACCGGTTTAAGTTTTTTCTTCCCTCGGTGCCACTCAAGTGGTAAATAATATAACAAAGTTACAAAATGACCATTATGCCCCTGTCTTTTTAATACGTTACAAAATAGAAAAATAAAAATAGTATAGAATTCATAAAAACATAAGAAAAATTAATGAACTTTTTGGATATAAATTTTATTTAAAAATAATCAAACCATGCCTCATGAAAAAGGATAACAAAATCAGAAAATACCAAATGTTACAAATATTTGAATAGCAAGTAGAGAATGGTTTTACATAAATTTAAAAATTTGAATTACTCAATTTGGAGTTAAAATGAAGGAGATATGATTTTTAAAGTTTTAAACCAAAGGGCATTTTAGACATTAATGAACTTTTTAAACAGCTAAAACAAACGGACTTAACGGGAGTGGCACTGAGGGAAAAGAAAATTGAACCAATGGCATGCAAGGAAAGAGAGAACTTCGAGTGGAATACAGGGAATTGTAAACTTTTTCCAGTGGCATACTGGGAATTCTCTCATTATCTTTGCTCAAGAGGATCGAACCAGGATAAAAATCTCATGTGATGACTGGGAGCTTAAAAGGCTCTGGCCACCTCTTGGGACGCAAGTGTGTGGACGGTGGGGCATTCCTGTCCCTGCGGGCTGATGAGGTTCCCGCACACTGCAGCGGGGAGTTTACTTCCTCAAGTGTGGCTGCACTCCGGTAGTATGGTTGTGGTGCTTGGATGTGGGGTAGATTTTGCATTGGATGTGCTGGGCAACTGTCGCCACAGGCTGTTGGATGTTTGGTATTGGGAAATGTAGGGTGGGTGTGGTGGTGTATGGTGGTGGACGTGGCAGAGTGCATGGTGGTTGTGGCAGGGTGCCAGGGTGCCAGGAATGAGGGGGCGATGGCTTGGTTCTGAGGGGGCTTGGGTTTGTGGTGTTGCGTTGTGCCTATACTCTGCTAGCTGGGCGTAGGGCCTCTAACTCTGCCAATGCATGTTAGGTGGTGGTGGGGTTTGGCCATGCACCTCGATGGGATTTGCAAAGGATACACCTAGTGCTCGAGTGACAGCTAGGAGAGTGAGGACTCCACTCTCTTGGTCATGGTGGTGGTGGGCGTAGGGGCCTTGTTGGATGTTCCCATATTCGAGACAGTGGTGGGGCCCACCGACTGGAAGATGGTGAGGGGTGCTATATACGTTCCTACACCAGGGCCAACTACTGGCGGCTTGGCGGCTCCGACCACCGGACTTGGCTACTAGAGCTGCCGCAACAATAGTTATGTCGCTCGAGGCTGTGGGAGGGGCGGAGGCAACAACGACATTGGCGGTTGCAATCGCAGCTGCTCCCACGCTTTCAGAAATGCCTGCAACTTAGTGAGATTTGGACCGTTTCGGGGCCTGATCGGTGGATGTGGCGGTGGGGTTGCCAACTTCGCCGCCACCGATCGAGCTAACCACCTTCCTCCTCCGCGGCATGGCTTGACTTCTAGTCTACACCTCCCGCAGACAATGGGAATTGTTGTCTGGGTTACCTGGACAGTGAATTTTATGGGGAGGTAACCCCCAGGCCAATATCAGATAGCCTCAGGCAAGATAGTCTAGCTAACAAAGAAGCACAACCTAGAATAAAACGAGAATTTGGAAAAAAAAAATATTGGGATTTTGATTGAACTTGATTTACAACAGGCTCTATGGTCTAGGTTATATACAACTTAACCCTACTTCCTAACTTGCCTCCACAAGTACAACGAATTTCATGGGCCAAGTGGTAATTCTACCTCTACATCTCCTATTTCCACTGGTCAGATCGCCAAAGCAGGGGTCTGTCCGTCTTTATTCCTTCCTTGCCATCTTTTTTGTAACCTTCATAGTTGCAGACAAAACAACGGTTCACTCTGCTTGACTCTGCTTTGTTTCTGACTGCTTGCAGCGTCTCCCTTTGCTCATAGCCGCAGTGGCCATCGGCTTTTGACAGGCATAGATCATCTTTGAATTTTGAGGTGCCCGGTCTTAACTTAGGAGGCTTTCTGACCCAGGCTAGTCCTACGGTCCCGAAGTGCCTGGTCTTGACCTAGGAGAGTTGTAGACCCAAGCTAACCTCACGAACCCACGACGTGTGATCAAATCACCACAGTGATGACCCAAGCTGGTCACTCAAGGGTGGGCCTACGGTACCTCCACAGAGCGCACGCCGCTGGCACACCAAGCTTATACTATCGCATTATGGCCATGCGTTGTGTTAGAACCATCCCTTGATGTCAGCATCATAGCTACTCATGTCACTCTATGCTCCTTCTAGGCAAGTCCACGCTCTAACTAGCACAAGGGTCCTTCTTGCCCAAATTCTCCTTTCCTTACATATTTAGCTCTGCAGAGCATTCAAGCCAGACTTTGTCCGCATTTTCCCCATTGAGGCAAATGCATACCCAATCCAACCGTCACAACAAAACAAATTCCACCATCGCCCCACACCATACCCATTCCTGACCAATCGATTGTCTTAGACCAAACACACCATCATGAATAAAACAACCATAAGTCACCATCCCAATCTTAGCTACTGTTGGCGGTCGTTAAACTCTAAATTTACCCGCCAACTATCCAACGATTTCGGATCATATCAAAGGAACATGCAACAAATTTTATTATTTTAATATGGTTCCACAAGTTTTGGTAAGTTGTGCCTACAGAGACCCACTGAGAGAAAACGGACCCGAACCGGTGAAAAGAGCGGGCTGGCCGACCCAGTAGGCCGGCCGACCCATACTTGGCGTCAAATCAAGTCGGTTTTTCTCTAGGGCTTCTAGAAGCACTCCTAGAGTACATCCCAAGCGTCCATTTGAGTCGGTTTGATCTGAGGATGGCAGTTCCTTCACAAATAGAGCATAGGATTCTAAAGGAAGTGCCACTTACCGACCTCAACTAACAAAACCGCCTTCAGGAGACGATCTACACCATCAAAGAGGGATCCCAGGTGATTTGGAGGGCCGGGATCAACCGAAGCCGGGTCGGCCGACCCACTAGGCCGGCCGACCTACCCCCGGGCCCGCCTTGGATTCTCCTTTGGAGGGGGTTTGTGTGACACTGTCCCAACACGTGGCACTCGCTTACTCGCTCCGGCACACTATAAAAGGAGGTCCTCTCCCTCATTTGTGATCATGGGGAAGAGAAGGATTTAGTTCCACATTGTAATTAGAGTAGGAAGAGAGGTGAGGTGAGTGTGTTGGAGATGAGCCAGAGGCCCCGGCTCTCTCCAACTTGCACCTCGGGAATAAAGCTCGGCTTCGAGTAAAGTTCTCCTCTTCAGTTTGGTAACACTGTAGCCATGCTCATTTATTTATAAAGTACTTTCAGTTCAATGCTAGTTTATTTACTGAGAACCCCCTTTGCAACTGGTGAGATATACTTTGCCTTTTGTGAATACTTTACTCGGTACATTAGTAAAGTAGTAATTGTTAGTGTAGACGCGGTGTCTAGACTAGTAATTACCTTGGTTGACGCCCAGACCCAACGGACTGTCGTGGATGGTAGCAGGTGGTGACAGCCCTGTCTATCCTTAGTAACATTCCACCACGTTAGGGTTGGCTCCGTAGGGCCCTTCGGGGGTGACCGTAACTCTCCAGGCTTCTTAAGTGTAGGTGGGCGGGTAGCGGGCCTGCCATGCTCCGACGTGAATAATGCCAGCATAGAACTGAGTGCTCACTCTTAGGCCAGTGTGACCTAAACCAGAAAACCCTCTCGACCTTCTTAATTGTTCTCTCTCCCATCTAGATAAGAGCAATTCAAGGCTGGTAGTTTCTTGTTCCCTGTGGATTCGATACCCCGGAATACTCTAGGGTGAAAGGCTTCAACGATATCCGTACGCTTGCGGATTTATTCTATCAGGCATAACTATCGCCAACAGCTACCAACCCTAGCTGTCATATGTCATTAGCTTAAATGAATGAATGCCTAGTGAATATCGGTTCACCGTTCCGTGGCATTTGCGTCTAAGAGTACATTTCGGACCTAAGCAAGTCTAAGCAAGTTTTACCCAATAAGTAGGGTTAAAGTTATTATCATGCTAAATAGGCTAATCAAAGGATATGGCAATCAATGCAATCATATTGGTAATCAATGGTAACAATGGTAGGCATGTTTATAATATGAATAACAAGTGGGCATATTTCATATAACATGCATTTGCATAGCAATAAATTTAGTTTATAAAACTGGGTTAGACACGAAATAAGGAATATTAACTCGCCTTAACCGGGTGAGTGGTAGTCCTCCTCGGCGTCTTCGATCTTTTTTTTTGGGTTGTTTATGTCTATTTGCAAGATTTAACACCAAATGAATAACCAGATGCATGTAACTATGATGCATGAGTGCAACTACCCATTCCCGAATGATGGGCCCAGGACCCCTTATTAACTAAACATTATTAGCAATTTTAATTGTTATGTCCTTTTACAATTTTCATCTTAAATACTTTTAATTGTGCCCAAATTGCAGTTTTAGAGTAGTTTTAGACCTTCATCTATAGTCCCTAAAGGGTGTATTTTTTTTAAAAAAATTACTCTAGAGAAAATATTATTCCATATTTTTCTACACCTAAACATTTTATACACTTCTAGAAAAATTTTCATAAATTTTGAACTAGCTAGGTTTGCTATTTTCAATAAATAGTGTCCTTCATTCTGATGTACTATTAATCTAAATATGATTTTAAATATGCAACGAGCCGATCTTGACCATCGGACCCAACCACGTATCGGGCCAAATTTCACCACGGCAGTCTAGACGATAGTTGAGCGCGCCCACACCGGCTCGAAGGCGTAGTTTCAGATTACTGGGCGTAGTTTCAGAAAATATTATTCCATATTTTTCTACACCTAAACATTTTATACACTTCTAGAAAAATTTTCATAAATTTTGAACTATCTAGGTTTGCTATTTTCAATAAATAGTGTCCTTCATTCTGATGTACTATTAATCTAAATATGATTTTAAATATGCAACGAGCCGATCTTGACCATCGGACCCAACCACGTTACTGGGCGAGCCCACGATGGCAGTCTAGACGATAGTTGAGCGCGCCCACACCGGCTCGAAGGCGTAGTTTCAGATTACGCAACCCCGACGCTGAAAGCGCCTCCCATCCCTACGTGTTAGTCTCTTATCGTGAAGACCACCCTTAATCCGTGTTTTTGTTGGTAAGCCCACATGTCATTTACTATTCACCCGGCTAGGTTAATTTTTATCACATTGGGCCCACTTGTCATACTCTCCCGCTACAGTGTTGTCTCCTCCCTCCCACCACTACTGTGGAAACTCATCAGAGCTTGGCATGCACGGAGGCGCGAGCGCCCATGCCAGCGTGGCAGCCATGCAAAACCTGAGCAAGCGCTGGCTTCTTCATCCAGTAGTGCCACCGACACGAGACATAGAACATTGCGGCGGTGGCGGCGCAACGACGCCAATCGTGTAGTGACTTACCGGTGAGCGCATGGCGCCTGATTCCTAGCTACGGCCTACGCGAGGGCATGAAGCTAGGGCATCTAGCGCTATGTAGAAGCTACCTTAGGTGGTGGCGAGGGCGAGGTGGCGTGGAGGTGGTCGGCGATAGGGACAGAGGCGGCAGCCGAAACAGGGAGTCGGCGGCTGCGATCTTACCTGATCCACGTCTAAATAGGATGGTACGTTAGGGCCGGTGAGGATCTATTTGGAGAGACCCGGACGCGAGGAATCGATGAATCCCTTACCGAGGCAGCAAAGATGTTGGAAGGGGAGAAATCCAGCCGACAGTAGTGGTGACAATGACCGGAGTTCTATAGGCACGAGGATGCAATTAGTTTGAGAGGAAGAACGAATGGGTCGAGAAGTTTAGGACGGATGGGCTTAGAGTGATGGGATGGAGCGTGCACGCCCGTCGAAGCTTGAGCATGGAGTAGCAGCAGGGCTAGGTCCTAGGGTAGCGGCTCCGACAGCATCAATCAAGGGTGATAGCGAACTATTGGACATCGGCAGTGGACTGGGCAGAAGAAGACATCCAATGCCGGCTCACGTGCGCGAGGGAGGGAGAGGGAGAGGGAGAGGGGGAGAGAGATCAACGACTGATTTCAATTTGATTTTCCATTCCAAACTTTTGGTAATTTCGGGTGTTACAGCGTACATGACCTGCCTCCATGCGACAATTGACAAAGGGATGATAAAAACCTTCGGGACGGTATAGCACCGCGCAGGATTATTCCTGTAGTGTATTCCGATTGCAGGGCAAGGTGATTATTCCTGACGGATACTTTCCTTTGTGCTGGAAAAAAAGGCTAAGCGTTTGTCAAATGAAAACTGCTTGTGTTGGAGCCCATGGGAGCTCTCCTAGACGCGTCCGGCGGCGTCGCGCTCCACGGCGCACTTGCTGCCTGCTGGTCCTTCGTCCCCAAGATCGCGCGACATGACAACGTACAACCGGAGGTCCGCGATGCGCCTTGTTGATCTATCCATAGTGATGCATCAAGATCCGCGCAGCTGTGCTCTAGCCCTATTATAAGCCCCAAAAGGTGATTTGCATGAACACCTCTGAATCTTTATGAAAAAAGCATAGTGCCTTCACCTCGAACCAGCTCTAGCCTCTCCCCTCATGTAGCAAGGATTGAGTTCGCCACCACCTTAGATCAAGAGAACTTTATCTCCCTCTAGATTTGATTGACAATGGTGCTCCCTTGCGTCTGACACTGCCTCCACCTTCCTCTTGCCTATCGTCACGCTCTCTACTGGTGCCACCCCATTAAGATCTGGTGACCACCACCTCCTTCCAAGACGACACCAGCGGCACAATAGTTTTCTTACCCCTTGTCGATTGCGTGAAGTCCATCTCCTATGTCGGTCGTATGCGTGCCATGCCTCCATCCTTCTCCGGATCAGACCGGTTTTGGCATGCGGCGGCATTGCGTGATGGCGGGAGGAGGCTAGGCTAAAATGAGCGGTGGCCAATGGCGGGTGTTGAACTGGCTGGTGGTATTTCACTCCTTTCTTTGTCCCGCTTACAACAAGCTATAAGTGCTCATGAGTTGCTCGTGAGTTTTATCGAGCTCGAGTCAAGCAGCCTTTCTAGCTCGCGCATCTAAGCGAGCCGAGCTGAGCTAGTTTGCTCACAAAGCAAGTTTGAGTCTGAACAAGTTTGACTCCCTCAGACTCATCTCGTTTTCACCCTTATCAATGTTCTTCTTGGTATTTTCACCTTCGCTTCCTTGCAATTGCAATGCGCACTGTGAGTACCCTCTTAGTTTCACTCGGCTTAATAGAGAGGTAGCCTAATTGGACTCGCATTGGTTGAAAACTAAGGCACGGTTCAGCCCGGAGTGAGCCGAGTGCTTTAGTGTTCAACCCGACTGCACCAATACAAGCAATCTATATTAAAACGAGTGCAACTCGGGTACCAGATATGTGCTTCAGTAACGGCTCCCAAGATCAGCTACCGTTACACACATATCCTCATTTGGATCGATAACACAACACATAATCAAATGGTCATGACTTAATATTATAAAAGGTATGGACTGCTGCCCATACAAATAAGTTTAACATAGTTCAGAGTGGATCGCAACAAAATAGATAATTGTTTCACAAAAGCAGCGGAATGTCATTGTCTAAAAGAACAAAAGTCACCATGGTATGCCTCCCAACCCAAGGGCAACCGACTGGAAGTCAAAACTCCGCGTCGTGCTCGCTAGCATCGCTGTTCCCCGCTTGATGGTAGTACTCAACCACGGGATCACTACCACCTGAAACAATAGCACTATGGATTGAGTACAGATGATACTCAACACTAGGAGGTACTTATAGCCTCGTCCATGCAATATAAATATCAAGAGATTGGCTAGCATGACAATTTCAGCATAAAGAGCATTTGCAAGACGTAGATATAAATAGATTGTAGCATTTGCATAAGATGTTGGAAATCTATTTTACCAGCATCAATATAAACTTATCATCATGTGCATCCTCATCATCAATTCCATCAAAATTAAACCACTCGGCCAACCACCACGAGCAACCCTGTGTTCGGAAACACAACTCAGCCATCACCATAACCAACCCATAACCCAAGTTCTTAGCAACGGTGGGTCAACTCAAGTATTCATTCCTAACCCAAGGATGCGGCTGTTCGAACAGTTCATAACTCTGCAGAGGTGTACTACTTTACCCACACGACACAGCAAGCCATGCCGAAGCCTCTCAAAGCACAAGCATGCTCATGGGATCACCCAGTTAACTTGCCGACTGCCCCAATCTGCGATTGCAGGAGTCGAGGTTAATAGTTGCAATGGATTTGTCCAACGCCCATCACACCCAAGCACAGGGACGCACCGCGGACAAGCCACCCTGTCGCCCCACCCACAAGAAAACATACAATTGCACCGTATGGTACCCCATGGTTCATGCATGCGCAAGGAGTTAGTTAAGTGTTCCCATGATGACACGTGTGGTCGTATGTATAGTAACCTGAGTGACGGGACCAAAGCTTGGTCCTTAATTGCCTAAACGGGGCTACATGACCAGGAACTCCTCCTGTCATATCCCTATCACCCGTTCCGGCCTAACATCAAACCAACATACCAAGTCATCACCATAGACCATAGATCAATCCATCCGAACTGAGAACATATCATAACCGAGTAATCCATGTAACCACGCGGACTCTAAGCATTGCTAAGCATACGTGACGCGACCATAATTATTAGTACCCACTTAGGCTATCAAAGAATGGAGATGTCAAACCTATATATTACACTGATCACTAATAGGACATAACTATTTCTACCCGTGAAATAACATAGTATAAACTAGCATGCATCCAGTATAGAACATAAGTAAAGCAATGCACGTCAATAGAGTTCAATATGATTAAGTCAAATGAGGCGAGTAATAAGTGCCTTGTTGCTAGTCGTCGAAAGGGAGAGCAGCTTGCTCAAGTCCGGGCTCCTCCGGAACGTCGTTTCCTATCGTTTCGGTAACAAGCACAGCAACTAAAATCCAAATAAAATACCAAAACACAGAGAAGCATGAAACAACATAATATTTCAGAAAGTTCATGAGCTAATGTAGGTTTTACAAAAAGAATCACCCAAATCCGAGTTCGAATGAGGGAGATAAGTTCATATGAATTTGGGGTGCTACAGATCACTCGGGATAAACCAGTCAGCTGGTCTGCTGCTCGGTACAATCAGCTTTTGGGATAGAACAACCACTCGGCTAAGCTCGGAGTCAACACAAAAGTTGTAGAGAATTTCCTGGCGCACAATTTTAATGTAGACAGATTCTTCATCCGAGCTACGGTTGATTTTATAGAAATTATTTAGTGCACGGCTGTTTAGACAAAGACTGAACAGAGGCATTTCTCAATCTAGTGTTCCAGTCCTTTGGTCTACACCAAGAAACAACCTAAATAACAGTTCTAGATGATGGAAAACGTGTAGAGTAGGTAGTGTAGGTTCTCACCTAGCAAGAGGGACCTTGCTTAACAGTAGGGAGCCTAAGGATGAGGAGATCGACGACGAAGACTCCAATCTGTCCAGAAAATGGTTCAGCCGCTCCTCTGCTTGTTCCTCTCTGTTTCTTGCGGTTTCTTCTCCTCCCAATCTGTGGATCCTCTTCTAGACCTTCCTTAGTTCATGGGTCAAGTCCTCATAATCATCCCTAAGCTTGCATGTGGGCTAAAGTGACATGCAAGGTGAGATAAGAATAGAGAACCGTGCTGCTGTCCAGAGCAGCAAGGTTGTTGAAAGAAAGCGTTAAGAACTCATCCAAAACCTTGTAATCTTGCAAGGGAATTGGATGAGCTCGAAGCCTAGGATGTGTAGAAGCTATTCCCCCTCATCCTAAGCCCTGGATGTGGAGGAAAATGGTGGGGATGAGCAGAAAACGAAATCAGCCTCTTGCTGTTCCAAAACCAAATAGCAGAGAGAGAAGTGAGGGGCATCCCTAGCAAACCTTTGTGCATGTGCTTACCATGGAGGGAGAAAGATAGCTGACTTTCTCAGCTTTCCAATGGTATATCACACTCTAGGTGAATATGAGGATTTTGAGGGTGGATTTGAGTTGAAAGTGGAAGCTGAAACTAAAGAACAGCCTCTGTTCCTGCCGCTGTCTTCAGCTGAACGTGGGAGAGGAGTGGAAGGACGCAAATGGCTGGAGGAAGAGGGTGGAGAGCGGTTTAAATAGAGATGAACTCAGCCATTGACAAGCGGGGCATGGTCCCACCTGTAAGAGGGAGAATACGGGTGTAAAACTAGGTGGGAAAAGGAGAGATGCTGCTGCTGTCCAAATGGCTCTGCCACTTGGCTTCATCCTGCGCTGGCGCGCGCCACCTGGTCGCCGCGCCCTTTTCTGTCTGGCGCACCGCCCACTCCATCCAATGAGAAGAAGAGACGCCTGGTGAATGTCTGTTTCCACCCCCCCCCCCCCATTTTATCCAATGAGGAGGTAGTCATCGGGTCTTTGTCCGGGACAGAAAGAATAAAGGAACTAAATGAATCTGGGCTACTTTAGCAGCCTTTAATATGAGAGGTAGTCCTCCTAGCTCTACTCGGGCTTCTCCTCACTTGGTTAAAGTCCCCCCCGGGCTGGGTGTTTCCCGGTAAGGTTCAGTTGGAAGTGGTCGCCCGACGGCTCGCCGTGCGGCCACGTGTCCTGCCCACCTGGTGCTTGCCCGCCACTCGGGCCTGGTGGGGGAAGCTCGGTTTGGATAATGGATCACTTGGGCTAGCTCGGCTGGGGTGTTTTCCAGCTCGGCCAGCTAAGGAACGTACCCAACGGGTTATATATAGTTGTCCGCCAAAGCCCGGTCAATATCTACCTCGCCATTCTGGTGGCTTGGGTGATTGGTATTCTAATGGTTTTAGTTTAAAGTCCTCTGTTCCCACCGTATAGCCCGATGGATGAATGCATATCAATGAAAAGCTTTAAAGAACCGTAGAAAAACCAAATGAACACAACAATAGTATGCATGCTTAATTGGAAACAACAGTCGGGCTGTTACACGCACCATCTATTGTTTGTCGCATGTTTGGCATGTATGAAATATTATTGTGCCAATCTTTTGTATTTTTCTTCATCGATTTTTTTTTGCTTTATTTGTTCAAGCAAAACACAAGATGTTGCGTGCCCGGCTTCGGAGATCGTAGCGATGCACGGGACGGCGAATAGGCAGCTTGGAGATCCGGCGAACAGGTGCCGTGGATTGGTGGCCGCACGTTGGCTAAACGTCGGCGTGCGTGGTGTACAGAGAGGGAGATACGAGAGTTGGAAGGCAACAGGTAAACTGCTGCTTGCCCTTTTCATTAATCCTCAACTGCTTTTATAGTGTACGATTACAAGAGATAAATATAGAAATATCTAATTAAGGTAACTACCTAAACCAAAACAAGGAAACGCTAAATAGGCCGCAGCCCAAATCCGAATCACAACCGAACTTAAGTATCGGCCAAGTAATCAGGTTTTGGGACGGCGCTTATAGTATGCGCCGTCGAACCTGACATCTCCCTCTTCCTCCAAAAACAGCTCGTCCTCGAGCTGAAAATCAGGATATAACTGTAGAAATGCGTCGACATGCTCCCATGTTGCTTGAGAAGCCGAAAGATCCTTCCAATGAATGAGCACCTAACGTTGTCCACGCACAACACGGCCCCGAATAGCCCGTTCAGGAACAGGTAGAACACGCCCACGCACCAGTTGGGGTAAAGGTGGTAGCTCTACCGGAGGTGTACCATGGAACTTCTTAAGGAGCCCAACATGGAAGACGTCATGAATCCGTGTGCCAGCTGGAAGACGAAGACGATAAGCCACTGAACCGATACGTTGAGCCACCTGATACGGTCCATAGAAACGTGGACTGAGCTTGCCAGGAACAACTTGTGTTAAAGATAAGGCTAGTCTGTGAGAAATACGCAACCAGACCCAATCATCCACCGCAAAAGTGACCTCCCGATGAGAACGATTGTAGTACGAAGCTGCGGAGGATTGTGCTTGAAGGAGGCGATCACGAACTTCGGCTAAAAACACATCCCGCTCCAACATTTGAGATTCAACAGCCAGAACACGTGCTTCCCCCTTCACATAAGTTCGTAAACTTGGAGGATCACGACCATACACCACACGGAATGTAGTCTTTAGGGATGATTGAAAAGAGGTATTATAGCAATACTCTGCCCATGGTAACCAACGAATCCATTGCTTTTGGCGATCGCCGGCAAAACACCTCAAATACATGGAAATAATTTTGTTGGTCACCTCAGATTGACCATCTGTTTGGGGATGATACGCATAACTCATGTGTAGATTAACACCGGCCAGCTTAAATAATTCTTGCCAAAAGGTGCTAGTGAACACCACATCCCGATCTGTGACAATAGATGTAGGAATCCCATGAAGTCGTACAATCGTGTCAAAGAAAATCTTGCTAACAGAAATGGCGGTATACGGATGTGCCAATGGAATAAAATGTGCCGCCTTAGAGAAACGGTCCACCACTGTCAATATGACCGTTTTACCTCCGGACTTTGGAAGACCTTCAATGAAATCCATGGCAATATCTGACCAAACAGCCTGAGGCACCTCGAGAGGTTGTAAAAGACCACCTGGATGCAAGTGTTCGGTCTTATTGCACTGACAGGTTACACACTCACGAATAAAGTCTTGTATAAACTGACGAGCACGAGGGATATAAAAATCCGCACAAACTTGATGTAGAGTCTTTTGCACGCCTTCATGACCAATCGCATGGCAATCGGCCACAATAACTGCGACAAATGAAGATGATGCCGGCACAAATATGCGGTTCTTGTACAAAACAAGACCATCACAAATAGACCAGGGTGTAGTCAGGCGACCCTCTTGCACGTCTTTGTAAATAGAAGCCCACGCCGCTTCATCAGGAAGAGCACGCCGAAGATCATTAAAAAGTGACAGTGTTGGAATAGAGATGGCATGCACAGACATTGCTGGACCCTTGCCATCACGCCGGGAAAGAGCATCAGCCACCGTGTTCAACCGTCCAGGACGATATTCGACGGAGAAATCGAACCCAACCAATTTACTTGCCCATTGATGCTGCGGAATAGTGGATAGCCGCTGATCAAGAAGAAACTTTAAACTTTAATGATCAGTGCGCACTAGAAAAGGCCGTCCCCACACATACGGCCGCCAATGACGTACCGCCTGAACCAAACCAATGAGTTCACGTTCATAGGCAGCAAGTTTCGCATGGCGTGCAACAATTGGACGGCTGTAAAAAGCAATTGGCCCAGCACCTTGATGAAGGACAGCTCCAAATCCTAATCCTGAAGCGTCACATTCAATAATAAATGGATGACTGAAATCCGGTAACTGAAGGACAGGTGCTGAGGAGAGTGCTTGCTTGAGTGTGGTAAAAGCTTGAGCAGCTTCGTCACCCCATACAAAAGCCTCTTTGCGTAAAAGACGAGTCAAGGGAGCCGCAATGGCTCCATAATGCGCAATGAAGCGGCGATAGTAGCCAGCCAACCCTAGAAAGGCTCGGACAGCCCGCATCGTTGTGGGCATAGGCCAGTCTGCCACAGCCGCCACCTTCTCACGATCCATGGCCACTCCCTCCACAGATATAACATGTCCTAGGTAGGCCACAGAGGATGTCCCGAAAGAGCACTTAGACCGCTTGAGGAATAATCCATGCTTAATGAATTCCTGCAACACCAAGCGCACATGACAGAGATGTTCCGCCCAAGATGGGCTATAAATGAGGATATCATCAAAAAATACAAGCACGAATCGGCGAAGGAAGGGACCCAAAACATCATTCATAAGTGCTTGGAAAGTAGCCGGCGCGTTCGAAAGTCCAAAAGGCATTACGAGGAACTCAAAGTGCCCATGATGAGTGCAAAACGCGGTCTTGTGGATGTCGTCGGGATGCATGCGTACTTGATGATAACCCGAACGAAGATCCAATTTGGTGAAAAAGCGCGCCCCTTTTAATTCATCCAATAATTCTTCCACCACTGGAATAGGGAATTTATCCTTGATGGTTTTATCATTGAGGGCGCGATAATCAACACAGAAACGCCATATGTCATCCTTCTTCCGCACCAACAATACAGGAGACGAGAAAGCCGAAGTACTCACGCGAATGATACCTTGACTGAGAATGTCCCGACATTGCACTTCGAGCTCATCCTTTTGAAGTTGTGGGTAACGGTATGGTCGGACTGCCACGGCATCGGTTCCTTGAGTTAGATGAATCCGATGATCATAGGCTCGCGAAGGTGGTAACCCCTGTGGGTGCAAGAACGCCTCCTGGTGCTCATCCAAGAGAGCTGCCATAAGGTCCGGATCCGTGGCTGCCCAGGCCGCAAGTGGAGGGTGCTTTGCTGCAACCCCCTGGAGAGTGATTTGGCCATTACCATGCCAGAATGTCATAGTTAAATGCTGAAAATCCCAGGTGATGGGACCCAACGTCTGAAGCCATTGAACACCAAGAACGAGATCAACTCCTGGAAGTGGTAATGTGTAGCAGTCCAACAAAAATTTAGTGGAACTGTCGACGGTTGAGATATCGATCTCAAGTCAACCAAGGTTCTTTAAGATGGAGATAGGAGACACGCCGAACAACCACTTAACAAAGAACGAGCGAGAGGCGGGGTTTTATCACGGTTCAGGCCTCTCGGAAGAGATAATAGCCCTACGTCCAGCCTTTCTTATATATCAGAGGTGAATACAAGAGTTGGCTCGACGAGACGAACAAGTCTCGGCGAGATTATGGTGTAGCAAAGCGCTATGATCAGGTGTCTAACAGATGCTAAAGCTAGATGCAGTCTAAGTCGTCCCCTCTACACGCCAGGGGGACTCGGTTTATATAGTGCGGAACAAACCGACCTACCGAGGAATATCGGGCCGGGCTAACTACGAGATCGTAACGAACTCATACATGCCAAATACAACCCACGGTAGATAAGGTGATCTCCTAATCTTGGGGATCACGACTTCCAATCCAATCCGGGAAACCACGTCCGGGTCTTCACGTAGCCGCGCAGAACTCTTGTTCGAGACGGACTCAAACACGATCCTTTGACCACTACGCACCACGCCAGCCAGGAAGCTGTTCGGCAGGATGCATATGGGCCAGATAGAACCTTCCAGGGAGCTAGGCCCTGGTAGGCTGTTTGATCGGGCCGTCAGGGAATGGGCCATGGCAATGGGCCGTGATTTTATCCCCGACAGCTAGCCCCCGAGACTCAAGTGGAAGGACTCACTAGAGTGGGGTCGTCCTCTTGAGACTCAAGTCACGAAGAGGGAAATTTCGCTGCTACAGAGACGCGTAACAAGCAACCGAACAGGTCATGGTTCAACTGAACAAGACTTTGTCGGGACCGAACAGACCCGACCAGTACCGAGCAACTCTGTCGCGTCGAACAGGGAACCACGTCTGCCCGAGCAGAACACTCAGCCCTCACTGCGGACACTGGAAAAACTAGCCGTTGGCAGATTCCAATGGTAACTTCCTATCGCTGCGCAGTGAAAACAGGCGACCGTTTTATCCAGCCGTTGCGGTAAAAACTAGCCGTTTGTGACAAACCGTTGCAGAGCCACTCACACGGGACTATAAAAGTACCCAAGCCGCCCGCATGCCACCATACGCTCTCACGCCTTTCCTCTCTAAGCCCTAGTTCCAACCAAGGCCAAACATCAAGCACCCAAACTCCACCACCACCTTGCTGTCGTACAGGAACCGCTATGGCCAAGTTCACCGGCTCTAGCTTGACTGAGGAGGACTGAAGGTCTGGGAAGAGGAGGGCCACGTTGACACCAGAATGGAGGGCTGCCGGAGAGGAGGATACTCCGAGCAGCTGGAGGAGAGTTCGTCAACTTCGAGCAGATTCGCCTTGCTCGGGTTACGATCTCCAGCGACTTCGTCGAGCCTTCTTAAACATTAGCGGATTGGAGGTGGCGAACCTCAATCGAACTCCATCCTCCGGATGGCCGTCTTCGCACTTTTTTGTGCGAGGGCTATCTAGGAATCGATCCGCCGGTGGAAATTTGTTCCTCCACTATTACGATGGCGAGGGCAGCCCGCCGCTTCCAGCCGGGTGCTACTACCTCAAGCTCAGGCCACCGCCGACGACGCGCCGTACCCTCGCCCACTGCTTTCGACTCGATGGGGCGTGTGGGGTGTGGTGGTTCTGACAAGCGAGCGGCGACAGAAGCTCATCTTCACCGGAAAGCGCCGTGAAGGAACCCCAATGCCCGGCCGGAGATGTCCGCCGAGGATTGGTACTTGACAAGGAAGATCGCCTCCCTCGTGAGTCTCGGGCTCACGGGCAGGGAGATCATCCGGGACTTCACAATAACAGGATCTCGTCATTGCGGAGGTGCCCTATCCCTTCTACAAGATAGAGGGATGGGAAGACATCACAAGGGAGAGCACGGGTAAGTACCTTTAAGACTCAACCTTGACATAGACTTATTTCCTCCGAACAGGAACTAACATTCCCTTCTGCTCGGGCAGAGAAGCCAACCGACGCATGGGTGACCAAACGGGTCGACGCCATGCTAAAGGCGGCGAAGAAGGACAGCGAGTCACCGGCGGTGGCATACACTGTCTGTCATAGCGTGCTTGTCCGCTCGACGAGGTAAATCTCTTACACTCGGCCAGTGTTGCTAGACTTGCACCGTTGTTTGAAGGCTAATGTCCGCTTCTCAAAACGCACTGGAGGACCAGCTGATCCTTGGAGGGATCGTTGAGGAACTCTCCGGTGCGAGAAGGAGAAGGCGAAGAAGGGCAAGGCCAAGGTGGCCGTGAAGCCCAAGGTGGCGGCCGAGCCAACGCGGAGCTCGCCGCGACATGGTGGCCGCCAACCGCCAAAGAAGCCATCCGTGGCGACGGGGCGCACCTAGCGCACTGCGGGCGCTGTCGGCCAATGAGGAAGAGACCAAGCCCTCCTCCTCGCCGAGAGCAGAGCGACGAAGAGGTAAAGACCATGGCCCTCTGGCTTAGGTGTTACACGCAAGCTCACCCTGGCCGCATGGATCGGCTGCAACAGGTCGCCGAGCAGAGGAGGCTCGAAGAGGAGGTCGCGCCAAGGAAAAACTTCTTGCGCTGCGTGAGAAGAGTGCTCAGCTCAGCCGAGAGCTGAGCTCGTCGCCACGAACACCCAAGGGCCAAGGCGGAGAATCCGCCATGGAGCCCCCAAGGAAGAGGCAGAAGGTTCTAGCGACGAAGATCAAGGTCAAGCCCTCCGCGGCAGGTATGCAGAAATCGAACTTTCGATCTTTCCACCCTCTGACCGCATTCGACTTAACCATCAACTCTTTTTCATCAGCCGCCCAAGAGAGATCGCCACGAGACGGCGTCGGCAAAGACTCGGCGCGGTCGCCGCCGCCGAAAGCACCTACACGGTGCACATGAGCGCGAGGTCGGCGAGCCTCAAGGACAAAGTGGCGGCGTGGAGCTGCTGCCGTCGGGCTCCAGCCGACGCTTCGGCGCGCTCAAAGGCGCGGTTAGGCGGCCGGAGGCGAAAAGAGGCGCGGCGGCGCCACGGACAGCGGGGCCAAGACGATGGCTCGGAAGCGCCAGGCATGGACCGAGCGAGACGGTCTGCCCAGCACTTCGTCGCGAGGGCAGCTCACCCCGGCGGCAGGATTCTCTGGCGGCGGCGAAGTCCGGCCGCCGAGGAGCAAGAAAAGCCCCGAGCAGGTCGATCAAGTCGTCCTGCCCGTGGGAACGACGGCGCCACCCAGAAGAGTGGCCCCAGTCTCGCCCGAAGCTGTTCGGGCGGAATAGGAAGAGGAGAAGGAGCGCGGAGACGAAAGCGCTTCGCCCGCTGCCCCTGCTCCTGAACAGACGCGCTCCCATAAGAAGAAGGAGCGAACAAGGCGGCGACGGGAAGAACGCGCCCGCCTCATCCCGCACGAGCGGGGCTTCATGACGCATGGCCTCGAGGACCGCCTGCGCCGCGGGTTGAAGCATCGGCTTGGCAAGATAAACTCCAAGGCCAAACCCTGTTCGTTTCAACCGTATTATTGTAAAGTGTTTTGACTTGATCTTCCCCCTCAGGTCTTCAGGGACACCATGGCGGAACTCGATGATGGGGTTACCATCGAGCGGGCAGCCGTACTGGCGTCCCTCCGAGAGCATCTCCAGTCGGAGGGTCCCGAGGCAGAGCGCTCTGCGCTGGCCCAAAGCCGGAGCCAGCTGGAGGCGAAGGCGAAGAGGCTCAAGGCCAAGCTGACCAAGGAGAGGCATTCCTCTGAGGCCCTTCTAAAGGAAGCCGAGGAGCTTCGCGCGCAAGCCGCGAGGGCGAGCACCGCGGAGGAGAAGCCGGGCCGCACAAAGTGGCTTGAAGAGCAGCTTGCTGATGCGTCCAACCGGCGGAACCAGCTCGCGGCGGAAACCAAGAAGCTCAAGGCCCAGCTCGCCAAGGAGGAGCAGACATCCGCGGGACTCCAGGCTAGAATCTCAACCCTGTGGGCTTCACAGGAAGAGATTGAGGAGATGCGCGGGATGGCGGTGAGGGCGATCACCGCGGAGAAGAAGGTCAAGGAGCTGGACGAGCAGCTCAAGACCGTCAAGCAGCGAGTTAGCCAGAGCGAGGCTCTGACCGACCAGCTGCGGGCCAAGACCGAAGAGGTCGAGGCTCTCCGTCTTGACAGCGACGGGCAGAGCAGGGCAGCAAGGAGGAAGCCGATCGTCTCAGTGAGGCAGAGAGGGGTTCAAAGCCCAAGGGAAGTCCTGCGCCTCAAGGAAGTGATCGAGGAGCTCAAGGAGCAACTTCGCTTCTAGGTAGCGGTAGAAATTTGTAACCGAGAGGACCTTTGTACCTGCAAATTTTGTTAATAAAGACTTACCTTTTTCCCCGCAAAGAAAGAGCAAAAAAGACAAGAACGAGCGAAACTAAGAGAAAGCGAGCAGTAGCTAGAAAGTTTAAGAAAACCGGTAGAGCGCTTAGCCTAACTCCCAGCCCCCGTTGTGCAGCTGCTCGAGAACCTAAGTTTGCGAACTCGAACAGGTGCACAAGAGAAAAGAGCGACGCCCTTGCCCCCGGTACGGACGATGCTCGAGAACCTAAGCTTGCGAACTCGAGCACGTGCGTAGAGAGAGAGCGACACCCGAACCTTGCTCGATGCGTTCCACAGTCTGCTTGTTGATGTAAGTTAGGCAGTTCCGAGAGAAACCGAACAAGGAAAGTGCCTCTGCCGCGGGGGGCTTACGAGAGCGAGCTTTGCCAAGTGGTCGCGCCAGCGAAGAAGTGCCTCTGCCATGGGGCTTACGAGAGCGAACTTAGCCGCAAGGTGGAAAGGCCGTGTTACGCAATCTCGAGTTTAGGAACTTATCGAAACTAGAAGCGGGTAGGGAAAAATCCTTAAGATTATGGAGCCAAGAGTTCGCAAGACCAGGCACCATCAAGTGTTACCGAGAGAAAGTAGTCCGAGAAGATAAGTAGTGAAAAGGGCGCAGAGGCCGCGAAAATTCACCGAGTAATTGGATTGAACTTTACATGGTGCCCGGGAGACTTGGACGAACTAAGGCGAAGTTTACAAAAAGCGCAAAGCTAAGCAAACACGTAAAAGACCTACACAAAGAACTTACGGTCGGTCGATGTTCCAAGTCTTTGGTCGACTCTCCCGTCCTCCATAGCCAGCGAACAGCCCGGGCGAGTAGTAGAAACGACCGTGAATGGGCCTCCCGGCGTGGAGTTAACTTGTTGGCATTGGACAAGTTACGGACACGGTAGTAAGCGAGGTCGCCGCCTTCAAGACCCTTGGTCGAACTGTCTTAGCGGCGTCTTGCGGCGAAGATCTTCTTTGGTAGCGTGCCATTACGACTTGTGCCCGGTCGCGTGTGCCTTCGAGGAGATCGAGATCGAGGAGGCGCTCTTGCTCGTCGTCAACTAAGTTGACCGAGCTCGTGCGAGGTGAACCGAGTACAATTTCGGCGAGCAGGATGGCTTCTGCACCGTAGACCAATTGGAAAGGAGTTTCCCCGGTTGCCCGGCTGGCCGTAGTGCGAACTGCCCAAAGGACGGAAGGGACTTCGTCAACCCAGGCTTTGTTGTGCTCGTTGAGAGCAGCAAACACCCGCCGTTTGATACCCTGGACGATCTGTCCGTTAGCTCGCTCGACTGCTCCATTGCTCTGTGGGTGTGCCACAGAAGCGAAGCAGACCTTGGTTCCCAGCTGTTCGTAGTATTCCTGGAATAGCTCGCTTCTGAACTGGGTACCGTTATCCGTGATCAACTTGTGGGGATCGCTGCGTGACCACGTTGCTTTTGAAAAGCGAACGGCCGTTTTGGCGTGAAGAGGCGACACGGCTCTGCCTCAATCCACTTTGTAAAAGTGTCTATGGCGACAGCGGTGTGTATAGCCCTTGTACCCCTTAGGGAATGGGCGGCGGATCCGGACCCCATGTGGAAAAAGGCCATGATGGGGGATCGTTTGGAGCTCTTGGGCGGGCTTGTGTGCCCTCCGGGCGTGAAATTGGCAAGGCTTGCACTTAGTCACGATGTCCCGGGCATCTTGTAACGCGGTAGGCCAATAATAGCCCATGCGAAACGCTTTGCCGACCAGAGTTCTGAAGGAGGCATGGTTGCCACAGGCACCCTCGTGTATGTCCCTAAGAAGGAACACACACTCCTGCTGCGAGATACACTTGGAGAGAACTCCCAGAGCACCTCGACGGTAAAGGATGCCGTCCATAAGCTTGTATGGAGCAGCACGCCTTATAAGCGGGAACGCTTCGGCCGTCGTCGGGTGGTCCCATCTGCAAGATACCGGACAAATGGCGTTGTCAATCCGGCACTGCTTTCGATAACGGAGCGGCACCACCTGTCTCGGTTGCCTCGTCCGGAGACTTGATTGAGGGCTTGTATAGGTACTCGACGAGCACCCGCCGAGCGAGGTTAGCGTGAGGATCCATACTTGGACGGTGGTCGGCCAAGAAGTTGTCCTTCCAGGCACGAAGAGCACCTCGAAAAATCGAAGTGCCGCCCAACTTCCTCACTTCAACCAGTATCGCGCCATTGAGTCATCGCAGACCGATACTCCTTGTTGACGATTGATGACGGTTGTGAATCTCCTTCACGATCGATCGTTGGACGCCAAGCAACTTGCGCGCTTAGTCCCGCGAGGAGGGTTTCGTACTCTGCGGCGTTGTTAGTCGCCACAAAGTGTAGTTGGATAGAATATCGAGTTGCTCTCCTTGAGGAGATGAGAACAAAACCAGCCCCCGAAGTTTCGGTCTTGCGAGCCATCAAAAACATGGTCAAGGGGTTCATCGGGTTGCTCGGGAGCTTCACAGGATTTGGGCGGGCAAGTCCATTTAGCGACAAAGTCAGCTAGGACACGTGACTTGATAGCGGTTCGGGCGGCAAATAACAGATCAAACTCGCTAGTTCCATTGCCCACTTAGCTATCGTCCGCTAGATTCCTTGTTCCAGTAGGATTTCTCCCGGAGGAGCGTGGTTGGGACCCGATTTGATGCGCTGGAAATAGTGGCGAAGTTTCTGGAGGACATGAGCAAGGCGGGAGTAGCCACGGACCTCGAGGTAACTCCTTTGGTCCGTGAAGTACCTCGCTCACGTAATAGATTGGTCATTGTATGCCTTCCCTTTCGACCGTCAAGACCGCGCTCACCGCTTGTGGCGTGCAATCTAGGTACGTGAAGGCTTTCGCCATGCCGCTGGGTAGTCAAGGCGGGAGGGTTGGACAGTATCGCTTGGATCTGAAAGGATCTATCGGCTTCTTCATCCCTCGAAACCATTGTGTTTGCGCAGGCCTTAAAGAAGGGCAGCCCGCGTTCGCTTTGACGGAAATAAACACGCTTCTGCTGACCATCCGCCCATGATGAGGCTTTGTACTTCCTTTACGGTAGGTGAGACTCGCATATTTTCAATGGCCTCGATTTTTTCAAGGTTGGCAGAAATACCTTGCGAACCAATGACATAACCGAGCAACATTCCAGATCGAACACCACAGGTACACTTCTCTGGATTTAGTTTTATTCGATGTCTGGCGAGATTACAAAAAGTCTCGGCCAGGTCTTTTACATGATCTGGAGCAAACTTGCTCTTTACAACTATGTAAATCGACATAGACCTCCGAGGTTTTTCCGCTATTGCTCGGGAAAGTCTTCTCCATCAAGCGCCGGGCGCGGCACCGCGTTCTTGTGAGACCGAAAGACATGGTCGTATAGCGAAAGTCTTTGAAGGGGTGATGAAGGCGATCTTCTCTTCATCCTCGGGAGATGCTTATTTGGTGATACCGAGTAAGCATCAAAAACTCGAAGTTGGGCATCCGCGATCGCATCGACCGGTTGGTCTATCTGAGGCGCTGAAATTGTCCTTAGGACAAGCGGCGTTCAGATCGTGTGATCGACACATCCTCCACTTCTCGCCTTTCTTCTTTACAATGACGGGGTTGGCTAGCCACTCGGTGTGATCAACCTCGCGGATGAATCCCGGCGTGGCGCTTTTAAGGCGATCTTTGATGATCCCTGTTTGAATTGAGCGGCAAGCTTCGGGCGAACGAGCTTTTGTCGGCGGACGACGGTTTGTGCTCGATGACTTCCCTTGGGACTCCGGGCATGTCAGATGGCTCCCAGGCAAACACATCTGCATTAGCTCGGAGGAAGGCAATGAGCTCGCTTTCCTATTTAGGGTCCAGGTTGGCCCCCAGGTGAACTGTCTTGGAAGCATCATCAAGGGACAGCGGAACTTCCTTGGTTTCTCCCTCTGGCTGAAGGGAGACCCTAGGGCGTGCGGATTTGGTCTGCGGAGCATCGGGACCGCGAGGCGGAAGCTGGTCGACCAGGGCGAAGGACTGCTCGTCGCAATCCAGAGCAGCTTTGTAATTGCCCTTGACCGTGATTACGCCATTGGGGCCCGGTATCTTCACGCTGTGATATGCGTGGTGAGTGACGGCCATGAACTTGCCAAGGGATGGCCGACCCAAGATCGCGTTATAGGCGGATGGGAAGTCGACCACGTCAAACGTGATCAACTCTGTCCGGAAGTTGCTCGGGTTGCCGAAGGTAACGGGCAGGACGACCTGCCCCAATGGCTTAACGGCTTCTCCCGGGACAATCCCATAGAAGGGTATGGCGACTTCCTTCAACTTGGAACGAGGAATCTGTAACTCGTCCAAGACCTTGGCAGAAAGTAAGTCCAAAGCACTCCCGCCGTCTACTAAAACACGGCCAACTCTTGCGTTCGCGATGGTGGGCGACCACCGATGGGGCCGCCGAGGCTTGGTCATCCCAGTGGGGCAATCCTCCTGAGAGAAGGAGATAGAGACCTCGGTCCACTTCATCGATTCGGGCTGTGGTTTGCCCTTCTCAACGTTGTGGACCTCCCGAGCAGCTTCCTTGAGGCTGCGTCGCGAGGTGTAAGCCGAGGAGCCGCCGAAGATGACGGCAATGTGGTTCACGGGTTCCTGATATTCGTCATCATCATCCCGATCACCACCATCGGCTTGGCGCTTGTCCTTACCGGCATCACCTTGTTCGGGCAGGGTGGGCATTGGCCCCTTGCCGTTGTAGAAATCCTCGAGCTTTGCAGCCCAGGTCCTGCAGTGACGTATATCGTGCCCGTAATGTTGGTGGAACTTGCAGAATCGGTCGCTTGGACCTTTCTTGCCTTGATTACCTCCCTGGGCGGGCTTCTTGCCCTTATAATTATTATTGGGCTTTTTCTGCCCATCCTTGGGAGGAGGTGCGCGATCCATACCAGCGACGGTGTTGTTCGCATCACCCTTGTTTTTCTTCTTCTGGGACTTCTTGTCACCAGGAACATTGCTGCTCTTCTTCTTCTCATCTACACCAGGCTAGGCGGGCAGCTCGCCTTTGTCGAACGCCTTCTTGTACTGAACGGGCTCCGCCGCGTTGGCGTAGCGATCAGCCGCCTTAAACAGGTCGTTGGCGGTCCAGGTCTCATTGATCTCGAGATCCTGGGTGAGCCGCTCGTTGCGGACTCCGTTTTTGAAGGCGCGGACAACAGATTCGTCCGAGATGTTCGGGATTGTGTTGCGGATCTTAATGAAACGCTTCACAAAGTTCCGGAGGGTTTCCCCGTTCATCTGGATCATCTGGTGCAGATCATCCTCCTTGCCCAGGCGCACGTAACAGCTCTGGAAATTAGCGATCAGAGCGTCACAAAGCTGGTTCCAAGAGCTGATGGGACCCTCTGGCGATTGAGCGACCCACGTCCGAAAGCGGCACCCTCAAGGGACGGTCGGGAGGTAATTAGCCATAACGAGCTCGTCACCCGGCCGCCATGATGGCGTAGCGTAGATGGAAAGGAATTCCTCACGGGTTACGAGTCCCATTGTACCTCTCCATGTGACCGGGCTTGAACTTTGAGGGCCACCGGACAGCCACCGGCTTCGTCGAGAAAGCCCTGCAGCCCGAAGCATATGACCGGCCACCTTCCCCGGCAGAACTTAGTCTTGAGAAGACGTTGGCCCTGTTGCGTGGAGGAACTCCTGCTGAACGGGAAGACTCGACATGGAGAAACTCTCTCCGGGATAATTCACCACGCTCCTTCCTCGTGGTCGCGACGACGCGCTCCTCGCGAGGGGACCTTCCGCGATCATCACGCACGCTTGCCCCTATGGTCGCGATGACTACGGGGACTTGGCGAGCGACGGCAACCACGGGTAGCCTGCTCATGGACAGTGATCCTCCGCCGGTGACGAGAGTCATCGTCCGTCGAGCTGTCCGGATCATTCCGGTAGCGTGGCTCGTTGCTGGAGGAGTTGTTGACTTCTCCTAGGGACTTAAGGCCGCCACCGGTCGCTCTAGATTAAACAACAACATCACCCATGCTTGGCGAGATCGGCTGGTTGGTGGATCTAAGGACCGTTGCTATAGCTTCGAGCCGTTCCCGACTCTGATCTAATGGTCCTGGGATCTCCGAAGCATCCGCGTTCTGCCCGACAGGAGTTCGGTCATGCGGGGAGTTGACCCGAACAGGAAAAAATTCCGCCGGGAGACTTGGCGTGGGCAGGCGAGGGAGATCGCGACGCCGTCGCTTGCACCGCTCGCGGAACCGCGCCACGGTCTGATTGATGGAATCGTCGAGGCTGCGGCGAACAACTTCTTGCTCGCGAGCAGCCTGCGCAGCTTCATCTTGATGTCGAGCAGGGTCAACCTGCTCGAGCTCGCCGGTCGCCACAACCCATGCAGGATTCTCGGAGGTTCCTGCATCGGCCATGTTAATGTCGCGGGGGCCGCGCGAGGGTATGCTAGACGGCGTCATCACCGTGTCGCCACAGGTGGAATCTACCGACATAGCCTTGGAATCCGATAGATCCAAACCATCGTAAAGATCGTCGGTTCCGTAGTCATCGTCAATAGCGGAGTGCGATCGAGGCTATCTCCGCCGGATAGGCGAGACTTACATCCCAGATGGGGAAGGTGTTCGAGACGAACGGATCGTCTGAATCGGCGAGGATGAGACATCACGCCTTTCCGAGTCGTAGCCCTCGGGAAGAATTTACATCACCGACGGAGTTCGACATGCTCGATCTGCGTGTCCCCACGGACGGCGCCATTGTCGGCGGTTGAATATCGATCTCAAGTCAACCAAGGTTCTTTAAGATGGAGATAGGAACCGCCCGAACAACCACGAACGACGAACGAGCAGGAGGCGGGGTTTTTATCACGGTTCGGACCTCTCGGAAGAGATAATAGCCCTACGTCCAGCCTTTCTTATATATCAGAGGTGAATACAAGAGTTGGCTCGACGAGACGAACAAGTCTCGGCGAGATTATGGTGTAGCAAAGCGCTATGATCAGGTGTCTAACATATGCTAAAGCTAGATGCAGTCTAAGTCGTCCCCTCTACACGCCAGGGGGACTCGGTTTATATAGTGCGGAACAAACCGACCTACCGAGGAATATCGGGCCGGGCTAACTACGAGATCGTAACGAACTCATACATGCCAAATACAACCCACGGTAGATAAGGTAATCTCCTAATCTTGGGGATCACGACTTCCAATCCAATCCGGGAAACCACGTCCGGGTCTTCACATAGCCGCGCAGAACTCTTGTTCGAGACGGACTCAAACACGATCCTTTGACCACTACACACCACGCCAGCCAGGAAGCTGTTCGGCAGGATGCATATGGGCTAGATAGAACCTTCCAGGGAGCTAGGCCCTGGTAGGCTGTTTGATCGGGCCGTCAGGGAATGGGCCATGGCAATGGGCCGTGATTTTATCCCCGACAGGAACCAATACTGATTGGCACTTGACAACATTGGCCTCCACTGCTGATCCGGTCTCCATTTGCGACAGCCACCTGAATGGGTTGGCTCGGCCGCACGACCTTGATGCCCGCACTCGTCGCTACCGTGTCAGCGATGAAATTGTGGGTAGAGCCGGAATCAACGAGCGTGATATACTGCTGCCCTCCCAAAATAACAGGTAATCTCATGGTGCGGCCCGCCATGATTCCAGTTAGCGCAAGGAGGGAGATGGACATGATACCAGGGTCATCCTCATTATTATCGGAAACTGGAGCATTAGGAACGACTTCTAAAAAGAAAGCCTGCATGCATGAGTGTCCCGGAACATACTTTTCATCACAATTGTAACATAAGCCTTGGCGGCGATGGTCTTCCATTTGTGCAAGCGTAAGTTTTTTGATAAACTTAGTCCCGGTGGCCGCTAGCTCCCTCCTTGACGCCGATGCGATCTGACCCCTACCGGTGTTGCATTGGTTCTTGGTTTCTTGTTGCCTCCCTTAACTGTTGGCTTAGTCCATTGACGACCGTCGTCAACGTCCGGCTGCTGAAGCCGCTCATGAGCGCGGGCCAAACTCATGGCCAGCGCCAAGGTATGCGGCGCGGCGAGATCGACGGCAATAGCGATCTTCTCCTTCAAGCCGGCTGTGAACTTCTCGATTTTCTGGTCGGCCCGAAGGTTTGCACGAGGTAGAAGCGCCTCAAACTCCTTTTGGTACTATGCCACCGTGCCGGTTTGACGTAGTAGCTTAATCTCGGCAAGATGGTTGCGGTGGGTTGGTGGACCGAAACGAAGATTGAGACTATCTTTGAACTGTTGCCAGGTAGGTTCCCCCGACTCATCTTCCTGCATCATATACCACTGTTGGGCGTCACCCTGTAGATGGTAAGCTGCAGTGCGAACCTTGTCCCCTTCCGGTGTGTGCTGCCCCGGAAAAACATCTCACACGAATTTATCTAGGGCAACGGGTCGCCGGTCCCTTCAAAGATGGGAAACTCCCACCGGTGGTGTTTTGGGGCACGTCCCTCTGCTGCTATGATATGATCGACCCTCACGACGCCGCGTTCCGCGCTGATGCTCTGGATCACGGCGGGCGGAACATCTGTTGGATCTTTAAGGTTCTTGCCCTGCGGATCACCTCCGGATGCTGCAGTGACGAGATCGTCAACCTTAGCGATCCGAGCATCATGGCGATCTAGACGCGTAGTGACCGTGGATAGCTACGCTGTCTGTCCATCTTGCACCAATGCGATGTCTTCAAGCTTCCGGAGGACATCTTGCATCATTGACGTAAGTTTGTCGATAGCAGATCGATCACCATCGTTGGTGGACATGGTGCCAGCAACGACGGGCTCTGATACCAAGATGTTGCGTGCCCGGCTTCGGAGATCGTAGCGATGCACGGGACGGCCAATAGGCGGCTTGGAATCCGTGACAGCGCCGTGGATTGGTGGCGCATACGTCGGCTAAACGCCGGCGTGCGTGGTAATGAAGAGGAAGATCGAGAGTTGGAAGGCAGCAGTAAGCCGCCGCTTGCCCTTTTCATTAATCCTCAACTCCTTTTATAGTGTACGATTACAAGAGATAAATATAGAAATATCTAATTAAGGTAACTACCTAAACCAAAACAAGGAAACGCTAAATAGGCCGCAGCCCAAATCCGAATCACAACCGAACTTAAGTATCAGCCAAGTAATCAGGTTTTGGGACGGCGCTTATAGTATGCGCCGTCGAACCTGACACAAGACTACTCCATTAGGGCATGTACAATAGTTCACCTCAGTAGTTTCTAAGCTATATTTAAGGTCTGTCATGTACGATATATGATAATACGAAGAAGAGAGAGCATGCATAGATATTTGAGTCGTTTCTAAATCAAGAGCGGCTTTACATGAGAATTAAGAAAATTTGCGTGGGAACGAATTATCTATAAAAACATGCAACCATCTCTACCATTTTATATGCTATCTCTGGTGTTTATCTGAGTGACATGGCAATAGTTAGACACAATTTTATCTTAACCGTTGCACATGCTCTAAAGTGGCAATGCACTCACTATGCACCAATAATACTTTTTAATATAAAAATAGAGCACATTTTTTTTTGGAACACGCCATTAACAGAGCTCGATCTTCGATTGGATGGAGGTGCTAATTAGCGCATTTATTCTGCCTTCATGCTCCTGCCCGTCCGATCAAGACTGGACCGTCGGATCAGCCTTCCCCGCCCAACCCAATCCCCCATAGTCCTGCCCTGCGGAAGGTTCCCTCTCGTTTCATCGTGATTCGTGAGGCATCCAAGGCGGCGGCGGGCTGTCTCCGGCGAGCATCGTCTACTCTCCCACGTCTCCCGTGCGGACTCCCTGCCTTCCAGATCCCTCCCCCCGCGCAGGATTATTCCTGCAGTGTACTCCAACTGCACGGCAAAGTGAATTGTTCCTGACGGATACTTTCCTTTGTGCTGGGAAAAAAAGCCAAGCTAGTCTAGAATGCACTGCTTGCATTTGAGCCCTTACTTACAAATGAAGAACTGCTTGTGTTGGATCTGGTTTCATGCCGCATTCAGGTTCACGAGGTGTTTCGAGTCTGCATCAATGGGGGTTGGAGGTGGGCCCGCCTCGCCGTCGCCGGGCAATCGGGAAGCCGGCTGCCGGCATGGGCGGCTGGGCGCGGAGGGGTGCAGGAGCACGGGCGCGACGATGTCGGTGGCGCCGGCGCCGACGAGCAGCTGCTGCCGTTGCATCAACATCTACGTGAACAACAACGTGCAGGGGGTGACCAACTCCGTGCTGGTCGGGAGCAGGGTGGCCATGAGGGACCCCGGAGCTCGCGTCGCCTGGTCCGGCCGCCCGCCGGCGCGCCGCCACGGGAAGAAGAAGGCGGCAAGCAAGAGGAGGAGGGCGACGGCGTGGGAGGCTACGGCGGCGGCTGCTGGTGCTGGTGCTGCGGTTTGCCTCCTCGTCGTGCTGATTCTGCTGCTGCTGGGTGTGGGCACTCGCGTATATATTGTAGCCAGAGTCTAGAGCAGAGTTGAGTTAATTGTTTGGATAAAAAGCATACATGCCACTATATAGTCATCTTTACACACAAATGTCATCGCTCACCGTAGAGTCTCTAATATCGCATACACTATTATGCATAGAAGAAACGTGCATAGATTCCATTATTTGACCAGTTGCGGGATTTTTACAGTGCCAAATGCGGTATGACATGTAATACCCACATGGCATACTCTATAGTCACCTTCTTCTTCCCTCCCCATCTCTCCCTTCTCTCTCTCTCTCTCCAGCAGTGGCTGCAGCGCTGGTGGGTGCGTCATCTCCGCCGCCTCCCCATTGCGCCAGCAGGTGGGCGCGTCGCCCCTCATCACCAGTGCCACCTTCCCGCATCTCTGCGGCTCCGCCGCAGGGGAGCCAGCGCAGCCATCCCGCTGTTCCGCTGTCTCTGGTGGCGCCTGTGGAGGGCGACTGCGGCGAAATCCATCAGCGTGGGTGCGCTTGGACGGCCATAGCGACGCCGGAGAAGGCGGCCAGAGGAGCTCCATCGCCGGATTTGGAGGAGAGAGGGATGGCGGTGACATTAGGGAGGAGGCGGCGGTGTAGGTAGGGGAACAGCGACGCGGGTAGGGGGACGACCCGCCGCGAGCTCACCACCGCCTCTCCTTCTCCGCGAGCTCGACGTGCCGCCTCTTCTTCTCCTCTTCGGCGAGCTCGTTGTGTCGCCTCTCCTCCTCTGCGAGCTCGCTATCGTCGCAAATGCCCTCCATGAGCTTGCCGTCGCCACGACCGTCCTCCTTCGTGAGCTCGCCGCGCCACCTCTCCTCCTCCGCGAGCTCGCCAGCAGGGCCCCGCCTACCTTTGCCACCAGTGCGGCCTCCTCGCGCTGAGGTCCCTCGGCGACGGCGAGCCGGTGCAAGCGGGGTTGCTCGATCCTCTCGCCAGAGATGGACGACCACGAAGGCGGCGGTGGCCGGCGCCATCTCTGCATCTCCATCACCGTGACCTCAGCAGAGAAGAGGAGCCCGAGGAGAGAGGCGATTGTTGGATTCTCTAGGGTGTGGATCTAGTGCTCTCTTCCCCAACCACTAGAAAACTTCGGATTTGAGACGATTCGGTCTAGGATTAGGTATAGAGGGTAAGGGGATCGAGAGTACCTTCGGGGTTGGAGAAGGAGGGATGGTGGCGGTGTCGAGAAGGGAACGGCGGGGATCGCTGTTCGGATCTCGCTTGACGCCGGTCCTCCTCGGCCTTGGCCGCCTCCTCTGGCGGCGCTCCTCCTCGACGCTGAGCTCCTCTCTTGGCGGCGCTTGCTCCTCGGCGGTGGTGTCGTCGACCATCATGGCGTCGGTGAGGGCGAGTGGCGGCGATGGCGAGTTCGATACACTAGGTCGCCTCCCAATCGGTGGGTGTAGGGGCTAGGGTTTGCGGTGGCTCGTGGATCGTTGGCGTCCGTGCAGCCCTAGCCCCTTTATATGGCGCCCGTGACCGGGGCCACAACCAAAGAGGGGTTGCGCCCCGATCGATGCTGACTCTGGATCCGGTCGGTCACTATGACCGACCCGAGATCACTTCTAACAATCTCCCTTGATCTCGGTCTCATCTAATTCTTAAACTTTTCAATGCTCCATCCTTGATGAGGTCAATATATCGAGACCAATGCGTTCTGATGACCAATTACGTGCTCTTGAACTCATTGACTACAATACATTTTTCTATCTTAGGATAAAGCTTCCATTTTTCTCTGTGAGAAGGTTGTTTTAATCACCCTTAATCCGTAATCATAGGTTTTCCTTTAACCCCATGTCGACTCGTGTTTCTCAAACACATTTGGGTGGAAGACCTTTAGTGGCGGATCCGCTAGCATCTTTTCAGTTCTCAAGTGCTCAACTTCTATAGTGTGATCCCGGATTTTCTCTTTCACAACATAAAACTTAATGTCAATGTGCTTGGCGGCCCACTTGACTTATTGTTGTGACAATAAATAAGCTTCTTGGCTCATTATCGCGATATATCTTGAGTGGTCTTTCTATCTTGTCGATCACTCTCAAACCGGTACAAACTTCTTTAGCCACATGGCCTGCCCGTTGCCTCATAACAAGCTATAAATTCAGCGTACATTGTCGATGATGCAACGATCGATTGCTTCTGACTTTTCCATGATCGGCTCCTCCCGCCAGAGTGAACACATATCTGACGTGGACTTCTTGGTGTCCTGCACCGCCTTGATCTGCATCTGAATAGCCCAAGAACTCTAGGGCTTCGACTTTCTATATGTCAACATGAGGCCTTTCGTCCCTTGCAAATAACGCAAGGCTTTCTTAGCGACCACCAGTGAGCCTTCCACAGGTTCGACCGATATCCGCCAAGCATCCGGTTGTGAATGCTAAATCTGGGCGCGTACACACTTGTGCATACATTAAGCTTCCAACAGCGGAAGCAAACGGTACCGATTTCATTTGATCTATTTCATACTGATTCTGGGGACACTGAAAGGTCCCAAATTTATCGCCCTTTACTATCGGAGCAGACCCTGAATTACAGGCTTGCATACCATATCTCTTCAAGACATTTTTCTATATATGTTTTCTGAGATAATCCTAGTATGCCTCTATTTACATCTCTGTGGATTTGAATCCCGTGACATAGGATGCCTCTCCCATATCTTTCATATCATAATTTGAAGACGAAATTTACATCTCTAGCGAGAATTCGCATCACCGCTAGCCAAGAGTATATCGTCCACATACAAGACTAGGAAAATATACCTCCCGTTCTTAAACTTTGCATAAATGCAATTGTCTTCTTCATTTTCTTTAAAACCAAACTTTGAATGGTCTCATCAAACTTCAAGTACCCTTGTCTTGAAGCTTGTTTCAATCCATAAATGGATTTCTTTAAATGGCACCCCATCTTTTCTCTTCCATTCATGACAAAACCCTTAGGTTGAGCCATATAAACATTTTCTTTCAGCTCTCCATTAAGGAATCTTTGTCTTGACATCCATCGATGTAATTCTAAATCAAAATGAGCAACTAGTGCCATGATGATTCTAAACGAGTCTTTTGATGGCTGGTGAGAAAGTTTCATTGTAATCGATCCCTCTCTTTGAGTGAAGCCTTTAGCTACCAATCTTGCCTTATATCTTTCCACGTTCCCATCGGAGTCTTTCTTAGTCTTGTAGACCCATTTAGAGCCCTCTGTCTTTGCTCCTTTAGGAATGTCAACTAAGTCCCAAACTTTATTCACGTTCATTGATCTTATTTCATCCTCCATGGCGGCAAGCCACTTGGATGCATTGGGACTTCTCATGGCTTCCTCATATGTAGTGGGATCTCCTTACGAGGCCATATCTTGTTGATATAGACCTCATATTCGTTAGGGATGGCAGATCTCCTAACCCTTTGTGACCTTCTCAAGGGCACATCTTGTTCTTCCACTTGAGGTCGCTCTGGTCTTTGGATCATTGTCTATCGTTTCTTGTTCAGTTCTGCAGCTCGATCCACAAAGAGGCGGGAGGCTCACCACAGCAGGAGCCGGAGGCTCGAGGCTCAAACACCGCAGAGGCAGGCTTCGGTTCGTTAGTTGTTATGCCCGACGGCCCGGCATCCACAGCAGAGGTTGCAACAACGATCGCTTGGCTGGAGGTGCCACCTCGGCGAGTATCGAGAAGTATGGTTCTTCAACCATCGAAATGGGACAAAAGTCCTCTTTTCCGAAGGTCTATTTCTCGAGGTACCGTGCTCCCTCGATCATATCATTTTCTAGGAACACCGCGTGTGTCGTTTCTACAAATTTCGTGTGTCTATCCGGACAATAAAATCAGTAACCTTCGATCTCGGGGTAGCCAATGAAATGGCAACTCACCATCTTTTCATCTAATTTTCCCTGAGTAGGGTTGAATATCTTGGCCTCGGCAGGACAACCCCAAACATGCAAATAGTTGAGTTGGCTTCTTCCCATCCATAACTTCGTATGGTGTCTTAGGCAGCGACTTCTTTGGGAACTTGGTTGAGTATGTGGATGGCGGTTTTAATGCCTCCATCCACAAACCAACCGGTAGAGTGAAAAAACTAATCATACTTCGCACCATGTCCATCAGTGCGATTTCTTCTTCTGCCACTCCATTCATTGAGGCTCACCCGTTGTCGAGTATTGAGCAACTATCCCATTTTCTCGCAAAAACCTTGCAAAAGGTCACGGAACTTGTCCATATTATGATGACGACCGTAGTACTCCCCCACGGTCGATCTCACTATCTTAATCTTTAAATCAAGCTGTTTTTCAACTTCAGCTTTGAATATCTTGAATTTATCTAACGCTTCTGATCTTTCTTTTATGGGATAGATGTAGCCATAACGAGAGTGATCATCTGTGAACGTGATGAATGAGTCAAAACCGTCTATGGTCCTTTTAGGGAAAGGACCACAAATATATGTATGAATTATTTCTAACACTCTCGAGCTACCTTGTGCGGTTTTCTTAATTTTCTTTGCAAATTTTCCTTTAATGCAATCAATGCAATGTTCTAAATCTGCAAAATCTAAAGGATGGAGAATATCTTCTTTAATCAAACGCTCCATTCTGCCCCTCGAAATGTGGCCTAAGCGATAATGCCACAATTTCGATGAGGATTCTCCATCATTCCTTTTCCTTTTCTTAATCTTACGTGTTTCTTGTACAAAGTCGGATGCATTAATTTCATTCACAACACTGCAATGAGAAAGCAAATAAAGCATATCTCGTCTAATGGCGAGACCAACATCTTTGTTATTACAACGAATAACACATTTATGATCACCAAAGTTGCAATGTATGTTCTCATCATCAAGTCTAGAAACGGAAATCAAATTCCTCTTTAAAGATGGCACATAAAGAACATCTCTCAAAGTAAGCACAAAACCATCATCTAATTCTAAAGGAAGATCTCCAATGGCTTTGACTTGTGCTTCTTTCCCATCGCCTACCCTCACGCTTCTTTGGCCTTTTGCCAAGATCCTCATTGTACGGAAGCCTCAGAAAGAATTAGCAACATGCAGTTGCACGAGTCAATCCACCAAACATTAGCGGAAAATTCTAAGTATGAGGATTCATCTATAAAAGTGACTTGGTCTATACCTTTACGGAGAAGGGACTTGAAACTTTGGGCGATCTTTCTTATAGTGTCCCTTTTCCTTGCAATACATGCAAGTGTCATGGGAACCTTGGGAAAAACTTGTCTGGATTTGTCCCTTTACCATGGTTGTAGTTGGTAGGAGGTGTCTTGCTACGGATGCACTAGAGTCACCTTCATCCCTTCTTAAAGGATTGCTTGGAGTTCTTATTCACTTTCTTGACTTGTTGCTTTGTATAGTTGATGAGTCCCCTTGTGACCCTTCAACCTTTCTTCTTCTTGGGTGCATTGTGCCATGAGTTGATCTATGGACCACTTGTCGAGAGGCAGTGGTGTTGTAGTGCACATGGAAAGTGCTAAAATCTTTTGGAAGTTTACTCATGATCATATGTACCACAAAGTCTTGTGCAAATCACGCCTAAGTACTTGTTCGGTTTAGACACCGTGGTCGTCATTTTCGAATAAAAGATCGCACTCTGATCCATCATAAGTCATGTTGGCGAATTCATTCACCAATGTGCTAGCATACATTTGGAGGACCCGTGGCGAGCCTTAAGCTTGTCCAGCATTCCTTGGCGATAGTGCACTCGAGAGGATCCCTTGATGGAATCTACTATGAGGTGTCTTATAATCATCAAACACTTGAGTTTGATTTCTCCCACTTGATCTTATCAATCTTTGAATCGCATCATTCTATGCTCATCTTGAGCGGTGCCGTTCTGAGCTCGTGGGTTTCTCATTCGTAGTCTGAAGTCTAGCTCACCTAGAGAAAGCAACATGTCAATCTTCTCCCGCCATGTGGAGTAGTTACTCCCATTTAGCTGGTCAATGGTTGCCATCTGAGTGAGAATGATGGCAGCATTTGAGCCTTCGGAAAACAAGACATAAAGGGATTAGTACAGGCTCAAAAGGAAAATAAGATTTTCATGAACAAAGTTTCTTGCATGAATTAAAATCAACGTTGGTCAAAATTAATACATGCTCAAGAGACAATTCTATTCAATATTCTAAATTTCATCGTTGGATGAAGAATTAGAATAAAATCAAGTAGCCTAAATTCATCGTTGGACAAAAATAGGACTAATTCAGATCTAATCATGGTCCATCATTAAAATTTAACGTTGGTCCAAAAATTAATGACAATACCATTTAATTCTCATAACATGCAATTCTTTGATAATTATTCACGTTGGCTTCAAATTATTCAAAGAAAAGACATGAAAATAAAATTGTAGCAGCGGAAACAAAATCTAAATTACTAAAAATTCTTAGCTCCAAGCATAATGAATCTAAATCTATTCTAATTTTCTAAATGCATATATACATAAAAGAAAACAATATACATATATATGCACATAATCTGAAAATCTGCTTCTGTTTTGTCAGCCCAAAAACGGCGTTTTGGCTCACGTGGGGAAAACCAGGCCACAACCTGGGCCTGGGCCGACGAAGCGGCCCATTCCCCCCACGCTTGCAGCGCCCGGCTCAATCTCGGCCGTCGATCTAGACCTTCGGCCAGGATTCAATTCGGGAGGGTAAAAAACCCGGAAAAATCGGCACCGCTGAAAACCCTAGCGCATTTCTCTCTCTCTCCTTCTCTGTCTCCTCTCTGTCCCGAGCGAACGACGATTGAAAGCAGACTCGGCGTCTTGTGGCGCCGTCCATGACTTGGCCATGGCCAGCTCTCGCCCATCATGGAAGGCGCATTGCCGTCAGCGGCCATGGTGGCGCTTTAGCCAGCGTCTCACGCGGCAGAGGCCATGGTCGGTCATTTGTGGCCGCCAGTATCCCTTAAGCCGCCGTCGCCGCGAGCAGCACTGTGTATGGCCCGAGGGCCTCTGTTCTTCTTATTCTTCCCCATCCCCTCTCTGATTTCTTGCGAAAATTGTTGGGCTCGAAAAATTTGGGCCACCATCCCCTCCTTCTCCAACCCCGAAGGTACTCTCGATCCCCTTACCCTCTATACCTAATCCTAGACCGAATCGTCTCAAATCCGAAGTTTTCTAGTGGTTGGGGAAGAGAGCACTAGATCCACACCCTAGAGAATCCAACAATGGTATCAGAGCCAGGTTTCGATCCTGGGACCTGTGGGCCCATAACCCTGTTGAGACCCATGTGGTGGGTCCCCTTGTGTTGTGATGAATATATGTGACGGGTTTGAATTTGATGTGATTTTGAAGTGCTTTGAGTTGCATTTGGTGAAACAGGCACGAGTTGAGTGCCTGGCGGACGATGTCCGATGCCGACCGGACATGTCAAGTAGTGATGGGTTTCCGCGAGAGTTTTGATCGGACGATGTCCGGTGGTGTTCTGTCTGCGCTGTCTTGAGCGTGAGTGAACGTTGTTCGGTGGGTCGTGTCAGGGTGACACGTGTTAATGTTGAGCATGCCTTTGGTTGATCTTGTGTGGAGCTAACCTTGCAGGAGAGGTAAGGTGTTTGGTTATGGTGTGTTCACCTCTGTGATGCAGGTACCGGTGGGTATGTGGTCGACGTTGCGGGACAATTTGGAGGTGGTGCGTCCCAGGCGTCTGGCGACCGGATTCGGTGACCTGACTGTCACATGAGGTGGTGTACTCGGGAAGATTCACCTATGTGATGGAGGTATCGACGATGCGTGGTGGCGACCAGCGGGGATATTTGGAGGTCAGTGCGTCCGGGCGTCTGACGATCGGGTTCGATGACTGGCGGTCACATGAGGTGGTGACTCGAGAAGCTTAGCCATGGCAAGGAATCCGAGGCGGTGGAGGTCGTGGCGTCGGTAACACAGTGGCGGCCGGTCGATTCGGTGGGCCCAGAACGGGTGGTGACCGAGGATGTTCTTGTGAGGTTACGGGTTAGCCAGTATCAAAACCACGGTTCGGTTACGGGTTATCCGGTGGTAAAACCTGGTGGGTTACAGGTTATCCGGTGTGTGAGAAACCTGTCGAGTTCAGGTTAGCAGTGGAAAACCTGTTTGATTCTGGTTAGCACAGAAAACCACGGTTGATTACAGGTTAGCGGTGTGGTTAAAACCTGGAGGTTACTGGGTTAGCCTCACGAGAAAACCGGGTATGGGCCTGCGTGGCTCGATGCAGTATATTTCAGGGATCTTGGAATATTAGGGAATATCTTAGAAACTTAGGCTATATAAGGAGGGGTGGAGGCTTAGGGGGAAGTAATTCCACCCACCATGTAGCCCTAGGTGAGAGAGGTGTGTGAGGGGAGAGAGGGGTCTCCCCTTGGTTTGTATGGTGGACAAAAATACCAGAATAAATACAAAAATATTTCCACAAATGTTTCTCATATTTCGTGTGTATCTTCTATTGGAAATTAGAGGAAAAGAGAGAGAGATTAGAAAGAAGATAGAAAAGAAAAAGGGGGAGATGGGGCAGCCGGCTAGGGTTCCTCCCCCCAGCCGCCGGCCACCTCCATGAGAGAAAGAAGAGAGTGGCTGTGAGGGAGATCCATGGAGAGAGTGAGAGAGAGGGAGAGGAAGGCGGAGGCCGGCCATGGTGGCGGCGCGATCGGCCCTGGGCGGCGGCGGCCAAGGTGCGGCACGGCATGGCGGCCTCGGCGTGGAGACCCACGGCATGGCGGCGAGCTGGCCCTGGACGGAGGCGGCGTGGAGCCACAGCGGCGACTGGCTGGCCGGCCTCGGCCATGGCGGCGGCGCCAGGGTGATGCGACGGCGGAGCATGGGAGCCGGCCCTAGGGGCATGTGTTCGTGTTCATACTTCTCCTAGCCGAATCCTAGAGAGAGAAGCCCATTAGAGAGAGAAATCCATTGCCCAGGAGTGAAATATCTAAAGTTACTGCCTTTGCTCGTTTCTTGCACACAACGAATAGACAGAGAAGGATTGAAGAGAGAAGAGGTTCTTGTCTTTGTTCCACCGTGCAGCAGAGAGAGAGAGAGAGAGAGAGAGAGGTAGAGAGGGAGTTGAGAACACCCCTGATTTGTTCCTACATGCTGTGAGTGCGAGATCTAGAGAGAAAAACCAAGTGAGAGAAAGCTGTCCGCTGCTGTGTTCATTCTTGCATAGTCAGGAAAGAGAGACAGGAATCTTCTCCCTAACGCTAGCAGCAGACTGGAGAGGCAGCGAGGTGGCAGCGTGCTTGCCATGGCATGGTGGTTCTCCATGGCAGCAGCGCGTTGGTGAGAAGATGGTGCTGGCGCCCATGGTAACCCAAGGTACAGTGGTGTCATTCAGAGCTTGGAAGTTACTGGCTTTTGGATGTGCATACCAGATGTTTGATGTTGTGTCTAGAAGGCTGGTTTTGGGGGCTGCATACCAAGTGCTTGAGAATTTGTCCAAGAGAACCTAGGAAGAACGTCAAGTGTTCGGTGATTTATTTGTAAAGGGAATTAAGGGGTGATTTCGGTCAAAATCGATTTAGGCTCCTATTCACCCCCCCTCTAGTCGCCGATCTCGGTCCTTCAAACCCACAGGTCCCAGGATCGAAACATGGCTCTGATACCATTGTTGGATTCTCTAGGGTGTGGATCTAGTGCTCTCTTCCCCAACCACTAGAAAACTTCGGATTTGAGACGATTCGGTCTAGGATTAGGTATAGAGGGTAAGGGGATCGAGAGTACCTTGGGGTTGGAGAAGGAGGGATGGTGGCGGTGTCGAGAAGGAAGCGGCGGATCGCTGCTCGATCTCGACTTGACGCCGGTCCTCCTCGGCCTTGGCCGCCTCCTCTCTGGCGGCAAGGCTCCTCCTCGACGCGAGCCGCTCCCTCTTGGCGGCCGCTTCCTCGGCGGTGGTGTCGTCGACCATCGCGTCGGTGAGGGAGAGTGGCGGCGGTGGCGAGTTCGAGACACTAGGTCGCCTCCCGTCGGTGGGTGTAGGGGCTAGGGTTTGCGGTGGCTCGTGGATCGTTGGCGTCGTCTGCGCCCTAGCCCCTTTTTATATGGCGTGTTGTGTGGGGGCCACAACCAAAGGGGTTGCGCCCCGATCGAGTAGCGACTCTGATCCGGGTCGGTCACTATGACCGACCCCGAGATCACTTCTAACAGCGAGCAGTGGAGGAGAGAGAGCAAGGGAATGGCTAGAGGTGGAAGAAGAAGGTTAGAGGGGATGACATGTGGGCCCCGCTCATCAAACCATATTTTGGATTGTATTTTCACTCATATATCCCCAATACTCTCCATAATGGCATTTATGCACGTTTCTTTTGTTTATAAGGGCGTCTGCGATATTAGAAACTCTGCAGTAACATATGCGTCCAAAGGTGACTCTGTAGTGGCATATATGCTTTTTACCCTAATTGTTTCTTCCAATTCTAGTGACTAGCGTAGCTGCTGTTTCTCTCCCAGAGTTGCCGGCGTCGCGTTCCACGATTCCGTTGCTGCCTGCTGGTCCGTCATCCCCAAGATCGCGCAACACAACGACGACGTCCAACCGGAGGCCGGCGATGCGGCTTGTCTACCCAATTTTTGCTTCTATGTTCATAGTCTTGAGGTGATTAATATTAGAGCAGAATGGATTTTCCCTTGGTATCTGAGGTTCCCGGCACCTCCACCACCATCCAATCTACATCAAGATATGTGCTCTAGCCCTACTAAACCTCAACAGGTTATTTGCATAAACACCTCTGAATCTTCATGAAAAAAGCGATTAGGTCTTCCTCCTCTCTCTCAAGCCGACCACCACCCGTCCACTCCACCCCCGATGCACGATGACCGCCATCGTGTGGCATGGTGCAGCTCAACACGGCCCAGGCACGGTTGCGGCACGCGACTAGGTGGGCCTGGCGAGAGAGAGAGAGAGAGAGAGAGAGAGAGAGAGGAGGAGGAGCACTCCCCATCACGTGAAGCCTCTCTCAAGTCTCAAACGTGGAATAAGAGTGGACAGATTATTTAATTGTGTCAACAGAATTTGAAATAGTGATCTCGGTATTTAATGTCATATTATGTTGTATGCGCAAACCAGTTCACCCAAAAGTCTAAACTAATGGGAAAGAATGGTCAATTCACTTTATTCCAGTGTGTACTAAGCAGAACAACATGAACAAAATGAGCACCTTAGGGATTAATCGTTTCTATCGTCATCCAATAAGATTGGCCCCCTCTAAACTCCTCTCACCCATTTTTTTTCTTGTTCCATCGTTCCTCCTGTCGTCCACCAATTTCTTCACCTCCTTCTCGCACCTCATGGTGGCATTGCCATCTCCCTGCCTCCCTCATCCCATGGACAATGCTACATCCCCACCCATTCGCCTCTCGCCTCCCCCTAACTGCAATTTCACCTCTTTGCTCCCTCCAGTTGCAATGCCACCTCCTTTCTGCTTACCTCGGTACCTCCCTACTCCCTCTTGGTTACAATGCTTCACTCCTTCCAAACGCAATGCCGCCTCCTCGCCCCTCCGTCTCTCTGCCCCTCCACATAGCTTCTATTTTCATTTTTTCTCATCTCTATTATGTTAGCGTCATCACTTTAGCTCCTGACTCAAACTTGGCTTATTTGCAAATGAGCACTAGCCAAGCTGGGTCTGGCTCGCTCGTGGATTGTCGATCATGGCACAACATCCATGCACCTCTCAACCTAGTTTAATTTTCTCACCTTATCCCTACCTATCGCACCTTCTCATCGTCCCACCCCTCATTTCTACCCTTCCTTGGAACAACCGCCTCTCCTCTCATGTTGAAGGTATGCTTCTACCTATAACACTTCATCCTTTGTCCCTGACCTCTACCATAGCTCTTCATTCTCTGTCCGAAGGTATGCCTTCACCTCAAAACACCGCTAGCCTCTTTCGTCGGACAGCAAGGATTGAGGCCGCCACCACCTCAGATCAAGGGAACTTTCTATCCCTCCAAATTTGGTTGACGGTGGCGCTCCCTTGCGTCTGACACTGTCTCCCCTCCTCTAGCCTAGCACCGCGCTCTCCGGTAAAGTGGTGTCATCCATTCAGATCTGGTGACGACCACCTCCTTTCAAGATGACCCTAGAGATGTGATAATTTTCTTACCCCTTGTCAGTTGCAAAATATCCACCTCATATGTCAGTTTTTCGCGTGTCATACCTCCATTCTTCTACATATCTGACCAGTTTTGGTGTGCGGTGGTGCTCGGAGATGGTGGGAGGAGGCTAGGCTGACCCGAGCGGTAGCCGGTGATGAGGGTTAAACTGGCTGGTGGTGTCTCCCTCCCTTTTCTTTGACGTGCTTGCAACTAGCTGTGAGTGCTCACTAGTTCCTCGTGAGTTTTACCGAACTAAAGTCGAGCAACCCTTCAAGCTCGCCCATTTGAGCCGGCCGAGCTAGCTTACTCACAAAATGAGCCTGAGTTTGAACAAACTTGATTAGCTTAAACCCGTCTCGTTTTCACTCTTATTTATGTTGTTGCTTGTTTGATATTTTCACCTTCGCTCCCTCAATTGCAATGCTCGCCATCTATCGTTTTGTCGTATGTTTGGTACGTGTGAAATATTATTTGTGCATACCATTCCGTTTCTCAATTTCTTGTGCCAATCTTTTGCAATTTTCTTCATCGATTTTTTTTTTTGTTGCTTCATTTGTTCTAGCAAAACACATGGCTACTCTATTAGATGGGCAATGCATTCGCTATGCGCCAATAATGCTCTTTTTTTATATAAAAATAGAGCACATTTTTTTTGGAACACGCCATTAACAGAGCTCTTGGATTGGATGGAGGGGCTAATTAGCGCTTTTATGCTGCCCGTCCGATCAAGACTGGACCGTCAGATCAGCCTTCCCCGCCCAACACAATTCCCCCCAGTCCTGCCCAAGGTTCCCTCTCGTTTCATCGTGATTCGTGAGGCATCCATGGCGGCGGCGGCGGCGGCGGGCTGTCTCCGGCGAGCAGCGTCTACTCTCCCGCGTCTCCCGTTCGGACTCCCTGCCTTCCAGATCCCTCCACCCGCTCCGGTCCTCGAGGCCCCTGCCCTCGCGCTCCCCGCCCACGGCGCCGCCATGGAGCTCATGGCCGTCCCCAAGAAGAAGGTCCGCTCTCCTCTCCCGTCCCAATAGGATCGTTTGGTCGGGTGTATTATTCACCAAGCTGCGGCTTCCACATGCGAGGTGTCGATCCGTTGCCGGCTAGCGCTAGCAGCGTAGTGTACCGGTGTCCGCGCGCACCAGGTGTTCGCTGAATTACTCGTGAGCTGTAACAGCGCGTTCTGCGCTCTTCTCATTTGGTATTCCTCAACAGAGTAGGGATATCATATGAAAAAAAAATCCTCGCTTCCGTTTGTATAATTGTATTCGATTTTAGTTTAGTTTAAGGATGTGTTTTTTATGCGCTTCCTTAAACCAATTGCTAGGATAGAGTGCTTGGGGCTAGACATTTGGTTAACGGAAAGCAGGGTCTACATCTATATATGCGAGTCTGTTTAGGTTGTTTGGCAAAGCACAGTGTCTCCAATCTCAACTTTTGATCAAATTATCGAGGAATGTAGTATTCTGCAACACATCTGTGAACACATTATGCAATTAGTATTATCGGTCCTTGATAGTTTTGTCACTATATGGTACTAACACAATGTGCAATCTCATGTGTTTCAGGTCTCAAAGTATAAGAAACGTCTACGGAATGGGCCTAAAGCCCTGAAGCCTGTTCCTGTAATTGTCCGTTGCAGGTAAGGTTCTGCAATGCATTTTTGACATCATTGCTCTTGCTTGCATTGTTATAGTCCACGTTCTTGTGTGTGACAAAATATATTCTCTTAGTGCATTAGCCTTTTTTTTCTCATGTGTATTTTACTGTTGTTGACTTGTGAATCCTTACAAGCTTTTGTTGAAGTGATTTGCATGCCTTAAAAGGTATTGCAAAATGCTTGTCTAAGCATTTCAGTGCCATCACCCAAAAGAAATATGTTAGGCGTCTGAGATTTCTTCTTGTTTTGCTTAAGCTTAGGAGTTGGGATGTATGCTCACGTGTAAAGCATTTCCTATGCAATGTTTGCTCTGTGTATAATAGGCATGTAGCTTATGCATCTATGGCTATCGAACTTCTGTGCCTGTATGTTCCCACTTCTCACACTTTTCGTTATGAACTAACTTTTCCCCCCCAGATTAGCATTCATATGCCAAAATGCTGGTTATGTATATCCATTGCAAAAACTTATGTGGCATACCCATTGATACACCCTCATAGTTATATGTTAAGTTTCACAATCAATCAACTGTCGGAAGCTCTTTTTATTGATATAAAGTTATATTCTGGCATTTTTTTTGCATGGAACATGGTATGGAAGCAGGATATTCTATCTCAACTTGTTATTTTATTTTTGGTGCATCGCCCTTTACTATTTTTTATAGTGAAATTGCTCTTTACGATGTAGAAATAGAAATGCTTTCTTGAACATTGGCAATAATGGCTTGAAAAAATGTTCAAAATGGCGTAGCAATGATGCCTTATCATATATAGAATATGTGTTACATTCCAAAAATAGGGCTGCAAGTTATTTTATGTTGCAGTTGGCATTGTTCTGAGGCATTATCGGATTTGATTTTACACACTGCAGGTGCTGTGGTCGGGTGAAGCTGCCACACTTCTACTGTTGCAGTGGGGAAAGAGGGAACCCTGATTCTTCGAACTTATGATTAACCTCGTCTTCAAAGTTTAGATAGCAGGGAGAGAGGGATCATAAGGGAACATCAGGCTTCTTGATGGTCATCGTACCTCGGTGGATGTAACCAGTACCAGTTTCCTGAAATCAACACTTTCGTTTATTTGCTCTGCTCATGTAGCTGAATCCTTCTGAATCCATGTGAAAACTCTTGACCGCCTTTGGCATTCTGAAATAATTCATAAAAAATGGGTCAGATATGCAATAGTTTAAATTTTAATGTATATCTTTTTGGTTTTATGAAAGTTTTAGTATAATAAAGAATACCTAGGTGGATTTTCTATTTATCGTGTGTGATGTTCTTTAGCCATCCATAGACAATTCATCTACGAGTGAATTGCTTCCAGTATTGTTGGTTTTTTTTCTTTGGATAGGGTAAAGAAAGATGCACGTAAATTCAACCCACCACACACATTGCGCGCACGCACACATATGCATCTGAACACACTAGAAAGTACAAATTAATGTTAAGACACTTGTATGTGTTCCCACTATTAATAATTTTATAGAAAAATCAATATCAAGGCATATTCGTGTGCATACACACTGCTAATAGTTTCTAGAAAAATTCTAAAAAAAGGGTGAGAAATGAGGATTGTACCTCAGACCTATAGTAACCACAATCAGGATGCTACCAGCTAAGCTAGGCTTATTTTTTCTACGTGCTTAAACCGTTCTTCGTGAACACGTCAATCAGGCCAATTGTGTTTGCCACGGTTGGTTACCAGCATTAAATGGAAAAAAATTTATTTTTTAACCTTTTTTAAAAAATTATTTTAATTTTAATCCCCGGGCTGAAGAATTTGCAAATCTAACCTTTTTTGGCGCTTACCCGGCACCGGGCGCAGCAAATTCATCTTCCGCCATTAAACGGGATGGCCCACTTCGGCGTGGCGAGGTTGCTGTTGACGTCCCCTGAATGGCTACCGATAGAATGACAAGTGGGGCGGTCTTGCAGCGCCATCCGCTTATGGCAAGAAGATGTACTTGCTTGCCGGGCAAGTGGTGGCGCCAAAAGGTTAGATTTGAAAAAACTTTTGACCCAGGGTTAAAAATAAAATATCTATTTCAAAAGAGTTAAAAATAAAAAATTATCTCATTAAATGGCGTAGCGATTGTATGAGGCGTGGATTATGGCTATTCTCTCCATCTCTTTCGATGTCGTGATTAGTTTATCGATGATTCTATCGTACGATGGAAGATTGAGACAAACTACACGCGCTCATCTTAGGCGAGGCGTATCCGCATATGTATATCAAGCGGTTGGGTCATAGAGCCCTACTCCCTCCGTTTCCTCCATTCTTTTTTTGGTTAGATGTTTTTAACTTTTGGATACGTATTTAACCTTTCATTTTATCAAAAAAAATATAAAAACCATTTATTTTATTATGATTTATTTTATCATTAAATGTCTGTTAAAGACCTATCCAAAAGGAAAAAAACGTCAAACAAAAAAAATCAGAGAAATTATTATTTTATCGTCTCTATTTGGCACTTACATATAGGCTATCGATGGAGCATGGATAGAGATGTCAGGTTTAAACTGCATGTAGGCCGCCTCACCACCATGGGAGGAGGCTATTCGTTGGACTTTAGTGACTTAGAATTTCCAATTTTTTTGTTGTCCATTTTACAATTTGATTTATATTGAAGAAAGGCTGGGGTTGAAGTATTATATGAGGTGTTCACTTCATTGATTAATTGATATTTTACAGTAATTTCTACGTACACCAAATGATTTGGGCGAATCTCTTCATTTTCTCGATCATGAACATGTAAAAAGAATTACTTATTACAAATAAATTGTTAATGTGGATGTCCAAACCGCTATTGTCGTGAACAAGCATAACTTCTTTGTATTAAAGCTTGGCACTCATGTGTGATAGATTGTGCAACCCCTTCGCCACTCATGCCTATATAAGGCTTGTTTTTATGAGAACAACAAGAAAGAAAAAAAAATTCTCTCCCTTCCACATTGTTCATACTTTGTGTAATTACTATATAAGCTATTTCATAACATATTATTAGCACAATCGTCTCTAAAAGGCTATTGTGAATTTCACGTACTAACTTCTTAAAATACTTTGATCATCGTATCCAATCCTAAGGTAATGCATTCTTTGAATCCTAATTCTTTCTTATTTAATTTATGCACTTTACTTCATAGTTTATATTTCTGTGTATTGTACTCCATCCGTTCTTTTTTTTGACGCTTTTAACTTTTGGGCACGTATTTGACCATTCGTCTTATTAAAAAAATTATGCAAATATCATTTATTTTGTTGTGATTTGTTTTATCCATAAAGGTACTTTGAACACAACTTTTTTTTCATGTTTGTACTAAATTTTTTAATAAGACGAATGGTCAAAGACGTGTTCAAAAGTCAAAGGCGTCAAACAATAAAAACAGAAAGAGTAGTTTACTGTATCGAATCTTGCAAAACTTGAGTCCATGGCTTTGGATATTAGGGGCAAAAATTCCCCGTGCAAACAACTTGATGCAAATAGCCTCGTAGAAACAATTGAGGAAAATAAGGCGTCTAAACAAGAAAAGGCTAATGTTATGATCTTTATTCGCTATCACTGTCATGAAGGGTTGGAGGCCAAGGGGCTGTTTGGTTGGTTACCGTCGGTTGCCACGTCAATTATTGGCTCGTCTTGGTGATTTGGAAGGAGTTTGGTTCACAGCTATTCATTGGCTTGCCAACACAAAAACTAGCCGCGCCAACACATTCTATTCGGCCGCCCACGCCTTTGTGCCAATGCGCCAACCTGCACGAGCCACTGACCAGCGACACACACGAGCAGCGACTAGTTAGTAGCCTTGCAGCTCATTTTGATAGATTTTGTTTTCTCATTTTTCTATAAATTTCAAACGGTGTCCAAATTTCATGAAGCAAATTTTATAATTCATATAAAATCATAATCAACCCATTTTTATATTTTTTTAAAAAATATATTTTAAATTTTTAAAATAATTTTTATATTTCAAACGGTGTCCAAATTGTATGAAACAAATTTTATAGTTCATATAAAATCATAACCAACCCGTTTTTATAACTTTAAATTTTTTTAATAATTTTGTATTTCAAACGGTGTATAAATTACATGCAACAAATTTTATATTTCATATATAAACATAATTAACCCATTTTTCTATATTTGAATAATACTAATTGAAACATTTCATTGGCAACAAACCAAACAACTGCCAATTCTCTTAGCAGATTTTGCATGTTTTGTTGATTACAATCCAAATAACCAAAATTTACCAACAAATTGGTCATGCCCTAGAATGGCATGACCAATTAATTGGCATGGCCATTCAAGACCACGAACCAAACACGCCCTAAATACCTCACGGTGAAAGATCCACTTGTTCTTTGGAACAAGGAAAAGGAAAGGTAATTCTCCCTAAAGCTCTCTATGATTGCTTGCACCTGAGGTTGCAAGATTACAAAACTGCTTGTGAGTATAATTCAGCCATGTTCAAAATCACAACTTTTGTTGTGTGGAGAAAAGTTTATATAGATGAGAAAATATTAGAGAAAACATGCTCCACATTCCATGCTTCAAATATGCTCCTGCAGCAGCAATACCGGGAAAAAGGATTCAAGAAATATTCTAAACTTATTTCTTGTTTACTTGTGGCTGAACAAAATAAAGAGTTTTTAATGAAAAACCATGAGGCTCGTCCAACCGGTTCGAGTCTATTCCCTAAAGCGAATGTGCAAAAATATAATAACAACAACAATACAGGGCGTGGCCGAGGATGTGGTTGTGGTAGAGGGAACTATATATTTTCTAAAAAAAACACAAACGGACCCTAGAATAGACAGGAAAAGGAAATGCGAGGAACAATGAAAATAATAAAATCGAAAATGTATGGTATCGATGTGGAGGCAAGAATCATTGGTCATGTGACTATCGTACACTAAAGCACCTTGTGGATCTCTATCGACAAAACCTTGTGGATCTCTATCGACAATCGCTTGAAAAGAGAGAGAAAATGATAGAGACTAATTTTGTCGATAGAAATGAAAATGATGAATATTTTGGGAAACTCAAGAAGGAGGCAATGCCCAACATGAGACAACTCATTTAGATGTCTCTAACTTTATTATGCAATAATGAATTTACTAGGTATTACTTTGTATAAGAATAAATTATGTACGTTACTTCTCTACTTATGTAAGAATGTTATATCTTTGTTCAAGAATAAATATAATAGATTATGTATTGAATTCTGGTTGTAAGTTTGCAACGTCACTTGTTTATGAATTTTTATGTTTCATTACACATTAACCTCATTAAAACGTTTCCTTTTGAAGCGAGAATGAAAAGCCTCAAGCTCAACATATGGAAATGGAACGTGAAGATATGTCTCTTGTTGACAGCGCAATTACTTACACCGTACTAAGGCTGTGTTTCTTTCCGCGTTCTGCTGCGTTCAGCGTTCTGCTTCCCGCGCGATGCTACAGTAACCCACGCGTTTGAATGATCTGAAGCGCAGCCAGCGGCTAAACGCGCGGGAATGCAAATCGCGGTGAGATAGCGCAAAGAAACAGAGCCTAAAACATATTGAAAAATAGAATGTACTTTCAAAATCTAGACAATTACAAAAATATCAATACCATATCTCGAAGTACCAAACTCATAGAAGGTTCTTGAAGAGCCACAATGTTATCGCCTGGCATGGCAAAAAATAAATGCGGAAAAAGCATGACAAAAATAATGGGAAAGCATATGTGTCCGTGATTGGCTTAAGGCCCATGGGCCTTAGCCGACACCGGGCCACCCCCAAGGACCATAAAACACAAGACTTCCCTAAGAGCCATCTGACTATCTCAAGACTGCTCTCCCATGAGCAAAATTGGACCGAGTAGAGCGTCCCAAGCAACCCTTGCTCTGGTTATGGCCAACCAAACCTTCCAGTTAAGCAACCTTTCTGCGGAAGCAACCACATGGAAGACGGACCCTTAACAAAGCTCGCCTGTCAGCAGAGAGACACAAGCTCCAAAGATTAGTAGCAGGATGTTCCATCCATCAGATTATCCTGACACACTAGGTGATCAAGTACCTGCTACAGTGTGCAGTCACATTCCATCCAACAGAACATCTAAGTGTGTTGGACACTCAACCTTTCTACAGTGTTCGCTGACCAGCATCCATGGATTTTACCAAATGGAAAGCGGTTTTGGCTCTCTTCAACATTATAAAAAGACCCCTCTGAGGCATCACCAAGGACAAGGCTAGCCCATTTGCACAAGACACTCGACACTTTGCTCCACACACCATTGTACCGCGCCTAACTGCTCGAGTGAGCCCTATCTTGCTCAGACAGCTTCCCCTTGTAACTTTATTCCCATAGTAATGGAAAACTTGACATAGTGTTGTTACTCTTGTATTGTGAGGCTCGATTCGGGTAAAAGAAAATTGCTCCCTATCGTTTGTGTTTGCATTGACGCCTGCCCTGAGGTTGGCCATCTCTGAAATCCTTAACTAGCACGGAAGGGGGGTTGTTGATCCCCATTCAACAAATAACCTCGACACCTGACAAAACCGAAGAATCAAAACAAGACAATAGTGTCATTACCTTTTGAAATCTGGTGGGTTTTTTAGAGTTAGGATGCTGAGAGGACTGACAAGCAACCTCCGGTCCTTGTCGCCTTGTTTTTCTTCTTGTCTCTGTTGTCTCGTCCTTGTCACCTCGTTTTTCATCCTGTCTCTGTTGCCTCGTTTATTTTTTTGAAAATATTTATTGTGATCGAACTTGGCTTTGTCTAACATAAAAAACATATCGAAAGGCCAAAATATTTAAAGAGATAATCAAATAGATAGAAAAGATTGCGTGGACTAGCAGAAGACGTTGAATTCTGAGGATATGCATGCACCATCCCCAATGGGTTCTAACTTAGGACGTCACAATACCGTGGCACATAAAATAGTAGAGAGAAATATTGATAAATATTGAAAAGAAGGTGTAAATGATGGCTTAGATGTTCTAAGTTAGACACTATTGGTGATGGCTCCGCGTCCTTTTAACTCTACGAACGTCTGGTTTCCTGCCCAAATTTGAAGAAAAAAGGAAAAACGATTTGTTTTTTCTTCGGAAGTTAGGTCATCACCATTAGCGTTATAAGTTAGAACGATTCGATCACTATTTGCATCTATTTTTTCTATCCATATATGTTTATATTATTTAATATTATATTCGCTGCAATATATTTAAGAGCTCAGACGTGCCCCACGGCAGCTGCGGCTGGTCTTACTTGTCCGCGCACTACGGCGTCGTGGAACTGGGCATCGTCTCTGTATTGGTGGACGGCGACGGGACGCGTGATCCTGAAGCAAGGCATAGATGCTGCCTCCAATCAGGGCATGCACCTCATCTCGTCCTGCTAAACTGCTGCTTTGTTGATGAGTTGGCCCTGGGGACGCGGCAATCCGATCAACGGGCTGGCTGTCCTTCCGTCGAGGTTCTCTTACCGCAGCTTGTTTTGACTCTTGACCCTTGACAGACTTTTGAACAAGGTGCCACAACCCCCCACATGTGCCTCATGTTTCTCCTCTTGAGTCTTGACACCAATATCAGCTTGGACGGATCAAACCTCTTTTCGAGCGTCTACGGCGGCTCTCTATAATACTTAGCAGATATAGATGGGGGTGCTGAAGGAAATAAATCTTTTAAAAATATAGAAAAAATTGTGGGAAAATTTTAAATGTATGGATAGAGGGGACGCTAATAATGCTTTAAAGGGGAGATATAGAGTTGTTGATGATGCTCTTAGCATTATTCCAAGCTTCCAATTGGCGAGCCAATTCTGCACTCTCACGGGTCCACGTATGCGTTTTGCGCTGGGAAAATGTGCTGAGAACGCTCCTAGCTTCGGCACATGTGTGGCCTCTCGGGGTCTAGGCGATACCACCCGCCTAATTGCAATCGCGCGGCCAAAATTGCTGGTAAGCCTCTAAAGCTTATGCCAATCCCACCCTCTCATAAGGATAGTGCGTCCCCACAGCTACAGTAGGCACCGGCTTCCATGTAGCCCTCCTAATCGTGTGCCGTACAGTCAGTCAACCTCCTCTTTCCCAAGGCTCAAGCCTCCCCCACCATCTCTAACTCCTGCGCTCTTTTCCCCCTCATGTGAGAAATGTCACTGCTCTCCCCGTTGTCATTCTGCTCCGCCACCTCTTCCCCGTCGCCCTCCCCCACCACACACATGCCATTCCCCTGTACTGTATATCGGCGTGGCATCGTAACAATTAGGCTGAAGATAAGCGGTTTTAGATCATCCAAAATAGCCATGTGCCACAAATATTTGTTTTGAGCATAATATTTTGTTTAACCTGAGCCTCTCATTTTTGATCGAACGACAAGAAAACAATGTCACTATAAATACGACATTACTATGCCACTGTCTGTGGATGCAAGTTATTCATGGTAATCTGCCCCGGTAAGGCAAACCAACCTTCTCGAATGGGGACGGAGAACGTCAATCCAGCCCATCCATCTCCTTCAATTGAACCTCCCGTTCTTAATGTCATTGGTTTCCTAGACCGATGGTTTTTAGCATTAGACACAAGTTTTGTTATTCATGAAAGCTGTTGGTGTATTTCAGCTGACAGGTTTTCCGGGTACTACTCCGGCTGTTTGGCAGTGGGGGTGTGCGTAGTTAGCTCACTCCTATCTTCTCTCCTGCGCAAAAACGCAAGATCAAGCATCGAGTTTACCTAGGTTCAGGCCCCCTGATCGAGTAACAGCCCTAGTCCTGCTCAAGTTCCTTGCAACATGAGTATTGTCTACTTTCGGGAGTTTGATCGAGAAATCGATCCCTCTTTACAGACGTACCCCAACCCTTATATACTCGGGCTGGCCTGGGTCATAGAATATTGAATAGTGTGCATTAAATGATCCTGATCACTATAACCGTCCTATCACTGATCGCATGTCGAAGTTGCCATCCTGCAGCGCTCTCGCAGTGTCTGGGGGACAAGGAGGAAGTGACAGGGCGGGCGCCTACCCCCGCTCCCTTGTCACTGCACCTCATCACATGCACCTGTAGAAGCTACTGCGTAGCTGGCGCCATGGAGTGGCGGGGGTAATCATTTCGTCAGACCCACCCACTCCGTCAGACCAGTTCCGTCGCATTGAATGCACCAGATCCGGGACGATCCATGCTCATCCTTAGGGAGGAAGCTACTTCCCCCTTTCGCTCCGCACTTTTTGACAGCGGGGCTCTACCCCCTCCGACTAGTCTTGAATGCACCTGTCCTAACTGCGCCGCTCGCCGAGTTGCTCACTCTGGGCCCCTGGCTCCGGAGTCTGCTCGCCCACTTGCCTGCCATCGCGCCACGAGTCCTGATCGCTCAGCACCGGGGCCTGCTCGCCCGCCTGCTCGTCGGATCAACACATGGCCAAAGTAAACAACTTAACTAACTTTACTTGGAACCAGATCTTGATCCGTTTGGGCTCGATGTTGCTGAGTATGGGGCACTCCCGAATGGACTACTGGTCCCACATGACAGCGACACGGGGGTAATCATTCTGTTAGACCCCCACCCACTCCGTCAGACCAGTTCTGTCGCATTGAATGCACCAGATCTGGGACGATCCATGCTCATCCTTAGGGAAGAAGCTACTTCCCCCTTTCGCTCGGCACTTTTTGACAACATGGCTCTACACCCTCCGACTAGTCTTGAATGCACCTGTCCTGAGTGCGCCGCTCGCCTAGCTGCTCACTGGATCGACACGCGTACTGGGCGCCTGGCTCAGAGTTGGCTCGCCCACCTGCTCGCCATCGCGCCACGAGTCCTGATCGCTCGGCACCGGGGCCTGCTCGCCTGCCTACTCGCCGGATCGACACGTAGCCTGATTGCCCGGGGCCGGGGCCTGCTCGCCCGCCTGCTCGCCGGATCAACACATGGCCAAAGTAAACAACTTAACTAACTTTACTTGGAACCAGACCTTGATCCGTTTGGGCTCGATGTTGCTGAGTATGGGGCACTCCCGAATGGACTACTGTTCCCACATGACAGCGACACGGGGGCACACCCTGGTGTAGAATACACCGACAAAAGTAGAACCGCTATGCAATGCACACTGTAAGTAGACTACGCATCCTGAGACTAGGACTTTCTTTTCGATAGTGGCTCCTGGTAAAGCCACAGCATTAAAAGAAACTTCGGTTCCTCTCTTTTTATAAATTTTCAAACTGAATAAATGATATTTCCATTGAAGCTTTGTATGGTTGATTTGTGCTATACTGCCCTTGCTTGAACCCACCAATTGCAAAAAAACATGTGGGTGGTATGCAGCGGGTGGTGGACGCCTGGTCGATGGCGGTAGGATCTCCCACATTTATGGAGGCCAGAAATGGGGTAATGGTGCAAAGATGATCAATTGTTTCGAGGCTTGCATTAGGTATGCAAAAAGGTGGTTTCCTAATTGGTGGCTTCAGGATCTTAGATGGTGATCGAGATAGGGCAATGGTATGTAGCGGGTTGTTGCCTAGCCGGTGGTTGCAAAATCTCAAATGGTAATCAAGATAGGGCTATGGACACAAAGATGATCAATTGTTTCGAGGGTGGCTTCATATGAGAGACATGTGTGCCGGTGTGGCAACCCTTTATTGTCGATTGGATACAGAAATCGCACGCATAATATAAGACCAAATTAAAAAATCACAACACATGTATCTGCGAGAGTTTTTGAAATAATATTCTTCAATAATCCATTCCGACGTCTTGTACAGGGTCTTACCGATAGACTTTGGTAAATGCCTAAATGGGACGGGTCTTCATCCAAAAAGGAGGTCCATTCGGCATTTGGCATACTTTTGAGTGGTATATCACTTTAAAAAGTAGGGGAACTTGTCCGTTGGTTAATTGAATACGTTGTTTTTCCGCGCATGATATAGAACCAAAGTAGAATCTTCCTAGAAAAATCGGAGTGTAGAGAGACGGTGGCATCAGCAGCTGCAGCGAGGCCGCGAGGGGCGCCACCGCACTGGCACAGAGCACGCCACCGGCTGCCGGCCGCGGCGGGGGGCGCGTAGGACCAAAGAAGAAGAGAATCAATCGTCGTCTCCCCCCTCCCCCGTCCAGTCCCCCCGCCGCTATAAAAACCGCGCCTTTCTCTCTCCCCCGCTCGCGCCCAAAGTCCACACGGCAACGCCACCTCCCCGGCTTCTCCCCCGACTGTTACACCAACCGGGGAGCGCGAGGAACCGGTCCAAGAAACCGCGCGCTGCGCCCTACCTACATGGCGCAGCCGCAGAGGCGCGTGCTCCGCGTGGCGCCGCCGGGGTCGGCGGCAGCGGGCGCGGACGGGGAGGCGTTCCCGACGGTGCAGGCCGCCGTGGACGCGGTGCCGCTGGGCAACCAGGCCAGGACGGTCATCCGCCTCGCGCCGGGAGTGTACCGGGAGCCCGTCTACGTCGCCAAGACCAGGAACTTCATCACCCTCGCCGCCGCCTCCCCCGAGGCCACCGTCATCACCTGGGACAACACCGCCACCCGCATCAAGCACGCCCAGGTGTGCAAACGTTCCTCCGCCGCACGCCCACCACCTGCTCGACGGAATTGCTTGCCGCGTGCTGAATTGCTGGCAATGCCATGTGCTTTCGCTTAGCTAAGCACATGGGTCTGCACTGAGGCTGAGCTTAGCTGTTGTGCACTCATGGATCCACTTTGATGCTCGTGGGCTGTAACCCCTGCCCTAAATTGGGCCCTGTTCGATCGATCGGGCGATAGTGCTGGCTTTTGATTCCACGGTTTAGTTGCATACAACACTTGGGCAGTTTAAAGGTCGATCATATTGCTAGTTTCATGTTGTTTGCTAGTTTCATGTTGTTTTGAGATGACGCATTCCTTTTGATACAACCATGATATTATAATGTGTTAATGAGGCACAAATGGGTGATTTAAGCACATAGTAAGCTAAACAATCATATTCATATACATCTAGACAATAGACTGTGATAGGCGGAGAGAATTGTGTCCACCCAGTAACTTCGACTGTATAGTCCTGTTAAATTTTTTAGGTCTTCCTTTTGCAAATGGATAATTAAATTGCATGCAGCCCTTGGGTAGTTTGAAGGATGGATGCTTTCGTTCATCCCTTCCCATTGAGGCGTTGACACGAGAAGCAGCATAGCAGTGGGTCTTTATATATGTTTGATTTCAGTTTAGGTGTATCATGTGCCCCCTTGCGTGGCTACTTTCATGCTGTTTTGAGATGATTCACCCCATTCGATACATCTATGATATAATAGTGTATTAATGGAGGGAGGATTTAAGCAAATAGTAAGCTAAACAATCATATTCGTATACATCTAGACAGTAGATCGTGGAATGTTTATTACTGGGAGAAGGAAGAGCTAGGCAGAGAGAAGTTCATCCGCCCCTAACCCTAAGTTTGACAGTATAGTTCTGTTAAATGTTTTAGGTCTTCCTTTTGCATATGGATAATGAGCAATTCGCTCACGTAGCACTCCGAAGTTGCAAAAATTTCATCCATGTGTAAAGCATAGCAAGTGATTTTAGACATGGCTGGAATTTTTGCAACTTTGGAGTGCTACATGGGCAATTTTGTCATAGTTTAATGCTAAAATATCTCTCAATTTGACCAGTTGTGCCTCTTTCTCTTGTAAAGTCATCCAGGGTTATTGGGACAGGAACATTTGGCTGTGGAACATTTATTGTTGAAGGGGAGGATTTCATTGCTGAGAATATAACGTTTGAGAACTCAGCTCCCCAGGTACTGCTGGTTATTCACCTGTTCTTCTTGCATAAAGAGAATGTGATGGGTCAAGGAAGTTTATATATTCTGGATGTGATGCAGGGGTCTGGGCAGGCAGTAGCAGTCCGGGTAACAGCAGATAGATGTGCCTTCTACAATTGCCGCTTCCTTGGTTGGCAAGTATGTGTATTTGTCCATCACATGGTCAAATCAAGAATTCAGGGTGCTAGTCAACATTGTTTTTTTATTTTTTAAAGGAACATTAGTTTCTGTCGAGTTATGAGATTCTAACTTCCAGCCAAATATCATTCAGGACACATTGTATTTACATTACGGAAAACAATACTTAAGAGACTGTTATATTGAAGGCCATTGTGATTTCATCTTCGGTAACTCTATTGCCCTTTTGGAGCATTGCCATATCCATTGCAAAGCAGCAGGATATATTACTGCTCATAGCCGGAAATCCACTTCAGAATCTACTGGCTATGTATTCTTGAGGTGAGTTGTCATAGAAACAGACCTTCTCATAACGACTGATATTTTAGTTGTTTCATTGCTTTTATAAAAAGCTAGACATGTAGCTTGAGCATTTGATGTGCTATTTATTTTTCCCGTCTTGTTGTGATACTCAGGTGTATAATTACTGGAAACGGAGAAGCTGGATATATGTTCCTGGGTAGGCCATGGGGGCCCTTTGGGAGGGTTGTGTTTGCACATACTTTTATGGATCGCTGCATTAAGCCTGCTGGGTGGCATAATTGGGACAAATCTGAGAATGAAAGAACAGCTTGTTTTTATGAGTTCAGGTACTGAGATCACGAAAACTAGACTTTTCTCATCTGACTGATATCAACTTGACATGATCTTACACCATAAGGGAACTTTCATGTTTATCTTGCCACTTAGATCGATCAGACACAAAAAATATAGATTTATACTTCTGGAGTCATTCCGATTACAGTGTAATAAAAGAGTCTGGACTCTCCATCTGTTTTTATATAATATATGGTACATGGTATATGTTCCCATGAACCAACCATGCATATTGACTGTGCTATAATGCTAACCCTTGTATCTCTATTTTTTTCTGTAGATGCTCAGGGCCCGGTTTCCGCCCATCAAACCGAGTGGCTTGGTGTAGACAATTGCTTGATGTTGAAGCAGAACAGTTCCTTGCACACACTTTCATTGATCCGAACCTTGATAGGCCCTGGCTCGTCCAGATGATGGCTACAAGAATACCAGCCACAGCATAGTCTCTTCCCAGGATCCTAGTTCATGCCTCCCTCCTAGTCTATCTACTAAATAAATTTGGAGGATGTATTGTAAGTCTGTAACATTTGATCAGTTAGTACCCACATTAATGATAACGAGAGAAATATTTTGTTGCGAGCCTGTGACTGATTTGAGGACTACTCTGAAATACGGAAAGCGTATTATGTACGCTGTCATGAGTCAATGAGTGATGGAGTCATGTCTCTCTCTACTTTTCCATATGAAAATGCATTAACATAGACGAAATGTCACAATCCTTTGGACCTTTATTTTTCAGATGTGTAATGGTAATCTTGCATGATACATGTTGCAGGTTCGCAGTTAACTTCCGATATAGCTTATCTACGACCAGTAGGCACTCTTTCAGAAAGTTGTCTGCAAAATTAGAGGAGCAAGTTTGACCAAACTTGAAAGAAACGGATGATTTAAGGCTACATTTGATTGTTTATATTTAGGTTTAGTACAATTTGTTGTATTGAACTAAAAATATATGTAAAATATACACACTGATAATTTGAATCACCCACCATTCTAATGTTTAATGGCAGAGAAGGGTAAACCTACTCATGGTGGATGCCATGAGTAGATCCTTCTGTGTCAATGCCTTTTGTGCTCTAGTTTCTTTTCCCTGATGTCGATGCAAAATTTCTTCCGGTGTTAAATGGTTTTTGACTTCTAGGTGTTATTCTTCATCAGTTAATTACTTTGAATTTTAATCTGATTTGTTTGCTAGTTAACCGCCAAGATGCGACTTGAGAACTTTTAGATGAGTATTGGTCTCGATTATTGCCAAATTCTCCTATGTTTACATCACTATCGAATTTGTACACCATCTGTTCTCATCTATTTCTCTATTGCATAATAATCTCGCAGAAAGCACAAATCATATATATAGGTGATTCCATTGGAAATCCTTTGGTCCAACCAAGCGTCATGCAGGATTCTCATGAGACTCTACCGGGTGCATTTTGGATGATCCCATCCGTTCGTTCGCCTCTCATCCAACGCCGGAGATACATTTCTTTCTTTTTTTTGAAGAAAAAAAACCTTATTTTTCCTTGGATTTCCTTTAAAAGATACGAAAAGAACAATTTTGGGCAGGATTACGTGCCATGCCAATCTCTGGCACCTCGCCTTGATGATGAGAAAGCTGCAAGATAAGAGGAATAAGAATGCGATGCCCATGCTCCAACGAACACCCAAGATAGAGATTCCTTCCTTGCGAGACTCAAAGCAGATAAGATTACGACACGCATTTACACACCCACAGACAGGCGCCAGATAAGAAAGAAATTGGGCGATTTTCAGTCGACCTCACTTCGATGCTTGTTCATCATCTCACGGTTTTCAAGCTCGATATATATAATTGGACAACCAAAGATGGACAAGATCAAGCCGAGTTTTCTCCGTTGCAGTGGGGTTTTTTTCCTTGCCGCCTACGTGCTTGGCGTGGAACTTATTAGTGTGTTTTTTTGCCCCATTGACGATAATTTAGACATCTGGCCTAAAATTTATTTAAAAAACCAAAGATAAGATAAGAAAGAAAGAAATCCAAACGCAGTAGCAGGCAGGAGAGGTCGACCCGACCTCCACTGACAAGAAACCATCGGAGCCTTTCAAATTAAGCACCCACATTACTCATCAGCCCATCACACGCCACACCCTTCTCCGTTTCTTCCACCTTCTTAATTTCGAATTTCGCAGGGGGAATCAAAGCGACGTTCGAACAACGATCAGCGTGACACCTTAAAATTCTGCACCCCGAAGGCGGCGAAACCGTGGAGCTCGCTCTCTCGAAAGCGGCATTAAATTGTGTGGATATTTCTCTCGGTATAATAGCCCTCTCTTTGTCTCCTCCAGAATTTTTGGAGGAGATGGGACGAAAGCTACAGGAGCCTAACTCTATCGGTGGCATGGGCATGGCGAAGAAGACGGCGGAGGCGGCGCTGCTGCTGCTGCTGCTTCCGCCGCCGCCGCCGCCGCATGGGCTGGGTGCTGAGCTGATCCATGCCGTGGCCGCGTGGTGCGTGCCTGCCGATTAGCCGAGAGGAGGCGTGCGCCGTGCGCGCGGGCGCGGTGGCGATGGCGATGGCAACGTCTCGGCAGCGACCAAAACGTCCGCGTTGCGCCCGCCGGAGCCGTTAACGTCGCGCCCTCATTCTTGCCTCGACTCCATGGCTCCACGTGCGGGAGGAGTACGTCTCCATGCATTGGATTGCTCAATGCTCATGCGTAGAGTACAAGTGTACAACTTTTTACCCGCCTCCATGCCGATTAAGGATATAAACCACTGTCACAAACGTTTATTGGCTGTTCTCGCTAACTCACCTTCTCTGACTATTACTACATGTTACATGAAGATAAGCAAATAAGGAGATAAGTAAAAACAATATACAAATAACGTCAAAAAAAAGTTAAACCAGCACCATCAAAAAAACACCGGGCCTTCTAAGCCTATAGCGACTTGGAGGGTGCTTCGCGTCACCACTAGGGGTGGAAACGAGCCGAGCCGAGACGACCCTGGCTCAGCCGAGCTCGGTCAAAAACGAGCCGAGCCAGGCTCGGCTCGCCATTTTGGCAAGCCCCGGTAACACCTACGAGCCGAGCCGAGCCTGAGCCAAGCCACGAGCCAAAGGCGTTTCACGTTCAAAATATGACAACGAGCCGAGCCAGACCGAGCTAGCTTAGTCAGAAATGAGCCGAGCCGGCTCGCTATTTTCCCGAGCCCCAAAAGTGGGCTTGGCTCGAGCTCGGAAGCACCTCCGAGCCGAACCGAACCTGTTCGAGCCGAGCCCGAGCCGAGCCACGAGCCGCGAGCTATTTTTCCAACCCTAGTCACCACTAGTGGCTCCCACCACCGACACCGTCCCTTGTCGTCATCGTTGACGGTGCGGCAGCTGCGGCGACCCTGCTCCCTTACTTTCCTCCCTCTCTCTTCCTCCCTCTCTTTTCCTCTTCCCTCTCTTTCTCCTCTGAAGGGATCTAAGGCCTAGAGGGGGGGTGAATCAGACTATTTTAATTTTATTCGCTTGTTGAACTTGGTCAATTAGTCAAGTTAATCACCCAACTAGCGAATGAGCCCTACACAAGTCTAGTAGCGGAAGTAAACACAAGTGCGAATAATAAAGGAGACAAGAGGGCAAACTGATCTTTTTACCGAGTTCGGTGCAAGCACCTACTCTCGTTGAGGAAGCTCGCCACACAGGAAAGCCCGGGACCCTTTCGTCCCTAATCCTCAATCCACTAGAAGAAGTTCGTTCCCGAACACATCGGAAGGGAACTCCAACATGTACAAGAATCGGCAGCCTTCACACGCGAAGGATCCCGAAACACCCGACTTCACAGGCGAAGTCGACCTCGAGCACACCGAGGGTTTAGCACATCTCCGACGCACTGGAGAAGACGATGCACCGGCTACGCCTAGCCGATGACCACCACGTTGGTGGGTTTACTTGCGGTTCACGGGTCGATGACGATGAAGCTTGTGGTGGAGTTGAATCCCGGTGACAAGAAGTCCAAGAGCACAATACCGAAAGCACAACTAGATCACCACCTCTCCCACCATAGAGCTAGGCCAAGAACTCATGGGGAAGGTACAAGAATTTCGGGGATGACCGGAGGAGGCAAAATATGGTTTCTTCTTCTTCCTCTCTCCCTCTCCTTCTCAATCTCAATCTCTCATGTTGGATGGAGGATGAACTAGGGAAGAGCTCTTACTCTCTCAAAGCTAAGGAATGAACAAATGAGCTCTCTCCCATCTCTCCCACGAAATCCCACCTATTTATAGGGTTCAGGCTGGGCCAATGGACGGATGAGATTAACTTGGAACGAGATCAGACGGCTAGCAGTAAATCGACTTAGGCTGGAAGGTTTTATTGGATGCGTCCGACGGATTTATCGGAAGCCGTCCGATACTCCTCACTGTGCAACTCTGGATCTGGAAAAGCCGATGCCCACCATGTGTTCGATCGCGAGCGCAGCCGGCATCGGACGCGTCCTGATGACCTAGTCATGACAGGGTGCACCTAGATACTTTTCTTGTCTTGTCTTGTGTCGTGTCTTGTGTCTTGTCTTGTCTTGTCTTATGTCTTGTCTTGTCATGTCTAGTCTTGTCTTGTCTTGTCTCTTGTCTTGTCATGTCTTGTCTTGTCTTGTCTCTTGTCTTATCTTGTCTCTTGTCTTGTCATGTCTTGTCTTGTCTTGTGTCTTGTCTTGTCTTTGTCTTGTCATGTCATGTCTTGTCTTGTCTTGTCTTGTCTCTTGTCTTGTCTTGTCTTGTCTTGTCATGTCTTGTCTTATCTTGTCTTGTCGTGATCTTGTCTTGTCGTGATCTTATCGTGATCTTTGTCTTGTCTTGTCGTGATCTTGTTATGTCTTGTCGTGATCTTATCGTGATCTTTGTCTTGTCTTGTCGTGATCTTGTCGTGATCTTGTCATGTCTTGTCGTGATCTTGTCGTGATCTTGTCATGTCTTGTCATGATCTTGTCATGTCTTGTCGTGATCTTGTCGCTTGACGTAGATGTAGCAGGTTTCAGCAGGAACGAAGACTCACACAAAGAGTATAAGAGAAACTGTGAAACACAAGAGCTTTAATCTTGAAGTCCCTGTTGTCATCAATACCAAAACTTGATCTTACAATCTCCCCCTTTTTGGTAATTGATGACAACACCTGTAAGTCTTCTGCATAGCTAACTCAACAAGCAAATGTGTGTCTTGTGCAGTGGGTTAGTTCCATCAAGGGTGATACCAATTGAGATTACTTTACTTAAAATAACAATTAGGCATAAGATAAATTGAAGTACAATGCAATGCAAGACTAACACCTAGCTCGCAAGACTAACACCTAGCTCCCCCTAGATCATTGCCTATCAAGTGAGCAACACACATTTGTCATATTTTCCACTGTTCTACTCACTTTTCTCCCTATTGCTTGCCACTCATTTATTTTTCTCCCCCTTTGTCATCAATAACCACAAAGGGCAATCAACAAGCACATGAAAAGGAGACAATACTCAAGAGATTTGTAGATTATACAAGTTCTAATCATGCCAAGTTATCCACCACATTGCAAATTCAAGACTATTTCTAGATCAAATATCACAATACACAATAGAGGCTCATGTTTGAGTGATGTGTAAGTAGAATTAAGATCTAGAGTCGGATGTAGAGGAATCAAAGCCAATGAGTATCTAGTAAGCTCATGCACTAGGAGAGGTCTCTTGATGCAAACTAGCACCTAGTACAAGCATGTTCAAATATGCACAAGTGCTACACCAAGTCAAAGAGTTGAATCTAAAAAAAAATTTCTTTTAAGTTCCATGTCTCAAAACCGTAGGCGACATCGCTTCAAACATTACTTTGAAGGATTCAGTGTCTTGGTCATCCAAAGCTCCCCCTAAGTTCATGCCTAGTGCAATGGCAAGCTGTCTCAGCTGGGAAGACATTGGTGAGAACAAGGATGGCCTTTTGGCCTTACTTTTGCCTCTCTTTTTTTTTGCACATTTTTAGATTGCTCAACATTTTCATAACAAAGGTGCTCATATCTAGTCAAGATATTAAACAAGATACACAATGAATAGCAAGACTAGAACTAGAAGCACTAGGTCATTCTCATAGAGATGAGCTATAAAAGATATCCATGGCTTTAACACATCTAACACTCACTCCATGTGAAGAATTATTACCATGTGTTAATTAGAGCACCTATTGAGCACGATGACAGTCAATTTGAGATTTAGCTATCAAGTGCAATTGGAGATGCATTGAACAAAGTATGAATCAAGTAGAATTTGCAAAGCTCCAAGATTGTCTCAATTTCATATGATTGTGCCAGGTTCACACACAACAGCCCCACGACCAACTCAGGCGATATTTGACCTATCTAGTATGTTCAGTTCATTTCTTAACTTACAAAAGCGTGTCTCATCTGGTGGCTTGGTGAAGATATCAGCAAGCTGGTCCTCCGTACGCACAGATCCAATCACGATGTCGCCCTTCATCACATGATCCCGAAGGAAGTGATGTCGGACGTCAATGTGTTTGGTGCGCGAGTGTTGAACCGGGTTGCTAGCTATCTTCACAGCACTCTCATTATCACACAGAAGAGGCACGTGGTCAAGTTTTACGCCAAGGTCAAATAAGGATTGTGTCAGGAATAGAATTTGCGCACAGCTACTCCCTGCCGCTATATACTCAGCCTCAGCAGTAGATAGCGCCACGGAGTTCTGTTTCTTTGATACCCACGACACCAGACATCTACCAAGTAGGTGACGAAGCTTCAAGTGCTTTTACGATCAATCTTGCATCCGCGAATCTGAGTCGAATAGCCAAGGAGCTCAAACCGCGCACCCTTAGGGAACCAGAGACCTATGCTAGGAGTGAATTTTAGATATCTGAAAATCCTTTTGACAGCTTTCAAATGCATTTCTCTAGGGGAGGCCTGGTATCTAGCGCACATGCACACACTAAACATGATATCCGGCCTAAATGCTGTTAAGTAAAGTAATGCACCTATCATTGAACGGTAAAGCTTGGGATCCACAGGGTTACCTTCTATGTCGAGGTCGAGGTGGCCGTTTGTAGCCATTGGGGTCCGAATTGGCTTGCATCCGTCCATGTCGAAGCGCTTCAGGAGATCCAGAGTGTACTTCTCTTGGCTTATAAACACCCCAGTCTTTAGTTGCTTGATTTGAAAGCCCAAGAAGAAGTTCAACTCACCCATCATTGACATTTCAAACTCAGCTGCCATCATCTCACTGAACTCTTGCACCATCTTGCTACTTGAGCTCCCAAATATGATGTCATCGACGTAGACTTGGCACAAGAACAAGTGTCCATCATCCACCTTGGTGAAGAGAGTAGAGTCTACTCGTCCAACACTGAAGCCCTTGGAGATGAGGAAGTCTCTAAGTCTTTCATACCAAGCCCTGGGAGCTTGCTTGAGCCCATACAGAGCCTTCGATAGCTTGAACACATGGTTAGAGTATTTTAGATCCTCAAACCCAGGAGGTTGCTCAACATACACCAGCTCCTCGATGTAACCATTCAAGAAGGCACTCTTTACGTCCATCTGCTTAAGTGTGATGTTGTGACATGTAGAGAACGCCAAAAGCAGCCTAATTGCATCATGTCTGGCCACAGGAGCATAAGTATCTCCACAGTCCACACCCTCAATCTGTGTGAAGCCTTGAGTCACAAGTCTTGCCTTGTTCCTGACAATCACTCCAAACTCATCTGTCTTGTTCTTGAAGACCCATTTGGTGCCAATCACATTGCAATCCTTGGGTCGCTCCACTAGTGTCCAGACTTGATTCCTTTTAAAATTGGTCAGCTCCTCATGCATGGCATTTATCCAATCAGGATCAGCCAATGCCTCTTCCACCTTCTTTGGCTCCAAGTCAGACACAAAAGCATAATGCTCACAGAAGTTAGCCATGCCACTGACCTCACTGAACCTAGCTGTTCTTGACCTTGTTTGCACACCTTGAGTTAGCTCCCCAATCACTTGATCAGATGGATGATCACGAGCAATTGAATGATGGGTTCTAATCAACTGAGAAGGTTGTCCACTTGACTGCTCCACTGACTCTCCATCTTGCTCATCAGCTGTCTCTGTCTTTGAAGATGGTTCCTCACTTGAGCTGTCTTGAGGCACAGCTCCCCCTGAGTCTGGCACAAGCTCAGGTGTGAGCGGTGGTGTAACTATCTCACTCACCCTAGGAGCTTCCATTGGCCTCACATCTTCAGGTTGCATTTCTCCCATTGCTCTTGCCAATTGATCTCCATCAACATCATCCAGATTGTCATGCCGACCTTGGCTCCCATTTGTTTCATCAAACTTCACATCACAAGTTTCTCAATCATCCACTTCCTTCATTGAATACCACAGAGGAAGTCCCTCTGGAGGAGTATCCTAGGAGAATCCCTGTGTCCACCCTGCTTTGGAATTTGCCCAAGTGCTCCCTCTTCTTTTTGATATAAACCTTGCATCCAAATACCCTAAAGTAGGAGACATTGGGTCGTCTTCCCACAAGCAGCTCATAAGAGGTCTTCTTGAGAAGCTTGTGAATATACAGCCTGTTGATGCAATGACAGGCTGTGTTGATTGCCTCAGCTCAGAACACTTCAGAGGTTCCAAACTCATTGAGCATTGTTCTTGCCATCTCGATGAGTGTCCTGTTTTTCCTCTCAACCACACCATTCTGCTCAGGTGTGTATGTGGCTGAGAACTGATGATCAACTCCTAACTCATCATAAAACAACTCAATAGAGGTGTTAGTGAATTCAGTTCCATTGTCACTTCTCACCTTTTTGAGGGTACAATCAAAAATGTTTTGGGCTTTCTTTACAAACTTTTTAAAAGTATCCCCAGTTGGGGTTTTGTCAGGTAAAAAGAAAACCCAAGTGTATCGAGAGAAGTCATCAACAATGACCAAGCAATAGAGATTTCCCCTGATACTCACATATTTTGTTGGCCCGAAAAGATCCATGTGTAAAAGCTCGAGAGGTCGAGATGTAGACATGACATTCTTGGCAGGATGTGAGCTTGCCACTTGCTTGCCGGCCTGACAGGCGCTGCAAAGCTTGTCTTTCTCAAATGTCACATCTTGCACCCCAAGAACTAGCTCGTTTTTGAAAAGTTTCTTCAAATTAGCCATGCCCACATGCCCAAGACGCCTATGCCAAAGCCAACCAAGAGAGACTTTGGCAACAAGGCAAGTCGAGATGGATGCGGCAGACTCATTAAAGTTCACAAGAAACAAGTTTTCAAAACGAAAGCCTTTGAACACAGTTTTCTCATTTTTATCCAAGACCACCATTCCCTCAGACGAGAAGTTGCAATGGAACCCCAAATCGCATACTTGGGCAACAGAGAGAAGATTATAATTTAAAATCTTAACAAGTAACACATTATCAATTGAAAGATCTGAAGAAATTGCTACCTTCCCTGTGCCAAGCACCTTGCTCTTACTTCCATCTCCAAAAGTGACTTTAGGGGAGATGTTGTTGCCTTCCTCCCCTATTGAGGTGAACAACCGGGAGTTGCCGGTCATGTGTTGAGTGCACCCACTATCGATGATCCAATGGCACCCACCACTCCGGTAGTTCACCTGCATTAAGAAGAAATCACTTTTGTGACTCAGGGACCCACACAGGAGATCCCCGAGGGTTAGCCTTCAAACCAAACGCAACAGGAGTAAATCGATCAATCAAAGACTTAGGCACCCAAACATGTGCCTTATGCTCATTCTCAGCCCTCAAATCAGCATATCTAGCAACCACCTTACCCTTGTCATTCATCCTAAGCAAGTAGCGATCATACAACTCAGCATGAGCTCTTGGAAGCTTGGGTTGGGTGTGCTTGGGGGTGTTCCTGTTTTGGTTCCTAGGTGGAGCTTGTCTAGCACAGTTTTGTCTAGGAGAACCATTCCAGAACATTTGTGGATGAGCTAACCAGGTGGGAAACATGGGAGCTTGCCAGTTGTTGTAATGCATGGGAGGACCATTTCTATTGTTGTACCTAGGAGCGTATTGCCAAGCATATTGATTTCTAAGTTTCCATGTGGAGTTATAGTGCCTAGAAGATCCTTGCCATGTGTTGTGCTCATTGTGCTTGCTAGGAGCGTTGTTTCTAGTGTTCACATTTTTAGGCCCAATGTTGTTACTCTTGGTTTGGGCATGAGAGGAGTTTTGCTTCTTGGAAGGTGCTTGAGAACCTTTCTTTTTCTTTCCCTTAGGATCAGGGGTGAAACCCAAGCCGCCCTTATGGGTCGGTTTCCTTTGTTTCTCAAGCATCTTGTTCAAAGCAACACTACCCTCATAGCACTTGCCAAGACCCTTGTCAAATTTCTCAAGCTTGGCCTTGAGTTCAGCATTTTCAATAGCAAGTTCTCTAGCAGCTAGTGCAAATTTACATGTATCAGGAGTGCACTCAACAGCTACATTAGAGGAACCACTTGAGCTAGATGCAATCATGAAACATTTAGCACATGTTTCAACAATAGGAGCAACAATGCTAGCAGTAGAAGCAATCATGGCACATTCAGAAGAGAGATCATTGCTAGCAGCAGCTAATGTGATCGCAGGTGTAACAGTGCCAGTGAAAGGTGTAATGACAGGAGGCACAATTAAAGCTGGAGCAACATTCAAATCACTGGAAGAAGATGCAATAGGCAAGGCATCAACAGAAGCAGTCTTAGCAACAAGTGATTCATTTTTAGCCCTAAGCTCATAAATGGTTGCTAACAGATCCTTTTCATTTTCATTCTTTGCCCTACGCTCTTCATCTAGAACATTTAGCTTCCTAGTCATGCTAACGTTATCACCATGTAAGATATCATACTCAGTCTCAAGAGAGTTATGCTTAGCAATTAAAGAATTTAAAGACTCTTGAAGAGTTTTAGCTCTCAAGATTTCACTCTGCACAATGTCAACCAATTTGAGCACATGCTCCCTAGTTGTCTCATCATCCCAGTCAATATCAGAGTCAGAGTCAAAGTTTGATACCTCAGTGGAGGGTCGTGCCATCAAGCACTTCGGTGAGATAGCTGGTGGTGATGAAGCCTTTGGTGTAGAAGTAGTGGAGGAAGCAGACTCATCCCCATCAGAATACCATACTTGTTCTTGTGATTCTGGGATGACCACCAAGCATTTTGCGGGGAAGGGATGGGCGGCGGTGTCATTTCAACAATTGCCATGGTGGCAAGTCCTTGACCATTCTCCTCATCCTCGGAGGCGGTGTGTCTTTGGAGCTCTCATCTGTGGCCCACTCTCCAAAGAATGCCAGCTTCTTTCCTTGCTTGGTGGTGCCCTTGAACTCGGTCTTCTTCCAGCTTCTCTTGCTATCCTTGTCCTTGTGCTTCCTCTCCTTGTTCTTTGGCTTGTCATCATCACTATCTTGCTTGGCCCTCTCATATTTGAGTTTATCCTTTCGAGGGCACATGGAAGCAATGTGACCCTTCTCATGACACTCAAAGCACCGGTAGCTAGAGTGTGGGTTCTTGCCTGGCTTCCTCAAGCCGTAGCGTCTCCCAATCATGGCCACAATCTCCTCAGCAGCTTCACTTGGAAAGAAGCTTGTTCCTTCTTGAGTTTTGGATGAGGAAGACTTGTCACTTGGCTTGTGTCCAGTTGCCTTGAGTGCTATGACCTTGTTCTTCTCAGGGACAGGAGTAGTTGTGGGCTCGATGATGAGCATCTCATGAGCCCTTAGCTTGCTCAAGAAGGCAGTTGGAGTCATCTTGTCCACATCGCCACTGTTGGACATGTAGGTGATGATGTCGCGGTACTCTTGCCTTAGCAGTATCCGCATCATCTTCCTGCACACATCAATATCTGGCATAGAGAGTCCGAGCCCCTTGAGCTCATTGATTATGGGGTTAAGTCGAGTATACATATCATTGGCATTTTCATTTGGAAGCATCTCAAAGCGATCAAATTTCTCCTTAACCACCACTAATCTACCCTCCTTGACAGAAGCGGTTCCCTCATGAATTTCTATGAGTGTGGTCCAGATGTCATGTGCAAATGCAAGATTACTAACCCTCTCAAACACCTCCATACTCAAGCCAGTGAACAAAACATTTTTAGCCTTAGCGTCATTAGCAGAAAGTTTCTTTTGTTCAGGTGTGAGAGGTACACCTTCAGTGTGTGTGATAACAATGCCATTCTCAACGGCATCCTAAATGTCCGGGCCCATAGACCGAAGATATGTGGTCATGCGAATTTTTCAAAATGCAAAGTGTGACCCACTAAACAATGGAACCCTATTAGCAGCAACGCTATCCCCTTCGGCCATCTCTAAGCGGTTAAGCAAATTCTAGAGATCCTATGCTCTGATACCAATTGAATGGATCTAAGGCCGAGAGGGGGGGTGAATCGGACTATTTTAATTTTATTCGCTTGTTGAACTTGGTCAATTAGTCAAGTTAATCACCCAACTAGCGAATGAGCCCTACACAAGTCTAGTAGCGGAAGTAAACACAAGTGCGAATAATAAAGGAGACAAGAGGGCAAACCGATCTTTTTACCGAGTTCGGTGCAAGCACCTACTCTCGTTGAGGAAGCTCGCCACACAGGAAAGCCCGGGACCCTTTCGTCCCTAATCCTCAATCCACTAGAAGAAGTTCGTTCCCGAACACATCGGAAGGGAACTCCAGCTTGTACAAGAATCGGCAGCCTTCACACGCGAAGGACCCCGAAACACCCGACTTCACAGGCGAAGTCGACCTCGAGCACACCGAGGGTTTAGCACATCTCCGGCCTTTGGAGAAGGCGATGCACCGGCTACGCCTAGCCGATGACCACCACGTTGGTGGGTTTGCTTGCGGTTCACGGGTCGATGACGATGAAGCTTGTGGTGGAGTTGAATCCCGGTGACAAGAAGTCCAAGAGCACAATACCGGAAGCACAACTAGATCACCACCTCTCCCACCATAGAGCTAGGCCAAGAACTCATGGGGAAGGTACAAGAATTTCGGGGATGACCGGAGGAGGCAAAATATGGTTTCTTCTTCTTCCTCTCTCCCTCTCCCTCTCAATCTCAATCTCTCATGTTGGATGGAGGATGAACTAGGGAGGAGCTCTTACTCTCTCAAAGCTAAGGAATGAACAAATGAGCTCTCTCCCATCTCTGACACGAAATCCCACCTATTTATAGGGTTCAGGCTGGGCCAATGGACGGATGAGATTAACTTGGAACGAGATCAGACGGCTAGCAGTAAATCGACTTAGGCTGGAAGGTTTTATCGGATGCGTCCGACGGATTTATCGGAAGCCGTCCGATACTCCTCACTGTGCAACTCTGGATCTGGAAAAGCCGATGCCCACCATGTGTTCGATCGCGAGCGCAGCCGGCATCGGACGCGTCCTGATGACCTAGTCATGACAGGGTGCACCTAGATACTTTTCTTGTCTTGTCTTGTGTCGTGTCTTGTGTCTTGTCTTGTCTTGTCTTATGTCTTGTCTTGTCATGTCTAGTCTTGTCTTGTCTTGTCTCTTGTCTTGTCATGTCTTGTCTTGTCTCTTGTCTTGTCTTATCTCTTGTCTTGTCATGTCTTGTCTCTTGTCTTATCTTTGTCTTGTCTTGTCTTGTCTCTTGTCTTGTCTTGTCTTGTCATGTCTTGTCGTGATCTTGTCATGTCTTATCTTATCTTGTCTTGTCGTGATCTTGTCTTGTCGTGATCTTATCGTGATCTTTGTCTTGTCTTGTCGTGATCTTGTCATGTCTTGTCGTGATCTTATCGTGATCTTTGTCTAGTCTTGTCGTGATCTTGTCGTGATCTTGTCATGTCTTGTCTTGATCTTGTCATGTCTTGTCATGATCTTGTCGCTTGACGTAGATATAGCAGGCTTGAGCAGGAACGAAGACTCACACAAAGAGTATAAGAGAAACTGTGAAACACAAGAGCTTTAATCTTGAAGTCCCTGTTGTTATCAATACCAAAACTTGATCTTACATCCTCTCCATAGACCCACAGGCCGTTATGTTGTCGTAGCAGAGGCGACAACCAGCGAGTTGGCCTCTCTCTCCTCGCTTCCATGCCTCACAGTGGTTGGAGCTCCTTTGCTCCCGTTAATCGCAGTGGTTGGCAGAGCTAGGGTTAGTCCAATGGCGCCATAAGAGGTTATATTCTTTCGCTCGAAAGTCAAAAGCTCTTGGAGGTACGTGGAAGGTCCGACGATCAAGGGATGAGGTGTTTCTCCTTTCTCTTCCAATGAAATCCAGTGTGGACCTAGATCCATTGCTATTTGTGGTTGAGTCACCGTATTTGGCAATGGTGGTGCCAAGAATGCTGGGTTCAACGACATCTCTCCTCCTTGGGGTGGTCGTTGGGGTTGGCCATATTCCAGCGGCGACGACCGATGTCAATGATGGGACACAAGTTGAACCATCATCGTCGTCCCCCTCCGTTGTAGCAGTGGCGTCCATTCTTCATGGAAGCCTGCAATGGCATCGTTGCCCTCCCCCTCAGTAACCTACAATGGCGTCATCATCCCTTCCTTTAGGGATGGCTGGGTTGGAGATCCATATCTGACTATTTTAATGTCTTGCCTGCTTGTCGCCATAGGTGTGCCGACTGAAGCATCATCATTGTCCCTCCTCCCCATGATAGCGATGTCCATTCTTCTTCTTGGAAGCGCTAGTGCTACGGCAGTCTCAATGGCCGGTCATATCGATGGCAACAGCTTTGTTGTCAAATATGCATTAGTTGAAGCATTGTCGTCGTACTCCCCTTGTCAATGGTGTTTGTTCTTCTTCTTGGTGGCCTTCTGTGGCAATAATGTCATCGATGTAATCTCTCCTGTAAGTTCAACGTAGCCTTCATGTGACTTTGGTGATTAATAACAAATACTATTTGATCTTTATTTAGTGCTTAACAAATGACAAACCTCCGTTGTAGCAGCAACGTCCATTCTTTATGGAAGCCTGCAATGGCATCGTTGCCCTCCCCCTCAGTAACCTACATTGGCGTCATCATCCCTTCCTTTGGGGATGGCTGAGTTGGGGACCCATATCTGACTAGTTTTAATGGCTTGCCTGCTTGTTGCCATAGGTGTGCCGATTGAAACATCATCATTGTCCCTCCTCCCCATGATAGCGATGTCCATTCTTCTTCTTGGAAGCGCTAGTGCTACGGCAGTCTCAATGGCCGGTCATATCGGTGGCAACGGCGTTGTTGTCAAATATGCATTAGTTGAAGCATTGTCGTCGTACTCCCCTTGTCGATGGTGTTTGTTCTTCTTCTTGGTGGCCTTCTGTGGCAATAATGTCATCGGTGTTATCTCCCCTGTAAATTCAACGTAACCTTCATGTGACTTTGGTGATTAATAACAAATACTATTTGATCTTTATTTAGTGCTTAACAAATGACAAACCTCTAGTATGATATATATTGCTATGAGACCGACATGTTCATTGCCAAGTTTATTTTAGTCTCATTTTATTTAGAGAAAATCTTATATATCAAGTGAACAAACTAATCATCCATTGCAAAGGTGCATGCGTATTTAGATAAATTTGGTAAATAGTATGAGACTAACATTATTATTAATCTTCTTAAGCCTTACACATGCAAATGGGATGAATATGAAACATTGATGTATGTAATTTGGCATTTCTCTCATGTTTATCCTCATGGATAGCTTCTAATTTACAATGAATTAATTTGTGTACATTGCTCGATATCATATCTATTTGTGCATAATTATCTTGTAAACTTGAGAAATGTTCATATTGCCCTATTCATATAATGCTGGATAATCCATGAGGCAATCTAGTAGGAAGACCCATGCCCCTAAACGATGCCTATAGAAAGGTAACAACACCCATGTATGTCAACATCATTAAATCCGATTTAAAAAAGAAAGAAATAAGATTTCTCTTGGTATCAGTACTTCAACTCTGATTCAATACCTGCTGCCGTTGCAGTGCTCGCCACCATATGTCAATGCTCGACCGCCATTGGAGCCAACATCAGTAAAAAAATGGAGTGCATTGAGTAGAAGCCACCGTAATGCCATTGTTATCAATGACTTAAGTGATTTGGTGACATTTGTCCTTGGATGAATTTTCTGTCCTTGGATGAATTTGTGTTACTGTCAGAGCCGAGAACCACCATCCTATAATTCTAGAGCAATTGATCTATAATTCTAGATCCAGGCGTTTCCATTCACTACCAACTATACCTGCATCAGATATGGCGACCCTGGTTAAGACGACAGCACACTCATAAAGGACACCACCAAAGCTTTATGCTTCCATCACGACCTGAGGTGCAGAGATGCAACAAGCACCTTATGAAAGAAACATGACTAAAGGAAGAGTTGAACAAACCAAGCGGATGCTCCTAAATTATGGAGATCCTCACCGAAGGTCATCCAATCATCCTCGTCCCGACACCAAAAAGGACACCAAAGTCATGAGGTGTATCTGGATCTAGATCTAAGGTATTGTGCTAGGGGTTAGAGGAGGAGGAAGAAGAGGGGAACACTACAGGAAATATCAACTGACTCGACGGCCAAAACCATCGAGAATGCATTCAAAGCAGTCGGGACAACTTACTCTTGACTGCCAGCCGTCGAGACAAGGTCGTCGAGTTAGCTTAGTCGAGATAGCAACAATGACATAGCCATCGAGTGCAGCTGAAGTGGGCCCCAGCCAGATCTGTGCGGTAGAGCTGACCTTACTTTCGATGGCCACCCCGCCACCTTGCGGTCGTCCAATTGCTGCTGCTCCTAGCAGTAGTAGTTGCACCTTCATACCCAAAATTCCCACAATTCACATATCCCCCCAATATCGCACATATGCGACCACAATTGTACATTCACACATATATTTGCAAAGAGAACGACACACATAAAAAACAATGAAACGAGATTGGTCACAGTGTAGTCGTCGAGAGAGGTGTCTCCGAGGGGACTCTGTGCCCAGCCTCTCTCGACGGCCAAGCATGGACAGTCAACACAGAGGTGGCGTATGGGAGTCATTGGGCAACGCCTCTCTCGGTGACTTAGCCATCGAGAGAGGTGTCACTGAGGGGACATTGTGGCCAAACTTTCTCGACAACTATATTCAACTAGGCCGTCGAGAGCAAACACACTCGAGGGCTTTTTTTTTTACCACCCTCGGGATAGCAACTCTATCTCGACTGTTTTGTGCAATTTTCTTCGGCCACTCGATTGTCAACACATCATATTTGACTTTTTAAGAATATAAAACATCAAAATTGCTGTTGTTATGCATGTCATGTTGGGTTATACATCAAATAACATCACCTAAAAAAAGATTTTTTTTTTCCCCCGAAACATCCAATGTGTTGACCATCCTAAAAGTGGATGATTTCCGAATAATCTCTAGGTTATCGTAACATGCTGTATGTTTTAGGATATTCATATACATGAAGTTTTAAATTGAGATATTAAACAACAAATCTAATTAATGGTTTTTCCTGATTTTATAAATATTAACTGTATAATAGTGGAATTTACAAGTGTAATAACAGACTATTAAGATATATTCTATCGACGGCCTATGGATAAGCCGTCGACAAATGTCAGGTACTCTCTCGATGGCTGCACGGCAAGTCATCGAGACATATTGACGCGATAGGCGGTGCAATACTCACGACGATGTGAAACTTACCCATCGAGATATAAGTATGTGTCTCAGTGGTTTTATCTCGGCCATTGAGACAAGAAATCAACTCTTGATGGTTTGTTGCTGATCGTCTAGACATACATAGGCACTCCACACTATTGTCATTTCTTGTAGTGGAAAGGAAAGGGAAGTATAACAGAGCTAGTGATTACTTTCCAAAGAGGAGCGGAGTAGAATGTTAAGTTTTCTTAAAACCGGGTGTTGAATATGATTCTAAAGAGGAGCGGAATAGAATCTAAAACTGCCCTAGAACCGGTGCTGAAAATGAAAAGAAAAGCATCATAAGTCCACATTCAGCAGTGTGGTATTCTCGTTTGAGAACACAACTATTTTTTTGTTTTCTGATATAACAATGTGATAATAAATTCGTGGGAGAAGCTGTGGGGCTTTGTACAGGCGGTGTTAGCCAGGTACTACGGAATGACTCTCATGGTTAAGAAAGATTTGCTATTTCATCCCATCATAGATAATTTATAACACCCTAACTCAAATTTACATAGAGCCTAAACCCACGTATGGGATTGACCCCACACATTTATGGCATCATTGTTAGACTTTCACCTCACAAAAGTGTTATCGTTGGGTGTGATGTTTGGGTCCATGTCATTATATGTTTATGGTACTATTCCACCAAGCAATTCACATGGGTCACACGGGCTCGCTTCACAACAGGCCATGTGTGGTATAATTGTGGTCAAGACATTGATATGTTTTCCAAAATAAAACTTTTACCACTAATAACTAATACAACTTATTTGGAAAACACATTAAAACTATAATATTATAAAAGTACTTTTTGATATAAATCTACACATGTATAGATTCAAGTATACGTGCGCCATGGATTAGATGTTCGATGCGGTGGGGACCATCCAATGGGGTACATGACATTATGTTAAAGAAAATAGGGAAATTTGAAAAATAACTGTTAAAGTTAGAGAAAACCATTGATGAAACTTGACAATATGCAGATGAAAACATGGCTGAAAACTGTTGAAAGTTGAATAATTTATGTTGAAACTCAGGGGACTACCTATTAAACCTGAAAAAGGACAAATTAAACTTTAGTAACTACTGATCAATTTTGACAATATCAATTAAGTATGAATGAAATTTTGCTAAACGACTGATGAAATTGAAAGAAGGACCAATGAAACTCAGCTAAACTACCGATGAAGCTTGAGCGAGCACTGAAATTTTGTCAAAATGACCGATGAAGCTTGAAAAATGACCAAGAAACTTGAAGAAGTACTAATAAACTTGGCTAAACTACTAATAAAACCTCATGTCCTCTTTTGTTCAAAATACACCCCATGCAAAATAAAAAGTCTCACAACAACAAAACCAGGTTTCTTAAACAACCGAAGTTTCCCACACACATGGTTGAATTTTCATGGTGAAAACAGGGATGAACCTTCTCCTAGGTATCTTCTTCTCTAGATCCCCTGTGTCATGCTTATCGGATCTGGACACCATACTTGCTCGCTGTTGTTGCTGGTGAGAGGGGGTAAAGAGAGAAGAGATGAGGAATAGAGAGAGGAAGAAAGATGGAAATAGGAAAAAAAGAGGAGGTGTCACGGTGATGTCAACCGCCGGCGTGCCCGCTCCGGCGAGCGCATCTACTGGAGAGTACTGAGGAGCACAGTAGAGAGCCAGCAAGTCGCACAGCAGAGAGTAGCAAGGAGCACAACAGCAGAGAGTAGCAAGGAGCACAACAGAGAGCAACGAGTGATGGATGGCCGTGCAGGCGATGGTCCGCGGCATCTGAACTAATCAGATGCCCGATCGTGAGATTTTCTGTTGAAGTGTTCCTTAAACAAAAAAGGGATATGCTACTATGCAGTGCAGACGTCTGCATTTTAGTATTTTTTGTATGCGCAACATGCAACAATAATTTTTTCACGTGGTTCCTCACGCAACAGTCCCTCCTCTTCTGCCAACAGATTTTTTTTCCACCATCTTAAAACGCTTCTTCCAATGAATGAAAGATGGAAAGCCAGTACAAATTTATTGAAACTTTTAGCGTCCGCACGATTTTTCGTAATTTGCACGGAGGACGACGATCGCCGGCAACACCACATACAACAAAACATGCAAACAACCCTCGCGATAAAAGTTTCACCTCCTTACAATATTTTTTCCAATAAATGAAAATATGGAAAAACAGTAGAACTTATTGAAAGTTTTAGCGTCTGCATGAAATCGTAAATTTTAGACGCCTACGAAATAGCAATAGCGTAAACAAAAATCTATACTTTAAGTATTTGCCTTTTATTCTATAGCCTGTTGTCATAGATATTTGGTTGCATTATGTTGAACCTCTATGGGGGTAGTAAAGAATGGATGGGATGAGTTTGCTTGGTTGGCTACATAAATTATTCGGAAACGCTTGAGGCCGGAGGGCCGGCGCGTCCGGCCTCGCGCGCGCCGTGCGCGAAACGCGCAGGGGATACACTGTGCCGGCATGCAGGTTGGTCCCACAGATTTTTTCTTTTGGTGACTATAATTTTTTACTGGGTGCTCTAATTCACAATCGTTTGCACCAACGTGTTCCTTATATTTTTCTGAACAAAACAAGATATATGTTGCCATATAACTCTTCAAACTTGCCTGGTGAAACTTGGGTTTCGCCTACTGAAACTTGGATTTCATATTCGTTAAACTTGCCGAACTGTCAAGTTTCATCAGGTCTAATGCAAGTTTCATCAAGTTTCAACAGATCTCATACAAGTTTCTTCAAGTTTCATCAGCTCAATTCAAGTTTCAACAGGTTTCATCCAAGTTTTATCAGGTTACATCGAAGTTTCATCCAAGTTTCATCAGATTTCATCAGCACAAGGCCAAGTTTCATCAGCACATGGCCAAATTTCGCTAGTATAGATGTAAGTTTCATAAGTGCCTTCTCCTAGTTTCACATAAAAAATTGAAAAAGTGAAAAAAAATAAAATAAAAATTTAAAAGTATTTAAAATGGGTTGCTCTCGATTTTAGAAGAATTATGAAATTTATTCCACGCATTTTGAACACCGTTTGAATTTTATACAAAAATCAAAAGTTTAATTGAAAATTTAATCAACTGCAGCTAACAAGCGCTCATACTGATCTGATCATGCGGGGCGTGCGGGCGCGTTGGATGCGCGTGGTGCCGGACGATCGGACGGACGGCGTCCGTCCGGACGTCCGACGCCTGGCGCTCGCCTAAATTATTTGATCTTCGAATATTTCTGTATGTGCCACGTGGTTCAGCTGGATTTAATGGAACAAAATGGTATATCATGTCATATAGAACATTCATTATTCATCATGCCATAAGAACTTTGGGTTTTCAATTTAGATAGATTTAAGTTTCAAGTGTCAACCAAGCCACTTCGACCAACCACTTAAAGTTGAATTGCACGTACTTCAGATATTAAATATCTGTGACCAAAGAGAGTATATAATATCGTATTATTCATGCATCTTTGACTGTATTAATTGGAACTCTCAAATATATAAACTGAAGAATTCCTAAAACAAAAAAATCTGTAGATTGAAGTACGGAAAGCGTCTGCACTTTACCTATTTACAATTTATATTATCGCCTTTTTGCCATAGATATATAGACATTTGGTTGCATACACTAAACTGAACCATTGGATGGGATGATACATAGTTTGCTAAGTTGGCTAGATAAAATAATACAAGATGTTATTTGATCTTCAAATAGTTTCCTATGTGCCACGCGGTTCAGCCGAATTTAATGGAACAAAATGGTGCATCCTGTCATAAGAATATTCTCCCAAGTTGTATCCTATAACAATCCAATATAAGATGATTCAATTCTCTCGGAGCTAAATATATATGAACAGAGACACATCCTGTACCATCCATACAAATTTTTAGTTTGGCAAATCCTCTGCTTGTCCTGCACAAACTGTGGGATGCAGTGAACGAGCAGATGAACAGAACCCAACGTGTCAGGCGGGCCCCTCGACGCGCCGCCGCGCCGGCGCGTCGGGGATCCTGCGCACGGCGGCCATGGCCGACACGTCGACGGCACTGTGGCTGACGCAGCCCGTCAGCAACCCTACCGGCCGGTCCCGGTGCTGCCTCGCGGCCGCCGCGCCGCCGCCGGCGCGGCCGCTGGCGACGGACGCGTCGCCGGCGCTCGCCGACGCGGTCACCACGCTCCACTGGATGCTCGACTCGCTGGGCTCGTAGGGGCAGTCGTCGATCATCAGGCTCTTGATCTCGAACAGTTCCGAGCTCGACTCGCTCCCGACGTCCTCCTCGTCCTCGTCGTCGTCGTCGTCGCCACCTTTCGCTGGCACGGTGACTTTGACCGGAGCGAGGAGGGTGAAGCTTCTCCTAAAGCTCGCGCTCGTGTACTCCGCCGCCGCCTTCTCCTCCCGTATCACATCCCGCCCTATGGCTGCCACTTTGGCCACGGCAAGGTTCAGATTTGGCGGGATGCCGGCGACCACGCCGTGGCCGCCGTCTCCGGCGAGCGCGAACCCGGTCTTCTCCATCCGCAGGTCTCTGTACCACTCGATCGTGCTCGCCACCGGCGGCTCGTGCGCCCCGGCAGCGTCCTTCGCGCGCGCGCCGCCATCGACTCCGACGGCGCGCCTCCCGGAGCACGAGCGCAGGAGCACGCCGACCTGCAGGCAGCACTTCTTGCTGCCGCGGCGGCGCCCGTCGCGGAGGAGCTCGGTGCGGCTGGTGGCGCTGCCCCCCGAGCCGGAGCTCGCCGCCGACGCGCGCGTCCACCCCGGCTTGGTCACCGCCACCGCCGGCCTCGCCATCGAGGCGGTCATCTCCACGGGCACCACCACCGCGGCGGCGGCGCCCTCCTTGTACTCGCCGTCCATTGCGCCCTTGAAGTACCGCTCCGCCGCGAACACGTCGAGCTCGCCGTCGGCGTAGGTGCGCCTCCTGCTCGCCGCGCTCTGTGGGGGCAATGGCCTCGCGTGGCCGGCGTCGCCCGCCTCCTGGCCGACGAGGTTGAGGTAGGCGGGGAAGGCGCCGTTCCGGCGCCGGCCAAGGACCATCTGCTCGTATGCCACCTTGACATCACCATTCCTCGAGTCCTCCATTGGTGCAACCAAACACCAGCTACTACGACTAGTATCAAGTATGTGTCACAAAGAAATGGTGTGAACAATATCCACGCTTATATAGCCATGGCAAAAAAGGATAAGACACACAAATTAAACCAACTCCTAATAAATAAACAAGCAAAACGATGCTAATCTATTTATTTATTCATCTGAAAATGTCTGATGCCAATTTGTCCCTGTGAAGGCAACAGGGAGGAGATAATGAGGCTGTGAACTGATTCAGAGAGGGGATGGCTGGAGCATTGAGGGCCATGAGTTTTTCTCCCTTTTCTTCCACATCATTTCTTGGAATCCCCTGACCTGGTTGAGTCTTTGCAATATGGTGATGGGCTGATGATGGCTGGTGCCTTGCCATCCACAAGACACAGGAGTGACCTGATACATACAACCTTGGTGCAAATATGCTGTTACAACTCTTGATTTCAAGCTGTTATGTATGCAGTGGAATGCAGACAGTGACATGCATGGCAAGGGGACAGGGAAACATCAGTCGCTTCCCATCCATCAGGCCATGTAAGACACCATGGAAATTTGAGGAACAATGATGCTTGGGAGCTTGTCTCCAGGTAAGACATGCATTGGGATGATAAGGTTGCTGTGTAGTGCATATACATGTATGCAGACATGTGGGAGAAATGATTTTCCAATGGATATTAATTCGCACGAATGCGACGAAGAAAACGTCTCATTTTTTTTTTCTTTTTGTGCAAGCCAAATTTCAGGAAAGGAGGAGACAGGGAAAGACAAAGGTACTATGTGAAATTTGTTTGCTTGTTTCAGGGGGGGAATTAGAACCTTAATTTGCAGTGTCATGTAACAGTTCAGCTTTAGGACTGTTGCATGGAATGATGATAGGTGTGGGATCATTGCAAAGGGGAGAACGTCTGTGAGTGATGCAGAGGGGATTGTGTTTCCATGGATAGAAATTAGTTCTGCTTCAATTCAGAGCTCCAATTATTTTTTAAAAAATCATTGCTCAAAAGCAATATCCAGCACTGCTGTTAATTTATTTAATAAGTGCCTCATGTATAAATTCTTCGATTAGCACATAATCATCCATTACTAACGAACATAAGGGTATATTGAAGAGATATCAGTCCGAAAAGTTTGTAAGCAACTTTTTTTTTAACTTTGAATATGAATTGATAAATAGTCATCGGCAGCCAAAACTGGCTAATTGAAATTTTATATTTGAAAATACTCATTAAACAGGCAGTATTTTTGTCTGTAACCGGTAGATGAACTATTGGATATATGAGACACCAAAACTTGTATGTCTACTTTAGACTGATCATTTAGCTGTGCCCAGTTCCGAAGTCTGAAGCTGCAGGTCGATAAACAATTTGGAATCTCTTAGATCTAAAGGAACCATTTCTTAAGGATTCACGGGAGCGTCCAGCACTCAGCAGTCAGCACAGATCTTCTCCACGGGAAATGCGGAATTTGCTCCTTGGGCTCTTGGACCCAGACAGATCGAGTTCTTTCCCTCGTGTAGTTTGACCTGTATTTTGGGGTGTCTTTGTCACCAATCGGACTATGTGTGTCTTAGACATCAGCTTATGCCATCTTTCAAATTTTGATCGCAATGAAGATTATGTGTGCCTCCAATATCAGTTTATGCCCATTTTTTATCTTTTCATCTTTTGCAATCAAGATTATGTTTGCCTCCAATACCAGTTTATGCCCATCCTTCATCTTTTGCTCCTAATCAAGATTATGTGTCCCAAAAGTCAGTTTATGTCCATCTTTTTTCATCTTTGGCTAGAAATCAGGATTATTTGTTTTAACAGCAAAACGCTGGCTCTGGAGGCATGTTAAGGTCGCAAAATTTCTGCAAGAATTTCATAGGCGTCCTGAGAGAGTGGATGACCTGCACCTACTCCTGACAAGATCGAGCGAAGTTAAGTTTCTTAGATAGTTTCTACACGTGCCATGTAAGACAAAAAGCTGATGTGGCGGCCTATTAATTAAGAGAGAGAATGAAACTGTTTCTTAGTTTATAAATTTCACATAATCTAATACTATGAAACACTGAAAAAAAACCACTGTAAGGTCATAGCCGTTTCATAAATGGATCTAAACAATTAAATTAGCCAATCAAGAGATACATCTATTAAATACGTGAGATACGTTGCATTGGACGGATGGTTTTTTTCACCATTTCTTGTTTATTCTCTCTGCTTTAAAAAACTCTCATACAAACTTTGCATTGTGACTGCCATAAGGGCACTCCCAATGCTTAGTTTCTATATTAGTTTCTACGAAGAGAGAAAAGGAACTAAGAAATAACAATCACAATGCATGTTTTATAAGTTGTATCTAATATTAATTATCGTTGTAAAATGTTAATTTAACTATGGGATCTTATTTGCCATGCAAACCAACATTGTATTTATATACACATTTTAAATCTGAAGCAGTTGATTTAGATTGGGATACCATAGAAATAACTTATCCTTACCATTGACATTTCTTTGTCGTTCATCCATCAATATCGCCTCTGCTGGACGAAACTCTGGATGAAACGACTATTTCCTCTTGGTTCTTCTCTCCTCCACCTAGAAAAAAAATATGACGTGGATAGCTACATAAACAAGCCAACGTGGAGCACTAGCAGTGCCCTAAGCATTACATGAATCGTCATTAGAGACGGTTTTTGGAAGCATCTATAAAAAAAAAAAAGGGTTTATGGTAGCCAAGTTCATCCAGGAAACAAACGAATTGAATCGCTTTTCATTAAAATTCTTGTGTTTCATACATGCTCTTGCTAGGCAGCAACGTTTTCTCTTGGCAGGTTTTGTTTCTCCGAGCAGGGTTACGTTGTTTTCTCAGACACAGCGGGCTCTAGCATTAACAAAGAGCTAAAAATTCCCCAGAAAAATCGGCCTATGATTGTTCCATGCAACGCAATATTTCAGGTAACAAGGAGACACACGTATAAACTTGTGGACCACATCCTGCCTTTTATATATTCTTGTTTAATCCTATAAAGTTCAATTATGGACCCTACGTTATATGCGGTTATCCATCCATGAAAAGAACTGCCAAAACGTTCTTCAGAAGTCACACAGGTTGTTCAGTGATTAGGAAATTCCATCACCCAACAGGTCCAATCCAGTCCAGCACTTTCTTGCCCCCCTCACATTTTCTTGTGAGTTTCCAGCATCTGGAATCCTGGAGATGAGTGCAGAGAACGACGTTTTATGAAGGTATCATGAACGCCTATGCCACAGCTTAACTTTCACGAAACATTGCCACCACAGAAGAATTTGCTCACATCAACGGAATAACAACTTGATAATCACACCCTTCATTTCGTATGACAAGCAAACATCAGAATAACAACTTGATAATTACACCCTAGATTTCGCGTGAGAAGCAAACATCAGGATAACAATCTGATGATTAATTACACCCTAAATTTCATACGACAAGCAGGTGTCAGGATAACAATTTGATCATTAGTCACACCCTAAATTTCGTATGACAAGCCAACATCAGATCCAGGTGTAAGTAGGGACATATATTGTTGGCACAAAAGAGAAGACTTCTGGGATCCAATTGTTTTCCAATAAAGCTGAAAATTCCTCTATCTAGTCGAACGTGGTGTTAACCAGTCAATTACTAATAATTGCATGAATGTGAAAGAACAACGTGAAGCAGGGGCTACTAGTTAGTGCAAAATTTTATGATCCATCACACAAACACAGCCTTAGTGTCTGCCGCTCTCAGTTACAGGAGAAAATAGAGCTCAGTTTATGGGGAATTTTCAGTTTTGCCACTTTTTAAAATTCACATTTCGATTTTTGTCACCCTTATATATGACATGTGGAACCATCTGACTCACTGACAGTGGGTCAGAGTGATAAAAACTGAAACATCAATTGTAAATGGTGGTAAAAACTGAAAATCACCTAGTTTTCCGCAATATGAGATGTTTAAAAGAGTATTGTGCTGCCTTGTTTTTTTTGTTTTTGGTTACATGTTCTTCTTGAGCATATTGTTCAGTGTTTTTGAATTTTCAGGTCTCCAACACGCAATTTGAATTTATAATATCACCAAAACATTGTTAGCGACAAACCTAACAAGATAGTTTTCAAAAATAGTTGCGATAAATTTGGTCAGGATAATTTCTGTGATGGCCTTAATAGACCTGAAACAACAGCACATGCACTTGTAAGCCAAGCCCAAGGAGTAGCCCCGTAAAACTGTACTTGTGTGCTTAGAGCATATAGAACGGTGCACCCTAATAGGTTTTTAGTCATCTCTAAGATATACCACATAGGATACATGATGATGTGCAAAAAAGAAAGCATGGATAGATATTTTTTTGAACAAAAGCATGGATAGATATTTGAGTCGTCTGCAAGGCAAGAGTCGACTCTACAAAGAATTAAGAAATTTTGTATTTGATTAAAATTACATATAAAAACGTGTAACCATTTCTACCATTCTATAAGCTATCTCTAGTATTATCTCTAGATGACATCACAATAAACAGCGACAATTGTTGTCTCAACCAAGCCAATGCAAGTATAACGGCCAGTTTGCACCGCGCGTGCGCGATGACCACGATCTCAAAGTCATCGCCTATGATGCGGATGTGGCATTGGCATTAACGTAAGAGTTGCTTCATCTTCATTTTAATCGAAAGAAATTGAAAAACGAACAGAAAGTAAAATGATTTAATCTATAAATAGTAAAAAGCCGAACATTCGGTTTCAGCTCGCTGCCATGCGTCACCGGCGGTGTGCCACGTCGCCCCGTTCACTCGTAGCCGTTCGATCGCCCGTGTCAGGCAGATCCAACCGTCCATTTTATTTTTACGTATAAAATGATTTTTTCTGCGCAAATATCAGGCATGCGGGTGGTTTTTCTGGTTGGTTAACTCAGCCCATTCGTTACCTGAGAGCCCCGAGTTCGAATCCCTTGTGCCCCATTTTCTCCTTTTTCCACGGCCTCTCAGCAGCGTCTGCGTCTTTCCGGGCTCGCCATAGCAGCAGTATTTCAGACGCGGATGGGGGCGAAACAGACGGCCTCTCGCGCGCCATGGGCCCGCGTACGAGACTAGTCTTTTTTATATTTGTCAGAAAGGGAGAAGAATTGGTTTGGTAAATCGGAAACAATTTTATTTTATAGAAAAATTGAAGTAAAAAATTTCAATTTTTAGGACAATAATTGACGTAAATGTTAACAAACCGGTGGTGAAAAAAAAAAGGAATCTTTGGTAGCTATAATTTATCGGCAAAGATTGAAAAGGTCAATATGAATGAAAGTAAAATTAATAGTAATGTGGTCCTGAGCATGTAGCCATCTACTCGCAATGGTTGGTCATACAATCTCACGATTTATAATGGAAAGAAACATGTACCTATTTTTAAAAAAAACAAATCCTATGATAGGTCACAAATTGGGGAATTCGTGCCTACTCGGCATTTCATGAGTTATGGAAGTGCAAAAACATGGCACATGTAATATAACAATTTCAGCGGTGCGTTGGGATGGGTGTGTTCCAAGAGCTTTGTTCTCTAATATATGTCTACGTTATATTGATCTAGCATCTTTGTATAAACATTACTATCAATTAATATATGTGCCGTCAAATCATTATTCCCCTACGTAATGATATCAGACCAGAGATAATTTAGAATAGCATCATAGAAATAATGTCTCACAATCAAGTCATACTTGATGAACAATGTGGTTGATATGTATTCATGGAAGGGACTGATAACACATTATTCAAGAGTACATAACAGGATATGATACAATCATCTCTATGATCGTTTTTAGGGCATATCATTGATATCCTCTCCAATTGTGTTGATCGTCGTGATTTTCATCGCCATGGTAATGAGTAATACCGACAGGGATGATCATAATCATCGTATCGATGCTAAGGATGTTGTTTGCCGTTGTTGTCCTCGATGGGCTAGGTATCGCCCCGCCAACCACATAGACATTGTTGTGGGCAGCTAGAGGCCTCTCCAAGAACCTCGTTCACCACGAGATGTCGTGACTCTTCAGCTTGAAGGGTAAGCATCCCCAACAAGACCACATAAATAGTGTTTTAGAGTGGGTACAAAGGAATTGTTGGGAATGATAGGGGAGATACCTAACTCGAAGGAGGATACTCACATGAAAGTGGTAAAAATAGTAATACACGTTGCGATGGTGCTTGAGTACGTTCACTGCATGTCTAGACCATCTCCATGGTTCCGTTCTGCTTCTCGTGGTCATTGGTTGTGTGGAGCATCTTCGCGGTTCCTATCTCCTCACGTTCGTCGATTGCATGATTCCATCTCACCAATAACGTAGTGAATAACCTTTGCTATCGGATATAGTCCAGGGTTCCATGTTGAGTTTAGGGATTGCAAACGCAAAGAAGAAGATGAGCACAAAGATATAGAAGGGGACAAATTCTATATTATTCATGCTCGTATTTGTTACTATGGGTATCCTCTCGTTATGTGGTGCTTTGCTTAGGGTTTTGGATAGTTTATATTGAGCTTGTAATGGTGTAAGTATGACTATGGTTTTAAGCTGAAGGGTCGAGATATCGCCTAGAGGGGTGAATAGATGTTATAAAATTTCAACCCACGATTACACGGAGGCTTCTGATCCTGAACAGTTTGGTCTCAAACACCGGATAGTCCGATGGTTATCAGAATATCCGATGTAAAACACCGAACAATCCGACCTGCAAATAGAGAAGCTCGACCAACAAATCTAATTTACCAGCTGCATCAAGAACCAAACCACAACACAAATAGGAGCAACATGACTCAAAGGTGCCGATCAATCACAACCACAAGCTCAAATCAAGGCAAATCAAGCTAAAGAGCAAATTAGAGGGAAACAAAAAGTGACGCGAAGGCACGTCGATGTTTGTTCCCGAAGTTTAGATTGTTGAGGGGATCCTACGTCTTTGTTGAGCTAATCTCGGCCACACTTGAATTTGGATCTTTTTCAACCCTTTCCCTCATCGAGGTTGCACCAAGATTTCTCGTCTTCACTCCTTGATTCTTTCTCTTCCAAAGGCGACAACGACCTTCGCAAACTTCCTCAGCACACAACACAAAGTTTTGGTGCCTCAAGGTGACTCCAAACCATTTAGGAATGCTCGGCCTTCAAGAGTAATACATGTGGCAAAGAACGAGCTTGAAGATGAATCGGTTGCTTAAAGGACGAAGATAGCTCACATGGGCACTAGATCACACTTTTCAAACCCTACCAAATCTTGAAGCAAGAAGATTTGGGGGTGAGGAGAAGATAAAGTCCAAGAGGTTGCTAGAACCAAGCATTAATGTGAGTGAAGTGTTAGCCCTAGCTAGGTTGGTGGGAAGGGGTATAAATAGGTGAAGGACTTGGGTAGCTATTGGGCTAAAGTTTTGCACATACCGGATGCTCCGATCCAAATACCGGTCACTCTAGTATAAAATACGCTCAATGGTCAAAGAACCCAAATTCCTGAGATTCTGGACATTTTGATCTCCCTAGTACTGAATACTATGATTCAATCACCGGCAATTGCGGTGAAATAAAATAAAATAAGGGGAGCAAACAAAGAACCTCAAATCTTGAAATTCTCGACATTCTGATCACACAGACACCGGATACTCTGACCAGATACTCTAATGAATATTTGGAAAATCAAATAAAGAGGCTTAAATCTTGAAACCCTGAACAGTGGATATGCTTTGTACCGAAGACTTCGATACTTGACACCAGATAGTCCGATCCCTAAAAGTGCAAAACTATGTGTTTTTTTTAAAAAAAAAAATTGGGATGTGATTAGTACCTCCTAGGGTATATTTCATCCGATGCACATTTTTGACATCTAAAAGTTGTTTTCCATCACACCTCACGCAATAGTACGACAATCCTTACAACTCAAATGAAAAGCCATAAAATACAAGTCTTGGAATATCTGAGCTTCTTTTCTTTTCTCCTTTGGAGGGATTCACAATGCTCTCACATCCATAACATAATTAAATCTGCTCATTTGCTCAATTAAACGGTTAGTCCGTTGTCATTTTGTCATTAATCATCAAAATTAATTTAGGGAACTAGATGCACTTTCAATCTCTCCTTTTAGGTGATTGCCGATAATCCAATAAAGCTTATTAAAATTATACTAGAAAACATATAGAGTGAGTTCCCCTAAATGTGTGCATTAGACTGATTTGATTGAAGATCAAATACACATATCTATAGAAAATTTACAAAAACTCTCCCTATATCTCTGCAATCGATGAATATCACAAATAAGCAAATTTCAAGTAGAGATGGCATGGCATGGGGGCACATAAAGCATAGAAAAAGAGAATAATTAGGTAACCAACCAATCCAAGCCAGGTTTAGAGCACATCACATAACCTAGGAAACAAAAAGGAATGGAGATAGCACATTCGATGGAATTATGGTTTTCTAAACACTTGAAATTACAACACTAGATTTTTGGGGGTCATTAAGGCTTCTCTCCTCTTTGCTCTTGTTCTTGTTCAACTTCACCCTTGCCAACAAGCTGTTAACATTCAAGTAAAGCAACAATTATATGTTAACTCTTAGACACAAATATCAAAATGTCAATGCTCTAGCTGACGAGATGTAACGTTAAATCATTAAAAGGCATATTCCAAAGACAACCATGTCAAATTGTTGCATGCTCGCATGTCATGGGTTCAAACAACTCCCAATGAAACTATGAGTAGGACACAGGGACCTATCACACAAACAACAGGCAGAAATAAAGAGCTGTAATGACACCAAAAATGGGTATGATCTCAGACCACGCAAGACCATGATGAATAAATGCAGCACGAGGTAAAAAATAAACCGCCACACAGCAAGCACAACACATGATGACTAAGTGGTTAGATGCCACAGGATACACAGTTGCAAGAAATCTCCGTATGGTTGTCATGCATTAGAAACTTCATACAATTTTGTATAAACATCTCTGAACTTTGTCTGTAAGCTTTCGACAAGTCCTGCAAATATTGGTGGATGGGAAAGAGTGTTGTGATTGTAAAAATTCATAAAATGTGTTTGATCATGAAATGTTGCAGGTTCTCAGGACCACCCTCCACTATATTCACCAATATTTGAGAATTACTACACAAGTTTATACCATGTGCTTATCACATTTTTCTAGAAAAGCAGCTTTCACACAAAATACCGTATTTCTTCCAAAAGATTAGTATGAGCAGCTTGAAACGAATACTGAAGTTGAACCTTGTGAAGACTAAAAGAGCAAAAGAAAATATTATTCTGCACACAAGGTGTTAAGCATTAAGGCATAGTAAGCATTAACCATAGACATACTAAAAGAGTAAAAGTTTAGTGGTTATACCAGAGAACCAATTAACTCATATGCTTCCATCACTTTTGGGTCCTCTTCATCTTCATAACCAACCTGCAGTATTCGTGGACCATTGACTGACCAAAAGGCTCTTCGTCCATCATCCTGGCAAAAGTACAGAAAATGATCTAGATTGGTTAATAAGTGATTTTATTTGAATGTGCAGATGATCACGTTGAGAATTTTATCTCCAAAAAGCGAATTGGAAGGAAATACGTAATATGTAGTTTTCAATACTTCAGTTTAAGCCATAATAATAAACAGCATTGTTGAGAGTATTTCACAAGATAACCAGGCAGCATCCCATCTTTATTTTGGTTTGCTGGGTTTCAGAAGAGCTGCTAAACACCACATAACACAAGCACCTATATACAGTATGGTAATAGCTCCCTAGTATTCTACAATAGTTAGGGGGGAGAAAAAAGTTTATTCAATACTGGAATACTTCAGAACACTGGAATTTAAATACTTGGAAGCAAGCATGCAAAATAAAACATAAATCATTGCCTTGGAAAATTGGAATGTCAAACTCACCTGCAACACAATCATATAAATAGCCTCCAGTGCTTGTTGCCGAATTTCAGAATCCTCAACAGCTTCTCGTTCATGTGAGAGTGCATTTGCAAGCTCAAGTGGCATTTTTGATCTATCGTCTTCCCTATAGATCTGTAATCTCAGCCAACAACTGTATAAGTGGTAGGCTAACATATGAGCATTCATTATTAACACAAAACAAGAGAAGCAACAAACAAGGTATTTTCATGAATTATTCTAGAGGGGGGAACAGATATGCCTTTCACATGATTCAAATCCGCACATTTCACCTTTCTCATTATGGATTGCTAGTGATTGCACCAGTAAAGGAATAATGCAAAATGCCAGAGCACGTATACATAAAAATATTTTAACTAAAGTGTTCTACAAGAAGTATTGTTGGGAGAAAATAACTCCTGTACAACATCTTTTGGGGGATGAAGGCAATATAAAAATAACAAGAATATACCTATAATATTAAAATTGGAACAAAAAGTTTCCCAAAGCAGGAAGATGTATGGTTATCATTGGTAAACGGTTACAACTTATCATAAACACAAAGAAAAGTGTCCATCCAAGGCATTGCAATAGAAATTATCCCATTAAAAAGAAATGATAGTTACCAAAGAAAGGGTTAACGTGCTCAAACAATTTTCACATGAACAATAAAATCCCCACACATATTAAAAGAACTCTACCTTCTTTCCTGCTACAGGCAAAAGAAGAGCTGGCCAAAGATATTCTGCTATAGAAAGCAAATTTTGTATTTGGATATCAGCTTCGAAGCAACAGTTGCGAATGGTGCCAGCAACCTGCAAAAATTCAAAAAAGGGATTAGATGCAGAAACATTAGTGGCAGCATGTTAAACATGCACATTACAAAACACAATAATCCAACAAGATATTACACTGAATGAAATATCAACATGTAAACAATACCAGGCAGATGGACTGAGAATTCACTGAGAAGTTAGCACGCAAATATATTTTACAGATACCTATGTACCCCCTAAGTATAGATATTTGCAAAGAACTTGAAAAACATTAAAAAGTTCAAGAAAGCTGTCAGTTATTAAAGACAAGGTTATTACAAATAATGTCAGCCATTAAATATAAGGCTACTAGAGATAATGTCGGTTATTAGAGACACCTACATAACCCCTATGGGGTTGTTTACTTCAGCTTATCTTCTTATTTTATCTACTTCTCTGAATCAAAAAGTCAAACGCTGCTTTTGCAACCTGTTCTTTCTGTTGTCTCAAAGGTATGTCCCAAAACTATAAAAACAAGTCAAACGAAGCGGACAAGGCTTTCTAAGCTACCTTGGGAAGCTCTCGAAGTTCAGCTTATAACTTGTGTACTCTGTGAGAGATAAGGTATGTATTAGGGACAATCTTTTGTGGCTATAAAAAAAGAGGAGTGGAATCCTGTGGGGAAAACATACAATTACAACAATAAACACTATTACTGAAACTTGAGATGGAGAATGTATAGAAAATAAGATTTTAAAGAGTTATGAAATAATGCAACATTCGGATCAACAAATTCGATCACGAATTTGTGATTACTACTTATTTGCTAAGATCCCTCTCTTGTACTGTTGGACACTCTTTAGCAGCTCCTCATCAAATTACAATAATGTTTGCTGGTATGTGATAAGTATTTTATAGCAAAATGTGATAACAAATTGAGAACACGTGATAATCTAATGTTATGTTCAGATTTGGCAGAGTGAAACACTGACAAGGAAGTCTCGCTGGCAGTGTTTCCGCGCATTGGCGCAGAAGAAGCAACGCAAGGCGCTTGATTCTTTATTTGCTTAATCCAAATGGATCGGCATCCTCGCTTATCCTTATGTAGGAAAACCTATTAGAAACCTGTTTATCTTATTCAATTATTTGCTTATAAGTGAACTTTGAGAGCTTCCCAGGGAAGCTTGGAAAGTCCAGTCCACTCCGTTTGACATGTGTTCTACAGCTTTGGGACACATATTTGAGATGAAAAAAGAAACGGAGTTTGACTTTTCGACTCAAGAGATAAGTAGATACAGTAAGAAGATAAGCTGAACAGAACATCCACTAAGCAGATCTTATCTAAATGAAAATCTAAACTGTTAAGAGTATTGTAGTCATATGTGTATTGTAAGGGTAGGATAGTCCTTTCCCATCTCTTGGGTTCACCTTTTGTACTCTATATATTGCCCTTTGGGCTGTTCAATAGAGATTCAACCATTGCACACACTCTCCCCTATCTAAATCTAACATGGTATCAAAGCCCTCTAGCTCACCATCGTCTTCCCCTGCTGCTCGCCCCCGGGAGGAGCTCGGCTCCTCTCCCGGGGGCAGGGCCCCTGGTTTGCTCCGGCCTTTCCCCTGGAGCCCTCTTCCCTTTCGTCGAGTACAGCAGCTCCAGCAGCGTCTCTTCGTTAAGCACAGCAGTAGCAGCAACTTCTCGTATGGCCAGCAGCTCAGCATCTCTGCCTTCCCTTCTTCTCAAGGCAACGGCAAAGAGGGGATGGCGTTCTCTCCTTCCAGTTCTGGACGCGAGCAGCAGCAAGGGAGGGTCTCCTTCTTCACATGGCTAGGGTGGCCGGCGTGCCATCCTTGCTCGTCTGCAGCGCCGCCCCTCTCCACCGAGCTGCGCGGCGGCGCTGCTCGATCTACTTCTACGCGGCGTGTGCGCTCTCTCCGTCCAACGCGCGGCGTGGCAGCAGTGCTCCGGCGAGCCTCCACCATCTCCCTTGCCCAGATCCGAAGGCCCCAAGCCTGGATTTGATCGGCCTAGGTCGGCCTTGGCCGGATCTGGCTTCTAGCCTCCACCTGTCCACCACGGCGCAGGGCATCGTCGCCTCTCCAACGCCGTCGTAGGCCTGGCGCCGCGGCTGCCTCCTCTCCAAGCCAGACACCGCCGCTCCAAGCCAGACGCCGCCGCCTCCTCCCTGCCGCCGCCTCCTCCCTGCCCAGCGCCGCCTCTGCTCCAGATCTGGCGCCCCACGCCACCACAAGGTCCATGTCCAGGTATTGGCTCCTCTACCTCGTCACGGTGGCGCCGCAGTGCTGCCTCCCGGCAGCTGGTCTTCACCACATTGTCGTCGGTTTCAGCAAGCACCTCTGCCTTCGGTTGCCTACAGCACCGCTGCTCCAGCGACCATGGCATGCTTTCACTTCATTTCTTTAGCTCTAGCAAAGAGAGCTCATCTGTTCCTCTTCAGTCAGCACCAAGCACCATGAGGTCTTTAGACTTCTCCTAAGGGCTGCCTCATGGCCATTTCGAGCTTCATTAGCAATTCAACACCCTTGCTATTGCCATGCATTAGTCTCTCATCCAACACCACTGCAGTACAACCAGCACCACCTATCCATGACCTTGTGTCACTCTTAAGCAAGAGCTTGCCCTTTGCAGCTTTATCACCCATTTCTTTGGGTCTCTCAACAAGCCGGTCTTCTCCTTTCTCACCGATTCGACATGTCAATATTGTTGGCACTGCCATTATTGTCGATTTGTTTCCATCCTTGGTCATACCGGCTTCTATACCCCGACATCGCCTGGCATTGCCATCATCGGGTCCTATGCTGCATAGTTGCTCCTTGCCATCCTTGAGTCCTCTCTTTCCATTGGTGCTAGTGCTATTGATGTCGCCATTATCTTGTGCTTGAGCTTGCTGCCAGAGGCATCTATCCTCGTCTCGCTATTTTGCCATCACTGCTGCCCTCTACCTTTGTTTGCTCGTATCTCGCTGCTCGCTGCATGTATTCTTGAGTCTTTTCCTTTTATAGCTTCCGTTGTGTCCATCCAAGTCCTCTACTACTTTGTGTCAGTTTGTCGTTGTTGTGTGAGTCCACCGTTTTATGTCAAATCAGCTGATTCTTTGCTAGCTTCTCTCTTTTCCTATGGCAGCTGCTACCGTGCCTTGATCTTCTTGGACGTCATGAGCTCTTCATGGCGCATCACATTCTTCTCTTCGTGATGATGCCTTCCAAGGTTGCGATTAGTCACTGCTATGCTTTCTAGCTTCTTCCTCAGCTTGATTTTGACCACACTCTATTTTGCCACCTTCATCTCCACTCATGCTCGATCCTCTCGGTTGTCCTTTCCTGACATGGCTAGCACCGTCGGAGTTCATTACAGATTGTGGAAGTCTTTATCTCCACAGAAACTTGGCTTCGGCTTCCCATCTGCTGCTCCTTGGTCCTCCTTGGCCGTCGCGTCTCTTCCTCCATCGTGACGCATCACGCTCTTCTTCGACCTTCGTGATGATGCCTTCAAGGCTGCGATCTATGCTACTTTCTTCGTCAGTCACACCATATGGATGAGATCATTATGGAGTTTGGCATATTTTCCCAGAGATGTGCACTTCGACAACATCACAAGACAAGACTTTGGATCTTCCTTCATTAGAGTGTGTGTTTTCCTCCAAATGCAAAGCTATTGCATATGCCTTGCATTTGAGGGGGGGTGTTAAGAGTATTGTGGTCATATGTGTATTGTAAGGGTAGGATAGTCCATTCCCATCTCTTGGGTTCACCTTTTGTACTCTATATATTGCCCTTTGGGCTGTTCAATAGAGATTCAACCATTGCACACACTCTCCCCTCTCTAAATCTAACATAAACGACTAAATACCATGTGAAAGAGTAATGGCATATGTTCCATGCGTGCTAGCAGTAATTCCAGCCCCCCCAAATACGCCATTTGATCCTATCCTATGTTTGTCAGGGCCGACATGCACGCTAGCTTGTGAAAGTATGTCAAGAAATAAATCTAGAGAGGCCATGTAATGTAAATATCATGTTACATTAACATCAGCATCGAGATTCGAATGAGGGGCACATACCCCTTTTTTTCTAAGTTGGTTTGTTGAATCAAATTGACGTATAATCTGCTTCAGAAGGCCCCTCTTAGGTTCCATCAATATTCTCCTTCCAGCTTCAACCTTTGAGACGTTCACAAGTATAGAGGCAACATGATCAAAAATATCGTCGTCTGCATATAAATGGCAAAAATAAATCAATTTTCTGGTGAAGTGGATGATCACTTCCTCTGTCAAACAAAATAATCAAAAAGGGGATTGCAAAGTTAAAAAAAAAAAAGATCAGTTCACAAAGAAAAGGCCAATCTAGATATCTTCTTGTCAATAAAATGATGCCAATAACATATGGAAACCGTCATAAAGCCAGTCTCAAATAATAGTGCATTCCGTCACTAGCATTATTTGCAGGTTTTCATGCCACGTTGAGATAATTTCAGGAGTTTCGAACTCTAAAGGGTTACACAATTGTAGAACTTGACAGCTGAAATTAATAATATAAAGCAAGAAAAACAGCCAGCAAGTAACAAGTAGAAGGTAAGGAGCACAACCAATGAAAACAAGGAGCATAGGAATAGAATAAATTTACCTTCAGACTCACTGGATGACCTACAGAATGACCGCACAAGCTTTGCTATATACAACCCTTGCACCTTTTCATCCCCCGCCTTTCAAAGAACAGAGCTATATTTCAGTCATCTATACATGATTTAGTTACAAAACAGGATAGAAAGTGTTTAAGTATTATATTCTAAATGTTTTCCTGAACTTTAGTCTTGTAGGATTTAATAACCTATCGATCTAAATACCAGAAATCACTTAAATCAATGAAAAAGATTATGATTCATTAAACTAATGTAACAGCAATATCATCACTTAAGAAAATTCAAAATTGAAGGGTTCGATGAAAGGGAGTTCTGTTGCACTCTAAGGGGCACTCAAAAGGTATGGCCGAAACTTGATTATCCAAAACAATGAAGGTTGTAGCTATCAGGTCATTATCAGCAAATCAATTTAGCTGACTATATGGCAAATTTGCATTGTTTTAAGGACGTATTACAAATAGCATGGATCATAATATTAACAATAACTTTGAGTCACTTAATGTAAAGATTTACAAGAACCAATTATTGAATTTAACCCAAAGGATCAAAACATCAAGCGACCTACACCAGCTGATACATGTGCAAGCATTAATTTGATTGGCACTGCAGCATTGTTTTCGTCTATTTGGCTATGCCGCAATGACATGGTATTTGACGAGAAAAAACTATGTTTCCTTTCTCCAGGGAATTTTCAGAGGCTCCGATTGATTGTGACATTGATATCAATCGAAATACAAAAGTGATTCCAATTGAATGGATGGATCAAAGCGCCACAAGTCAATTTGAAGAATGGACATACATACCAAAGACTCGAGTTAACAGAAATACAAAAGAAAGGCGGCAACTATGCTGCTAATTTGAGAGATACAGAGAAGAGAGGTGGAGGCAGACCTGGAGGAGGGCGGCGATGCCGGACTCAGCCTGGGTGAGGTTGACGAGCAGCATGACGAGGCTGCGCGCGAGGCCCGGCTGCTCACCGGCGCGTTTGGCCATCACGTCCATGGCGGCCGGGACGCTGCCGAGAGCGACGAGGCGGGTGGCGAGCGCGTCGTCCTGGCTGAGGTTGACGAGCGAGTCCGCCGCCGCCTCGCCCGCGCCGCCCCCCGCAGACGCGAGTAGCCGGAGCAGCGCCGGCAGCGCGCGGTCGGCGCGCGCAGTGAGGGCGCGCAGGCCGTCCCCGTCGCCGGTGAGCCCCCTCACGATATCCACCGCCGCGCCCCGAACCTGCAGGAAGCAAGGAAGGATGCGTGGCCAGTGAAGACCTACGGACGTGGGCTAGGTTCGAGGCAGGCTGGGATTCGGGCCCGGGGGGGTGGGGGCGGTGGCGTGGCACTCACCTGAGGGGAGCCATTGGAGAGGAAGTCGATGAGTTCGTCGAGCTCGTCAGCCATGGCGGCGGCGGCTCTTTCTTGGCTTACCCCGAATCCCCGGTTGGAGAGGAACTCAATGAGTTCGTCAGTCTCGTCAGCTGATGACAACGAGACTCCTTTTACGCGCTCCTCACAAGAAGACGTACTTTCAGCAGATTACGTTTACATATTGCGCCGCCATACGTGTCATTTGGACAGTGGCGAGCAGGAGACTGTAAAGCAGCACATTTGCGCCCCTGGGGCTCTCTCCAACCGGCGTGCCTAAAATTGATCACATTGATCTAGAGGTTTTCTCTTAAAAAAAATTGGTTCCCTATGAACATGCATGCCTCCAACAGTAATCTCTACTCAACTATGCAGTTCCCACCGCTACGCTGAAAAACTCAATCTCTATCCAACAACAAATATCTCTACGCCGCAGTTGCCAATATATTGCTCTCTCTCTCTCATATATCTATCTCTCTCTCTCTCTCTCTCTCTCTGAATCTCTATGGTCTTATTCATTTCAGCGTATCGTATCGTTACGTATTACTGTAGCAAATTTTGTTATTTTTATATAGCCTATATGTTGTGATAATTTGTAAAGATTTTTTCGTGACTTTTATTAGTCTTTCCAAAGATTCTAAAACTATTTTAAAATTATTTTTTTTATAATCTTTAAACTTCATTTTGAAATTTCTCGAATTTCTTCTGATGTCACCAACGCAACGTCATTTGAAAAAGTTAATGCGCCTATCTCTCTTTAAGCAAGGCAAAGAACCGGCAACAACAACACGTCTCACGCACAAAGCATCAACACGCGATACATCACGTGGGTGTTCTGAACAATCTTCCTATTGGCTTAATTCTTATCATGTAGTCCTAAATCCTGTACGCATGAATCCATGATTGATTGATTCCTTTAATGTACGTATTGGGTATTCTTTATTATACGATCATGTAATTTTCGAATTCTAGTCATGTACGTATTGGGTACATAATTGGATAGACTTAATATTCGTTGTCTAGGTACCCAAATAATGCCATCCAGAGGAAAAGATTTGAGACATATATGAACTATTTTATGTCGGATTATTAACTAGTTTCTGATGGATTATTTTGCCGATCGATTAATTTCTTGTTTAGCTGCTCGGACAGGCTTCCTTTTTAGGGGGAGGAATACTCTATATTAGAGGTTCAGTGAGGTATAGAGAACCCTGTTGGAGACATGACCCCTCTTTAATAGCTAGTTTTTTTTGTTGGGTTTAGTTTTGTGGACCAAAATTAAGAGCTATAGACACAAAAAGACTTAGAAAATTATTTAATTTTTTTTTTTAAGATCTTTGTGCATATTCAACAAAAGGTATGGAAAAATTACTATAAAATATTTTAAGGTTTGGTCTATACAAAAATAACAAATTTTGGCTCAGCAAAACTAAGCTAAACCAAACTAGCTATCAAAGAAGGGTACGTGTTTCTTCACAATCTCAAAGCATCTTCCTCTCTTCTCTCTCTTGGTGGACGACAACAGCGCCGATGGCCCAGCAAGCGCCAACAACGGTGTCCGCTACTCCTACGTCGCCCTCTCTCCCACTGCTTTTCCCGCTAGGCCGCCGAGTTTGCGCAGTCATGCCCCCCTCCTCCTCCCCGCCATGACGAGTTCGACGACGCCCAGGCATGTTCGGCCGCGGATGTCAAAGCTAGCGCTAAGCATGAAGAACGCACGTGTATTAATTCCCCGATGGAGAAGTAGCGGCTGACGAAGACCCTACTCGTCAAGCCCAGGTCGACGCACGTACGTGCTCCCAATGAAGGAGAAATGGTACTTCATCGACACTATCGATTGAAGAGCATGAAAAAGTTGCTCGACGGCCGAAATGAACCCCGACGCCCCACTACATACTCCTCCATGAGATTCAGGTTGTCGCCGCTCCTCCCATATGCTCGTCGTGTCGCCACTTTTACTATCGGGCCACCGTGCCCCTCGTCCTTTTGGAATGTCCATCCTAAAGACAGGGATTTATATTTCGAAACGCTAGAAATTTCGTTGTGCACCGAAATAACCGGATTTCGTGAAATTTCACGGGATTTCGGCCGAAATAAAAATAGAGATTTTGAATTTTAAACAAAAAATTATAAAATATAGCAAACCAAGAAGTCAAATGATTCACCTCATGTTTGAACTACTCATTAAGCTATCATAGGTTCTCAAAAGAAGGATATGGTGGCTTCTTTTCTATATGTTTGTCTCAAGTTGTATAAAATTATTTGAATTCAAAAATTTCGAGAGGCAATTTAAAATTTCGTTGTGGAGCGAAATTACTGAAATTCGTGAAATTTCACGAAATTTTGTCCGAAAGAAAAATCCCTGCCTAAAGAGACACATGACATTGATCTAAGCGGTATGGCCTGTAGGGTCTTTAATATATAGAATCGATGATGTGCAGAGAATCTCTTTGGCGACCAACCGTGGTCTGCGCACATGCTACTAGAGAACAGGGCTAGTCAGCTCGACACACGTGAGGCCCACTTTGATGAGTTCGGGATAATAAATTCTCGTAAAAACACGAGAAAAAGTTCATAATTTGGTTTCAACCTTCAACTAGAATCACCGTGTCTTTGCACAAACCTTGATAGTAAACAGTTCATCGTCTTTGTTCGAACTTCTCGAGGATGTCTTCAGTGAGCTTGGCGATGTCGCTGTAAAGATAATACTAATAACAGTTTTTTTTTTTTTGCATGTTGTCTCACAAGATTGAGTCGATTGGATCGTGTTTTGACTTCCAAATACTCCATTTTTGCAGATTATTTAAAACACTATTGCGATCAATCTCAGTCTTTATATACCATTCAACAAAATTTCTACATTAGTTTTAAAATTTAGAGACTCTTCCTTCCGGTCTCTGTATCTAGAGACTCTATGATCTTTAAATCTTTTTGAGTACAGAGACTCCGTTGACGAAGATGAAAATATAGAGAATGAATAGTGATTTGGAGAAAATATAGAGATAACGGAATACGAAGATCCTACTGGGTGGTGACAAATTGACGAGGACGAGTCTATTTGCTCGTGAAGAGGCATGGTAAACCATATGATATCTTTGACACGAAGAAATGAACAAGGTTTTCAAAGGTGGAGAGAATAAGGTAAACCTTTGGAAATTCATGCTCAATTTTAGGTCTTTTCTATTCAATTTTAATCAAGTTAAAATCTACCACTTGAAAATTTGAAATTTTTAATGAACCATATGCTGTAACACTTTGTAATTATTTTTATGGAGCTTTCAGTAGTTTTTCTAACAAATATTAAAATAATTTCAATATATTTTTAACTTCTTGAAGCCGCTTTTTAAGCCCTAGCTTTTCAAAACATGAATCGAACAGGACCTAGTGATTGCAACCTAAAGGTACTTATTTTATCTGAGTGGTGTGGCAATTTGGTAACAATAAAGCTCAATTTCTCATGCCAATTGGATTTTTCACGTGAATCTATCACTTCATAAAGTACAGAGCAGAGCAACCTAGCAAGCGTTGCCTAGGTCCTTTATCATAAAAAAAAGTGCGCGAAAAGGACGAGCTATAGCTAGATGGCAGGCTAAACCACACTGGTCGCCCCGAGTTGAGCCTTCGCATTTTGGTGTCCCACATTCCCATGTGTTCTGAGTTCTGACAGACTGTTAGGGAAATAGTTTACATTCTATATAACAAGCCCCTGCCAGCTAGTTCCTAGTTAGTTCACGTCGCGCCAAATCGTGACCGTTTGTTCTGATAGAATGATTACGTTTCGCAAGATCCGACCATACATATAAAACTAATATATATAAAAAAATTCTGCGCGTGCCAGGCGATGAGGCGGATGGTTTGGCCAGTTGGTTAGCGGCGCTAGGTGTTGTCCCAGCTTTCCCTTTTTTCCCTTTCTATTTCCAGCCATCGTTCTTTTTTTCCCATTTTCTATTTTCCTTTCAGCACGTCACAAGGAAAAAAAAAGAAAATCAAAGACTTCAAAAATAGAACCTAAAAAAAAATAGGGAAGAGCTAGGCGTCGGACGTCCAGACGGACGCGCGCGCCGGACCAGCGCCGTCCGCCCGATCGCCAAGACTGCCGCGCCCATCCAACGCGCCCGCGCTCCGCGTGCAACAGACGCCAAGTGGAGTAGTTAGCCGTGCAGTTGATCACGTTTTTCAATTAAACTTTTGATTTTTGTATAAAATTCAAACAGTGTTCAAAATGTGTGGAATAAATTTCATAATTATTGTAAAATCGAGAGAAACCCATTTGAAATACTTTTAAATTTTTTTGATTTGATTTCACTTTTTCTTTTTTTTTTGATGTGAACCTAGGAGAAGGCACTTATGAAACTTACACCTATACTAGCGAAACTTGGCCGTGTGTTTGTGAAACTTGGCCGTGTACTGATGAAATCTGATGAAACTTGGATGAAACTTCGATTTAACCTGATGAAACTTGGATGAAACCTGTTGAAACTTGAATTTACCTGATGAAACTTGAAAAACTTGTATGAGACCTGTTGAAACTTGATGAAACTTGCATTAAACCTGATGAAACTTGACAGTTCGACAAGTTTAACGAATATGAAATCCAAGTTTCAGTAGGCGAAACTCAAGTTTCAATAGGAGAAACCCAAATTTCACCAGATAAGTTTGTGGATTTATGTGGCAACATACATCTTGTTTTGTTCGTAAAAATACGAGGAACATGTTGGTGCAAACGGTTTGTGGATTAGAGCAACCATTCAAAATTTATGGCCATAAAAAAAATGCTTGTGGGACCCATCTTGCATGCTACAGTTGCTCACACACCTAGTCTGCAGCCTTCTTGTAGCGTTCCTCACATGAGTCGATCGGCGAAACAGTAGAACCACAGCGTTTCCGAAAAAATAACATACATACAAAGTTATTTTTTTATCTTAGGTTTAGAATTTTCTTTGCCCACATTTTTCATTTCTTTTTTGTAGGTCATAAAAAATCTAAAAAATTGAAAAACTTTAAAAATTGGAACCATACTTGCACAAAGAACATACAGGAAAAATCCAAAACAAATAAAAAATTACAAAAAAAATCAAGATAAGGGCACATAAATAAATTTAAGTACTACAAATGTTGCATACTATGAAATGAATTAAGAAATAATAGAAATAAAAAAACATTAAAGAATATAATCAAGCAAAAAAGAACATAAGTACAAAGTCATTTTTTATCTTTTTAAAGTTGTCCTTCTCCCATTTCCTTTTTTTTGTATGTCACAAAAAATGAAAAGATGAAAAACTCAAAAAATGGAACCGCACAAAGAACATTCAGGGAAAAATCCAAAACAAATAAAAAATGGAACAAAATTTCATGATCATAATTTAAGTATTGGAAATGTAAAATTCTACGAAATGAGTTACGAAATAATAGGAATAAAAAATAAACTTCAAAAAATATAACTATAGCTAAAAGCATACAAATCTTAATTCGACGCGGATGTCCATAAAAAAATTATCCATTTTTCAAAAAAGTAAGATTCACAAATAATTAAATTAAGAAATAATTTATTCTTTCCTCGTTCTAACTTTTGTGGCCAACAAAAAATCTTGAAAAAAACTTTATAAAATGAAACTGTAACATCATAATAATGGCCCATAAAAAGATTTAGCTAATAAAAAATAATTTTTTTAAAAAATAATAATAACGGGAATAAAAAACGTGCCTTACAGAACTTATGCAACGCGCCACGGGCGCGTCAACCATGCTAGTAGTTTACATTGACATCACCAATGATATCAGGTCCTAGGCATGGTAGTTGATTCCATACACCTTTACAAATAAAATATAAAAAATATGTATGAATAATTAAAAGAAAATGAATAGTTGATGAATTAGTGTCAAGAACTTCTAGTTTAGGATGCCATTGAAGATGACCTAAGTCGTAGAGGCACACACGCGTTTTTATGTTTGTATTAGTCTGAGTGTTTGTGTGGTGTATCATTTTGTACCTTTCATTCTAGAAATCGGGTTCTCCCAAAAATACATTTTCCTCCCTACAATAATCCGGTTTACCGTTTAATTTGTACATCGTGTAATACCATACATATCTCACGCTCTTCCTGCAAGATCACTCAATCCAAACGTCTTTTCCTCATCCTATTTGGTTGGAGGGAAGTAGAGAAACCAAGCTTCAAACATCCCATAAGAAATTGTTGCATCCGTTTGGGAATCCCTGTAAACTTTAATTTGCTGTCAATTTTGTTTTGATTTCCTGTTTGTGTGCATTGAACATGGCATAAATGGTAATTTCCTTCTTGGTAATGTTGGTTTCCTAATTGAAAACGGTGATTTGTCGCTAGGGTTTAGCTGCAGTTCGGTTGGGGAGCTTAGTGTTGACGATGAATATGGATTTACTAAGTTGGTAAAGTGCAAATGTGGAGAATATATATATATTATTTATAGATAATATGAATTCAGCTGCTATATTTGGATATTCTGGATATGTATTGTGCAATTATCTTCATTACATTGTGAGGATGTTAAAAAATTAACAAATGTCATGCCAAAAATTCAAGAAAATTTTCCTTCCTTTATTCATTTTTAATATATTTCCCTAAATACTTAGTTAATTAACTTAATTCTTTAGGCATTTTATGATTTTATCAACATTCAACCTATTATTCTGATCTTTTTCCTAATTTTCTATCAATTTCTTAGGGTAACCACAATTTCACGTCTATAAGAGCGAATTATCACTATTCCCTCTTGAATTTAGTCTCCTTCCTGATGTTTCCCAATCTCCATGGTTTAAGCTATTTCTTGGTCTACCTCGAAGGATTTCTCAATGATCCTATTTGATTTACAGTAACACTAATGATTTCTGGTTTTTACACGTTCCATTAAATTTAAATTTCAAACAATGAATTTCATTGGAAAAATGGAAAATTGACAAATATAATTGGACATCGAATTTTGACGTGAAAATAGGATTCAAAAGCCGCTCGAAGGTTTTGAGGGTTTTAAACCGTGCTCCAAAAGCTTTAGTTGCAGTAGTCTTTCCTCTTGCTGGTGGTGGCCGGTGGGAGTGGTCGTCAGAGTGGAGGGAAAGACATCATTACAATATAGATACTTTAGGACTCGTAGCAGTGGGAGTAAGAGGAGTTTGTTCCTAAATAAAGTGGAGCTCTAGCGGTCCCTAGGCGATGAGGCTGGCTCGAGCGACGTTGAGGGGAGGTAAGTTGGTTGCTTTCTTTTTGTGCTTGTCACCTTGGTGGAGTTCGCTTCCTCGATTTGGGATTTTGGAAAATGTTTCTGTAGACTAATTTTGGAGAGTAGATTAGACCTTGTTGTTTGCTACTTGTTGTCGCTAGTAGAAGAAATGTTGATTTTGTTTTTTCTGGTGAGCCTCTCATGCTGTTGTTGGTGATGGCGAGTCAATATATGGCCTCGACGCTTTTCACCGTATCAACTTCCTACAGATTTGCCTCCACGAAATAGAAAGCTATGATGATTTCCTTTGGTGGTGACCCATTCTTTTGTAGCTTTTTGTGGTGTGGACCGACGAAGTTAAGGTTGGAAACAATGTAGTTCGTGGTTTCTTCGTTTTCAAAGCGGGAGGGGGGGGTGTGAGAAGCGGGGAAGATGCTTGGACTGTTGGGTGTTATTGTGGTTGTTGTACGAGACTTTGCTTGCAATTTTTATTTTTATTAAGGTCAGGATGTAAGTTCCGGTGTTTTATTTTCATAGCATTAGAAATCTCACCTAGCAAATGTTGTCCAAGGCCTTGAAAAAAAAAAAGAGAGAAAGTATGCGTACGCGTCGTGTAATACCTCACAAACATGAGGGCTCGCCGCAAAATCTCCGCATCCGAATGTCCTTTCCAGCTTTCCTCTTCCTCCTCGTGTCGACTGTCGCGTCCGCTCGCCGCCACTCACCACTCACCAGACCTACCACAGTACCAACACGCGCGCGCGTGCACATGACTTCACCGCTCGGCGGACACCAACATTTTCAAAACCCAACCCCAAAAGCAGAGCACACACCGCGCGTCTCCTCCTCCTCGCCGCGATCCCTCCCTTCCACTCCACGCAAGCGACGCTCCCATGTCGGCGGCGCCGTCGTGGGGCGCGAGGCTCGCGGCGGCGGCCTCCTCCGGGGCGCCGGTGCGGCGTGGGAGTGGGCGCGGGCGCGCTGCGTGGCGCCGGCGCTGCGGGCGGCGGTGTGGGCGTGCCTCGCGATGTCGGCCATGCTCGTCGTGGAGGCCGCCTGCATGAGCCTCGCCAGCCTCGCCGCCGTCGCGCTCCTGCGGCGGCGGCCGCGGCGGAGGTATCGGTGGGAGCCCATGCCCGGGGCCGCGGGCGGCGACGCTGAGGATCCCCCGGCGCCGGCGGCGCATGCCGGAGGCTTCCCGATGGTGCTCGTGCAGATCCCCATGTACAACGAGAAGGAGGTGAGGCGCCTGGACTGGAACCTCTCTCGCTACGTGATCTTTGCGGCTCCAACTTTGGCCACGAGATTGCGATCCAGGGACTCTAGGGTGACGCTGAACATCTATAAAGGCTTGGCCTTTGGAATTTAGGAGGTTTCGGATGTCGAATTTGGTCACCTGCTGCTTGAATGCTTCGTGCTGTTTGTTACTGCTGAGAGACTCTGAATCAAGAACTTATAGTCTTGGTGTTATCAATAATTACTCTATTACATTTTACAGTATTACTCTAGTTTATCAAAGAAACATTGTTGAAAGATCGACACCTACAAGTCCCAAATAAGAAATTTCTGTATTCCCGAGGCATTGAGGTGGGGGCAGGCAGAATTTGGTGGATGCATTGCCTTCCTGGTAGAGTAAGAAAATGGGATGGATAAGTGGCATTGTTGTTTTTGTTGCTATATCTGAACTGTCGCTAATGCAGTTCTACATTTTGTTTAAATTATGTGGCAATTGACTTGCAATGACAAATTATGTGGCAATTGACTTGCAATGACAAATGTTGGACCTTGGAAGGAAACAGTTCTCTTTCTTAATATGGAAGCTGGCTGAACACTGTTCTTTTTATATCTTGTTTATTCATAGCATTTTCTTTTGCAGGTGTACAAGCTCTCCATAGGATCTGCGTGTGCCCTCACATGGCCACCAGACCGTATTATAATCCAAGTATTGGATGATTCCACTGATCCAATTATTAAAGTAAGCCTAGATTGCAGTTACGAGGTTTACCTTGATTGACCAAAAATGAATGTTTTTTGTGTTAACATTGGACTCAAAGATGGGATGTGGTGCTTGTGTTAAATGGTTGTATCGTCATACATAAATAATCAATTCATCTGTATTCTTAAATGGAATTGTGTTTATAAGCATATTTCTTCACCTAGATCCAGCAGAGAAAATAGTTTCATATGGTATTTGCCTCATTGTTTAAAAAGGAAAATAGTTAACACCATTTTCACATAAAGTACAAAGGTTCAAAAAGTACGGAACTAAAAGAATAAAACTCATGCAGTGAATAGACCATGTAATAAATCACACCATGATTCCGTGAACTGAATCAGCTGATGAAAGCATATCAATCATAGCATGCATACATGATTAGGTCCTAGATTTTGGTCTTATGGAGACAACCAAATCACAATGATGTAGGATAATTGATGTGTGCAGCATATATAAATCCCCTTGTTTATATTAATAGAGCCATTTGACCACTTGCTCTAAGGAAAACACAAATTCTTGACAAAACCAATTAATGAACTGGAATTTTGAGAAGGTGATTGATAATCTGTATAGTTGTATAGTTCTATATGGTATCCAAGCATTTAATAATCAATTGATTCCGTTCAGTAAGGTAATAAATAAGTTTTTGTTGACCATAGAATAATGCATAGTTCTATGAAGTAGCCAAGATTCTTTTTGTTTCTTTGTAAATCACAGTGCTAAGGATGGCTTGAATCCCACATAATAAAAATGAGTATTTGCAGTTGTGAACATTCATTTCATGGTTGTCTTCATATTTTTAATTAATTTTTGTTAAGTGCAGGAATTAGTGGAGCTTGAATGTCAGGAATGGGCTAGCAAGAAAATTAATATCAAGTATGAGGTTAGAAATAACAGGAAGGGATACAAAGCAGGAGCCTTGAAGAAAGGCATGGAACATATATATGCTCAACAGTGTGACTTTGTTGCTATCTTCGATGCAGATTTCCAACCTGAATCTGATTTCCTTTTAAAAACTATACCATTTCTTGTGCATAACCCGAAGATTGGACTAGTGCAAACGCGTTGGGAGTTTGGTAAGCATAAAGATATCATTTTTATTTTATGCATGGACTTAACAATACATTTGATTGTTGCAGTTCTTGCTCACTGCGACGATTATTTTTAACTAAAGTTCTGAACCACATTGTTTTTATTTGTTTAAAGTGAATATTTTAAAAGACACTGATAACGAAGGTTTAGAAAGCTAGGCTGCAAGTACCCCAAAACAGTCTTTTGTGACTGGAGAGAGTATTTAATAATGAAGCAAAACCAATTGTCAAATTCATAGTCTAATTGTCAAAGTAACTGTAATTTTGAAACATGAAGATTCAGGAGTAAGAGATGGAAAATGTATTGTCAACCTATGTGGTTCCTCTTGTTTTGGCATGCTTAATATTTGACTAGTGAGCATATCTAATGGAAAAACATGTCCTGCCATCATGTAATTGTTGCACACAAGTTGGCTGTCATATGAGATTTGGATGGGCTGAATTTGAAGGATCTTGAGTTGGTGGCATACCTCATGCTCATTCGTATGGCACAAGTAATCAAGTGCCTTAAAATCTAGTCCATCTAAATCTCATCTAATAATGGCTAGTGCATGCATTTGCACGGTAGTACCTAGGATGGGTTGGCATGTCTTTCTTTTTTCTGCCACAAGAACTCAATAAGTATTTAAAATAAGGTGTGATTGCTAATTATGTTTGGAACTCACCACAAGATGTAAATCTGTCTTGGTAAAATTATGAGATCGTTGTTCTTTAGATGTTTGAAGTTGATGTTTCACCTGAAATCTTCCATGCTCACTAAAATAAATGGGTATTTCTAATTACTGGTTCAAAATGCTTACTGTTTGGGGGCAATGTATTTTGAAGTATTTGATCCTTTTGCCCCATACAGAGAAATAGCATGTAGTCTTTTTACTTCACAGTAACGAAGTAAAGTTTATTTCTAGGTTGTCTTTTTATAATTTGGTTGACACACAACAATATGGTGATTTCAGTTACACAACATTGAGAAATTTATGACATGAACAGACGACCAAGAATTTTCTCACATACTTCAGTTTAAGCACTTTGATAATAATGAAGATGATCATTTTAGGCTGTATTTTATTTCTGATTACTACTGATGTTCTGATGCCAGATATTAGGCCTTAGATGATCCTTAAGAATGTTTTGGCCTTTGGCCTCTTGTACATATTGTTATTATTTCTTTTGTCAATATATTCCATAATGGGGGCCTTCACCATTGTGGTTGTTGTGTCAAAAAAACCTGATGTTCTGATGCGGTGTCTTCCCCTTCTCTATGACGATTGTAACATTGATTACTTGAAGTGAGGGGTTTTGTTCATTCTGATTACAGGATGTTCCTGACCTGGCCTTTGCCGGGCAATTTTGCAGTGAACCACAATGTTTGCCTGATGACAAGGATACAGAAGATCTCACTAGACTATCATTTCAAAGTTGAGCAGGAATCAGGCTCATTTTTGCATGCTTTTTTTGGTTTTAATGGTGAGAGCTGACCTCATAGCCATATATTTGAAATTTGCCTGATACTGTTAATTACTTGAAAATTATAATTTAATATGTGTAGAATTATATTAATTGTCTTGTTCACAGGTACAGCTGGCGTGTGGCGTATATCTGCTATTAATCAGTCTGGAGGATGGAAAGATCGCACCACCGTGGAAGACATGGACTTGGCTGTACGGGCAAGCCTAAAAGGGTGGGAGTTCTTGTATGTTGGTGATATAAGGGTATGTTTAACACTCTGCACACCCCCAAACAATTGCTTTTCAATGAACATTGTGCCCTGTCAGAGTGTTAGTATTACAGTTTTAAATCTCAATTCTCAAATAGGTCAAGAGTGAACTGCCAAGTACCTTCAAGGCCTACCGTCATCAACAGCATAGGTGGACTTGTGGTGCTGCCAATCTCTTCAGAAAAATGGCATGGGAAATCGTTGCAAACAAGGTGTGTCTCTGGAACCTCATACCAAAATATAAGTCTGCCAGTTTCATGTGATAATTGCCATCTAAACATGATGCAGGGGGTGTCAATATGGAAGAAACATCATCTTTTATATAGCTTTTTCTTCGTGAGGAAGGTCATTGCCCCAGTCCTGGCATTCTTGTTCTACTGCGTTGCGATCCCATTGTCTGCCATGGTTCCTGAAGTCTGTATCCCCATATGGGGATTGGTCTACATTCCTACTGCCATTACAGTTATGAATGCCATCAGAAGTCCTGGGTATGTTTATCTCCTCAAAAATACAACTTTTATGTGTTTCTTAATGTTGACATCTTTGTACGATCTTATGTAACACTATCACGTCAGGTCTCTCCATCTGATGCCACTCTGGATCCTTTTTGAGAATGTCATGTCCATGCACCGTATGAGGGCCGCTCTATCCGGTTTATTTGAGACTGCACATGCGAATGATTGGGTAGTTACTGAAAAAGTAGGTGATCAGCTGAAGGATGAGTTTGATGTCCCACTCCTTGAACCGGTGAAGCCCACTGAATGTGTTGAGAGGTAAGCAAGGAAACTTTATAGCATAATAATTTACGTTGAATCATTAGATATTTAAATAATTGTAACGTGCATGTGAACATGTTTCAGACTCCAGCCTTTGCCTTTTGCAGGATTTACATTCCTGAGCTCTTGCTCTCACTCTACCTCCTGATATGTGCCTCATATGATTTTGTGCTTGGAAGCCACAGATATTACATGTACATCTACCTCCAGGCCTTTGCATTCATAGTAATGGGGTTCGGTTTTGTTGGAACCAAAACTCCATGTTCGTAGCAGAAACCTCACCATATTCCATTTCAGATTCTGCTTATAGGGCTGCAATAATTTTACGTGTGCAAGGAAGGGGGAAATTGATTTAGTCTCCCCATATATGAGGGATGTCACCCTCTTCGCAAGTATAAATTTCTAATTTATGCGGAATGCTAGTTGGATTTTAGATTTTAGGATTCCTAGCTGAAATAGGATGGATAGTGTTGTATACTGTGGATGAAGAACGTTCTTTTGGTTATGATTGCCTTGTGTAGATCCCAAGTAAATAAGGAATTAAGGATGTAATCAAATTAGATTAGATTGACGTACCACTGAATTATTTATATAAGATCATGAATGCTTTGGAGATACCCCCGGACTAGCGACTGAGGGGCGTGCGCGGGCGACCTGTGCGGCGACTAGGGTTTCCCTAGCCGTCGTCGCTGCCGCCAGCTGCTCTCACCGCCGGTCCTTCTCTGCGCTCCTGTCTCCCTCTCAACCCTCGGGTCTTCCCCTTCCCCTTGCCTCGAGCCTCCAACCCACCCCTACCACCCTTCGGCTGGCCGCGTCGCCGTCGGCGGGCCTTTGGCGCTCCCGCTGGCGCCCCTCCACCGGTGTGGAGCAGTAAGGCGGGTCCCAAGGTGGCGCTCCTCGGCTGGGCGGCGCTCCTTGGCGTCGGCCGGCGGCTTTGCCCTCTCGGCCTCTCTCCACGTCGTCTTCGTAGCGGCGGTGACGTGCTGCCCGTCCACGTGGGCGGCGGCTGCGACGGCGGCTGGCGGCTCCTTGCGCTCTCTCCTCCTCGTTGCCTCCCCCTCCTTGGTGTGTCGGCGTTGCTCCTAGGTGTGGCGGCGTGGGGGTTCCCTGTTGAGGTGCTCCATGGCGGGACTTCTTGGCGGTCGTCTCCGGCTTCGATTGCGGCGGTGGGAGGTGCCTCTCACCTCTGCGGCGGCAGCTCGGATGTCGATCTGCGGCGACCTTTGTTTGCTGCAGTGCGACTCTTGGTGGGGGTTCTTGGGCGAAAGCTCTGTCCATCCTTTTGGGCTGGTGATGGCGTCGCCTTCTGGCGTCGTTTTCTTTCCTGGAGGCATCACCATGCTGCCCCTCCCAATTGCCCTGAGGACTGAAGGCGTCATCTTCCCGTGCGGCGGTGGCGGCTCCTTGCCAAGTATCCTGCATGGCGATGGCATTGGTCTTTGCCGTGCCTCCAGCGTTCTGCGAAGCTCCAGGCGTGGCGGTGGTGTCGGTCGTGCATCCTAGGCCGCGGTGGCGTCTTCGAGGCCTGAGCATCCCATGTTTTTTGTGGCGGCGCCAACAAGAATTTCTTTCATTTCTTCTCTTTGCGTCTCGTGCGGTGGTGGCGGCTGGCGGCCGAGCTTCAAGTTCGTATTGTTGAAGGTGGGCCTGGCGTCAATCTTTCAGGCTTGCATCCTATGAGGTGGTGGCATCTATTTTGCGTGTTGTCTTCGGCCTCTTGGTCGTGCTTCCCTTGTGGTGGTGACGATTCATCGAGCATCCCGTATGGCGGTGGTCTGTGGTGGTGACGATGCTCCGTGCATCCCGCAAGGAGATGTTGGCTCAGTTGGCTCTAGGCACCTTGCTCTCTGACCGTGCATCCCTCGTTGTGGTGGGGTCTAGAGGTTGCCTTGAGCCTGCCTTCGGCGGTGCGTCTTCCTTTGTATCGTTCATCGTGCATTCTGTGTGTGGGTCGTGTCCGGCGTTGTGGCAGTGGTGGGCGGTCCCTTGCATTGCCTAGGTGGTGGCGGTCCGTTTTTTCAGCCATGCATCCCTTTCGGCTTTGCTAGTGGCTGCCGTTCTTTCTTGGTGTTGTACTATTTCTTTCTTCTTAATGAAATGGCAGAGCACCTGCCCCGTTCGATCAAAAAAGATCATGAATGCTTTGCGATGCGAGAAGGAATTAAGCATCATAGATTTTCTGGGAAATGAAGATGATCCCGTGTACACCAGAGATCATGGAATGGATCAATGAATGTACTCCCTCCGGTTGATGTTTTATGACTTGTTTTTAACGGAAACACTTCTACCCTGACGTCTGGCGAGCTGCGCGCGCCAACGCAGCAGGTGTGTGGCACTGTAGCATGCAGGTGGGTCCTACAAGCATTTTTTTTCTTTTGAAGGCCATAAATTTTGACTGGTTGCTCTAATCCACAAACCGTTTGCACCAACGTGTTCCTCGTATTTTTACGAACAAAACAAGATGTATGTTGCCATATAAATTCACGAACTTATCTGGTGAAACTTGGGTTTCGCCTATTGAAACTTGAGTTTCGTCTACTGAAATTTGGATTTCATATTCGTTAAACTCGCCGAACTGTCAAGTTTCATCAGGTTTAATGCAAGTTTCGACAGGCCTCATACAAGTTTCATCAAGTCAATTCAAGTTTCAACAGGTTTCATCCAAGTTTCATCAGGTTACATCGAAGTTTCATTAGATTTCATCAACACACGACCAAGTTTTATCAGCACACGGCAAAGTTTCGCTAGTATAAGTGTAAGTTTCATAAGTGCCTTCTCTCAGGTTCACACCAAAAAATTGAAAAAGTGAAAAAAAAAAAGTATTTAAAATGGTTGCTCTTGATTTTAGAAGAATTATGAAATTTATTCCACGCATTTTGAACACTATTTGAATTTTATACAAAAAACAGAAGTTTAAATGAAAAACGTGATCAATCAGATGGCTAACAAGCGCCAGACTTGATCTGTTCGCATGAGCAAAGCGGTAGCGTTGGATGTGCGCGGTGCCGGACGATTGGACGGACGGCGCTGGTCCACGTGTGTGTTCGTCCGGACGTCCGACGCCTGGCGCTTGCCTTGTTTTAAGTAATACTTTTGATATTTTATGTATGTAAATATTTTGAAATATTTGAATAAACATATGAAAATCATAAATTTAGATCCGTCTCAAAAATAATTTTACAAAATTATAATTTTTAATTTTATAAATAAATTACAATGATAATAGTGATCAAAAATGCATTCGTGCCTCGTTTTTTTACGAATTTTAACATCGATGCAGGACATCACACTGAACACGAGACATCACACTTTAACTCGACTGGGCTTTCATGCTCAATAATCCCCTCGATTTCTTGAATTCTGCAAGTTGAACACTGTGCACGTGAGTCAACATTTTGGACGCGACATATCGTTTTCTTTTAGAAAAGATCAGGGGCATGGTCCTGAACAAATTGCACTGTTAGGCCCTGTTTGGAAGTGTAGTTTTTTAAAACCATGGTTTTGTAAAACAATGATTTGTGTTTTGCTATGATCATAAAAAATTATGGTTTGAAAACCACGGTTTGCTAGCACAAGTGAGAAAACTTTGGTGTGGAGTGGAGTTTACAAAACATCAAAAAAATCATGGTTTTGCCAAAACCATAGTTTTTAAAACAGGGTTTTTTGGGTTGCTTCCAAACATCTCATGGTCTTAAAAACCATGGTTTTTGAGAAAACCATGGTTTTGTGTAGAAACTATGAAATATTCCCTCCGTCCCAATATATAGGGCGCATAAGTTTTTTTGAGTTGTCCTATAATATGAGATGTCTTTCCATTATTTTTTTGGGAAAGACGAGCAATTAACTTATAGTTAAGCTATTTACACTATAAAGTGCATGTTTTTGATAGCTTTAACTATTAAAGTTATTAATTAAGTGCATGGGTTGGAGATGCATGCTTCGAGTAATGAGATGATTAAAGATGATTTACTCTCTCAAACACCATTTCTTGGTTTTGATGAAAATTTTTATATGCCCTATATTTTGTGACGGAGGGAGTAACTCCACTTCCAAACAGGACCTTACTTTCTAAATTTGCGGTAAATCTCGCTTAACCCTCTAAACTTGTAAATTGCGGTATCAGTTCCCTGAACTTGTTTCTATTTACACGGTTGCTTCAAACCATTAGACCTCTTGTTAGACGTTGGGATGGCTGCCTACATGGCTGTTGAATGCCTATGCAGCAACCACTTGTCTGATAATTGCTGAGGTGGCCTCCATATCATTCTCCCATGTCTTATTTCTCCTCTTTCCTCTCTTTTTCACCCCTTACCCTCTACCAACACGGTAGGGAGAGGAATTTTTTTTTTTGGGAGAGGGAGAGGGCCTGCTCAAGCTTCAACCGGTGGGTGTTGACGGTCAATTTCAACAACTTTTCATATACTTCCGACCATCAACATAGCTCCCAAATGAAGGAACATGGACTAAAAATGTGCAAATTAACAAATTTTCATAAGTTTTGGTAAGTTTGTGTCTCCAGGGACCTACTGAGCAAAAATGAACCCAAACCGGGGAAAACCCCCGGTCAGCCAACCCAACCCTGGCCGGCCGACCGGCACCTAGTCCAAGCTGGGGTTGCCCTCTCTCCAAGTATTCTAAAAGCAGAAAAGGAGACCATCCCAACCGTTCACATCAAGTCGGTTTGATCCTAGAGATGACATTGCATTGAAGAGGATCATTTGGCTCACACGAAAGCTAGTTTTATCGGCCTCAATTGCCAAAACCGTCTCAAGGGGATGATCTACACCGTCAAAGAGGGATCCCATGTTGAAAGGATCTCTATGGCCTACAGGGGTGAATAAGCAATTTTTAATTTCTTTTCAGTTATTTTTTTATTAAGCAACAAAGTTAATAGTAACTCAATCCTAGGTTCTAGTATCCTAACAAGCGAAAGCAATTAATAGTAATTCATATGGAATGTAAATGCGAAAATAAATGAGACAAAGGAGAAGTGACACGGTATTTGTTTCACTGAAGTTTGGAGCCACAACTCCTACTCTCCGTTGAGGCTAGCCCTTTAGCACAAGGACCTGCTCCTTCTTGAGCCACACGCCTCACTTACTCCCCGGTAGTCGTTCCGCCACTCCCGTGAGGTGGACTACGTCACCTATTCACCGACTTGAGCGTAGCCACACGCCAAGGTCTACTCCCAAGCCCACTCCTTCGAGAAGAACACCGTCTTTAAGAGTAATAAGCCTGAAATACTCCGATCATGCCAAATAGAAGGACTTCCATGAAGCTCGGTTTGGGGGAAGGTAGGTGGTTGGTGAAGTGGTGGAGGAAAGGCTCAAGAACACCCCTAGGATGAATAAATGTTGTCTCTAGGTGAAATGGAGCATCAAACCTAACAAATGGCTGCCTACTGAACTCAATTTATAACCCTGGAGAGAAACTAGTCGTTGGAGCTCGGGAAGGCTCAATAAACTAGCCGTTACAGTACCCGTTGGACCCGGTCTGATGGCTGTAACCTAGTCTCAAAACAGCCGGAACATATACTATCGGACCCGATCTGACGGTGGTCGAACCCGGTCAGATGAAGGTGAATGTGCAGAGAGTAGGAGCTGTCGGATCCAATCCAACGGTGATCGGACCCAGTACGATGATGCTCGGACGTAGTCCGATGAACACTGAGAATGCAGGGCTCAAGGATTTTGATCTCAGTTGAACTTTTAGATATTTGTTGGATGCTTGTGGACTAAGAGAAGGCTAGGAATTCATGTGAAGTAATAACTCGGCATGATCAGACCAATTAGACCTTTTTGAAGCATGGGCAACAAAAAGAAAACCTAACTACTCATATATCTACACATGACTTCTCCACTTGCCCAGTCATATTTAGAACATCTTGGAGTAGCTCAGAAGGTCGCCGATGCCTAGCTAGGGTTGCATGAAGAGACCAAGAACGCCCTATCAATAATCATTGTGCAAATATCCACGTCATCAATACCACTATAAAGAGTTCGATTACTACATCCGAAAATAATATCATCTACATAAATTTGACAAATGAACAAATCATTGACAATAGTCTTAAGAAACAATGTAGAATCATTCGCACCCGTTTTGAAACCTTTTTCTATAAGTCCCTAAGGAGCTCATACCATGCTCTAGGAGCTTATTTGAGACCGTATAGCCTCTTAGTGAGCTTATAAACATGATTTGGGTGTTTAAGGTTTTCAAAACCGGGAGGTTACTCAACATAGACAACTTATTAAGAAAGCCATTGAGAAATTCACTCTTAACATCCATTTCATAAAGGACAATGTTATAGGGAGAGGCAAATGCTAAGAGTAACCGTATAACTTCGAGTCGAGCGACCGGCGCATATGTTTCTCCGTAATCGAGGCCTTCAACTTGAGTGAAGCTTTGCGCCACCAATCTCGCCTTGTTGTGAACCACTTCACCGTTCTCATCTTCCTTACTGCAAAAGACCCATTTGGTGTCAATCACGTTGTGATCACTTGGTCTCTCCATAAGATTCCATACTTCATTGCGGGTGAAATTGTTCAATTCGTCATGCATGGCGATTGTCCAATCCGCATGCACCAATGCCTCATCAATATTTCTAGGCTTAACAATGGAAACAAATACGTAGTGCTCACAATAATTTGAGATACGAGAACGGTTTCTTACACCTTGATTGAGGTTGCCAATGATTTGGTTGATGGCGTGATTCTTGGTGATTGAACGATGCTGTTGGACGAATATTTGTTAATCATTAGCTTCCTCTTGTTGGACGGATATTTGTTAATCATTAGCTTCCTCTTGAGCTTGATCTATATGATGAATGGTAGCCTCGTCAATTTTTTCTACTTATGTTGTTGGAGTGGTGTTTTGAGCTTATGGTGAAGGAACGATGGAGGTTGAAGATTCATCTTCATCTTTATCCTTCAGCTCCGGTAAGAGTCGAACTTCACATACCTCCATCAAATACATGACGTCGCGGAGTAGCTCATCACCTACATTGCTAATAATATCTCACTCATCTTGTGGACCATTAAATTAATCAAATTTAACATCATAGGACTCTTCAACACGACTGGAGGAAGAATTGTAAACAGGAAAGGTTTAGAGTGAGAAGAGTAGTCTAGTATGATACTGGTGTCATGCCTTTTTTGCAACTTACCCAAATGAGTCCCCTTCTTATATATGTATACCGTGCACCCAAAGACTCGAAAGTAGGAGATGTTGGACCTTCGTCCCACTAGTAGTTCATATGAGGTCTTATAAAGGAGTCGGTGGATATAGAGGCGGTTAATTGTGTGGCATGCCGTGTTGATGTCCTCCGCCCAAAAGATATGTGGCGTGCCGTACTCATCAAGTATCGTCCTCGCCTTTTCGATTAACGTCCAGTTCTTTCTCTCCACCACTCCATTTTGTTGAGGAGTGTAGGCCGTTGAGAATTCATGCTTGATTCCTAACTCATCACAAAAATCTTCAATGTTGGAGTTAATGAATTCGGTGCCATTATCACTCCTTACCTTCTTTATATATGTGTCAAACTCATTTTGGGCCTTTAAGGCAAACCTTTTAAACATGTAACCGGTAAAGGTATTGTTTGCAACGAACACCCAAGTATAGCGAGAAAAATCACTAACAAGCACAAGACAATAAGAATTACCTCATTTGCTAGCATAGGTGGTAGGGCCAAATAAATACATTAAAAAGTTCAAGTGGTCGGGATGTAGACATGAAAGCCTTGAAAGGAAGAGAATTAGCCACTTGCTTATCGGCTTGGCAGGCACTACACTTTCAAACTTCACATCCTTCACGCCAACAACCAAATCATGCTTAAAAACCTTTTTCAAATTGCCCATTCCGACATGTTCAAAACGTCTATGCCATAACCAACCAAGTGAAGCTTTGGCAACAAGATAAGTTTTGATTTGCGAGGAATCATGATTTAAGAAATCAACCAAATATAAGTTTGAAAATCGTTTGCCCTCAAATGTAACACTTTGATCAACCGAAGAGATGGCATGAACGCCACTAGTAGAGAAGTAGCAATCAAAGCCCAAATCGCACACTTGCCCAAATCACATCAAGTCAGTTTGATCCTATGGATGACATTCCATTGGAGAGGATCACTTGGCTCACAAGGAAGCTAGTTTTACCAGCCTCATTTGCAAAACCGCCTCAAGAGGATGATCTACACCGTCAAAGAGGGATTCCATGCTGAAAGGATCTCTATGGTCTAGAGGGTGGTGAATAGGAAATTTTTAATTTCTTTTCGGATATTCTTTGATTAAGCAACAAAGTTAATAGTAATCCAATCCTTGGTTGTACTGTCCTAACATGCGGAAGCAATTAATAACAAGATGCACTAGTAACCTAATCCATTTATCCAAAACATCCAAGCAACCAATAGGAATTCATATGGAATGTAAATGCGACAGTAAATGAGATAAAGGAGAAGTGGCACGGTATTTGTTTTACCGATGTTCGGAGCCGCAACTCCTCTCCGTTGGGCTAGTCCTTGCGCACAAGGACTGGCTCCCTCTTGAGCCACACACCTCGCTTACTCCCCGGCAGTCGTTCCGCCAATCCGGCGAGGTGGACTCCGTTACCTATACACCGACTTGAGAGTAGCCACACACCAAGGCCTACTCCCAAGCCCACTCCTCCGAGAAAAACACCGTATTAAAGAGTAATAAGCCCAAAATTTTCCAATCATGCCAAATCGAAGGACTTCCATGAAGTTTGGTTTATGAGTTTTTACCTCATCAAGTACCTTCTACGACTTCGTACACGAGTAAGAAGGACCTGCGCAATGAGCGACAACTACGGCTTAGCGAGCGCCTGGCATGGCTACACGCTTACGCCCGCACCTCGACCGTCCAAATCTATAGCTCAGCGAGCTCCAGGCATGGCTACGCGCCTTCGCCCGCGCCTCGAGCGTTCAAGTCTATGGCGCAGCTACACGTCCACACCAACTTATATGGCTATACGCTTATGCCTCCGGCCATAGACCACCCTGTGCCCTGAGCGTTAACTACGGCCTTCCAGTTGCACGTCACAACCAGTGACTACAAGCGTAGCCGGGCTAAGCCAAATTCAGCCTCGGTACACCCCATGTCGGGTCGACTACCGGAAGAGTTACAAAAAATACCCATCTTTTGGTATACCCCATGTTAGGCCACTAGTTGGTTACTGCATGTCAGAATCAGATACCAGTGATGTCGGGATTGAGTTTCGATGGTACGCTCCAATTAGGGCCAACGCTGTACACCCCAACCCGGATTTGGATACCATACGACCAAATTCTATCCTTAAGGTACGCCCTGTGGTGGGGCCGCCAGCTGTATACCACTCCGGTCGGATACAGGTACCGTCTGGCTAACAATGATATGCCCATGTTGGGATACTAGCTGTGTGCCGCACCAGTCGGATACATGTATCATTGGATCAAACCCTATCATGATGGTATGCTCCATGTTGGGCCAATCGCTTTACTTCACGAGTATAGGTACCATATGGTAAAAGATACGATACGCCCTCTGGGGCCACGAGCTGTATCCCACTCCGATTTGGTACAGGTACCGCTTGGTTCTTCAGCCAAAACCACGGTATGCCCTCTGGGGCCACCAGCTGTATCCCACTCCAGTCGGGTGTAGGTACCGCTCAACCCTTCAGCCAAAACCAATGGTACGCCCCCATGTTGGGTCGCCAGCTGTACAACGCAAAACGAGTATAGGTACTACTTCATCAAAATCAAAGTGATGCGCCTTACAATGGGCCGACCGCCAGAACTCCGGCAATCCCGGGCTAGGTATCACTAACAACTCTAAGGATCTCTATGAGTCCTTTACAGTCTCCTTGAAGATAACGGACAGAAACCAGTCGGGAAGAAGCATCAACAATCTACAAGCACTCGGCATGAAGCATGTCTTATCCAAGGTGCGATAAAGAGGAGAAGCAACTCGACTATCAAACACTTGGGGGCTACTGTGGATAACATAAACCCCGGGTACCCACACGAGGGGCCTAAGAGACCACCCGACAGGGGATGGACCAAGTCAGGTGGATAAGGATGTGTACCACTCGGACTATAGAAGGCTTGTCCGGTAAGAAAAGACATAAAGATATAAGTCTATTCCTAATTAATAGGGAAGATACAATTGTAATCCTGGATAACTATGTATCTGGCTAGAGGATAGAGATGGGAATCCAACCTCGTAACCGACCAGGACTCTATCTTGTAACCTTGCCCCCCACTATATACGACAGGCAGGGAGCCCCTGATTCGGCATGATCCCACATCATCATCTACATCTTCATCTTCACACCCATCCATGGCGAGACATCTCCCACCATATTGATCATCAGATTACCATTATAATCCAGAGCACACTTTATCTCCACACCGATCCGTGGAGAGACATCTCCCACCATATTAATCATCAGATTACCATTATAATCCCAGAGCACATGACTAGGGTATTACCTCCGCCGCGAGGGCCTGAACCTGTATAAAAAAGACCCCCTGTCTTGTGCTACCATCGAGTTTAGATCTTGTGCATCGCCCCATATATAATCATTGCCAATGATAACCCCCAGTTAGCTACCCGTCGACACTAGGGTTCCATGGAGAGACCAAAAACCCCTAGCAATAATCATTGCGCAAATATCCACGTCATTAATACCACTAAAAAAATAGGGCTCAACGATGCTCACACATGCGAAACCGAGGGCCGGGATCGACCGAAGCCCGGTCGGCCGACCGGCTTGGCCGGCCGACCCCCTTCGGATCCACTTTGGATTCTCCTTCAGCTGGGGAGAAGAAGACACTTGTCCCTACACATGGCACACTCTCACTCGCTGCGGTTGGCTATAAAAGGAGTTCCTCTCCTCATTTGCAAGGCACGGAGAAGTGCGGGAACAACACAAAGCAGGGTTACACTGCCCATTTATCAAGTAAGGTAGGTGAGAGAGGAGAGTTAGCGCTGAGGAGAAGCCGGCATGTCGGCATCCCTCCACTAGAGCTCCGGAGCTAAACTTGGGTGTAAGTTCTGCTTCATCTTCTATCGGTAACACTTAGTCCCATCCTTTATTTATAAAGCAAGTTTATTTCGTATACGCTGTCTCTTTGTTGGTATTAGGCTCGTGCTAGATCTTGAGTGCTAAATCTCTGTGTTTGGGTGACATAATAGATATTAGTGCCAGGTTTAATGGGAGTGCATATCGAGTGACGTCCTTGGTACGTAGTACTGCTAGAAATAGACGTGGTGTCTAGACTAGTTAGTACCCGGTAGACACCTGATTCAACGGCTAAGAGGTAGGTAGTAGGTGGTGAAAGCTACTGCGATATTCGTGCGCTTGAGAATTAATTCTAATAGGCATAAGAATCACCAATAGTGGGGCATCCGGTTGCGTCGGCGAGGTGCTCGCTGCGAGGAGCGGTGGCAGTGACCTCACCGGAGAAGAACGTTTGCACATTCCCCGCAAAGGTGAGTCGCTGCAAGACGCAACCTCTGGCGATGTTGGTGTCTCGGGGGAGGGGAGGCCCATGATGGTGAGGTTTGCAATGCGCTTGTGGATACGGTGATGAGCTCGGGGGAGGCACTCGGCGACGGTGCCATCCCTACACTGCATCAGCAAGCTTGGGAAAGAGAGGCGCACGGCGGCAAGCTCGGGAGAGGGGAGAGTCGGTGGGGGGAGGCGCACGATGGCGTGGTCCGGAGAGGAGAGGGGCGACACACGCGGTGAGCTCGAGGAGGCGGAGGTGCACAACGGCGAGCTCGGGAGAGGGTAGGGAGAGCCCTAGGCCGGTGCCGCCAAACACCACACCTGTGTGAGAGAGGGAGAGATAAAAAAGATGAAGTGGACATAAAATAGATGCGTATGTTGCTAACCACGTCATTATTTAATGGCCACAACAGCACTTGACGACTACATGGATGCTACTTTAGCATCTAACATGAATCTGAAATAGAGGTGGAGATTCAATTTATTATTATCTTAAATTAATAAGCAAAATTCCACCCCAATGTCTAATGTTTTTGTTTTCTCTATGATTGCATGATTGTTAATCTACGTGTTGTACTACACCCGGTAGCAAGATTTTGCAATAAGTTATCAGCACGCTCGCTCCTAGAGAACGATCATGAGGAGGAGAAGGCGACATACGATCTGTATCGATTCATCATCACATTGGATACCACTCGGTTTGCCAAAAAAAAGTCCTATGGGACAGTTTACGAAATTTGGAAGAAGGTCGTCTGATCACAAGGTATTGAATTAATATAACATGAACTCATGGATCGCAAGTTTGATTTTTTGTATAATGGAAAGAGCCAAGATAGAATGAGGGACTTGCATACTATGTCATTACAATAGAGGTGTAATCACTGATGTGCAAGGAGGGAGGAAAGAGAAGGGAGAAAAGGGTGTGCATAGCGTCTTTAATGGACGGTTGATTGTAACAATGACAAACAATATTTACCGCAGAGGGTCCTTTGTCATGTTTTATAGAAAAAGACTATGGAAGTTAGGCATATATTACTCAATAGAATATGTACATTGCATTGCAAAAACAAAAGAAAATAAAATAAATGAAAAAAAGAAAGGAAAGGGAACTGAAAGAGAAAACAAGCAACATGAAATTAATTAGATTTTAACATACAAAGTCACTGGGCGATGGCATTTTTAAAGGATTCACTCTCTTTCACACGAAGCAGCTACATCGACGATCGAATTTTAATATCTATGACTGATGAGCCTTGCAAGTTTGAGCTGAAGATCTAACCATTTCTTCGCAACCAAATACCCAAATCAGCGAAGAACCAAAATTTTGCTTTCGGCTGCATGACAAGAAAAAAAAGATATAGCTCGTTTACTTTTTCTTGGATATGGTTTGATTTTCTCTATCATCCTAGTTTCCCGGCTGTGCTGGAGATACATCCATGGGGCAGCTTATTCTCCATTCCCTCTCTTTTTTTATTAGGGTCTTTCATGCTTGTGTTAGACGTTATTGCTTTTGATCCTCCTTTTTTTGTTTTTATCATTTATGAGTATCGATAAATTGCCCTTTTTTGTTATGTAAAGTAGAATATGGATCGTATTCCTGCATCCTCACTTTGCCACCCATCTAGTTGCTTTTTTTTTTGGTTCTTTTTTGGTACAAACTTTGCGATCGAATATGTATAGTCATTATGCTGACGCCAATGCGAAGGAACAGTCCATGTTTGGGATACATATGTGATATGATTTTTCTTTTTTATTTTATATTCCTTTTAATCAAAGAAGCCCTAAGAAATATGTTGTGTTTCTTATAAGATACTAATTAAGGCCTTGTTTGTTTCGGATTAAATTAAATTAAATTAAATGAAAATTTGTTATTTTTGTATAATCCAAATGATGTAATGTTTTGTAGTCATTCTTGTGGGGTTTTATATAGTACTTCTTAAAGTTTGTAAAATATTTTTTTCATAATTTTTTGAACTCGTTAAGACGTATTTTGAGGGGATCACAAATTTACTACAGTAAAACGCAACGTTACTTTAATCTGAAACAAACAAGGCCTAAAAATGGTTTTGCGTCGTACGCACACATTTGACCATGAGCGCTCCTAGTTGAAAATGCACAATTTTTTTGGAAAAAATACACAGAAACTAACTCAAGTATTTCCTTAATTAAATCTACAAAAATTATTTGAATTTGACAACGTGAAGATAACATTTTGGTTACGACGTTCTACTGCATGGACACTAATAAAAAAAAACCATTAGAAAACAAAGGTTAAAAGTCTCGGTGACTTGGTCTTTAAAAGGTGTGGACTTTGGAGGTCTTTTTCATGCCAGCTTGAGCTGAGGTTCTTGTTTATTGCTACTGGTCCAAAGGGGCCTCTTAAAGAAGCCTAACAAAAGGAGTTCACCACTCATGCACAATGGGATGTGATAAAAAGGCAGTTTTTAGCAAGTGCAAGTTGATTCTAAAGAATAAAATTTCATAGGGAAGAAGTTTCTAGAACAGAAATGTGGGGTTGGACACATGTCGACGTTTGACTTGCCTTGGCCATGGTTTTGAAGCACTGATGTAGTATTTTGGCCCTCTGTTTATATAATAGTGGCAGCTGAATTCTTTCTAGCTTTGATTTCTTTTTTTGATTTTATGGCAAAACAATTCAGTTTGGCTTGAAAAATAAGATTGCTTTCTTATTTGGTGTGGACTTGGGGACGGATGTCCGACGCGCACATGTCGAACGCTGCGTTGGCCCAGTCCAACGCGATGCACACCAGCTAAAACAAACTCTGCGTCTTACACCGGAACAAACTTCTACCGCCATTGTTTCGAAGTCTGGGGCAGCACTCCCTATTTGCATGCAATGACATCAGCGATGATGTCAGCGAAAATATTTCTTTCATTTTTCTCTTTCGACGGGCATAGATTTTGACTGGTTGCTCCAATTCACAAACCGTTTGCACCGCTGCGTTCCTCGCATTTTTATGAACAAAACAAGACCAAAGTTGCTATATAAAAATTTACTGCAACAATTTGTTATCCTAATGCAACAATTAGTTTAGCCTGTTGACAAAATATGGCTCGCCTGCTGAAACAATTACTTTTGCCTAATGGACGTATAACCAAGAGAAACAGTTGGTTTAGCCTATTAGAACAATGTATATAGCATAGCATGCAAAAACAATTGGTTTAGCCTATTGAAACAATATATATAGCCTGCTAAAACAACTAGTTTAGCCTATTGAAACAATTTGTCTAGCTTGATGAAGCAATTTGTAAATGTCTGCCATGTTGAAACAATTAGTTTAGCCTGTCGAAATAATCTATCTAGTCTATTGAAACAATTTGTACAGTCTTTTGGAACAAATATTTTTTGCCTGCTGGAACAATTAGTTTAGCCTACTGGAACGATATGTCTATCTAAGGGCAACAATTAGTTTTTTCTTATGGAACAATATGTTTAGCCTGCTGAAAAAGCTAGTTTAGCCTATTGGAAACAATATGTATAGACTGTCGAAACAATTTAGCTAATGAAAAAATAAAAAATATTTAAAATGAGTTTATTAGGATTTTAGATGAATTATGAAATTTGTTCTATGCAATTTAGACTCCATATGAAATAGATACAAAAATGAGAAAATTAAATAGAAGAAAAATGAAACGCTCCTCTTTTTTTTTTTGCTAGTAGCGAGCGTGCTGGAGCATACGCGTCTGGCACGGGTGCGCGAGACGCTGGGCCGTATGTTGCCGGGCCACCTTGGCGAATTTTTTTTCAATTTCGTCCCTAGTGCCTGGTGTCCCTTTTGAAACCAGAATGTACATATCAGCAGTTCAGAACTAGACGTCCACTCACCCCTTTTTTCTTCCAAACAGACCTTAGAAAAACATTTTTGATTTACATGATTCTAGGAGCATAGAATCGTCAAAAGGCATGGTTAAAATTTGTCATGACGTGTCGTATCTCGCAGGAACCAAAACCATGTGAATAGTTTAAAAGATGTGTTCGACCCCTTTATAAACAAATATAGAAATTTTGAGGTTAAATAAATATTTATTAATTAATTAGAGAATGAAGAGAGGAAGTGTGAAGCTGAATCGGAATTCTCAGAGAAGCCTAACACTAGACTAGAGCTAACGCTACCAATCCTCAAAAATTTGCAAAGAAAATATCTATCCTATAAGTTTCTTTGAAGTAAACATACAAGCCAACCACCTATAAATAGGTTTTTTTAATCGATTCTCTCCTATGTCTTTGAAATTGCTTTGAATAAGAAAAGACCCTAAGATAGAGAGGGAACAACGCCAGCAGTCTAAGAGCATTTACACCAACTACTTCGTCTTCTTTTCGCTCCATTTCACTATTCGATTTTTTCTCTATCTTTTTCTCTAAATTTTCTCGTACTTTACACTACATTTAAAATAAAAAAATTTCTTCCCTCCATCGACTACTCCATTTAAAATTATAATATTTTAAAGTACCGGGTGGTATAATAGAAAAGAAAGAGAGGATATGCATGCCAACGGACGAAACCTAGCACTAATTAACTGTGGTAACTCGTCACTCATCGGTACATTTACATGGTCAAAACCCCACTTTATTGCTCTACAGTCTACATTATTGTTGTGTGGTTAGGAATTCACCGACCATCGTTTCCGAAATGAGGTCTCCATGGTTTTGGGCATGGACACAGCCTTTCACAAGGACATAGAACTAAATTAAAGGTAACCACGAATTGGTTGCCAAGTAAGGCGTCCAATGAAAAGTTAACGAGGCAAAGAATGGAGCTCACCGCGGCCACAAATTGGCTGCCATGTTGAGCAATGAGAACAATGGATGCCAACTTAAGTGCAAAAGTTAGTCATCCAACCTATTCTAAATTAATTATCAGCAATTCAAGTCCACACATTTATGAAAGGCATACCTTCAATTTTTCAACCAGGTTTTATGTAAATCTCAAATCAATGAATCCTCTAAAAAAAGAGACTTTAAAATTTGTTTTTGGAAACTTTCGAAGTTCAGGTAGTAATTGAACAATTCAATCCAACCTTTTAAATATATATACGTTTCTTTTCATGAGTTGCAGTTCATCTTTTATCTTCGACTCCAAATAAGGCTACAATGTTTGGAGTTTATGGCTAATTTGAGCTCATAAAAGTATACAAAATGTAAACCTATCGCACCGAACCAATTACGGTCTAGTACACCAAAACCTTACCCTAAGGCCACGCATGAAATAGAACGCCAGTAAATTTCAACACTTCTTAGAAATGGCTGTGCCTAGAATGCTTTGATTTAGTTTAGTTTGGAGAGTTTTGATAAATAACTCAAAAATCTATAAGAAACCACTTGACAAATGGCATCGTTTCCGTGACCCGAAGAAGCGGCTGAGGCGAGCAGAAGGCAACGAGGGAGGAGGGTCGAGGAGTCGAGGGTGGTATCCGCAAAAAGGGCGGGAACAAATCGCGGTCGCCCATGTGGATAAAGGCGGGGGCGCAGGAGGAGAATCAAAAAACGCTTCCTTGAGGCCACAAGCCGAGCTTGTGGCTCTCGACCCACTGCCCCCCATGCCTACGTGGCCCCCACCCCGCTCCCCCCCGCCCCCAGCCCCTCTTATACCCCGTCCATCCGTCGCCATGGCAGCCGGCACCCCACACTTGCCTGCTGCTACAGCTCCACCGCTTCGCCTTGGCCTCTTTCTGCTGCGGCGGCGGCGCTAGCTAGGCGCCGACATCGAGAGACAGAGAGAACCAGGCGCTTTCTGCCGAGGCCTTCTTCATCGGCGAGAGGAGGAGGAGGAGGAGGAGGAAGAAGAAGTTGTTGAAGTTGTTGAGAGATGGGGGAGTGCAGGGGAGGAGCAGCGGACGGCCTGATCAAGCTGTTCGGGAAGACGATCCCCGTGCCGGAGGCCGGCGGCGGCAAGGTTGGTTTCTTGATTGGTTTCCCTGTGTTTCTTGGTTGGGTTCGTGGACTGGAGGGGGCGGGTAGGGGATCCGGTTTCGGTTGGTCTCGCTGATTCAGGAGGCTCTGGGGGTTGGTTGGATCAGGTTCTTGTGCTGGGAAATTTGCTTGGTTAAAGATGCCTCCTTTTTGCGACTAGGGTGCTGGCATGTCTCGTCACTCTCTTGTGGGATCAAATTTGTGAAATGGATTATAAGCTTCTTAATAGCTCATCTGATCGTGAAGCTGTTTGATTCCCATTGGGTTTTGAGTCTGAATACCTCAAAGGTGCCATCTTTGAGCCCCAGGTGAAATAGTATAGTAATCCATGCTTAGTTTCAGTATTGGTTGGGTTAAAATGAATTGGCCACCGTCTTTCCCCCTTAATTCCATTGAATGATAGTACTTTTCCTGTGTCCTGGTGAACTGTATGAGGGGAAAGCTAATATTTCATATTCTTGGAATATTTTACAAGTCTGAGCTCTTAAGCTTGTTTTATGGACGTGTCAGCCTCTTCACTTACCCAGGCTTATCCTCTAGAACCACCGGCCCACCCTGCTTGTCTAACCGTTTTCCTCAAGGCAGAGTTGAGTATGGGAAACAAATTCCAAATATAAGGCAACAACATGTAATACTCTGGGGAAATGGAAACTGAATTAGTACTATAATTAACAGCAACAATGGCCAAATCATCTCTGTTTTTTTTTTTTGTTTCCCAAACTTGCACCCATGCGAAGCAGACTTCTTCTTTTCGTCATGTTACAAATCTAGGCAAAGAACGCTGCAAATTCGCAGCTGTTTATCGAGAGCCACAGTGATTGATTATGTCAACTAAACAGGAGGTATCATCTGTTGTCGTTCCAGGATCTCGAGCACAGCGGCAGCGTGTCGACTGAATCGGACGGCCGAGAGAGCACGCCGCAGGACAGCGGGGAGCCCTCCCCGCAGCCGGAGGTCGTGGACGCCGACGCGCCGGCGGCGTCGCCCGGCGGCGACGACGCGGCGAGCCAGAGGGAGAAGCTTCGGAAGCCCGACAAGATCCTGGCGTGCCCGCGGTGCAGCAGCATGGACACCAAGTTCTGCTACTTCAACAACTACAACGTCAACCAGCCGCGCCACTTCTGCAAGAATTGCCAGCGCTACTGGACCGCCGGCGGCGCCATGCGGAATGTCCCGGTGGGCGCCGGCCGCCGCAAGAACAAGCACGCCCACGCCGCCGCCCACTTCCTCCACAGGGTCCGCGCCGCTGCCGCCGACCCGCCGGTGAAGCCCAACGGCGCCACGGTGCTCAGCTTCGCCCACGCCGCGCCGCCCGTCCTGAAGGAGAAGCCCATCCCTGCCGCCGCCGGCGACAAGCCGTCGACGACCTCTCTCAGCGAAGCACCATCCAGCAACAGCAATAGCAGCAGCGAGAAATCCCCCAATGGAGTGCAGAATCCAGCCATGTGGCCGCCGTACACCTGTGCGCCGCCGCCCGCCTACTACGCCTCCGGCATCGCCATCCCGATCTACCCCGCGCCGCCGCCGCCGTACTGGGGCTGCATGGTGCCCGGAGCCTGGGGCCTCCCATGGCCGGTCCAGTCCCCCGCGCAGGCCCTCTCACCGCCCACCGCTGCCCCCTTCGTCCTCGGCAAGCACCCCAGGGAAGGCGACGAGGGGGAGAGACGCCATGGCGGCGGCAAGGTGTGGGTGCCGAAGACGACCCGGATCGACGACGCTGACGAGGTGGCCAAGAGCTCGATCTGGTCGCTCGTCGGGATCAACGCCGGCGACAAGGAGACGGCGGGCGCCGCCGGCGGGCACAAGCGCGCGACGGTGTTTGACCCGAAGCTCGACGGCAAGACGGCAAAGCAGGCGGCGGCGACGACACTGCCGCTCTTGCACGCCAACCCGGTGGCGCTTACGCGCTCGGCGACATTCCAGGAGGGATCTTGAGAGCCATTCTTGCGAGATTTTTCTCTCGTGCTGTCTCCCGAACTGAAAAAACATGAGAGCTTTAGCCTGACACTACTTACCTTCATCAGAGGATTTGTAAAAACTAGGTATTGGGGCAATCAGGCAATGGAGAGTATAACATAGCTATTTGTAAAAGGTTTGTAGTTGTAGCCAGGTAGCATGTAAATAGGAAATAGCTATTTGTGTTGGAGACAAGAAAATGGCCAGGAGATAAGGCCCCTGGTTGTAGATAAATAAAGATTATATAGATGGAATATTTCAGATTTGCCTTAAGGCATTTCATTTATTATCAGCAGATTGTCTAACAATTATGTTGGTGTGGCAGACTCTCTGTAGGACATACACTAGCCCACTGTATTCTGATAACAGTTTCTATTTTTCCAACTTTCTTCGTATATACCAGGGTTGGCATGGACAACAGGAAACAGTATCTGATTTCTTTCTTGTTTTCTCTGCATCATTCCTTTTTGCATTTTCTTTATTTATTCCTTTTTTTGTTGTGATTATCGGACCATGAAAGTGGTGCAAAAGTGGAGGCAGGGATGGCCAAAAGAAAGGAAAGTGACAAGCAACTGCTTGTCCAATTGCTCCCCTATTGACCTTAAAAGTGAAGGCTGCTCATGCCAGCTCAGTCCTGCAAACAGTCCAATCAATGAGAAAAGGATGCCGGAAACAAAACAAACAATATGTATAGAAATGCTAGGCGTAGTTATAGATTGGAGAGGGACATTTGTGCATTTGTTTAAGGGAGTTAGATCCAAGTGTTTACTTAAACTAGAGTACTGATAGTCCCATGAATAAACTGAAGATGATTGAATGGTGTTCCAAAGGAAACACCATATTTCAAGAAAACAAATTTTTTTTAAGTCAATGATATTTTATTTTATCTATTTATCTTGGAATCAAAAAGTCAAAAGCTATACCTTTTGCTTCTTTTTTTCTCAAAGGTGAGCCCCAAAGCTATAAAAAACATGTCGAACGAAGCAAAAGGACTTCCAAAATTATCTGAGAAAGCTCTCAAAATTTAGTTTATAAGCAAATAAATTAAGTTGAGCCTCAGACATACTAGATATGCCTCCATTATTTATCTCATAATCAAGCAATCTTATTTTATTCAAAATATGTATTAAGATTCTTTTCTGGTTAGATTTCTAACTTTTGGGTCTATTGTGATAAAATTTTTATAGGGTGTTGAGCCACATATTAACATTTATGGAAGTTTTCCCAATCCTCTGCTTGTAGTCTAGAATTCTTGTGTAGCAGAGCTTATGATGATTCTTGCTGACTTAGCTTGTGACTTTCAGGTCTTCCTTCAGTTAAATTTTCATAGGGTCTAATGCCACCTGCAAAGGTTTTACCATGGTTCTTGAGAAGTATTCCTTGTGATTTTCATTTTTTTTTTTTACTCGATGATGCTTTGAAGGTGATTCTTGATTTGCTGGTTTCCTGATTTCCATATCTAGCTCCTAGTAAAAATCTCAGGACCATATGAGCTATGGTTAGGGAATTATTACTGTTTTACTGAGCCTCCGTTCTGTCGTCAAAATTTGCTTTTTGTTGTGTTTCTTGATCAGTCTTAGTTCTAGTCGCTCCAATAGATATTGGGAAACAGGATTCATTCTTTAACTTGTATTTGGACCTTTTGGTTGGCCATCATTCTTGGTAGCTCTAATAGCTATTTGAGATAAGATTCATACTTTGTTTATAAATTATTGGAGATTCATACTTTGTTATAAATTATTGGTTGGCCTTTGTTCTTGATAGCTCCTGTAGCTATTTGAGTCAAGGTTCATCTTTTGGTTTGGATTTTGGGTGTGTTGTTGAAAAGAATATCAAGATCCATTTTGGTGCGTACTCAACCCCTTTAGCCACACCATACCGCGGTTCTACAACAGGACTTCTTTGTTAGGTAATCGCCCAGCTTTGAAACGCTTCAAAACATCAATAATTACCACAATTCATTCAGCTTTTTTTGCCCGTTGACACTTGGCTGGTGCCATCTCCACTAACACCACTGTCAACAGTTTAATACAATATTATTTTGACCTAAACTCCCCAAAGTCCACCTACATGTCACACTGTCAATATATTGATCAGAATTCAGAACCAATGTTCTAAAGAGTGATAAGCGATAACTAGACACTAGAACACTACTGCTTAAGTGCTGACCACTTCATGCCTTAATGGTAACTTGTTAAGCATGATAATCCAAAAGTAAATACCAGAGGGGCATGTTTAATTACACTTCAGGTGCCACTTAAACAGTTTTCTGGGACATTATTCAGTGCATGCACACTGTAAGCGCAACTCAGTCAAGTCAGAGTGTGCTGAAAATAGAATTCCAAAGAAAACTAAAAAATAAAGTCGAACACTTGAACAGTGTGTTTATCTCCCGAAAAGATTAATCTTTTGGCCCTCAACCTCTCTGAGCTGTGTTTCAGCTGATGGCATAACGATACTAAGCATATATTTAATGAGCTGCACAGAAAAAACAATCAAATACAGTTGGCTGTTTAAGAAGAAAGCCATGCTTTCTCAATTCTCGTGTAGTGACGTTCATCTTCAGTAACTTTCGGCCATGTAAACGAGTGCTATTATACTTTTTGACATTTGGAGGTCAAACCCAATAAGAAATCGCCGCGTTGCGGCCTAAGCGCGCACCAGCCATCATTAGGGCCTTCTCGCGCTTTTCCAAAGTGATCGATTCACCATAAAAAAAGATTTTAAGAAAACTATGAACTTTGAAAGAAGAAAGAAAGAAAGAAAAGGATAGCTTTGAGTAGTGCTTTCCCATCAAAGGCAAGTAAAGGAAAAGCAGCCATAGGAGCGGACTCACGAGTCACTTGGGAGAATTCTAATTTCCTGGTTCACATCAAACACTAAACAATCTTATCATGCTTGTTTTGAATGTGTATTTTTATACAAGGTTAAGGTTAAATAACAAAAGAGCAAAGGAGAAAGAGGGAGAGAAAGTGAGGTTCCAACCAACCCACCATAGACACGCAGAGATTTTTAAGCACGTCCTTCTCAAAAAGGGGGCAGGGGAAATAAAAGGCGAAGGTAAATATGCCCTGTAAATGACGCATATCTGATGTGCACCGGTGAGTTGTTTGCAGTCATACAAGCTGCTCCAGTCTTTGCTAATAGGTGATTGTTAAAAAACAAAAGTGTGGTCAAGATTAGTCCGTGCATCAAGAAAATTACAGGCAACTAGACGTCATGCTAGCGTTCGAGTGAAATTTCACTAGAATTCAAAGATATAATAATCTGGACGGCTGGGCTTGATCTAGAACGGGCTCACCAGTCAAATTTCAAGTCGAGTTTAGGAATAGAAAAGATATATTTTTATGAAAAAAGCTAGTGTAAATCATCCATTCCTCTCTATGTAACGACTCAAATTGATTTTATTTGTTGTAGAAAAAGCGTATTCTACACTCTGAACTATTGTGTTTCGTCTACGTAACTCTTAAACTATGAAACCATGTATTTCTAACCCACAACTATGTATAACCGGAGCACATAACTTCTGAGAGTGGTTTTAGAGGTGGTTTCCGTCACATGGTTAGTGGTGTGGCAATTTAGACACATAACAACAACTAAATAAAAACTAAATATATAGGGTTCACTTGTAAGCCTATCTAGCCCATCTTCTCCCCCATTGATTCGCCCCTTCTCTTTACTCGATAGAGTGGTGCGAGCGGCCATGCAGCATGATGTGGGTGGCAGTGGTGGTGCGTGTGTGGGTGGCAGTGGCAGCACTTCGCAGGCGTTAGTAACGGAGAACCGAAGCGGTGGTGGTAGCGACGGCAAAGGACTGGCGCCCTTCTCACAAGCAACCACCTCCTAATCGACCACCGCCGCCACCTTTTCCTCCTCCCGATACGTTTCTGCTCTTGACCTTGACATCTTCCTCCTCTAAATTGACCACCGCTGACAGCCCCTCCTAGCCTTCTCTCTACCGCTCGTCTCTGTCCCCGCCAGCAACCCTCCTCCTAGCCTCTCCTCCTTCATCCCCGGCTATGGAGTCCTCCCTGCTCGCACTGCCATAGAGGCCACCGTCTCGGGCACTCGCGCCTTATTGCCTCAGTTATCGGGGAGACCACCGCTTTCTACCCACCAGTTTTGCCACCTTCCTTGCTTCTCTGCTCTATTTTTACGCAAAGACTCTCTGAATGTTCAGTTAGGTATGAATTATACTACCTCCATATATAGTATATTTGTTAATGTGCATCATAGAAGAATTCATATAAAGAATGATTATAGAAAGGTATTCCGACAAAGGATCGACTTTTCGAGGTTCTTGACTATCTTGTCGGAAAAAGAAACATGAGGAGCACCATGCATATTCGCATACTTGAAAACATAGCAGCATAAAGCTTTACTTGCAATATTCTCCAACTCAGTTGACGAGCATAAAGGAACATTTTTTCCCGGGCAGAGGGCATGCCTATTGCTACCCCAATTTAAAGTGGACATAGCACTATTTAGCACCATTAATATGCTTTCTCTCTCTCTCTTAACATTTCATTCTATTAGCATTTTTCCTCGCCCCCCAAGTTGGACAGCATTGGCACCACTCTCAAGTCCCCCACGCAATATCAAGACGGTGAGAAATCCTGAAAAGGAAAGGGAAGGACCAGTCCCTGTCCCTCTGGTGGCAGCATCGCACAGCTAAGGAGGCATGGCTTTTTGCCTCGCTTTCGTTCGTGTCTCGAGAGCTCAAGATGACGATGCAGATACACGCCTCCATGCCTCATCCATTCCAGTGTGATACGATGCACCCTTAATTTGGGTGTAGATGCCATCTCAATCGGTTCGCATGGGAGCATTTGCTGTGCGTGGCACGAGCGAGCACGCAAGTCGCAGTTCCCCATAAAGAAAACCGCAATCGGAGCGAAGCAAAACCCATCCCTGCATGTCCGTGTTCATCGCGATTCGCAACGCCGGTCCTTGGATTCCACATGGGAAAGGCTTCATTCTGATGAATCACTATAGGATCGTATTGCAGTTATTTGCAGTCATCAGCATAAGTTTTTCTCTGTCAGGCATGAATGTAATAGTTGAACTAATCCATTCTCAGCAGCCAGCGCGTAAATCCGGGAGACATTTCTACACGTATTAACTTCGGTGATCGAAGCCCCTTCATTAATTGGTATAACTAATTAAAGATCCGTTCTTTTCATCTTAACGTCTTAACGACTTATCTATATTCTGAAAAGAAATATGTTTTGAATTTTTTAATCCATTTTTTCGCTGTCTCGAAGGTAGATACTAACACTTTAAAAAGCAAGTCAAATAGGTTCTAAATCTCGAGACTATATAGAGAAGTTATCAAAATTCAGTCGTTTTATCCGTACAGTCGTTCAGATCGGTCAAAAAGAAGAGAACCTTATTTTTCTACTCACTCTACAAAGTTAGGGCTGTGTATGTAAGAAAGATAGGTGGAACTGTTCAAATATCTCTGAAGACTTCAGCCTGAACAATGGACACTGCAGAAGGGGGCAACAAATGCAGGGAGCCTCGATCCTGCTTGTTTTATTGTTTACGCAAAAACTACTATTAGGATATGGTGATCACGGAATGATCAAGCAAGGGAATATCTACCAGGCACCAGAAATGCGCACCTGCGCATGAAATTTTTGGCAATTCCCCGATCTGCTTTGAATCTGAAAAAAAAAAAGAACAGGGGTGTATAAGAATTTAGATTAAAAACGAAGTTTTCCTTGATTACCAGGTCATTTGAACCGCTGACGAGCCTAATTCCTCTATTTAAGCACAGCACATTGGTGTTTGCTTTAATTTCCATGTTCCAAACAAGAACCGCACCATAATAAGTGCTGTATGATGATCAAAATTTTCCGAAATTGGAAAAAAAAAAAACCTGCCTTAGGGAATATTTGCATTTGACGTTTTTTTCCTGTTCGCAACGCAGCCAAATCTAGAATCTTTTCCAATTCAAATGTTTTGTTTTATACCACAGTAAAAATGTGTACTTTGTCGTTTAGTCTAGCAAGACAAATATCAAATCGATTGCAGTACAAGTAGTTGACGAAAGCAGCGAAATTTTAAAATTCAATTTGTTTGCTATAGAAGTAATTCTAAAAAATAAATATAACATATAAGAAAGGGCATTACTTTCTAGCAACGTAAAATTTCAAGGATAATCCGCATCTTCATTTGAGATAAATATTTGAAAAGGCCAATATTCAATAATTATCTGTCTTCGTATTTCTACGATGAGATTACGTATTTCTACTGACGTTTGGCAGCGTACAAAAATATGCCCTACGTATATCTACTTTTTTTAGATTTCTTTTGATACTTATTTTATGAATTTCGCAACATTTAGCTGCAATCTCCACCATGGATCACCCAAGTTGGCTTAGCTATTTTGATCTCCAATCGGACTACGTGCGACACATGCATACAAGGACATGCATAGATGCTGCTTTTAACTTCAAATTCTCTTGATGGAGGGCATATCATCTTTTTCTTTTCTCCTTCTCAGTATAAAAAGTTAAGTGAGGGTGAAAAAAAGGAGAAAGCAAAATCTACCTTTGGCAAAGTAAAAGGTGAAAGATGGACGAGGAATATATTGCGTGTAATATAGCTTAGGGTGAAATCATGGTTCACTCCAACTAAAAAGAGTAATGAAAGAACTGGACATAAAAACTAAAAACTATAATATGATAAATTTTGTGAATTTTATAAATAAATGGCAATGGTAATTAGTAGTCGAAGATGTGTTTTCAAAACCGTGTCAATATCAAAGCATCATGTTTTTAGATCAAGAGGGAGTAACCATTAATATCTGATCAAAATTTGATTTGTTTTATACCAATTCGCAAATAATTGACCTTGTTATACGTCCTACCCGATTTTGGCACTACCCATATTTGTGTGTGTGTGTGTGTATAAGGAAAAAATATAGGTAGAATACATCAGAGATATATTCGGCCCTGTTTGACCCTTTCACTCACCACCATGCACTTTTTAATAATTCCTCCACATCACAAAAAATGACGCTTTGGACATTGACATGGTTTTCAAAATGCAACTTTGATCACTAATTACCATATCAATTTTTTAATAAATCCATAAAAATAATGAAAGTGACTTTTCAAGACGAATCTATATGTATGATTATCACATATCCAATCCAAATAATTCAGAATATTTGCATACATAATTTTTTATTTTGAAACGTTGACTTGGGACATGCCTAAAATGTTAACTTTTTATGATATGGAGGGGGTAATAGAGGTAGATCGATCATCGCTTAGGGTTGGAAAAAAAGCTCGTAACTCGAAGCTCGGCTCGACCGAGCCTGTTTTTCTAGTTAAGGTAAATGCCAAGCTGGCTCGGCTCGATCATCGAGCGGCTTGGCGAGTCAAACAAGCTTGGCAGGATAGGTAGGCCTGCTCCGACCAAGTAGATTAGACCACCGCCCTTGGCCCACGCGAATAGTCCATGAACCATCAATCGTTCATGACTCGTGACCCAGCTTGACCTAGCGCAAGCCTCAAAAGAAAGTCATGCCAGTTGTCATTGAGTGTAGACTCGACGAGCCAAACAAGCTACTCGCGAGCCACTGACGAGCTGAGCCGAGCCGAAATTGTAGCTTGCCAGGACCACCGAGCCCTCGTACCTGACCGAACTCGACCGAGCCGAGCCCGGCCCATTTCCATCCCTACCATTGCTCGATCATTTTTTTTTGGAAAATATAGTCCAAGGAAAATTAAAATTTAAACGCATGATCCAAAATATGGATAATATAGTTTTTTATCTTAACATAATTGTAAATTTAGATTATAAATTGTTTGGAAGGAAATAGAAAAGTTTCAGCTTCTAATTTTGGAAGTCAATAGGCTATTTAATAGGCTTTTTATAACTGATGGATAGCAATGTGATCGGATCGGATAAGGTCGGATATCGTTCTATCCATATCCGTATCCGTATTTTTTACCGGATACAAATTCGAATAAGAATGTGTCGAATATGGATACAAATTCGAATAATACTGTATAACATCGGTTACGAATACGGAGCAAATACAGATCGGATAAGACAAGGATACAGATATTGTTAGTCGAATAGTTAAAATTAATTTTTAAAATCCGTTCCAAATTTTAACAAAATATGGTCAAAATTTAAATTTAAAAGTGGAAATTTATAACATTAGTAAAAACAAATCATTAAAAAGTCTATACACGAATATTATTAACTTAGTCTAGATTTAAAAATTCAAAAAAAAGTTGTGAAACTATCAATAAAAATTGTAATAATACATTCAAAAAATTCTAGAAATACATTCGGATAAATATATATATATATATATATATATATATATATATATATATATATCTATATTCGGATATTATCCGAACAAAAACTCGGATATTCCTTATCCACCGAATAATCAATGCTCCTTATTCGTATCCATATCCACGCCAAATTATCTATATCCTTATCCGTAAAAATAGTCGAATATCTATGAAACTATCCAAATCACTATCCAATCAATTTGGTCGGTCAGTCGGATAATATCCATACCATTTCCATCCCTACCAATGGATTATGACCCCTAGAACCCTTGGTATGCACATCACTCATAGAGCTGACTAAATGGGTGTAAGAGCATCCTCAATAGCCCCCTATCCCATATTATAAAACACTATTCATGTGTATATTAATAGTGTTTTAGTGGTGAGATAGAGGGTTTGTTGGCACCTCTAACAAGCATGTTGGCACCTCAATGTTTTTTCTATCTTATCCATACTCATCCACTTTTTTAATCATTGCCATATCTACCGCTACATTTTTCTCTCCTATATTTTATTACCTACCTATTGCTGCAGCGATTTGAGAAAAAATAGAGGGAGAAAAGAGGTAGCACTGGAATACCCTTACTGGGACTGACTAAATCGAGCGGCTCGTAAAGTCGATTTGCTTCGCTGCTACGTAACAAATTAATAAAACCAAACCAAACAGTAATTATATATCTACATGTCCATTCTGCTCTATTGCAACGTATAATTATATTTCGTCGATTCAGAATCTATTCATTCAAATATTATATTAGTAAATACAAATTTTGAAAGTGTTCCTTTGCTAGCAAAAAGAAGGCAATAGGGCCCATTCGCATAGTATAACCGGGCCGCCCAATTTCCAGAGCCCCAGACCCAGAGCGGCAGACCCCACGCTCTCTGTCGCCCCCCTCCCCTCGCCGCGGCCAAGGCAAGCCGGCGTCGTGCCGCCGCGCCCCTCCGGCGAGTCGGCGACCGCTGCGCCGCCTCCTCCTGCGGATGCCACGCCCACTCTGGTTCTCTCCCTCCCCCCACCCTCAGCTCTTCCTCCCTCCCTCTCTCTCCTGGTTCCGCTATGTTGTGAAGCCCGATTTGATCCGTTTCGACCGAATGGTTTGCCCTTTTCTTCGATAATTTCCCATGGCAACGCTTCAGAAACATTGGTACTATTTTTTACGAATTTTTTCTGGATTTCCCCTCAATTCTTGAGTTCGGAACCCTAAATCGTTCGATGATCCTTGGACATCCACGGGAACCCTATGCCTAGGCGGCAGTTGTACTTAACCTTTTGTTTTTGTTTTCCTTCATAGATTTGTGTTTTTTCTTTGTGCAATGCTGCGTTCTGAATTTAGCTCTGCGTCGTTTCAGGTAGCTTGTGGTATTTATTCCTGCAAGGATTCCTGTGAACCTCAAGCTGGCCGAGTTGGTGTGTGAAGCAAGAAAAGAACTGGAAATGAGTGGGATGTAGGGGCTACTCGGGGCGCTGTGGTACAGGTTAACCGTGATGGGGTCGCTGTGCTGCGTGGCGGCACGACCCCATGGCACTGGCACCGCTAGCCGAGAATGGTCCTCTATTGGCCGGAGTGATCCGCTCTGGCGGACAAACGCCGGCTTCTCGCCGCCACTGTCAAGGAGGTGGGAGTATCGGATCAATTCTGAGGGGCTGTCTTATGGGTCCCTTGGTGACAGTGGTGTTGCTGCAAATTATGGTTCATCGCTGTCCTCGAATAGTAAGGAGGCTAGTAGGGGCTGGGAGAGGGGCGAGCTACAAGCGGATCATCGTTATTCTACCTCAGAGGGTGCCTTTTCATATCTCAACAGTCCTGATGTTAGCTTCCAGAACCACCACATAATGCTGCCTATCCTGCAAGATTCTAGCATCGATGAATACATGAGAGGTATGTGTTCTTGGAGTAGCAGACTTTTTTAATGCTCTATGATGTTTCAGCTGCTTTTGGTAGTAATGTTTTCTAGGTTTAAGCACACTCAAATTATTTCAAAATTCAAACTTAACATCCATAGGGTGTTTCCACCTATCATATTGACTATTAAGTATGCATCATGTCAAAGATTTACTATGTGCCACTTTGCCCTTAACTGCTATTTGATTCTGATTCTATATAGTACGTCGGCAAGAAGAAGACAGTTGTAATTTTTGTTTTTATAGAAACCTTGTAGTTGCACTGGTGTTTTGGATCAATAGGACAAGTTGTTTTCCATCAAATATCAAGTGCTGCATTGAGCATAACATTTTTAAAAAATTTACTACATATGTCAGGATTCTTTCTGTAAAGTACAGGCAGGATGATAAATTATTAGCTGATCCTTTTAGATCTTGTGTGTGTAAAATTATATAACCTTTAACCTGTTCCACATAGCAAAACTGGTATATTGATATATTTTAGTGTTTTAGTGAAACAAGAGCCTTGCTAGTTTGAATGTAGAATTAACTCCTGAACTAGCTGATATATTGGATTGCCGGGTGTGAATTATTTTCAGATAGTCAGTTGTGATTATTAATTCATAAGATACTCATGTTCAATTTCATGATGATCAACTGGTGGATTATTTTTTTGTTACAGTCATCGCCTCTTTGTCGATTCTATAGCACTGATTTGGATTTACCATCGGCTCTAGTGATAATCATTACCTGTGTACATTTAATCCAAACAAATTCATGACATATACAAGAAATTATATTAAGATGAGTTGACCACCTACACGAATAGCCGTTCTGCTATGTCCATTTTAAATGTTCCCATTTGCTGCACATGCACTTCATCGTAAATGCATGATTAATTCATGAAGCTGAGTTCGGATTTAAAAATGGTGAGTGCAGATGACATGGACTTCATCATTTTGTTTGCATAAACTTATTGCCACACTTTGACTCTATCATGTATTTATGTTTGCGCATGTAGTTCCAGATTGCTTGTTGATTAGGTTTTTTTTATGATGGCTCCTGGTATGAGAAGTTATAAGCTTTTTATATTAAGATGTCTGTCTTGTATCGAATCTCTTGTTGTATGTCTTAGATATATAGGATAGCTATCTGCTATCCACAATTGACTTGTTTCAGGATTTTTTATTTATTGGTAAGCTTCTTCCTGGCAAGAATGTGATCGTGTTATCTCTGTCTACACTAGCAATCCTTTTTAATCGTTTGTCTTTCTATTATAGTATCGTGTGTGGGTTCTAGAGTGTAGATTACTAAGTGTTCCCATGTGACTTGATGGATGTTGGAGAGAAGAGTTGTGGAAGAGAGGCTTTATTTCCTTTCTGAATGCTACATTAAAAATGCATGCCCGTACATGTTATACTGCTGCCTCTTAGTATAAAAAATTGTAACAACTAACACACACAAACAAACCACTGACTGGTGGAAAAGAATAACTAATCTGGTGCTTTCATATTGCTGAGGCTGTTGTGGCCTGTGGGCTGTTGGTTTGCCAACACACAAAACACAAACCTTTCAGCTTTGAATCATGTTGAACTGCTTTGGTACCTGACAGCTGTAGGCTCGCTTGTGCTAGTTATATTTATGGCACTTCATTGTTATGATATTTCTAGCATTTCACAATAATCTCACTTCTTTCGCGTTATACCACCACTAGGTAGTATGAAATATTTCTGTCTTGCTGATCATTTCAGATAATATTTGTTGGAAATTGGAATTTTCTCTTTACAAGTCTCTTTCTGTTCTTCTTTTGTACCCTTTCATTTGTTTGGTTGTACCATTTAGTCCATCTGAAGACCACTTGATCATAGACAAGGCCTTCTTCTATTTATATGGCAAACAGTAAAAAGCAACCTATGCTTTACCACATGCGAGTCTTCAGGCTATTTAGGATTGTGGTGCAATCTGAATGCTATTATGGTTATAGTTTTACAATTATTCTACAGATTTGTGGACAGCATGAGTGCATGACATAGCATTTGCTACACCATTTAAATTATGTTCGTATCTCTTTTTGTTTCTTTTTGTTAGCAATATTCTTTGGTTTTTTTAATTTGAATACATAGTAAAATGCTTTCTGCATGACTATTTTGCTGTTAGTTTCTTCTGGATGGACATATATATTGTTTGATTTCTTAGCAAAGTTTTTGTGTATCTATCACCATTTTTTCGCTGTTCATGGAGGCATGGGCATGGGCATGTTTTTGCAACCTTTTCCAATGAGCTTTGCAACAAGATCAGTTATATTAACTGGATGTATTGTTATGCAGTCTCGGTGGCTGAGCCGACAGGTGGATTGTTATTGTCAGAGGTATGGCCTATGCCAGCTTTATTTTTAACTACCTCATTCCTCCGGGCTTCAGAGGACTTGACTCTTTTTTTTTTCTCTTCGGTGTGTAGGGAATGTCAGGGCAGCAGATCAGTGGTGGTTCCACCTCCTCTCTCTCTGATGGGAGTGAATATGATATAGTGCCCAAGTCATATTCGTCTACGCCACGCAACTTCCCAAGTCGACGGTCATTTTTATCAAAGCCAGTTCACCCTCTATCATTCCCAGAACATGCACCAGAAGAGCAGGAAATCCATAGTCCTGTTGCCAGTGCAAGCTCTAGCAATCCTTTGCGCTCTGAGCTCAAGGGAATAGGAGATCTCCGCTCTTCGGGTCTTGTGGAATGTGCCATTGGTAGTCATGGGGAGTCTGGAAATTGGAGTGCTGCCAGTAGCATGGATCTTACTGATTTGTCAGAACGACCTGAAGCTGAACGCTCTGGACCACTGCGTTCTAATAATATAATGGAGAGAACAAGGTGTGACTTTTGTGAGAGGCTCTTGTCCAAGAGATCGCCTTGGGGTTCTCGTCGAATTGTCCGTACTGGAGATTTACCAGTTGCCGGTGTGCTTCCATGCTGCCATGTCTACCATGCTGAGTGCTTGGAGCGGACCACTCCGAAGGGCCAGAAGCATGATCCTCCTTGTCCTTTGTGCGACAAGCTGGCTGGTAAAGATACTGAGCATTGGTCAATTTGCAGGTTGAAAAATGGATTCCCAAGATTAAGATCGTTGGGAGAAGGACCTTCAAGAGTTTGGAGCTGTGCTCAGCCTGGTGATTGTGTAGCTGGGGCTGTCCAGATACCGAGGTCAAGTAGCATCACACTGTTGAGTCGGAATGGTCACAAGAAGCATGCCTCGAAGGGAGATTCTGGCAAAGACTGGGCTGAGACATCAAGAAATGCTTGCATGTAGCTCCATCGCTCCTTGCCTTGGGTAGTTGTAGGCCATGCCCTTGCATTATGGTCGTGGTACTCTTGTGCTTGCAAGGTCAATGTGTATCAACTCACATGTTGCCATGGTTTAGTGGTCCGGCTAGAAAATGACATAGATGTGCCCATGTAGCTGACTAAAATCTACAATTATCAATTATCAGGGCTGTTCCTTGTGCATAAAGGTCGTAGATCATTCCATTTTCTTGTGTGCGCGCTCAAAATTCTTCTTTATGAAGTTTTATGTGCTTCACATGATAAGAGATAATCAGCAGATGCACTGCTTTCTGTAACCATCCATTAGGATCCATGAAATTAGCGCAACTATCTCCGTATTTTTTTTTTTGGTTGCGATGTTGTAATGCAATTATGTGATGAATGCCTTGTCTTCCACGCACAAAAAAAAAAGAAGACTTGCGATGGATGCATGCGATATCTTCCGTTCATCCTTTTTTTTTTTTTGTTCAAATCGTTTAAATCGTATGCGTAACCTCAAGCCTTAACTCTTTTGAAGTTTGAAGTGTACCTGTAGCCAAGTTCGCTGTGTGTAGAGCACAAGGCTGAAAGATGCAAAATTTTTCGCGCGTTTATATGGTTGCATTTCTTGGCTGTGCTGCAAACAACACTTGTGAGGATTGCATTGCATGTTTCCTTGCCTAATTCCGGAGGGCATGCCGGGAGGTGTCTGAGCGGCCGCTGCTCCCGCCACATCTCCAGGATCTCCAACCCAACCGCTTCAAACCGCCCTATATATGACCAGCACCCCTGTTCTTGTGTTCTTGCTTTTTTTCCTGGTTGTCACGTCGCGATTAAAGCCTCATCTGCATCTGGTAAACATCAAGCTCTGTTTCTTCTTAGATGATCTTTTTTCATGAGCTATTACATTGAGATTATCGGGTCTTTTGTTGCCTCATTATTCACTGCCTTCTTGGCTGTAAGCAAGGACGGTTCTCGTTGCTGTAGCTGACTGCCTCAACCTTTCTATCGTTTGGGTCATTGCAAGGAAATTCGTGGCTGTAGGAGAATGGCTGAAGGCAAGAAAGGCCATCCGCGGCTGAACGAGCGGATCCTTTCGTCCCTCTCAAAGCGGTCCGTCGCCGCGCATACATGGCATGATCTTGAGATAGGTAAGAACACATGTCAGATTTGTTGTCCATGGTGTTCTCCTTTAGGTTTGATCTCTGAATACTAATGCTTTCCTCGCACCATATGCTAGGACCTGGAGCTCCTCAGGTCTTCAACGCTGTAAGAATGATATACGCAATGTCTTGTCAATTGTCATCCTGGGGAAAGCAGAGAGAAAACATTGCTTTCAGATAGATGAAAAAAACACGCATGCTTGTAGGTTGTTGAGATCACAAAGGGGAGTAAGGTTAAGTATGAGCTTGACAAGAAGACTGGGCTGATCAAGGTACACTTCTTTCACTGTAGTTTCAACTTGGCAGTTTATTACTATCAAGGAAAGCGAAAAAGAAAAACCTGGAACTTTCTTTCCGACAATCTGAGGATATGACAAGCTGTCTCTCTAGGTTGACAGGGTTCTGTACTCATCAGTAGTTTACCCACACAACTACGGTTTCATTCCACGGACACTGTGCGAAGATGGGGATCCAATGGATGTGTTGGTCCTGATGCAGGTGAACATGACCATGCATGTTCAGATTTCAGATTATCCAACTCAGTGTTGTAGCTTGTGTTTGTTGTTGCCTTCTTAGTCTAACTTAGCTTACACCCTGACCAGGAACCAGTTATACCTGGTTGCTTTCTTCGAGCTAGGGCCATTGGCCTCATGCCTATGATTGATCAGGCAAGACGATTTCCTTTTTAGCGGTGTTCAATTGCAAAATTATCTCTTTGTTTAACTGATCACATTGTTCGGCATCATGGCATACTTGATTTTGGGACAAAAAGGGCGAGAAAGACGACAAGATCATCGCGGTTTGCATCGACGATCCTGAGTACCGCCACTTCAACGATCTCAAGGAACTCTCTCCCCACCGCCTTGCTGAAATCCGCCGCTTCTTCGAAGACTGTACTTTCCATTTCTTCCTCATCTACAAGATCTTGTGCAAAAGATTGTGCCGTGATAATTCCTAAAGCGCTGGTGTTTATTTGGCATTGTGTGTTTGCAGACAAGAAGAATGAGAACAAGGAGGTTGCTGTGAACGAATTCTTGCCACCAACCACTGCCCAGGAGGCCCTTAAGCATTCCATGTGAGTTCTTCCAGAAATAGCTTTGTAATGAGATATTTCTGTGATCAATCAGAGATGACCAATCTTCAGCTAGCTGATTTCACTTCCTTTCTGCTTTTGCCAAATGTGCCAATTTTTCTGTAAGGGAATTGCTAATCAACGGTCGACTGAAATCCGGGGGAGATTTCAGTCGATTTATGATTTTCCGCCGCCGCGCCGTCTTCCTCCCTTGGCGTGACTCCTCCTCTCTCCTTGCTGCGCGCCGGGCTTAGGGTTAGGGTTCGGGTTCAGGTTCGGGTTAGGGAACATTTGGGTTTCTCCGGTTGTAGAGGAGGTCGGGAGGCGGCGGACCGGCGGTGGGAGGGCTTGTTTGGGCGGCGGCGGAGGCGGGTGGCGCCCCCGAGCCGGGAGGCGGCGGGTGGGCGGGGGCGGTGGAGGGGACCACGCCGTCCCGTCCGTTAGGGTGGGCGGGTGGCACGGCGGCGGCGAGGAAGGCGGCGAGGCAGCGGCGGCGCCGCCGGCCGGCCGGTGGTGGAGGCGGGGGAGGTGGTGGGCCTTGAGGCGGACGCGGCTGGGGATTGGGCGGGGTAGCCCGGGGCAGGGGGGGCGGGCGGTGAGGCCTGATGTGGCGGCCGGCAAGTGAGGGGAGGCGGGGCGAGGGAGGAGGAGGAGGAGGCGGTCGGGCTCGGGAGGGGACGAGTCGGGGTCGGGGGCAAGCGGAGGGGAGGGGGAGGGGAAAGTAAGAGAGAGAGAGGGGGGCGCGGGTATGATCTCCAACGGTCCATAAAATCGATTAAAAGTTAAAAAAAAAACAGGCGACTGTAGATTAGACAGTCCCTTTCTGTAAATATGAAAAGCCATCATTCCTGCCCTTTCTTTCTGTCCATTTATCTGACCTATTTGAAGATAAAATTTCTAGCTGAAGCAAACTATCTTGTTGCTGTTTCAGGGACCTATACGCTGAATACATCTTGCACAGTTTGAGGAGCTAGTCGTGGATGTAAGATGGAGCAATTGGTCTCCTGGTCTCGTGAGAAAAATTAACGACCAGTCTCCTGGATTAGTTTCAGGAATCTTTTTTGCAGTATATTTGAACCAACGGATGAATATGCTAGTTACTCTTCTCCACGATTTTGCAGAATATTGGAATAAAGGGTTGACGTTATACTTATGCATATTTTTTCCGCAGAATATGTGAAAGAACGCTTGAAAACCTGTATTCATTGTGTGTCGTCAGTCTGCCTTTACATTCTATTTTTTTAGAAAAAAACTGCCAGGCAGAACAAAAGAGAAGGTTAAAACACAGGTTCGAATTATATTACAGCGCAGACAAGAAACGACCAAAGAAAAAAGAAAACAACGACAAATCCCTCGTTGATTTCTGACTAGAGGGAATCGGTAACTAGGTAAGGCTGTGAATAAATTGTTGTGGTGTCGATGACTTCACGGTAGCGCTTTAACAGAGTCTTAATCTTTAAATTGAGAGTCTCTCTTCGAGGATAGAGGCTCTGCTAAGAGAATAAAAATATAGAGAATAAATAGTGGTTTTGAGATGGATATATAAAAATAAAAATTTAGAGATGTTGGTGATGCTCTAAGGGTAGTTGTTTAGCGGATGTCTAACGTGTCGAGTGGAGCTAATCTTAGTATGCAGCCATGCTATTGATAGGTGTCAGAACCAATTTGATCTTTTCAGTGTTGAGTTCAATTTTGAATCCATTCCAAACATTCCATCTCTATTTGAGGTCCGGAGAAGTCAGGTAGTCGGTTTAGATTGAGTATGCTATCCCGTCTCTCGGATGATCCGGCGCATGATCCGAAATGTTGGACTGATAGATTGGTCGAGTAGCCTAGGTGGTTGCTGCACAGTCCGATGCGTGGTCTAGTGTATAGCGGGTCTTTGGTCCATATGTATTAGCATAGAAATTTGTTTGTCTTTGGTAAATCGTGGTGCATGATAGTTTATGTTTTGAATGCATAGTCAAATGCATGGTCCGGCTGGCACACTAGATCATTAATTCATCGAGCAGTTAAAATACATGGGCTTCTTTTCTTCAATACTCCGTTCTCAGACAATTGACATGTGCTCCCGTGCGGCAGACCTTGGGTTTAGTAGCATTCTCACTTTTATTTTGTTTTGCCCTCCTCTCGACCTTGTCGCATCCTCGCCCAAACATAATAATAAGCATAAACTCGTTGTTGCTTTTACCAGCACGGTTCACCTAACTCCGCTACCTACCTTACTGAGCCCAAGTTGCCAGATTCTTTTATGTCGACTGTTGTCAGTTGTTGACCTTACCCCTGAGCACTCCTCTGCCCTTCTCTAACATCATCGCCATCAGGTTCTCTATATTTCGTTCTCTATATCCCTTCTTTAAATCACTATTCGTTTCCTATATTTTCATCATCTCCAGCAGAGTCTCTATTCTCAAAAAAATCTAAAGAGTCTCTAAATATAGAGACTCTAGAGAGAGTCTCTAAATTTAGAGGCTGAGAACTGGAGTTGTCCGCAATAGTGTTTTAGTGAATCGTTTAGAGTCCCTGCTAGCCATGCTCTAAGACCCGATCTGAGATCAGCGGTGTACTCCCTCCAGTTCCATAATACTTACCGTTTTGAACACTGACACGGTCTTCAAAATGGAGATTTGACCATCAATTACTAATGAAATTTATTTACAAAATCCTTGAAAATATGATATTGTGAAAGTTTTTTTAAGACGAATTTATATGTATAGTTTTTATGTACACAATCCAAATAGTTTGAAACATGTTTATGGATAAAGTTTTAAAACTTTGACTTAGCACAAACTTAAAACGACAAGTATTATGAAACTGGAGGGAGTAGGAACTAGTCTTGTAAGCCTAAATTCACTCCCATTATTGTTGTGATCTTCATGCCCAGTTCAAGATTCCCCGGTTCTTCTTCCAATGGGATTCCGGGCCGTATCTCACTCCTAGTGTGCCCGATCATCTGAAAAGACCAGTTAAGCATCATTGGCTTTGTTAACCTTTACCTGACCAACTACCTAATACTTACACATGCTCATCAAAACAACACTTTTAAGCTTTCTTCACAATTTGGATTGAATTATTCGGCAAATTCCAGCAAGTTACACATCCATGCATCACTTTGTTCTTAACTATTCTAATTCCAGCAAACAAAGACCAGATCAAGGCTATAGTATCACCACAAGGAAATACATCAGTATCGTCAGTCGATACCGACAATGAAAACCCAAACCGACGGCATAAAGACTATGTCGTTTGTAAGCCGACAACATTGCTCCGTCAACACGGCTTGGACGACACAAGTGAACAATGTCAGCCCGACTACACAGACCCGTAACACGCTGCTCCCTTCGATGGCACCCTATGTCGTCGGTATAGAAAACCCGACGACATAGAGTGTTGGCTAACGAAATCCCTCGTCTAAGCCGGCGTGCCATCTGGGGCCCGCGTCCTAGCTTTGTATTGTTGTCCACGTGGAGGCCGACAACATAAGCATTCGTCTAGCAAAAAAAAATTTGTGTCGCCGGCGAGGGCGGTGGAGGACGGTGTCAGCGGTGGTAGAGGACGGCGTTGGTTTGTAGCGGAGCCACTCGCTACCACGACGCTCGATGCTCACCATAAGCCGTGGCTGCCATCGAAGCTCGCCGGAAACCGCGACTACCAAAGCACGCCAGAAGTCGCACCCGAAACAGCGGCGGCCATCACCGAAGCTCACCAGAAGTCACGGCCGCCTCGCCTCCGCTGCTTGTCATCGCCAAAGACACATCACACCGTTTATGTGGCCCACTCACGCTCGCCGAAGGCTCGTCAAGCCCTCCACGGCCGCCGAGACACCCGTCGTTGCGTTTATAGAAGTTGCGCACGTCGCTCGCTGATCTCCACCGCTTGTTAGGACCCGCTGCCACCACCCTCCACCTCCCCTCGCGTCCCCGGGCTGCGGCGGACATGGAGGAAACCCTAATGGCCACTCCCTCGGTGGACGAGTGGCTTGTGTCACTTCCTCATATAAATAGGGGACATGGTGGTCTGTGTCATCGGCCTGGCTAACAATATAGACTATTCAAAAAATGTTGGCTGACATATGGGCCCTGTACAGGAGCTTGTGGCCGCCAAGTGGGCCCAAGGATGCATGTGTCGGCGACAGTAATAAACCTGACAACAGAGGGAGTCTATGTCATCGACCCTTTGATCATCAAAGACATAGACCCCCTCCTGTCGACGGTTGGGATATCGACCCAAGTCAACCAAGGTTCTTCAAAGAGGAGATAGGAGACACGCCGAACAACCACGAACAAAGAACGAGCAGGAGAGCGGGGGTTTTATCCGGTTCAGCCTCTCGGGAGAGATAATAGCCCTACGTCCAGCCTTTCTTATATATGAAAGATGAATACAAGAGGTGGCTCGGCGAGACGAACAAGTCTCGGCGAGATTATGGGAAGTATTATGCAAAAACCTCGTGCCCTCTACACGCCGTAGGGACTGGTTTATATATTGTCGAGCAAACCGACCTACCGCGGGAATATCGGGCCGGGCTAACTACGAGATCGTAACGAACTCATACATGCCAAATACATCCCGTGGTAGATAAGGTAAACTCCAATTCTTGGGGATCACGACTCCTAATCCAATCCGGGAAACCACGTCTGGGTCTTCACGTAGCCGTGCAAGACTCTTGTTCGAGACGGACTCAAACACGATTCCTTAGCCGTTACGCACCATGCCAGCCAGGATGCTGTTCGGCAGGTTGCATATGGGCCAGATAAAACCTTCCAGGGAGCTGTGCCCTGGTAGGCTGTTCAACTGGGCCGTCAAGAAGTGGGCCATGGCAATGGACCGTGATTTTATCCCCGACAGCTAGCCCTCGAGACTCAAGTGGAAGGATTCACTAGAGTGGGGTCTTCCTCTTCAGACTCCAAGTCACGAAGAGGGAAATTTTGCTGCTACAAAGACATGTAACAATCGACCGAACAGGTTAGGGTTCAACCGAACAGGACTTGTTCGGGACCGAGCAAACCCGATCAGTGCCGAGCAACTCTGTTGCGTCGAACAGGGAACGACATCTGTCCGAGTAGAGTACCCAGCCCTCGATACAGAAATCGAAAAAAGTGAGGTGAATCATCTCCTTGAGGCTGAACATCATCAAGGAGGGATTGGATTCTTGGTAATGAAGAGCGTACCACCGCATCCGGTAAGATTAGATCTTCCGGGAGAATAAACATAGCAAGTCGTGAGACGAACTCGTGCTGCTGCATCCAGGCATTCAGATGCCTAGGAAAAGATAGGGGATCCACCTCTCGGGCTAGAGCTTGCCCGAGAAAATAGAGATTGCGCTCTCGAGCGAATGTTGCGCTCAGGAGCGAAGGTGATGTGCCCCAGACGTAGATCGTGTGCTAGGAGCAGACAATGCATACGAATGGGAAAAGTGACCCAGTCCCAGAGCGTAGAGCTTGTTGAAGGAACCAGGTAAAGAGATCTAGTCCCCGAAGCATGGAGCTCGTTAAAGGAATCAGAAAGTACGACCAGGCGAAGACGTACCCGGTAGGAGCCTGCGCTCCGGGCGAAGAGCTGCGGTCGGCGAGGTGATCCACCCGAGCACGAGAGCTCGTCGCGGGGACAGATCTCGCCGGACGAAGAGCTGCCGGTGCGAGGTGAATCACAACCCGATGCAGTCAGAGCCGCAAGAGAACGTGTGAAATCAACGCTTTACCCATGACGTATTCCTTGCGACAGTGATAGCGTTGTCTTGGCAAGTGCAGAACCGACGCTTGGAGTGCCCGCTGCGATGAGAATCGGCTTACGATAGGCTTGCCCGTTGCGATGAGAATCGGCTTACGGTGGGCAGGACTCCGTTGGTGGCGCGCTACCTTGACTTAGCCGAACTGTGAAGGTCAGTACCGGGCAAAGACGAGAAATCATACGCGGGTAAAGTGAATCGGTCCCTGGGCATGCACGGAGCAAACCCGGAAAGAGAGGGATGCAGACATCGGTTTTGTGGGGAAGCTCGAACCTCGCGCGACCATCACCGAGTCGATGTTCCCCGTTCTGTATTTCCGCAAAAGATAAACAAGAAACAAGCCGCAAGGGGAAAAAGAGCAAGAAAAGGCTCTAAGAAGAGCAAAGCGAGTTTTGAAAAACACGCAAAGACGACCTACCGCACAAGGCATAATTTTTTCCGTGCACGTCCTCCGATAGCGTTAGTGTCACCTCGGCGAATGCGGAACCGCGCAAGGAGTGCCCGTTCGCGATGAGAATCGACTACGGTGGGCGGGACTCGTTGGTGGTGCATTGCTCGATTACCGTGCTGTGAAGGGCGTAGCATGGATAAAAAGACGTGTGCGGGCAAGTGCAGCCTCAGCGTGGCTAAGATCGCTAACTGAGAAGGCGGTCGGGACCTTAGCCGCAGGCAAAACGTGCGAGGCGAAATCTTATCCGGGCATGGATCCGTGCAGCGTTGGTGTCGCCTCGGCGGGTGCGGAACCAGCGCTAGGAGTGCCCGTTGCGATGAGAATCGGCTTACGGTGGGCAGAACTCCATCGGTGGTGCACCGCTTCGGTTAACCGGAGCCGTACAGGTCGTCGCCAGATAAAAAGACATGCTCGCACGCGGGGAGTGCTACGGGAGCGAAAGACCAACGAGGTTTTGGAAAACCAACACTAAGGAAAGGAACTGAAAAACTGAAAACGTACCGGGGTTGCCGAGATTCAGCTCAAGTCCCAACTGACCGAGGAGAGGCAGTCCTCCGATGGTGGCGAGAAACTCAAGACCGCCGAAAGCGCTTGAATCGAGCGAGGGTTCGACCGAGCACTTTTTCCGCAAAAAGAGCAAAGAAAAGACAAGGACAAACAGAAACCAAGAGCAAAGCGAACAGCGCTAGAAAGTTTTGGGAAAAAGCGGTAGAACGCTTAGCCTAACTCGCAGCCCGTTGTCAGTTGCTCGAGGACTGAGTTTGCGAACTCGAGCAGTGCACAAGAGAAAGAGCGACGCCCTAGCCCCGTGCAGACGATGCATGAAGACCTGAACTTGCGACTTCAAGCACGTGCGTAGAGAGTTAGAGCGACACCGTATCCGATCGACTCGTTCGAGAACGCGCCGTTAACGTAAGTTAGGCGATTCAAGGTAACCGAACAAGGAAAGTGCCTCGCCGCGGAGGGCTTACGAGAGCGAGCTTTGCCAAGTGGTTGTGCCGTGAGTGGTAAGTGCCTCTGCCGCGGAGGGCTTATGAGAGCAGGCTTAGCCGCGAGGCTGGATGCCGTGTTACGCAACTCTGAGTTTAGGAACTTGTTGAAACCAGATACGGGCAGGGAAAACCCTTAAGATTGCGGAGCCAAGAGTTCGCAAGACCAGGCAGCCATCAAGTGTTACCAGAGAGAAAGAGTAGTCTGAGAAGACAAGTGGTGAGAAGGGCCGCAAGGGGCCACGAACATTCACCGCTCAATGGGTTGAACTTTACATGGCATCCCGAGAGACTTGGACGAACTAAGGCGCGAAATTTGAGAAAAAGCGCCGGTTAGAAGCGAAGACCTACGAGGAACTTACGGCCGGTCGACGTTCCAAGTCTTGGTCGATTCTCTCCGTCATCCACTGCCAGGCGAAAAGCCCCGGGATCCGGAAGGAGTTTTGATCCAGTCCCCGAGCACGGAGCTCATCGCGGGGACCAGACGCGCGCCCCGGGCGAAGAGCTGCCGGCGAAGAGATCCGGCCCGAGCACGGAGCTCGTCGCGAGGACGAGACAGCGCCTCGGGCGAAGAGCTACCGGCTGAAGTCGATCGATCCCGAGCACGGAGCTCGTCGCGGGGACGAGACAGCGCCTCGGCGCGAAAGTGCCGGCGCGAGGAGATCCGATCCCGAGCACGAGCTGGGAACCAGATCTCGAAGGCGATCAAGATCGAAGGATCGATCCGAATGGCAGGGAAGAGACATCCCGCCTTTTCGAGTCGTAGTCCTCGGGACGAATCTCCTGGTCGCTGATAGAGTTCGACATGTTCGATCTGCGAGTCCCCACGGACGGCGCCAGCTGTCGACGGTTGGGATATCGACCCAAGTCAACCAAGGTTCTTCAAAGAGGAGATAGGAGACACGCCGAACAACCACGAACAAAGAACGAACAGAGATGGGGTTTTATCCTGGTTCAGGCCTCTCGGGAGAGATAATAGCCCTACGTCCAGCCTTTCTTATATATGAAAGATGAATACAAGAGGTGGCTCGGCGAGACGAACAAGTCTCGGCGAGATTATGGGAAGTATTATGCAAAAACCTCGTGCCCTCTACACGCCGTAGGGACTGGTTTATATAGTGTCGAGCAAACCGACCTACCGCGGGAATATCGGGCCGGGCTAACTACGAGATCGTAACGAACTCATACATGCCAAATACATCCCGTGGTAGATAAGGTAAACTCCAATTCTTGGGGATCACGACTCCTAATCCAATCCGGGAAACCACGTCCGGGTCTTCACATAGCCGTGCAAGACTCTTGTTCGAGACGGACTCAAACACGATTCCTTGGCCGTTACGCACCATGCCGCCAGGGATCTTTTTCGGCGAAGTTGCGTATGGGCCAGATAGAACCTTCCAGGGAGCTGGGCCCTGGTAGGCTGTTCAACTGGGCCATCAAGAAGTGGGCCATGGCAATGGACCGTGATTTTATCCCCGACACCTCCCCCCTCCTCCACCTAGCTTGTTTGTTGCCTTACGGATCATCTAATCATGACTTTCTCATGAATATGGGTTCTACATGTTCACTAGTTTAAAATCAAAGTTATATTTTCGATCGGCAATTCATGGCACCCCTACATCGATCATTATTATGTTTTTCCTTACTCTTCAGTAGTGAAACAGACGACCAACAGAGCCTCCCTCGTCGAACTATGGGTTCGATTTGATCTTGCTATGTTAGTGTGGCCGTCTAATTACTCAATTGTCAAATATACTCAATATAAATGGCTTTGTGTTTTTTTTTGGAGATTTTTTGATCCAATAAAAAAATTAAACATTTTATGAAAGAAAAATAAAAATTGAGCTGGAAATATTATCTCATCGAGAAGTGGAAAACCAACTACAAAGATCCATATATATCGTTGGCCCTTTGTTCATCGACGACATAGACCCCTCCCCCCTAAACCATCCACAAGATAGGTCCCACATGTCAGTGCTGGTCTTTTCGTTAGGTTTGTTAAAGCTGATGACATAGAGTGGCACTGACATGTGAGGGCCATGTCGTGGGGAAACCGCCTTGCCAGAGTTCTGTTATCTCGCTGTGAGGGAGATATGTTTGTCATCGGTTGTCCTGTTATCCAACGATATAGACCTTTTCCCACACTCCAAAATTTGAACGGATGGCCACGCAGTGCACAACTTGGGCCTGGATTTATATGTACATGTCGTCGGGTTTGTCTTGAGCCGACAACATAGGTTTATTGTGTCGTCGGTTGCGGGGCCGACGAAATTGTTTTTTGTTTCCTGTAGTGTGTGTGCAAGATAGTTTTGAAATAGGGCGAGACAAATTTAACTAGGAGTCCTTTTCCTTCTACTGCGAGCTATCCGAGAACAATGAGGAGCATATGGCTAGCGTTCTTTTTGAACCAAGATCAAACTCAAAACTTGACCATGATTGGGCCAAAATGTAGAACATGGTGAACCAAGTTACTACTAAACATTGATTCTCTCTCCTAACCACTCTTAAATATGATAAATACACATAATCCATAAAAAAGTTACAAACAAGATAGTTGCATCTTATTGTTGTAAATAAAAAATGATCCCTTGTTTTACGTATAGTTAAGGAACAAGTAGTCTTCACCACCAATTCTATAATTAAGGGAGCATAAAATAGAAGAGGTTGGAATGAATCTTACAAATAGTTATGTTGATTCAAAACTAAGAAACTTGCATTTTATGATTGATTATATAAAAAATATTTTGAGCAGAGCTAGCACCTATGCAAGACTAGGCTCCCACCTATGTGAATAGCCAAGCCTAGCATTATTGTGACCGAACTCGATACTATGTAGCCCATAACTCACAAATGTGGCCTATCTGTGCTCATGCGCTAATAGGTGGGCTCTAGACTACAGTTGCTGGTGGCACAATGGTGCTAATGTGTGGGCCAGTCAAGCCCACATACCGTTGCATCCTAACAATGACAAGTCGACCTTCAAGCCCACGTGTCAATACCCTAATAACGTTGATAGGCTAAATATGCAACCACTAATCGGAGGCGTATTCCAACGAAATACACATTACATTAATATGACTTGTGGGTTTGTGACCTATAGGACCCAAAACTCAGTGACTCTAGGGAATACCATTAGAACTTTATGATGGATTCAAACCATAGTGGGGAATTAGGGATGAGAGCCTGCATTGAAGGCTTTTTGTTTTGTTTTTTTTGGATTCTCGGGTGCATACAATTTGGAAGCCTTTGCATTTAGCCCAAAAAAAAAAAATAGAGTGTTCATGAGCTAATCTTAAATTGCACTCGAGCTTGTGCTCCGGTTTAAGATTGGCTAGTCTTTCACTCGAGCTCGATATGAAAATTTGGAATTTCATTTCGATACGGCAAGCACTAAATTCATCATATCTCATAATCAACTTATCCAATTTTTGTACTATTATACTTAAAATGAAGCTAAGATATAGACGCACAATATTTTTTTAATATGACCAATTCTAGAATTCCAAGCTAGGTCAAAACTTCATACGAATCTTCTACACACAAACAAATCTACTAAAACTTCATCTCCTGCAACCAATCCTCACAAATTCACAAAATTTGTCATCTAATTGGGGAAATCCATGAGAATGCGTTTAATTTCATTGCCTAAACTTCCATGCAAGAAATTGATTTGAGCATAAACCCTAACTATAATCTTCTCTCCTTCCCCCTCAACTCTTCTTTCTCCTTCCCTCTTCGCTTCTCCCACTGTCCTCCACCCCTTCTCATCTCCTTAATCCCACTGCCTTCCCTTTCTCCTCCTCATGGAAAAGCATCTACAAAGGTTACCTCGAAGCTCGAACGACCAACGATGTTCCTCGTGGCAGTGGACTTCAACGGCTATACAACATCCCCCAGAAATGGCATGACATACTCCAGTGGAGATGACAACGAGTGAAGGCAACAGGTAGGGAGACATAATTTGATGTCTTGCCCCTAGGAACGATGATCCCAAGAGACGATGACCGCCTCCTCTACCAGCGATAACGGTAGTGTCAAGCAAGCGACGACGATGGTGGAAGAACGATAGAGAGTGGTAGTAGCGGTATAGATCAATCTCTCCTCTAGCCTCTGCTCTCTCTCTCTCTATCTATCTCTAAATAATAAGCCTAATGGGGCTGGCCTACGTGGGTTGAAACGAGGTATCACACAAAATCAAGCCATGGTTTTGGTCGGCGTTGCTTGACTTGACAGCGGCAGCACTGTGCTACCCAGAAGCAGCAACAATGATACAACGGTGGGTGGGGCGCAAGAAAGGGGTAGAGCCAAGGTAGCACTCAACATGACGATAGGGAAAGGCACCGACATTTAGCCATGGCGACCCCAACGTCTATGTTATCAAGGACCAGGAAGGAACGAGCAAGAGCACGTCGACCACACCTAATAGGGTGTTCTGGTGACCACGCGATGACACAACCATCGCACTGGCGCGGAGTCTGATAGCTTCAAATATAGCGATGCATGGGACTAGCGACCCTGCCAATTAGCCCACAACAAACAACACCCTTTGTGAAGGGGTGTTGTGGGAGCGATGACACACCTAACAGGGCAGCGTGGCCTTGTAGGCTTGGCGATGCAGGGCCAAAAGGGAGAGAAAGAGGGTAAGGGAGGGGAGGTGGTGGTGCCGCCCTTTTGGAGGCGGAGGTGGTGAGTCTATGGACACCAGTGCCTCTAGAATGAGGGGTAGGGCTGGAAAAATAGCTCGTGGCTCGCTCGGCTCGGACAGGCTCAGCTTGGCTTGGAGGTGCTACCGAGCTCAAGCCAAGCCCACTTTTGGGGCTCGGTAAAATAGCGAGCCTCGGCTCGTTTCTGACCGAGCCTGGTCTGGCTCAGCTCGTTAGCACCTTCTTAACGTGAAACGCCTTTGTCGGGGATAAAACTACGGCCCATTGCCATGGCCCACTCCCTGACGGCCCGATCAAAGCGACCTACCAGGCCCGACTGGAAGGTTCTATCGAGCCCATATCGTCTGTCGAACAACTTCTTGGTTGGCACGATGCGTAATGGCTTAGGATTCTGTTTGAGTCCGACTCGAGCGAGTTCTCTGACGGCCACGAGAAGACCGGACGTTGGTTTCCCGGATTGGACTAGAGTCGTGTTCCCCAAGACTAGGAGTATGTCTTATCTGCCTCGGGATATATTTGGCATGTCGAGTTCGTTACGATCTCGTGGTTAGCCCGGCCCGATATTCCCTCGGTAGCTCGGTTTGCTCTGCACTATATAAACCGAGTTCCCCTGGCGTGTAGGGGGGACGACTTAGACTGCATCTAGCTTTACCATCTGTTAGACACTTGATCATAGCGCTTTGCTACACCATAATCTCGCCGAGACTTGTTCGTCTCGTCGAGCCACCTCTGTATTCATCTTTGATATAAAGAAATTTGGACGAGGGCTATTATCTCCCGAGAGGCTGAACCGTGATAAAAACCCCATCTCTGTTCGTTCTTTGTTCGTGGTTGTTCGGCGTGTCTCCTATCTCCTCTTTGAAGAACCTTGGTTGACTTGGGTCGATATCCCAACCGTCGACAGTTGGCGCCGACCGTGGGGATACGCAGATCGAGCATGTCGAACTCTATCAGCGACCAGGAGATTCTCCCTGAGGACTACGACTCAGAAGGGCAGGATGTCTCTTCCCCTACCAGATCGGATCGATCCCTTCGATCTTGATCGCCTTCCAGATCTGGTTCCTAGCTCCGTGCTCGGGGACTGGATCTCCTCGCGCCGGGCAGCTCTTCGCCTGGAGCACGCGTCTGGTCCCCGCGACGAGCTCCGCGCTCGGGGACTGGATCTCTTCGCGCGGGCAGCTCTTCGCCGAGCAGCGTCTCGTCCTCGCGACGAGCTCCGGCCGGGGATCGGATCTCTTCGCCGGGCAGCTCTTCGCCCGAGCACGCGTCTCGTCCCGCGACGAGCTCCTTGCTCGGGGCTCGGATCAAAACTCCTTCCGGATCCCGGCCGTTACGCCTGGCGGTGGATGGCGGAGAGAGTCGACCAAGCACTTGGAACATCGACCACCGTAAGTTCCTCGTGTAGGTCTTTCGCTTCCTAACCGCTTTTCTCAAATTCGCGCCTTAGTTCGTCCAAGTCTCTCGGGCCGCCATGTAAAGTTCAACCCATTGAGCGGTGAATGCTCGCGCCCCTGCGTCCTCCTCACCACTTGTCTTCTCGGACTACTCTTTCTCTCCGTAACACTTGATGGCTGCCCGGTCTTGCGAACTCTTGGCTCCGCAATCTTAAGGTTTTCTCGCCGTATCTAGCTTCAACGAAGTTCTTAAACTTCGAGTTGCATAACACGGCATCGACCTCGCGGCTAAGCTCGCTCGTAAGCCCTCCGCATGGCAGAGGCACTTACCGCTCACGGCACAACCACTTGGCAAAGTCTGCTCTCGTAAGCCCTCCGCGGCAGAGGCACTTTCCTTGTTCGGTTACCTTCGGAATCGCCTAACTTACGTTAACGGCGGTTCGAACGCAGTCGATCAGATACGGTGTCGCTCTAACTCTCTACGCACGTGCTTGAAGTCGCAAGTTCAGGTCTTCATGCATCGTCCGTACTGCACCGGGGGCTAGGGCGTCACTCTTTCTCTTGTGCACCTGTTCGAGTTCGCAAACTCAGGTCCTCGAGCAGCTGCACAACGGGGCTGGGAGTTAGGCTAAGCGTTCTACCGGTTTTTCTTAAAACTTTCTAGCGTTGTTCGCCTTGCTCTTGGTTTCCTGTTCGTCCTTGTCTTTTGCTGCTCTTTTTTGCAGGAAAAGCTGCTCGTCGATTTCGCTCTGATTCAGCGCCGCTTTCGGCGGTCCTAAGTCGCTCGGCCGGCTCCTCGAGGATCGCCTCTCCTCGGTCAGTTGGAACTTGAGCTGAATTTCGGCAACCCCGGTACATTTTCAGTTTTCCAGTTCCTTTCCTTAGCGTTGGTTTTCCAAAACCTCGTTGGTCTTTCACTCCCGTAGCGCTCCCCGCGTATGAGCATGTCTTTTTATCTGGCGACGACCTGTACGGCTCCGGTTAACTGAAGCGGTGCACGACCGATAGAGTTCTGCCCACCGTAAGCCGATTCTCATCGCAACGGGCATGCCTCATCAGAAGTCGATTCTCATCGCAACGGGCACTCCTGGCGCTGGTTCCGCACCCGCCGAGGCGACACTAACGCTGCACGGGTCCATGTCCGGATAAGATTTCGCCTCGCACGTTTTGCCTGCGGCTAAGGTCCCGATCGCCTTCCCTGGTTAGCGGTCTTAGCCACAGCGGGGCTGCACTTGCTCGCACACGCCTTCTTTATCCGTGCTACGTCCTTCCTGGCACGGTAATCTGGAGCAATGCACCACCAACGGAGTCCTGCCCACCGAAAGCCGATTCTCATCGCAACGGGCACTCCTGGCGTCGGTTCCGCATTCGCCGAGGTGACACTAACGCTATCGGGGACGTACACGGAAAAAATTGTGTCTTGTGCGGGTAGGTCGTCTTTTGCGTGTTTTCCAAAACTCGCTTTGCTCTTCTTAGAGCCTGTTCTTGCTCTCTTTTTCCCCTTGCTGGCTCGTTTCTTGTTTGTCTTCTGCAGGAAGTACAGGAACGGGGAACATCAGACTCCGGTGATGGTCGCGGCGAGGTTCCAGGCTTCCCCACCACAACCGATGTCTGCATCCCTCTCTTCTCGGGTTTGCTCCGCGCATGCCCGGGGACTGATTCACTTCACCCGCGTATGATTTCTTGCCTTTACCCGACCGACCTTCACGGTTTGGCTAAGTCAAAGCGCGCCACCAACGGAGTTCGCCCACCGTAGTCGATTCTCATCGCGAACGGGCAAGCTCACCGTAGCCGATTCTCATCGCAACGGCACTCAAGCGCCGGTTCGCACTTGCCAAGACAACGCTAACACTGTCCCAAGGAATACGTCATGGGTAAAGCGTTGATTTCACACGTTCTCTTGCGGCTCTGACTGCATCGGGTTGTGATTCACCTCGCACCGGGCAGTTCTTCGCCCGGAGCGCGCATTTGGTCCCCGCGACGAGCTCCGTGCTCGGGGGCTGGATCACCTCGCACCGGGCAGCTCTTCGCCCGGAGCGCAGGCTCCTACCGGGTACGTCTTCGCCTGGTCACACTTTCTGGTTCCTTTAACGAGCTCCGTGCTCGGGGACTAGATCTCCTTACTTGGTTCCTTTGACGAGCTCTACGCTCGGGGACTAGGTCACCTTCCCCCTCGTATGCATTGTCTGCTCTTAGCATACGATCTACGTTTGGGGGCACATCACTTTCGCTCCTGAGCATAACATTCGCTCGAGAGCGCAATCTCTATTTTCTCGGGCAAGCTCTAGCCCGAGAGGTGGTTCCCCTATCTTTTCCTAGGCATCGGAATGCCTGGATGCAGCAGCACGAGTCTGTCTCGCGACTTGCTATGTTCATTCTCCCGGAAGATCTGATCTTACCGGATGCGGTGGTACGCTCTTCACTACCGTGAATCCAATCCCTCCTTGATGACGTTCAGCCTCAAGGAGATGATTCACCTCACTTCTTCCGATTTCTGTATCGAGGGCTAGGTACTCTGCTCGGACAGATGTCGTTCCCTGTTCGATGCAACAGAGTTGCTCGGCACCGGGTGGGTTTGTTCGGTCCCGAACAAGTATTGTTCGGTTGAACCATAACCTGTTCGGTCGTCTGTTGCACGTCTTTGTAGCAGGAAAAATACCCTCTTCGTGACTTAGAGTCTCAAGAGGAAGACCCCACTCTAGTGAGTCCTTCCACTTGAGTCTCGGGGGCTAGCTGTCGGGGATAAAACTACGGCCCATTGTCATGGCCCACTCCCTGACGGCCCGATCAAACAGCCTACCAGGGCCCGACTCCCTGGAAGGTTCTATCAGGCCCATATGCGTCCTGTCGAACAACTTCTTGGTTGGCACGATGCGTAATGGCTTAGGATTCCTGTTTGAGTCCGACTCGAACAGAGTTCTGCACGGCTACGAGAAGACCCGGACGTTGGTTTCCCGGATTGGACTAAGAGTCGTGTTCCCCAAGACTAGGAGTATGTCTTATCTGCCTCGGGATATATTTGGCATGTCGAGTTCGTTACGATCTCGTGGTTAGCCCGGCCCGATATTCCCTCGGTAGCTCGGTTTGCTCTGCACTATATAAACCGAGTTCCCCTGGCGTGTAGGGGGGACGACTTAGACTGCATCTAGCTTTACCATCTGTTAGACACTTGATCATAGCGCTTTGCTACACCATAATCTCGCCGAGACTTGTTCGTCTCGTCGAGCCACCTCTTGTATTCATCTTAGATATAAAGAAAGGCTGGACGTAGGGCTATTATCTCTCCCGAGAGGCCTGAACCAGGATAAAAACCCCTGTCTCCTGTTCGTTGCTGTTCGTGGTTGTTCGGCGTGTCTCCTATCTCCTCTTTGAAGAACCTTGGTTGACTTGGGTCGATATCCCAACCGTCGACAGCCTTTGGCTCATGGCTCGGCTCAGCTGAGAGGTGTTACCGGGCTCGAGCCGAGCCCACTTTTGTGGCTCGCCAAGCTCAGCTCATTTCCACCCCCTAATGAGGGGGAGAGAGGTAAGTAGGGAGAGGAAGAGGAGGGGTACGCAATATGTGAAAGATGGACAAGTCATGGTTGTGACTAGGACACACCATTAAAACAACATCGAAATATATACCGCTTTGAAGCTGTCATGAAACAAGACAACTTTCTATATAAAAAAATAGGGGAGGCACTATTTGGCAGGCGCCTGCAATTTCAGCATTTGTGTAGGCACATGTCGTGTACATGCGTGCAGAGCTCGCACAAAAAAATTCCACTATCGCAAAACATTTTTTCCAATATTGGAAATGTGGAAAAAAAGTAGAAAATTAGTGGAATTTTTTGCGCATGCACGATTTCGCAAATGATATGAGCAAAAAATCTCTTGACATGAAAAACAGGAAACAAAATAAAATTTATAATATACAAAAAATAAAAGAAATCTATAATAAACAGAAAACAAAATAAATCTATAATAAACATAAAACAAAAGGGAAACGCGGGGGGAGGGGGCACTGTCACTGTGCGCATGCAAGGGCGCGGGACCCACATCATTTTTTTCTTTCGGCAACCATAATTTTTGACTGGGTGCTCCAATCCACAAACCATTTGCGCCAACGTGTTCCTCGTATTTTTTCGAACAAAACAAGATATATGTTGCCATATAACTCTTTAAACTCACCCGGTGAAACCTGGGTTTCGCCTACTGAAACTTGGATTTCATATTCGGTAAACTTGCCGAACTGCCAAGTTTCATCAGGTTTAATGCAAGTTTCATCAAGTTTCAACAGGTCTCATACAAGTTTCTTCAAGTTTTATCCGGTCAATTCAAGTTTCAACAGGTTTCATCCAAGCTTCATCAGGTTACATCGAAGTTTCATCCAAGTTTCATCAGGTTTCATCAGCACATGGCCAAGTTTCATCAACACACGACCAAGTTTCGCTTGTATAGATGTAAGTTTCATAAGTGCCTTCTTCTAGTTCACATTAAAAAATTGAAAAGTGAAAAAATAAAAAAATTCAAAAAGTATTTAAAATGGGTTGCTCTCGATTTAAGAAGAATTATGAAATTTATTCCACGCATTTTGAACACTGTTTGAATTTTGTACAAAAATCAGAAGTTTAATTGGATTTTTAATCAAAGGACGACTAGCTAGCTGTGTTGCCTGGAACGCACGCAGGGGACGCGGGAGAGCGCATGCAGTGCGTAGGATCGGAGCGGTAGTGGTGATCCAACGCCTCAGCTTGGTCCGGACCGAGCGCCGGGCGTCGCTCGCCAAAACAAAATATATCTATACAAAAATCGACCTCGCGCAAAAAATTCCACTATCGCGAAGTGTTTCTTCCATAAATGCAAATGTGGAAAAACAGTAGAAAGAAAGTGGATTTTTTTGCGCCTGCACGTTTTGGCTAATTGTAGACGCCTGCAAAATAGCAATTGTGAAAAAATAGACCAAAATGAGAAGTTGGTGCAATTTAAACCAGCGGCTCAAGTTTTAAAATTTTGACTAAACATATCACGATGCGTCATTATAATCGATTGGAGTAAATCAGAAATGTTGTTATATCAAACTTGTCGATACAATCCTAACTGGCTAATTCATTGCGCATACAAACACACTGAACATCGCTACCAAGCCAGCCCTCCCGGTCAACGCGACACCTAATGAATACATCGTCACCATCACCTTCGATCGCTAGCTAACTTTGCCCGATCATGGATGAGAATTGAGAAGCACGGCCATGTCATCGACGTAGCAGCTGCCATGGGGGAGGTAGATCAGCTCGTTGCCAGCAAAGCAGTCCCCAACGTCGACGTTCACCGGAGCCAGCACCGGAGGCCACCTGTTCTCGTCCTCGAACGTCGCGCCCACCAGCCGCCGCCGCCGGTGGAAGCTCCTCACCCACGCCACGTCCGCCGCCTTGTTCCTCGCCGCCTCCACGAACGCCTCCCGCTCGGCCCCCGCTCCGCGCGCGCCCGCGCCGCCGGGTCGCCGCCGGCGCCGGCGCGGGCCACGGCCGCCGCCCTGCGCTGCTCGAGCGCGTCGCGGTGGGCGAAGCGGAAGGCCATGACGTCCAGCGCGAGCTCCGCGTCCATGTACGCGTCGAACGCGCGGCCGGCGAAGCGGGCGAGGGCGGCGTCGTAGGTGCCGGCGGCGATCATGGCGATGACGGCGGCGGGGCGCGCCGGCGCGTGGCGGCCCTTGAGGAACCGCAGCTCCGTGTCGCTGAACGCGGCGCGGAAGTTGAACACGGTGGCGTCGGCGGCGGCGCCGAGGATGGCGAGGATGGCGCGGTTGTGCGCCAGCGCCGCCGCCGCCGCCGTGCCGAAGTGCCCCACGTCGTACCGCTTCTCCTCCTTGTTGGTGATGTACCCGCGCCACCGCCCGTCCGGCAGCCTCGCCACGCCATGATATCTCACGCCGCCGCCGCCGGCCGCCATTGCGCACAACAAAACGCCTCGACGTCGACAACTGCAGTGTAAGATGCTTCGAGCCTTCGACGAAGTGCATTGCGCAAAGCTTAATTATATAAATGGGGATGATAATCGCGCAAGATGATAACGAATTAATGGGGATTTTGATTTTGGGGGTGGTGGATTTGCATTTGAACCAAAAAAAAAAAAAAGGAGTCATTTTTACGAAGGTGGGTGTGCAGTGCAGCATGACATCTGGTGCAAAGCTATAAAAGGAATTTATTGCAAAGTTACGGGTTACCAAAAGCGTAGCAGGAGCGTATTTTGACCAGGAATACGACAATATGGGGGAAGTCGTAAAGTTGGTGTATATCCTTGCGGTGATGTGCTTCAAAGGATATGACAGGACGCATGCATCCATGTTTATATGGATACGAGTTAATGCGTATAAAAAAAAGAGAAAGAAACACGACAGATACAGCATGTAGAGTAGGGAAAATCACGTTAAACCTAGGTTTTGCAAATAATTGTAACCAAATCTTCATGCAAATTAATAGGGAATACATACATAAAGTATATGGACAATAAAATATGCACCGGCGAAATTAGCTTAGCTTATAGCATGCTGTTTCGCTGACTTTTTGCATCTTTTTTTCTTGGCACGCTTCTAAGTTTCTTTTTTTCACAACATAAATGGCCGAGGTTTACAAATTTTTAAATACTTAATAATTTTTAATTTGCTGAATTAAATAAATAATTTTTGTCCATTAAAATTAAATAAATGGCTTTTCCTACCGGTCAAACGGACAGGAAATATAACCCATACTTCGAATTAACTATAGTCGCAACGGCTAGAGGCTCGACCGGCGCGTTTTCTCCACCCGCCACATGGCAAGGCGTGATTTGGTCAAGGAAAAAATTCTCCCGTTGGAACGATGGGATTGCAGAGGCGGAAAAATCTTCATTCCAATGGATAGGATGTGACCACATATAAGTTGTGTGTGTCGTCCCCGCCTAGCATTGTTGCCATTTGGGTGTGCAGCTGGGCTGAAGAAAAGCGAGAGGAAGGGAGAGGAGGGAAAGGGAAGAGAGAGAGGGGGGGAGAGGAGGGAAAGGAAGAGAGAGATGGAAAAAACAAGAGGAAGGTATTGTCGACGGTTGAGATATCGATCTCAAGTCGCTAAGGTTCTTGAAAATTGAGATAGGAGACACGCCAAACAATGCGAACAGCAACGAACGGGGAGACAGAGTTTTTATCCTGGTTCAGGCCTCTCGGGAGAGATAATAGCCCTACGTCCAGCCTTTCTTATATATCAGGGATGAATACAAGAGGTGGCTCGACGAGACGAACAAGTCTCGGCGAGATTATCTGATACAAGTCGCGATAAGCTATAAGATGATGACCGGGCCCCTTAACACGCCGTAGGGCTCTGTTTATATAGTCTTGAGCAAACCGACCTATCAAGGGATAATCGGGCGGGCTAACTACGAGTTTGTAACGAACTCATACATGCCAAATACATCCCGAGGTAGATAAGGTATACCCAATTCTTGGGGATCACGACTTCTATTCAATCCGGAAACCAACGTCCGGGTCTTCACGTAGTCAGACAGAACTCTTGTTCGAGTAGGACTCAAACACGAATCCTAGGCCGTTACGCGTGCGGCCAAGAAGCTGTTCGGCAGGATGCACATGGGCCTGATAGAACCTTCCAGGGAGCCAGGCCCTGATAGGCTGTTCGATTGGGCCGTCAGGGAGTGGGTCATGGCAATGGGCCGTAATTTTATCCCCGACAGGTATCTTTTTTCTTAGGCCTGCTGGTAAGTTTTTCTTTTTGTTGTACAAAACATGGATGGTGGAGATTGTGATTTTTTTAATATTTTTTATTAAATAAAAGTTTAGTTTACCAAAAATTAAATAAATAGCTTCCTCCCGTCAGTCGAACGGGAAAGAAATATAACTTGCCCTTTAAACTAGCTATATATAGCCACAAACGGCTAGGGGTGCGTGGCAGCCATAAGCCACCAATTGAACTAGCTGGTTTTCTCCACCCGCCACATGGCAAGGCTAGATTTGGTCAGGGAAAAAACTCCTCCCGCTGGAACGACGAGATTTGGATATAGAAAACCCGTTGTTCCAACAGGCAGAATTTGACCGATATAAGCTGTGCGAGCCGCCTACTTAGCACTTTTGCCATTTGGCCGTGCAGTCGAAACGAAGAAAAGCGAGAGGGAGGGGGAGAAGGAGAGAAAGGGAAGACATGGAGAGGGGGGAGAGGAGAGAAAGGAAGAGAGTGGGAGAAAAGGAGAGGAAGGAAGAGGGTCGTCTTCCGCGAGCAGCCTACAAAGTAAAATTTCAAATATAATTTATGAATTTTAAAAATAAGATAGACCAGCCATGAAAACTGCTAATTAGACCTAACCCGAAGACCCTGCCCAGGCCCTATCCAATTTTTGTGGGGCAAGGCCAAACTTAGGCTTTTATTTTAAGCCCAAAAATCCCGATGTGACCTAAATTTACCAGCAGAAAGCAGCAACAAAGTACCTAGATGTTAGGATTTTTTTTAGTGCCATTTGCATCGTACATATCATGGTTATAGTGAAATAATTTGTGGTTTTTTTGTGAGAAGGAGTAATGTCAGACAAGTTATATTTATAAATAATTTATGGGGAAGGAGAGGTTTTGTATGGTGAAATCAGAGTAAATCTATTCAATTTGCATGTGGATATTTAGTCTAACATGGAGAAAGTTTGATAGGTTGCAGAAGTGGCTATTGCGGATCTTTGAACTAAACCCGAAAGAATATGTCATGAGGCTTAGTGCTATGGTGAACCGTGCTAGGGAAAAATATTATTGGGAGTATATACCCACAATATCACCAACATTGGAGGCGTTATAGGGAGATTGTGACTAGACACGATTTCCCTTTATCCTTGTTTGCTCAAGCGGATTGAATCAACATCCTGGGTCAAGCAAGACAGGAGAGAAGAATGGAGGCGACAGGGCAGATAACGTGAACATCATAGAGCTAGATGAACACGTTGAGTCATAAGGGAGAGGAAACAATCGCTTGGAAACACATGAGGCGACCGGTGTGGTGAATGAAGGGGAAGAGATTGAAGCAATTGTAGAACAGATGGAGGTGGAGGATACGGAGCACAAGCAACTCCCCGAAGAAGACATGTCAGACGATGTAGAGAGGTTTCAAAGATCATCTAGTCCTGAATGATTGGAACTTGTATAACTTCGAGGAGCTATCAATGCATGAAGGTACTCACACGGTGTGAGACTACCATATGAATGAGGTAACACAGAGCCCAATGTATTCGGATAAGGCTTTGGTTTTGTATGTCGTTAATCATTGTTCAATTTCTCTTCAAGATAATGTAGGGTTTAGAAGTCCAGTAAGAGTGTTTGCAATATTCGTAGTGACCAACAGGACCAAATGACCAAATGTAATAATAACATCTGACAAAGAGCTCAGTGTGAATCACATTGCCGAATTTTACCTAGATTTTTCGAGCAAGGCAGCTATTTTTTCCACGTACACCAAATATGCTAACTGGCTATAATAAAATTGACGTACTCGTCGCTTTTAACATGTAATCTGCATCACATGTTTGAACCGACATATTGTACATGTTTGAAGAGGGGTGCTTAATAGTGTGATTTTGATCAGGTCTATTATCTGCATCCCATTTAACCGTTGATCCAAACGGCAGGATTGAGGTTGCCCCTATTTCCCGCTAGTAGATACGGTGGAATTTGATATTCGTCGTTACGTCCGGTAGGATTTGAACACGCTATATTTGCTGCCGTTTGAATTGGCGGAATTTGGCTCGGCCTGTTTTTTCCACTCGTTGGACCGGCGGGAGGAGAATATTTATTTAATTCCACTCGTTGGACCGGCGGGAGGAGAATATTTATTTAATTTTAAAAAATATTAATTTTAAAAATTAAAATATTTAAAAAACCTGGATTGTAGCCTTTGGGCTGCGCGAGCATGGAGTTTCTTCTGGGCCTGGACTGAAAATGCCCCGGATGTGTGATGGATGCTCCCGCCTGCAGTTTCGGCCACAGCTCATTCTAATAAGAAATTTTGTTTCGATTCAAATATTTGAAAATAAAACTTAAAACGTAGCGAAATTTGGTGGAAACCCAGCAAAATTTCATTGAATAAACCAGAGAAATATGGTACAAAACCTAGCGAAGCATTAAAAGTTTACAGATTTACATTTGAGATGTTTTCGTACGAATTTTAATACCACCTGGGTTCGGATTTAGACTTGAAAACCTGCCTGCCAGCCATACGTGTCTGAACATCGCTACAGCATTCTCGTTTCTTTGTCAAGAGGAATATAGTTTCTCCAATAAAAAAAAATGGGTACCTTCTAAGGCATGGCCAAATAGCATTATAATTTGACACTCATTTACCCTGCCACACTATTGCTACATTAACTTAAATTACTTAAATTAAATTGGCCGTGCTAAATACATAAGCGTGTTCATTTGAATTTCATAACATATATTATTGTGCTTACAATTTGAGTTGAATGCACTTATATTTAGTACCTAATTTTTTTGTTGACTACGTAGTCCTGACTCCCTAGAGGTGAAATCTATTCGAATAATATCCAGACCCGAACCCATTTTATTGATTTGGAACCCATTTTCTATCCAGTCAGAAATGGAACGGATAGAGATAATTATTGGGATTTTTAAACGGATATGGAGGTTGGAATTCGACGGATATTATATGTATCCGATGACTTGCTATCCAGATATTATCCATATACAGAAGGTGGTTAGTTTTAGACCGATCCACTTCATGATGATCCAATGCATGGGCTCGTGCTAACGCGTGGCTTGGCTTAGATGTCGTCAGTGGCGGAGCCAGCCCATGCGAGGAGCCTGGGCCCAGGCTGGCCCATCTTCATGGCTTCAAAATTTTTTGTGTTGTTATTGGTTAGCAGGCCTTGTTAGCAGGTCGAGTCCCAGGCCTTGTTAGCAGGCCAGAGCCTAGGACTCGTTTTCACCTCACTAGCAGGCCGAAATTTCTTGTGCGGTTGTTGGTTAGCAAGCCTTGTTAGCAGACCGGAGCCTAGGCCTGGGCCCGGGGTGGCCGGGCCTTGGCTCCGCCACTGGATGTAGTTGTGGGTGGATAGCTTTGTGAGCATGCCGGTTGTTGCTCCATGTATGTCAAACCTAGTTTCGTATTCATCTTATGGTGCCTAATCCGAAATAGTATTCGACACTATCCGTTTCTGAATATCGTATCCAGCTCGTTTCATTCCTATATTGTGTAGCCAATTTCCCGTTTTGTTCTTCCGCATGAAACTTCTTTGAGCGTGTTTGGTTGCCTCAACTAGGATAATCCATGAAGGTCAAGTGAGCTGGAATTTTGGCATGATCTTTGCTAATTTTAAATTATTTGAAGCATAGAGAACAAATGATAATTACCATTTGTATATATCAGTTCATAAATATGTATATCACAATAAATTTTACATTAACCCGACAATCACACACATCAATGTTTAAATTTATTGTCATACTGTGACACTAGTACTTTGACCGATAGGGGTACTTTGACCGGGCCTGACGATTGTGCAGCAATGTGACCAGGTGGAAACCAAGAAAATAAACTCCCATCACAATGGGGCCCGTGTGCAAATATCGATATCCTTGTGGGCGATCACAAGAACCCAGCAGAAGAAAAATGAGGCCGAAAACGACCAATCGCGCGTGGCGGCTGGCCGACATTTCCGATTTCCTCCTCCCTCCTCCTCCTCCTCAGTTCTTCTTCCCCCACCCCCCGTCGGTCAAATCGGGAGAGCATTTCTTGTATACAATTTCCCAGATAATCCTCGAGCTCTCCTTGTTCTTGCTGCTTCGCAGCTGCTTCCGCCTTCCTCTCTCTCTCTCTCGCTCTGCTCGTACGAGGGCTGGACTCTTCTTTCTTTTCTTTTCTTTTCTTTTATTTTCTTTTTTCTCCCTGTGAAGATTGAGGCTGCCAAGAAACCGAGGCGGAGGCACCGAGGCCCGCGCCGTCTGCTTCATCCCCTCTTTATAATAGGTTGATAGGCCGCTGCTTGCCCTCCTGTTCCTCGGCCGCTTCGCAGTTGGCGCGCTCCTCCGGTGCGTTTCTTGATCCCTTCTTGCAGGCCGGAGAATTCGCCTAGGTGTATTTCTCTTTTTAGGTGACCGCGGCGATCAGCCAGCGGCATGGAGGGGTGATTCGAGAATATACTCCCCTTTTCATTGCTCGGGGGTGGATTTCTTTTCATCCCTTTTGGTAAAAAAAAAAAAGTAGTTTTTTTCTGGAGTATAGCCTCTAAGACTTGGATTTTTCGTTTAATTTTGTACAAATTTATATGTACGCATGTTCATGTTGTACAGCTGTTCTCTTATAGCTTAATCCGCACAGGATAGAATTCCAAGATTCTTGGACCATAAGCTAATCAACCCTTTCCTAAAATTTATAATGAAAAATGAAAATCTCTGCATAAACACTCGGCGTATTTCTTTGGTCCCTGTCCTTGTAGTTTTTTAGATAATGAAAGAAACTTAAACTGTCCCTGTAGTGAAAAGATATTCTTGACCCTTGTTTCCCCTCATCTGTAACTTTCATATAGCTGAAGTAGCTGTTCAAAAATTTGTACATAACTGAATATACTTCTTCATCTTATATTGATGGCAACATGGAACCTGTCTCGCAGGGATTGCATGCTGACCAATCTATACAATGGCACTAGCATCACCAGTGGATTATTCTGGTGCAATCTCACCAGGTCAAAAGCACCTTGGTTGTTTTGGGGTGCCTGGCTGCAATCGCTTGCGATGCATGTTATATGATAACAAATCAAGAGCATCAGACCGGTTTATTGCCAGAGCCATATATGTTGATCACTCGCAGCTAAACTTCTCGGATCTTGGTTGGAAAAGGCAATTCCAAGAGGATTTTGATAGGCGGTTTAGCTTACCACATTTACGAGACGTAATTGATATGGAACCAAGGGCAACAACATTTTCCCTAAAAAGCAGGTAAAATATGTTGCCTTCCTTTTCTAAATTCATTTCTCCTGGCCTATGATGTTGGTGATTGAAATGTCTTCCTAGGGTTGGTACATGTCCAACATGCTTGTTTTGTTCACAACAGGACTCCTCTGGAAGATGTTGGTTCTTTGCAGGAATCATGGAACGGCTATGTGAATGATGATGATAGAGCACTACTGAAGGTATGCCTCATCATTGAGATTTCTGAAGATATCTGAATTGTTAGCCAAAATATACTGTGTGACATTTTTTTTAAAGAAAACATCTTGGAGTGCATATGTATGAACGATTTAAATTTTAGGAAAAAAATAATGTGCATGTGTGCAGGATCACTCTACAGTTAAGGTAAACTCAGTAAATGAAGCAAAATTTCTCATCACAAACTTGTCATTTCTTCAGGTTATTAAATTTGCCTCACCAATGTCTGCTGGAGCTGACTGCATTGATCCTGATTGCAGCTGGGTTGAGCAATGGTATGACACTGTGCACAAATTGAAATGTTATAATTGTGTAGATCACTTTTCTTTCCTAAGAAAGTTTTTAACTTTCCCAGGGTGCACCGTGCTGGCCCACGTAAACAAATATATTTTGAGCCTCAGCATGTAAAGGCTGGAATTGTCACCTGCGGTGGACTTTGCCCTGGTCTCAATGATGTTATACGAGAGGTAGAGTTAAACCGAACAAGTTAATGTCTCTCTCCCTGTACACTCTCTCCCTGTACAGAAAACTAGAAGCTGATTAGGCTATCGTAGGTTATATATCTTTTGAAAATTCTCTGTTAAGGAAACACCATTCCTATTTTCCAACAGTATTGTGCTTGCGCTCTTGTAGATTGTGCTCACACTGGAAAAATATGGGGTGAAAAACATTGTTGGCATACAGCATGGCTTCCGTGGATTTTTTGAAGATCATTTATCGGAAGTGCCGGTAAGAGATTTTTGAACTCAATCAAGTATCTGGGAGCACCAATAAACATATCGATAATATGGTAAACTTTTGTGCTCTTTTCCTTCATTCAGCTTAATAGACATGTTGTCCAAAATATCAATCTCGCTGGTGGCAGTTTCTTAGGAGTTTCTCGTGGTGGGGCAAACATTTCAGACATTGTTGACAGCATCCAGGCATGCATATGTCATTCTAGTTCTCTGCTAAATATGTTTACATTAAGTTAGTACATGAGACTTATCAAATTAATTTCGTCAAACCTCGATCAGGCCAGGAGACTTGACATGCTTTTTGTACTTGGTGGAAACGGAACTCATGCTGGAGCTAATGCTATACATGAGGAGGTATATTAAATTTCATCTTCATTGCGTCAGGATAGAACATATGTTACTACAATAAACAAATGAATAATCTGGCCTTCACTAACAGTTTGGAATTATGAATTCATATATCATTAGCATGAGTGAATGGTTGTACACTTATCTATATTTTTCCTCAAAAATTTTTTGAATCCAGTGCCGGAAGAGAAAACTGAAAGTGTCTATTATCGGTGTCCCAAAAACCATTGATAATGACATACTACTGATGGACAAGACATTTGGATTTGATACTGCAGTGGAAGCAGCACAGAGAGCTATCAACTCCGCATACATTGAGGTGATTTATTTCATCAGCCTTTCTTCTTGTCAGGCATGCATATCTGACAGCAAAAGTTCAAAACCATGTGATATATGGCCGCTTTAGTTGTTCCCACCCAAAAAAACATATTTGTAGTTTAACATTTCATGTTTTAGGCACATTCTGCATTTCATGGAATCGGATTGGTCAAACTTATGGGAAGAAGCAGTGGCTTTATCACAATGTATGCTTCCCTGTCAAGTGGGCAAGTCGATATCTGCCTGATACCTGAGGTATCAAAATATTCAACTCTTCTGCTGTTAAATGCACTTTCTACTTGTCACATCGTTATGGTTAATATAATTAATCAATAATCCAATTGAAGGTGCCATTCACTCTTGATGGACCTAACGGAGTCCTTCGACACCTTGAACGCTTGATAGAGACCAAGGGATTTGCTCTGGTTTGTGTTGCAGAAGGGGCTGGGCAGGTAAGATCACATTCAGATACAAAATATTTTGTTAGGAACTTCACTGCCAGTATAAGTGATTTTCCATGTTATTACCAGCGATGTCTTCAATTTATGCATGCACATGTTTGTACACCATATGGAAAATTTAGTCTATTCTATATATTATGTTATAAGAATATTGCAATGAGACATTGTGGTATTTTCCCAGGAATATCTGCAAACATCAAATGCAACTGATGCATCGGGCAACATGGTTCTTAGTGATATCGGCGTGCACCTTCAACAGAAGGTTTATCTTGTCGATGGCATTGAATGATCTTTATCTTAGTGGATTTAATGTGAAATTGTGAATTAACCATTTTTAACTTAAATCACTCCATTCAACAGATCAAGTCTTATTTCACGGAAATAGGTGTCCATTCTGATGTGAAGTATATCGATCCTACGTACATGCTCCGTGCCGTGCGGGCCAATGCATCAGATGCCATCCTATGCACAGTGCTTGGTCAGAACGCAGTAAGACACTGTTACTCCTAAATGCCTGTCTGCCTAATAACAAATCCTAGTAATTTTTTGTTTTCTAGGCATTAACTCTGATGACAATTTGCAGGTTCATGGCGCCTTTGCAGGTTTCAGTGGCATCACAACCGGAGTATGCAATACACACAATGTCTACCTGCCAATACCAGAAGTCATCAGGACGACAAGATTTGTTGATCCAAACAGCCGGATGTGGCATCGTTGCTTGACATCAACGGGGCAACCTGACTTCTATTGATCATTTCTTGATGAAAAGTTTGCAGTGTTTGATAGGTGTATAGAGTATAGACAGTAAAGCTAGGATTGTTCTGTTGGTTTTTCATGCTCCATCAGAAGTCTGAAACATCAAGGGAGACTCAATGCAGCTACAATAAGGGTCTCGCAAAAGGTGATTTTTTAAAACAAAACATAGATTAGTGATGACAATAAATGTAGGACCACACAGAATTAGTGGAGATTTCTCATTGCAGATCTGGGATCTGCTAGGGAGACGGTTAGATCCCATTTTGCATTTACAGTTCCAGAACCAATTGTACACATACGGCTGAAATATCAAATAATTAAGGGAGAAAACATTGCTTTAATGCATTCTCGTTCCTACTTATCCGGGCAGTAAACAATGCCACAAAATACAGCATCAAACGGCATAGTAGTCCGGTTCAAAGAAAAAACACAACTGGAAAATCAGATTCAAAGATATCACCAAATGACACATTTGTTTTCCCAACTTCAACATTCGCACGACCAGATGCAATCCAAAGAATATGAGCTGCATCTTTACATTATAATCCACAATTCTAACATCTGTGCTCAAATTAAAAGAACGGTAGGGATAAACAGGATTTTCCTCATGGTTAAACAGATGCTAATTTATGGATGCAATATGGTAGACCGGTAATATCAGGGCTAGATGATCATTAGCCAGGATACATACACTAGACAGACAAATCAAAACTAAGAAACTAAAACGGACTAAATGATTCTACGGATAACCTATCATACCTTGGTGGTTTTTAACTCGTAAAGCTATATGCATTCCAAGTTCTAACACTTTCTTCTTCTTTTTGGAAAAAGATCTTTGTACATCTTTTGATGTAATTGTTCAACTCGTAAGAAACCTATATGTATTAATCTCCTATCCTATACCCCCCTATGTAAACGGAACTGTGGACCTATCCGTAATGTGCATTCTCTACCTCCTATTGGTTACTCCTTGGCCATGTAATTTGATCGAGCTCAATCCGCAGTTTCCGCAATGAGCTCCTTGAGCACGTACTTTAGGCCATTCATCCTCTTTCTCGCTCTCTGCAAAGCAATTCAGTCACGAAAAGGTGAGCATCTGATCCACAAGGCATTGCTGGTTTTATTAAATTAACTGTGTTTGACATACCTTCTGGACCTCAGCAATTTTGGTTTCTGCATCGTTGAGCTGAGAGCATACTGTTTTTTCAGCATTAGCAAGGAGCTTCTTGTGCGACGATTCTGTTGATCATAAAAAGACACCATGATTAGAAAATAGAGAACTTCAAAAGTATTTTTTCCCTAGAAAGTAGCTATGATATTTATCATTCCATAATATGCATCTTCACAGTGATAACAATGGACCAAAACTATAGTTACTCCTTAGGTAAATACCTAATATAATTATGAGGCATGCAGTTTGAGCTATCGAGTTCTTTTAAATTAAGCACGTGATTTACCCGTATTGTTCAGACTAACTTTAAGAATAAAACAAACTTGCAAGGATATAATGGGAACAACTGGTTAACATAATTCAGAATTGTGTGATTGGGACAGTATCCATTTGCAAGAAGTGGCCCACCAAGTAAATGTTTCAATTGCGTTGCTCTAATGTTAAACTTACTTTGTTTATCAGCCACTCCCTTAAGTTCAACATGATAGGATTCAAAATCCTCCAGAGAGTTCTTGCAACCGAGCAACTGCTGGTTGACCTCCTCCTTAAACTTCTCATGGAGAATACTCAACTTTTCTTGTTGCTCTGCAAACCAAAAAATAGATTACATCAATCGACTAGCTAAACCCATGCAAGAAAAACAACAAAATGCACAGAAAAACTAGGTAATTAGGGATTTTGAAATTATTATGTCCATATAGGCATATACAATACTAGGTCAGAAAATATCCAACCAACAAAGAAGACAAAACCATATTGGATAATTGCATGTAGATTCAAAGAAATGCTACAGTAGCTTTTCTCAAACTAATCATTCATGGATTCACAATGTACAGATGATGAAAGGGATTGCAAGAAGCAAATCAAGCAATGCAAACTCAGGTTGATGGTTTTTATCTATGTTGATGTTTGCTACATTGGTTATTATCTAATTAAAACTAGCATGATATAATTCTATCAGATTCTTTTTTATAGGTAACTCTCCGCTTAATTTTCAAAGCTTGAATTGTATAGCTGCTCAGATTCCAAGCATTTTATGGCGCAGTATTGATGAATAAAGAGTTTCTATGTTGATTGACTTGAATAATACGAATCAGTAGGATATGAGTATCAAAATATGAACTTCAATTGCTGTCTTATGACTTATGACCTCAATAGCTGGATCAAAGCTTCATAATACTACCTCCGGTCACAAAAAGAAGTTACCGTTGACTTTTATACATGCCTTTGACCATTCGTCTTGTTCAAAAATTTAGTTCAAATATGTAAAGATATAAGTCGTACTTAAAATACATTTAATAATAAACCAAATCATAACAAAATAAATAATATTTATATAACTTTTTTGAATAAAACGAATGGTCAAAGGCTTGTCCAAAAGACAACGGTGACTTCTTTTTGTGACCGGAGGGAGTATCATTTACTATTCCAAACAGATTCTGCTATGATCAGATTTGGTATGGTATGACCAGATCTAAACACGCGTGGGGGAGGGGACACTGTAAGGGGATCTCGCCAGCAGCGAGCAGGGGGGTCGTGCTTGGTACGGTTGGCCCTTTAACCAATTGTAATTGTTTCTAATTCATTGCTTGATTCATGATGAAACTTTTACCAGGATGATTGAATTAGACTCTAAGAAAATTACCTTATCCTTTATGGAAATTAATACCGATCAAATCACACTGATACTGATTTGATCCTATCTAGCTAATCTCTAACAGATGGCAACTAACACAGTCAAATCTTTATCTTCCTAATCTCTTAGGAGGCTGGGGTTACTGTTCACACGTGAATAGTGTGCATGAACAGAAATTCCAACACCTACACTATGCCCTCCAGGGTCACACACACACACATAACAGATTCCAACTAATAGGTCTCATTGTTATAATCCTCAACAAACAGAACTCCCAATTAATTGTTGCATTAACATAAAAAAAGTTGTACCTTCAAATGTCGATTCTAGGCGTTTCCTTTTAGATTTTCCTGCATTGACCAGCTTATCCCTGAAACAATAGTCAAATGTCATGTACCAAAAATAGCTACGTTGCAATTTGATGGGATACATTCTATATCAAGCCAATATATGATTTTATTTTGCATATGCAGACAATAGGGTATACTTCTAGGCAGCACTGGTCACTGGCACAAGATCTTACACATCAGCCTGCATCTGCACCTCAACCCCCTCAAGGTGCTGCCGTATAATCTCCCCAGTAGCTGCAAGTATCTCAGAACTTCTATTGCTTGTTTCAGACTTTATCTTGGTTTGGAACCTTCCCAGCACGACAACTAACTGATCAAAAGCTCTGTTTGAAGTCCAGAAATGAAATTAAACCTGGAAACAAGCTTGGATATATCTGATTTATTAGTACAATCGAAAACATACCTAGTTAGGTAGTTATCTGGGCACTGTCCTGGTTCCTTGTCTGACATGATAGTTTCTTGTGTTCCTGAGAAAATAGCAAGGGTGTATTAGTTATGAACTGTAAACAATGAAATTCAAAAAAAAAACTGCAAACAATGGAAGCAGCGCAAGAAGGTAAGCAGTTTTACCCGAATTAGCAAAAGGGGTAGGTGAAGATAAGTGTCTTTTGCCCATTCTACCCTCTTTTAGATGCGATTTCCCATCTAGATGTTTAAGATGAGATTTATCGGGGCTGTCAACATCTGAAAGCCATTTGCGAGACTTGTATCCTGCACATGACAAACCAAATAATAATAAATAAATGCCACCGACATCTGGAATTTACACATCTCCAAGAACATCTGGAAAAAATTTTATCTCCAGACATTAGCATTGTAGAACTAATGCAATCAGATAACTAAAGTAATATCAATTTTGACATAGCATACAACACTAACAAATGCATGTCACAAATATGGAATAGATTGGCCTACAGCAATAATGCCCATGACATACATGCAAACTAGCATGCATGTACATGGCAGGATATGCCACATATTGTCGCTATTGCACTTGTTACACAGATAAGAGTTCAAATTGAAAGTGCTCTTTTAAAGAAGAACTACATAAAATAATTAAAAATGGGTGTAGCTTGTCGGAATACCATGAAGTTAAACTATATTTTGGAGAGAATTATTCTAAATCAAGAAAAAACATAGCGATTTTGCATGGACAACTCATGTCAGTGACATGAAATTGCATGCAATAAATTTGGAATAGCAGGTCATTTGAAAAATATCTAACAGCTTAATCAGGCAGCATAATTAAAAGAATCTGAGATAATACATCCAAAAGCAAATAACTTGTATATATACTTCATTTTTCAGGTCACGGAATGTGTAACTGTCATCAAGAGGTTTAGCAATAGAAGTGGATGCACAAAATTGTTATAGTTCCCACAAAAGCTACACCACTACCACTAGAAACCTGCCAATATACTTACCACTCTAGCAAGACATAATTGGTGAAGCACTGATACGTACAGCAACCACAAGTCATAAATTCCACAGTACAAACAGGTGGCAAAGGTAGTAAGTATTATTAGGCTTCCATCATACATGAATCATCAATCATGTGAAACTGATAGTACTCCCTCCGTTATGAAATAGTTGTCGCTTTGGACATTGACACGGTCTCCAAAATGTAATTTTGACCACTAAAAACTATTGCAATTTAATTTTAACATGCATTAAAATTGTACTTTTATGAAAGTTCTATTCGAAACAAATTCATCCATATGAATTTTATGCTTCAAATCTAAATGGTTTAGAAATATTTTATAGATAAAATTTTAAAACATTGACTTAGGACACGTCTAAAACGACAACTATTTCAGGATGGAGGGAGTAATTGATAAATGATCGAAGGATTGCTATAAAATTATGCAAATGCGTTCATAGGATTATTGCAAGCTCTGGTTCCTAAATGTAACTGGTAATTCATACATAGAAATACAAAGGGAGCAGAATGCACATATAAAGTTTATAGCAATTGGCAATGTTGGTGCTCCACTGTTCTGACCTTTTCCGAGGCTTGGAATAGAACTTTGATCACCTTCATCTTCGATTGGAGAAAGGGGTGAAATGTATGACTGTTTTCCATCTGGAGAATTAGGAGATTCGCTGCCAGTGCCAGGTAACTCATCGGTTTTATCAATCATGTCCTGTACATCAGAAAGTATTAATGCATTATAACAGGTAGAATTAATCTGGAACCAATTTATTAAGATTGCAGTATCGTATTGAGACTTCAAGCGTACCAATGACTCGGATTCGGGATCTAAGGTTAAGGACCCTGATCTTGACCTGCTCACACTTTTTGGATATTTGATGCTATATAGGTCATCATCTGGAATTTTACTTCTTTGGAGGGAACCATTTACATTAGCTGCAAAAGTGGGACTTGCAAAGTCATCTGGTGCGCCTCTGAATTTGTCTGACAATGGACTGGTAACCTTCTCACCAACTTTAGCATTTACATCAGGACTAGCATCATGTTCCCATGGGTATGTTTTTCGTTCAGGTGATGGATTAGTAGCACCAGATTGCAAGTTGATTTTTTTTACAGCTGCTGTATACGAACGAGGGCTTCTGTCTGAAGCTTCAGGGATGTTCAGATTATCATTATCCTTCTGATGAGAAGACAAAGAAGGATAATTGTCCTTGACCTTTGATGAAATATGTTGTTGGGAAGAGAACTTATCTTCACCACCATTCGGTGTCTTGGCCAGAAAGTTTTCTGAAAACTGCATCTTCCGAGGCTCAACTTTAGCCATCTTATTCAACCTCTCCCTTTTAGGGCTTCTAGAACAGTTTTCAGCAGTTTTTCCAGTTCGGGACAAAGAAGAAAAGGATGTAGATTTTTCTCTCTTATTCTCTGGTGCATTTCTAGAGGAAGGTAGCTTTCCTTCTCTATCATCTTGTGTGGTCTTATCAGATATCCTGTCTGAATAATCTATCTTCTTGAAGTCAACTTTAGCCTTCCTACTCGAGCTTCTAAGATTTCTTAAGCTCCTAGAGTCACCAATTGCAGAATTCCCTGCTGTTTTAGGTGTGCATTTCTCGTTGAAAGCAAACACATTATCCAGCAATTTCTGCTTGGGTGCAGAGCGAAATGTAGATAATGGTTTCTTTGCACACTGAATCTTTTCCTGCTGTTTGGAGGCTGCTGGTGCTTTCTTGCTCCTGGATGAACGAGTAACATGTCTTGTTTCAACTACTTGTGGACTATCAGAATCTGACTCAATTGGATCAGAGGATGGTTTACATTTTGTAAACTTAGCTGTTTGAGAGTTCAGCAGATCTGGCGTCTTGATGTTATCAGGAACAGGTGAAGTGAAAAACTGCTTGTTCCCTGAAGATGGCCCATTGGCAGTTTGCCTTTTAGGATGGTCAAATGTTTCAAGGTCTTCAGGATTTGGTGAAACAACAGCCTGCTTGTTTTGTGAAGCGCCACCAAGGATCTCCCAAAGCTTCATCCTGAGTACCTCGCTGTTAGGCTTGGTTTTATCTGCAAATTCCATTTGGCTCTTTCCCTGAGAACTCACAAATGGTGATCTCCCTAATTGATCAATCTGGCTGCCTTGTTCTCTTCTTGTTCCAAAGGAAAAGGTTCCTGTCTGCTCACGAGTATTGGCATCAGGTTGAGATACAGAAACCTTAACAGCAGCAGCTTCAGGTGCCTCTTTAGCAGATCCATCATGGTTTGCAGCATCTGGTGAGGGAAGGAGTGAAGCATCATGACCTTTAGGGGGTCTAGACCTTCCATCATTCCCCTGAGACAGATTCCTCTCAATTGCAGGGTTAGTAGCGCCGTCTCTGCCCCTTGATATGGAACCTTCCCTCGGGATTGTGATGCCAATTGAGACCTTAGGTAATTTACCAGAGGGATATTGGTTGCTGGCCAAACTCCAATAATCACTTGACGTAGCCTATATAGAATCATGATGCATGAATTGTCACTACTACAATGAAGAATCCTGATAGACTAACATGGCAAAGAACACATTCTACAACTTAGCAGGGGAAGTTCCACTCACTTTCTGGATGTTCTGCAGCTCAATTTCCATAGGAGCAGCTTCTGAGATAGTAGTACAAATTAATTAGAATTGAACCTGATAAATAGAAAAATAACTGCATGTCATAAGATTACACCAGTGTGAAGGCATCTTTTAGTATCAAATTAAGCTTCATGATTTTATAGAGAATTATTACAAAGAAGCATCATTCAGATACCCTGTACTGCAACAAAAGTAGCAGCTTAACAAAAAATCAATTACAGCATGCATCGTCTGAAAGAATAATTAGCACTGAACAGTAATTACAGAACAGCACCATATATTTTTGTCAAGTAAAATTGCTACCATTGTATGTGTGATATAGATGCGAAATTGTAATTCCTCCGGTGGCTAAGCAAGCAGCACTAAACTGAATCTGAATTAAAACAAACTGCCGACAACAAGTGCGCATCTAAGAGGTCAACTTAACCTACAATACTGGGACAGCCCCTTAGAAGCACATCAAACCAGAAAACGCAATTGAGTAGCTACAACATATAGCGATACACTAAACGTGGCCTCAGTATTCATACACTATCTCAATTCTCAAAGAACCCAGCCACCGCGAAATTTGGGACAAAGCTATACCGGCACCAACCCAACACTTGCCGCAGCCAGTGACAAGTCCAAACGGGAAAATCCATCCAACGGTGAGATCCATGGGGGAAGCAAGCATCAGCCGCAACCAAATGCAACAGATGCTACCTCTGCCACAGGTAGAATGTAACAGTTCCACCAATATTCGTCCCGACAAGCGTGCAATTGCGGGTGAAACTAAGCACCGATCTATCCGGAAATGCACAGGCGTGTTGCTCCGAATCCATGCCCCCCCAGCACCACCCAATTCGGACCCCCAAACCCTACCTCGCTCCCCTGAACTAACACCGCGCGAACCGAGCGGATGGGTGTGGAAATTGGGGATCAGTACCTTCGGTTTCGGGATCACCGGCGACGCCTCGGAAGTCGTGACGCGACGCTCGAAGAAGACCTCCGCGCGAGGCCTCCGGCGAAGCTACACGGACCGCGGCGAGCCGTCCGTGCGGAACCTCCCCGACGCCGTGCAGCTGACGAAGCAAACCAAAGCTGATTTTGCGGCAACGAGGAGATGATCAGTCGGAGACACGGGGAAATAGAAACGGAGGAGACGCGGGGAGGAGGTCGCGGAGCAGCGGCGGAGGAAGGGAGGGAGGGGGGTCGCGGACTCGCGGAGACGGTGGACGGTGGACGGCCTCACCTTCGCGGCCGGTGGCCGACGTGAACCCGCGTGCTTGGGATTCAAAGCTTCTGCCGAGCTCGTCGGCGACCCTACCCGGGAGCGAGGAGCCGAGGAGCCGAGGAGGAGGAAACTTATGCGGAGGGCGGGATTTTGAAATTTTGGGGAATGGAGTCGAAAGATTTTGTCACAGGCTGATCTCTACCGCTAATATATGGTGTCTCGCTGACATGCGGGACAACCGGAATGTGGCCAGCGTGTCAATGGGGGCGAGCGCCTAGGCGGAAATGACGCGGAAAGATATTCGCAATGACGCTTCTAAACCCCACCACTATCCGTGTGTTTAATCTCTCTGACAATATGGTCCCGCTAGTCAATGACCACTGCAAGCAACATGTCCTAAATATCCCCGACCATTTTGAATGCGTACGTTTGAATGATTTCTGTGGGCTTATGGGATTTTTTTAAAAGAGTGAATTACACCACGGATCCTCAGACTTGTTATGCTGTTTCGCTTATATCCAAAACTTAAAAACCGAATATTTAGGTACACAAATTTATCTTGCTGTTTTGACTAGATCCAACAGTGGTATCCGGCATAGTCTTTGTTATGTAGCAATCTACATCACGCATTTTCTTTTTTTGCGGGACCTACCTGTATCCCTCCCCCAGCTGTTTCTTTCCCCTCTCCACTCGCATCTCTCTCCAGGATGCGGAAAGGAAGAGAGAGCGTGCGGTGAGGATGACTAACAGGGGAGAGAGCGCCAGTAAAGTGGAGGCACCTCCGCAGCTACAGGACACCGTCCTTCTTGCTGGCGGTGGCCTTGACACCGATGTCGAGCTGCTCCACTAGTCACACATTGGTGCGTTGGTTCATCCATTACGGCACCAAAACCACGCTGATGAGGACGCCGCACGCCACGCTCTCCGGTGTCGAGTTCCAACTGAGTGCATCATGAAGCACCCCATGGCGGTGTGCAAGAGCACCTTCACTTGGCTGCACCACTCCACCACCATGTTGCACTCAACACCACCGTCGTGCACGACATCGGTGTTGACCTCGCCGTGGTTGTCCTTCCTCAGCACCCACATGCCATCTCCTCGATCTAGCGCTTACTCATCGCGAGGAGACTCTCGGAAGTGATGTATACCACCAATCCCACCAGCCGCGCATTGAGCCACTCGAGGTAGCCTATGTCATCTGATGTGAACAGGTCGTTGCTAGGCGCCATCGTTGGTGGCGGTGCAATGGCGGGGGCATCGATGAAGGAGAGCACAGAGCTGACAAAGTGATAGATTTGATCTTTCGATATTACATATAGCCTAGACGGGGGACATGCCAGGCGTAGAAATGGCAGGCCATTAATGGCAATAATGCATGCGTAATCAGGGGATTACGCGTGCGGCATATGCTATGACATCTAGAATATTCTATCACTCCCCGCAGCCTAAACGGTGGATGCATGTCGTCGTTTAGACCGGTACAAGCAAAGAAACAAGAAATACTAGTACTCCCCTCAGTCAAAATGACAGCATCACGGACGTTCAGGCTGGACCGAAACCCGGTGAAGATCGAAGTAGGCAGTCTGTTGGTGAAGGTGTCGGTGTACTGTGACGATGTCGGGACATGGAGAACGCACACCTGGCTAAGAGCCACTCGTTCTCGAACGAAGTGCAAATCGATCTCAACATGCTTGGTGCGTCGGTGCTATACTAGGTTAATGGAGAGGTAGAGCGTGCTGACGTTGTCGCAATAGACGACGGTGGCTCAGTGAAGAGGACTTCGAAGCTCCTGGAAAAGTTGTCGTACCCAGTATGCCTCAGTCACACCATTGGCAACGGCGCGGTATTCTGCCTCAGCGCTGGAGTGGGAGATAGTGTGCTGGTGCTTAGAGGACCAGGAAACTAAGTTGTCACTGATAACACGCCATAGATCAAGGTGGACTTACGAGTGTTGGACAACTAGCCCAGTCAGCGTCCGAGTAGACTGTGAAATCCATAGGTGTGGTGCCATGGAGGAACAAAACAAGTTCAAGTGTGCCTTGAAGATAGCGGAGGATGCGCTTCAAGGTAGCAAAGTGAGACTCCTGGGGATTATGCATGAAGAGGCAGACATGTTGGATAGCATAAGTGATATCTGGCCGGGTAAACGTGAGATACTAAAAAGCACCTGCTAAACTATGGTAGAGAATCACGTCAGATACAGGAGCTCCATCAACAGAAAGCTTCAACTGAGTGTCCATCGAAGTATTGCAGGGTGTTCAATCTGACATGCTGGCACGGTCCAGAATATCAATAATGTATTATCACTGCGAGAGATGCATTCTACTAGACTGTGGCTGAACTAAAACTCCCAATAAGTGATGCATAGGCCCTAGATCCTTGAGGGAGAACTCACGTTGAAGGGCAGCAATAGTCCTGTCTAGAAGAGTAGTCGAGGAGGTAGTCAGGACAATGTCATCCACATTGAGCAGAAGATAGACAGTGTTGGCACTGTGGTGAAAGAAAAACAGGGATGTGCCCGCCTTTGCTTCAACAAAGCCCAGGGAGAGCAAATGAGAAGAAATTCTACAATACCACGCACGTGGTGCCTGTTTCAGACCATATAAAGACTTGTTGAGCCGACATACATGATCTGGAAAGGAGGGATCTACGAATTCGGACGGCTGAGCATAGTACGTTGTCTCTGTGATGGTGCCATGCTGAAATGCATTGTTGACATACAATGGTGACGAGTGAAAGCCTAAAAAAAACAACACAGTGCACATGTCAGAACTCAGAAGCGCTGCATCAAATTATCAAAATATATTGATAAAGTGCTAAAACTTATGTGATAATATCATATTCCAATGGACAAACCTCGTCAACATTTGATCCCTTGGAATGCGCACATGGTCAAATCGCAGAACACCATTATCCATGCTGTTGTATACACCACTACCAAATTTTCCATCAATATCACCAATTGTAACACCAGGAAGCGGGGTGATCCTCTAAGCTTCGTAGCTGCACAATAAACCTGAAATCCAGATGTATTGATGTACATGAATCACATAGGAAGATCCAATATAAAGGTCACAGGAAATGTGAAAGGCTCACCATGTATGCCATAGTCCTTTCCTTCAGTTATCAGACGAGCATACAAGATTGAATGAGTGGAAGCTTTTCCCTAGCCACCAGGCCATCACTGCACATGGGAAGAATAAAATCACCAACCATGCAAAAAAGTTATTGAAGAGATTTCAAATTGCAAGAGAAATTAAATGAAGAAATAAATTTTTAAACAAACAAAAGCAGAAGTAGATTTATAGACGTTTACCTTGCTGGAGGTCAGAGTCGAGCTGTGGATAATAAACTCATCAGTCTTTGGATCAAATGTGGCAGACTGGCAGTTGTTTCAAGGCCTTGAACATTTGACCCATGACCAAGTTCAGTTTGAGCACAGCATCCAATTATTTGGAACTTGTAGGCCAGTGGTAACCACTTCTTCTGCTGCTTTTCAGTTCCTTCCTTTTATAGTAGGAACAAACATGCCCTGCAAAAGAGTATCAAATAAAATGCTGTTACCAATTTGAGAAAAGAATCGACTAACATTCAGGCTACAAAGCATATTTATAAAATAATGTACTAATACTTGTAAAAAGGTATAGACTAACATGTACAAATGAAAAAACCCACCGTTCAAGTGTTCAGTATGTACGAGACATAATGAAGCTATACCTTCAAAGCAGCCACTAAAACCCAGAAATCTGAAGAAGATGAATTGACTTCAGCAGAGCTATCAACATATCATCAATTATCTGACGGATCTCATCACCTAGCACAAATGAATGACAAATTAGAACTTGCACATCTGCACAGGTATGTGTGTTATTTGACTAGATAACCGAATATTTGCATATATGGGCAATATGTATATTACACAGCAGATATTTGGAGATAAAAATATTTTCACTAAATCTACAAAATAGTATAGTTATGAAAGGTGTATGATATATGATTAAATGTATTGAAATATTGAATAATGCCGATGAGATGCGTACCACCATCATTTACATAGCATCAAGTGTGCAAGCTGACAGGTACTGATTATCACTGTTTAATTGGCACAATCAACATATGGTAGTATACTAGCATAACAATATTATCTGACACCCACCGCATATCTAAGAGGCGCTAATTAATCATCATTCATATAGTTTGAACTTTGAAAAAAAGTATATGACAGAATATCCTATCAAAGAAATGAACGGCATGTTACTCTTAGAAAATGATGCGACGTACACTTCTGGATGATTGCATCTCCCATAGTAAGAATATATATCTAGAAAGTTTGAAAAAGGAAAAAAGAGAAATTAAGCTATAGATGAAACTCAGATATAACAACCATTGCTCTGCATAAAAATGTGAAAAGGCATGCTATTTCCAATTAAAAATGTAGCAGCTACTAGCAGACTCTTATGCTCGACATCTAAAATATATCATTGCCTGAATGAAGGTACTTGAACTCTTAACCTAGGTAATTCCACAAATACCAGCTGAATATCTAGGCAGAATGCTAGATATGACCACTGAACATAAAGAAAAATAATTCACATTATATGCTTTAATGTGAACCCACTACTAATTCGAATTAAATCCATCTGTGTAAGCTTGGGATGCAGCCATTGGCTGGCACCACATAGGCGATAGGTCGCATTCCTGAATTGTGGAAAGCAGAGCAATAGCTTCAAGTTAATTCAGGTAATTTTCCATATGGTTTCTAAGAAAAGTAAGGCGGCAGATTCTGTTAGCACTTAAGCTCATATAAGTGAACTTAAGAATCAACTTATTGAATCCTGGAGTGACAGACTTTATATGAAGATTCCACTGCTTCTTTGTAGTTCTCCTCATCTATATTAAGCATATGGGCTCGAATTAGGTCCTGATGAAAACTTTATCTTAGCCAACAACCTGAAAGTCCCAAAAACTCATTAGCAAATTGTTAATTTATTGGGCCAACGGTGCCAAAAGTTGTGCCTTAAATTCATTTTTCTCTTGCCTTATGGAAGGTAAATGTCCATCATGTGAATCTGCCCATTTTTCTGCAAGCCTCGCAAGGATAACAACGTATGGTATGTGCTTGTGCATAACAGGATCCTTTTCATTTATATTAATTGAGTTTGCAAATCTGTATAACAGAAGTGTTAACCACAAACAATTGATTCCTTGGAATAAGAAAATTATCGTGCAACTATGAGAACAAGCAGGCATGAACATGTTTTTACCGCTTGAGTTCAGTCGATGGATTGTGAAGTCGTAAATCATCCAAAAAGTGGTCCGGTTTTGATTCTATAATATTGTGCTCCTAATCAAAAAGTACATCAAAAAACTGTCAGCCGTGTCAAAAAAAATTGGCTTAGCATTCTCCCAACAAAATTTGTTGCATGTAATCGGCAGTGCAACATGAACTATCAAAACAATGGTAACCAGCCAGACATGAGAGGGCTCAGGTGGCAAGTCATCATAAACAACTAAACATAAAACAGCAAGATATCAATCACCAACTCTTGTTGGTTGTGATAATGTAACGTCATGATAATATGATTGGGAGTATGGAGCACTAAATATATTCTTCTAGATAGAACTATCAAATTACCTTGAGTCCTGACGCTAACCCTGACAAAACCAGTTAGACCATAGGTATGTGCAACAACCAACACAATATCTGCTTTCCTGCAGATACCATCTAGTTTCAGTAAAGAATTCTCAAAAGCAGCAGTTAGCAGTAACAAAAACTTGGTAGTAACAGCTTTGTTTGAGAGAACTATAGTACATATAGATGTTTTGCCTAGCAATAGCATGAAAAACCTGTACAGAAAAACATAGGGAACTCTGGTAGCACCGATGGTATCTCACGATTAGTGCATTAAACTTTTGCTGCAAAGTACAATTGTATAATATTATTAGTTGGGAGACTTCACTTCTGATGATCTTCTGTCATCACCATGTCATAAAAAAAAGTTAAGAACATCTAACCTAAGCAGTTCAGCTACATTAGAGATAAGTAGAAGACATCATAACATATTGGCTACTTTAAGAAAACAATTTGGATATGCAGTAAGTGGATGCATATAAACATGAATGGAAAATTTAATGATTTGACCTAATGCTTTATGCTTGCCAGACAAAATCCATAGAAATAGCACTTTTCAACTGTCCATACATAACCCCTATCTACAATCGTTACAATAGCAAGAAGATCAAATCAGTTCAAAAGTAAAATGGTAGTGACAAATGAAAATACTAATGCGGTGGCATGTATAGATGAAACCATCATAAAAAAGTAGCAATAATCCCACGGCTACCAAGTAAATTGTTATTACACAATGGCTCATACACCCATTTAAGCTTTTGAAATAAAAAAAAAACTAACATGATATTTGTCGGGGATAAAATCACGGCCCATTGCCATGGCCCACTCCCCGACAAATTCAATCGAATGACCTACTAGGGCCCACTCCTAGAAGGTTCTATCGAGCTCGTGTACATCTGCCGCCAATGCCCCTTGGGCGCACGGTGCGTAACGGCCTAGGATTCGTGTTTGAGTCCGACTCGAACAAAAGTTCTGCACGGCTACGTGAAGACCCGGACGTTGGTTTCCCGGATTGGAGCAGATGTCGTGATCCCCAAGAATTAGAGTATTCCTTATCTACCTCGGGATATATTTGGCATGTATCGAGTTAAATTCACGGATTCGTGGTCGGCCCGACCGATATTCCCCAGAGGTCGCTTATTCAAAACTATATAAACAGGGCCCCTACGGCGTGTAGAGGGGACTGGATCGCACGTCTTAGCTCATCATCTGATCTAATCGCACTTGTACACACATAATCTCGTCGAGATCTGTCCATCTCATCGAGCATCCTCTTGTAATCATCTCTGATATATAAGAAAGGCTGGACGTAGGGTTGTTATCTCCCCGGAGAGGCCCGAACCAGGATAAAAACCCTGTGTCTCCCTGTTGCTAGTTGATTGTTGTTCGCATAGCTTGGCAGGTCTTCTATCTCTCTTTTTCAAGAACCTTGGTTGACTTGGGGTCAATATCCCAATCGTCGACAATATTGGTTCTAGATAGCAAGACTAATCCAACTAAACAATAGATAGCCAAACATTTTGGGCCCTTGAAACCTTAACAATCATAAAAGAAATATAGCAGGACTTATATAAGCAGCACATCATGGTTTTAAAATACTCTTAGCAAGGTATTATCATAGGTCACAAGCATCATCTAGTCATCAGTCAGTCCTGAGAAGAAACATATTGGTAACTCCACATTCAAAGTATCCAGCGGAGAGAAACCGACAATCTCAGAAGTCGTAGCAAAGAGGCAACAAGGACAGGCATATCTGGACTAGATTCTCAATCAAATTCAGAGCAGCAAGACCAAAAATCTAGGCTAGAACAATGGATCCAGGTGCTTGCCGCTTGGGGACGAGCGCGCGGCTCATACAGTCGACATGCCACATCAGGTCGAACACCGAGGAACTAACAAATCACAAACGAGACCAAATTGAAGCCTGGGGGCCATCGCCGCGAGAAACCCTAGAAGACGATGACGCCGCTCACTTGCTCGCGCCCTCCTTCACCAGTCTCCCCAATCCCTCCCTCGAGCCTCTCTCCAACTTCTCCTAAAGAAAATTCGAATTCAAAATTGCAATCATTCATATTCATACGGAAAGGAGGCTAGAGACAAATTTCGAATTCAAAATTGCAAGCATTCATATTCATACGGAAATTAAAGGAGGGTAAGGAAAATAAATAGAATCGAATCGATTGGCAAGCATTTCATATGCATATTCATATTCATATTCTCCTCAGGTGAAGGTAGTTACATGGGTAAAGGTTGATTCACAGAGTTTCAGCACCGGTGAGACGACGCAACCACATCGGAAATCTTCCCATCAGACACACTTTACAAACGGAAAAACGAAGATATACTACGAGATTGAAGAAGCACGCCGGTTGGGATATGGGGTCGAGTACTTGGATTTGCACCGGGGTTCGATGGAGGCGGAGCGGAGGTTAGGCGAAGGAGATGTAGTGCCGCTTGCCGACGGTCCTGACCCTGCGCTTCAGATCACGGAGATGACTGGCCAGCCACCCCGGGGAGTGCTTGCGGTTGAGGACGGAGCGAGAGAGGTAGAGCAGCCATTTGCCGAGGCCAGTGGTAGATCTAAGATTTTTTTTAAGCCTGAGCAAACTAATAAATATAATTTAACAAAATCAAAATATTTAACTTATTATAAAAATTCTATTTTTATAATGACTTATTACATAATTCTTTAATTTATTTCATTATATGTTTAATACTAAGTTCTAATTCGACATAATGATGATGGAAGAGTTTGGCTCGAATAAAAAAATAGAATCAGACTCCAGTTCCAAAGTAATTACACATATAAAAAAAAGAAATCGATATGATCCACGTCATAATCCATATTGGATTCCCCAAGTTATTAAAGAAAAAGGGGGCAATTGATGAATTAGAGAAAGATGTACAAAAGGAAGTTAATTCTGTAAACCAGAGACTTAATATCGCTATTGAAAAATAATACAAGATGGAGGAGATTTGATGATACAATAAGCATGTATTTATATTCTTATTATATCATTATGTTGTCGCCATGTGGCACAATCCAAACCATATAAAACTAAATCTAGAATCATCTATTCTATTGAAAAATCAATATTTTTATGTTTGACAAAATATCCAGTAATATCTTATCTCATTCTATTTTATTTTTTTACTTATTGATCAAAGATAACACTACACAATAAATATTTAGTTCTATATATTTATATTTCATATGGTAAATTGCATCAATACTATTATAAAATTCTCACTTTGCAAAAATTTCATTGTTGTGTCTATGACATGTGGGTCCAGAGCACACATTTCATTGTTGCATGGGGTGTCATTTTTTGCGAATCAACAACTTTATAATGACATGTGTATAATTTTTCTATTTCATATAATGCATTTCTATGTAATATAACTCATAAAAATTATAATTTTTGAATATTCTAACATAAGTATGAATATCGACTTTCAATACATATTACACCTAGTTTTTTAACTACATCTCGTTATGTCATTCTTTTATTTGGATTAATTTATACAATATTGATGTGGTGACGTCTTGCACCGGTTCATCTCGGGGTAGGTCCGGATTAAGGCTTGCCCTGACCTGACCCGGATCCAGTTCTATATATTATGTTACTCGTGAGCCTAGCCCAACCCATTAAACGTATTGATGCACGTATTACTATCACGCCATTACTATATTTGCGTATGTGACTGGATTTTCATTTACCTAAGTGACTAGGTTTGTGTATTTGATGGGATTTTTATATGCCTAATTGCCTTTGGTTGGGATGACGTTATGAGAAATTTCTCTGGTCCGGTTGGTCGAGCACCGCCCACATGGCGGTGGTCTGCATGGTCAAGGTTTTGTACATCCGGGGACTAGGTCGGGCCGGGGTAGGGCGGATGTTGAGAATGGGTGGGACGGATCGCGTCGAGTCGAGGCTTGACCTAGTACAACGCCTGTGCTCTGCCACGGACCATAAAGGGATGAAAAAACATAATTCATAAAAATATATATAAACATGAAGGATGATTTACAGGAAAGACATTATACGTGAACTCATTTCAGTTGAGAGTATGGCACATGAGGTAATGTATCTTAGATCGTTTAGAGCATGGCTAGTAGGGACTCTAAACGATTCCCTAAAACACTATTGCGGACAACTCCAGTCTCTATAACGTTTCAGCAGGATCTCTATCTCAGCCTCTAAATTTAGAGACTCTCCTCAGAGTCTATATTTAGAGATTCTCTAGAGAATCTCTATATCTTTTTAAGGATAGAGACTCTGCTGGAGATGATGGAAATATAGGGAACGAATAGTGATTTAGAGAAGGGATATAGAGAACGAAATATAGAAAACCTGCTGTCGATGCTCTTAGGTCGTGAAACATCCTTATTTTCAAAGCATAAAAAAAATAATTAGTAAAATTATTTTCAAACATCCTTATTTTATTAAATTTTGAGAATCTTTGGAAATAAGAATGTTATTTTTAAAAAAACAAATCAACCATCTTGATCATGAATTTTCCATAAGCATTAAAAAAACACTTAATGAAAATCTTTTATAAAAAAAATGTTACTTTAAATCATTTTGACTTTTTTGAAATCAACTAAATGTTCATTTCAAAGAAAAGATGACTAATAGTTTAACTTTTTATAGGTTTTACAAAATAAAGTATGTTTATAAAGATATACTAATGAGATGTTAAATTCACAAAAGCCAAGGCATTTTCAATAAATTTCATTGCACTCTTATTTTTAAAATAATTCAAAATTTTCTTGTTTTATCTGAAACATTTTTAACCTTTAAATATAATGTATAGCATCTTTAGAAGCTTAACATTTGAGATCAATTGTCACAAGGGTTTTGTTTTGCCCAAAACTTAAAACTAATCTATTAATATTTTCAACAGCATTTGCATTTACAAATAGGTTCAAATATTTTACATATAAAACCAGTTTTACCATTTCAATTATACTACTTTCCTATTCAAATTCTTCTTATCCTAATGTCCTCTCTTTCTACTCTCTCTCTCTCCCTCATGGCCACCTCCTGCTTACATGCGTTGTGGTGATGTCTTCTCTACATGCTGCCACGAACACCATCCAAGCTGTCACCAGCTGCGTCTCCTTCTTCCTAGGGTGAAAGAGACAAATTCACACGGAAAAGCAGAGCTAGCTGCAACTCGCTCCTTAGCCATCCTCCTTCCTGCCTCCAACACGCACAGCATCATCACAAAATCACATCCAAAAATTCCACCGTCCAACTTGCAAAATCCAATCCTTAGAATTCCCCAATCAACAACCACATCTCCAGCTCGAATCATCGTCATCAACCACACCGAAGTTCATCGTCGTTGCCTTGTCCGATAGCTCATCGGAGAACGAGCTTGCCAGTGTTGTTGCTATCGCCACCAGAGTGCCGCAGTATCTCTGCGGCCGCATGGCCGAGGTCCTTGGCAAGCTTCTTCCCGTCTTCGTTTTCACCGAGCTCGCCTCTTTCCTCACCCAATCGGTGTTGCCCCTCACCGGATGCAAGCACTACTGCACTTGATTAGGCCCGCTACGCCCAACCGAGCCCACCACCTACCGCCGCCTCATAAGTCTTTGTCGCGATCGAACCCGCTGTTGACCATGCCTTGCGCTGTCAGAATCAGAGTTCACGGCGGTCGGCGCCGCCTAGCCCGCCGCCGCCCCAGCAAAGCCGCCTGCCGCCTCCTCTGCTGCCATTGGCTGGCGCCTCGGCAGTGGCCATGGCCACCCCCTCCTCCCCGTGAGGGGCATAACGGCAGAGGATATGCGTCCCTCCGGCTCTCCCTCTTTGTTCTCTCTCTAAGCATACGAGATGAAGCAGTGGGCATGTGGGGGGCGGCGGTGGAAGGGCTAGGATTGGTCAAGATGGCGATGGAGCTTTGGAGCGTACTGGAATGAAGTGCTTGCTGCGCTGCGCGCCTACGGATGCATCCCTCCGTTTGATTCAATTTAGATGGTCAGGATGATTTTGATGAGCCATCACTCGTCACCATAAGATGTCCCTAGTACAATGCATGTGCTCTACCACAGGCCATAAAGGGATCAAAGGAAAACATAGTTCGTAGAAAAATATATAAGCATGAAGGATGATTTATAGAAAAGACATTATATATGAACTCATTTTAGATCAAGTGTATGGCACGTGAGGTAATGTAGCTCAGGTGATATAATTACAATTGAATTTGTTGTAATATAGCCACACATGATTTTAATGGTGGATGGGAAAGAAATTCAACAACTGTTTATGAATAAAAAAATCAAGGAATTTTGTGTATTATTTGTACCTATCAAGTTATAAATACAAGCAACCAAAATATCATATCAATAAAAACAAATGTTTTTGTTTCACAGGAAATTCAATGTCTGGACAAGTGCTTGAGCCATTTCTATTTTAGTGATTCTTTCAAGTCCTTGTCAGCCCACTCTGTGAGGCAAGAAAAACAACAGAAATCCAACTGCACTCATCATCGATATGCTATAGTCATCCAAGGAGAACTGCAGTGTCATGCAAGTTTCCATTTTGCAAGACATGTACATATATACTACCAAATACTCCCTTAAAATGTATCATAATAATTCACATTCTCCGCACACTCCAAGCATGTTTTACACCAAAATATTTCATACAAATAATGACCGTATGGCTGGCCATCGTCATACAAATAAGGTTACCTATCTGCAGAACCAACATATCCCCTCCAGTGTTTGATTTCCATTGAACAAAGAAAGGAATCAGTTGCCCCTTGCACTTGCAACACCACAACATGCTAGATTATTATTACCGAAGGCATCCCTTTTACTCATCTAGAACTTACGAGCCAGGCTATTAGCAGTATCTAGAATTTAGTATTGTGCAAGCCAACCATTGCAGTCAGGAGTCAGCCACCTTGACACAACAAAACCAATCAAGAAGCTAGCGTCAGTAAGGCAGGCCCCCACCCCACCCAGAAGAAAAAACTTCTCAGAAACATCATATCATGAAATCGACTGAAATAATGGCACCACCACATTCTAACATCACAGGCAAAGGTCACAGGTGAGCAAAACCAGCGGCTAAAATGCACAATTGAGAACTGCAAATCGAGATGCGCTTATTGATGCACCAATCAACAAATTCATGGGCCCTGGCTATCCACTGGCTCTGGTTAAACACCCCCAATAATAGAGCAACAGCAATCATTTGAACCTTCACCAAACAGAATCCGGCGAGGCGAGGCGAGGCAAGTCAACAGCGAAAATAAAAATGCAAAATGTTGTCAACCACGACGGAAGTGTCCGATCGGCTGACCTGCTCGCCCATGGGCACGACGAGCCGGACGTCGCACTCGCGGCTGCGCGTGATGCAGTGCAGCCACCAGCGCGCGCGCAGGGTGACGGCGGCGGCGCCGAGCGCGCAGTCGACGGCCAGGTCGACCTCCTTCATATGCAGCGGGATGAGCACGGGCGGGTCGAGGCGGCCATACACGTAGGGCTGGTAGCTGGGCACGTCGGGGGTGTCGACCGCGGCGGGATCCGCCACCACCGCGTACGCCGTCGGCGCCGACGGCAGCAGCCGCGCGGCCGCCGCGTCGGGCCTGCTGCTGGACTCTAATTAAAGGGATAAAATCCCCGAATCCCTTGTCTCATCCCCCCAGCCAAGTACTGGAGGGAGAAAAGAGAGAGGGAGAGAGAGAGAAAGGGAGGGGTAGAGAGAGAGAGCAACAGGAAGGGAGAGAGTGAGGAAGGAGGGAGAGAGAGGAGGCGGCTGGGGGAGGAGCTCCTGTGCGGCACCTGCAAGGGGCGGCGCGCCGGCGAGGGGCGGCGTCGGCGGCATGGCGGCCGGCAATGGTGGGAAGGCGGCGGCGCTGAGGCAGCAGGGCGGCGGCAACAACCGGGCGACGTTGGGCTGCTAGGCAGGGCGGCGGCACTGGGAGGCGGCGCTAGGGCGGTGAGGGGCGGCTCCGGCGGCGGCATCCCGAGGCGGCGTGAGGCTTCGGGCGACGGCGGCTCCCGGTGGCTGGGAGAGTTTCACGCGTGGCGGGGCTCGGGCCGGCGTCGGGGACGGCGTCGGGGAGGCGCGTCGGGCCGGCGGCGGGAGCGTCATGGACGAGGACGCCGGCGGCTGGCGCGTCGGCGTCGGGGACGGGGCGGCCGGTGGTGGGCGTCGGGTGGGGGGTGCTTGGGCGCGTGGGTGCTTTTGGGTGGCGGCTGCATAGGGCTAGGTGGGGAGGGAGGGGAGCCAGAGAGCCGGGAGGGGGCGTCGGGTACTTGGGCCTAGGCGCTGTGCTGGCTTGGGTCCGCTCCAACCATTGGATAAATTTGAATGGTCTGGATTTATTTGATGAGCCATCATCACTCATCATCATAAAGTGCTTTTTAGGAGTAGAGATAGAGACAATGAGCGAATGAACCAGCCATGAGATAGAGCCAGTGTAAGAACAGTCCTGACGGTGGCTGGTTTGACAACTGAGCTAAAGATCTAATCAAAATCAACACCAGGGTATTGGGTGAACCAATGAAGAACCCAACTAGCCTTGTACTGATCGAGACAACTATATGCATGTAACTTTTGTTTAAAGATCCACTTGCCAGTAACAACATTAGCGCCGGGGGACGTGGAACAAGATCCCAAGTGTGGTTGGTCTAGAGAACATCGAACTCCTTACTCATAGAGTCGCGCCAATTGGGATCTAACAGCGCATCACGATATGTCTTCGGGAGAGGAGATAATATAGTGGCGTGAAGGTTGAGACGCTCCCGCGGCCGAATAAAGAGTCTGGCCTTTCGACGAATGACCATATGATGAGCATTGGTCACGGCGGGAGGGGGCGCATCACTGGCAACAGCCTATGAAACAAGTTCAATAGGGGCAGTGATATGCAGAGGCGACAAGGTAGCTACGGACACCCTACTAGCAACAACTTGAGGAGGTCCAACAAGGGCAGCAGGGTGTAGTGGTAGCGTGGCAGCCAGAGCCGAAGGTGAAGCCAGTGGTGGAGAGGTCGGAGAGGCCAGCGTAGGAGGAGCGGTGGGGCAGTGGAGGTTGCCGGGGCGGTCGATGCAATCGACCAGCATTGTCGGCGAGGTCAGTGGCGCAGGTAGCGTCAATGGGGTACCTGTAGAAAAAACAGGATCATGAGTCCTAGGAGAATCCTCATGGTTTGAAAGAAAACCGAGATCATAGAAGGTGTGGGATGTGGTGGAGGCAAAGGAAAGCTGGACTCATCAAAGATTACATGCCGCGAGATGATGATGCGGTTGGACGTGACATCGAGACAGCGATACCCTCTACGGTCAGAGGGATATCTGAGAAACACACAAAGGGTAGAGTGAGGGGCGAGTTTGTTCTTGGCAGTGCTAGAGAGATTAGGATAGCATGCACAGCTAAACACACGAAGATCGTCGTAGCCAGGGTGGGTGTTGTGAAGAGCAAAGTAAGGAGTGGAGTGGGAGAGGGTGGAGGTGGAACGAAGGTTAAGAAGGTATGTGGCGGTGTTGAGGGCTTCAACCGAGTAGGAAGGGTGCAGGCTGGGCTGAAAGAGAAGGGAGCGTACGACATTGTTAGTGGTATGAATGGCACGTTCGGCCTTGCCATTTTGTTAGGACGTGTAGGGACATGACATGCGAAGTGTAATGCCATGTTTAAGGAAGAAGGCCCTGCACACGGAGTTGTCAAACTCGCGACCGTTATCACACTGGATGTACTTGACAATAGCTTTTAATTGTGTTTGAGCATAGGCAAGGAAGTCGGTGATGGTAGAGAAAGTCTCAAATTTTAAGCGCGGGGGGAAGTCCATAAAAAATGAGAACAATCATCGATAATAATCAGATAGTATTTATAGTTAGAGATATTAGGAACAGAAGATGTCCATAAATCACAGTGCAACAAACTGAATATCTGGGTAGCTCGAGATGAAGAATGCGAAACGGGAAGGCAAATATGATGACCGAGTTGACATGCATGACAAATCGGTTCGTGCTTGAGTTCATTACAAGAGGTGGTGGACGACTTGGCTAATCTAGAGAGCGACTCATGACCAGGATGACCAAGACGTCGAGGCCAGAGCATCGAAGATGTAATGCTAACGGTGAAGGCATGGGCGAAGGCTGGACCTAGGGCAAAGGAATAAAGATTTTCAGAGCTATTGCCCCTGGCGATCACGCTCCGCGAATGAAGATCCTTCATAGAGAAATTAGCAGGGTCAAACTCGACGGAACACTGGTTATCAATAGTGAACTTTTGAACGGATATGAAATTCTTAATAATGTTGGGTGTGACAAGAATAGGGATGGCAGAAATACCCATGGGTCCGGGTACCCCTGGGTACTCGACCCGATGGATTCGGGTCTGGGTCCAAGAATAGACCCATGGGTTTGGAAGTTTGGATTTGGTTTTGTGTTTGGGTTTGGGTCTAGGTCTAACATTAGATCCATGGGTACCTAGACCCGAACTATAGCACTGACATGTGGGGCTAACTGTTGTTTTGGTGTTGCAAAGCTGTTGCATTGTTGTTGCTTTAAAGTTTTAAACCTCTATGAATTGTTGTTGGATTTGTATGTAATAGATTTAAGTGTGTGTTGATGGATTGAATGTCGTTTGTTACCTTGTGTTTAAACCTCTTAGTTGTGGCTACTAAAGCAATTTATATTTGTGTCAGCTTATATTTGATTATTTATCGTGTTTCTAGTTGGATAGCTAGATGAATTTTGTGATTATGTACATGTGTCGCTGATTCTAGAATGGTATCTGGTGTTTTTATAAAAATCTGTGTATGGGTAGACCCGATGAGTCTGGATCTGACTTTGGACCCATTATAGTTTTTGGGTCTGGGTTTGGGTCCAATTCTTATGTCTCGGGTCTGGGTCCATGGAGGCTAGACCCGAAGGACCCATACCCATTGTTATCCATAGACAAGAACATTACAAAGAATAAAAGATCCATTAGTAGAAGGAAATGAGGGACAACCAGTGTGAGTGATTGGGAGACGGGACCCGTTGCCAACAACAATGTTGGCGAGGCGGCACAGGAGGCCGACCGAGAATCCACGGACCCTGATGAGTCCACAGCTGGGCTATGCTGGTCCAGGGGTTGTACAGAGCGGCAGGAGCATCCCACTGCCTGTGGGAGTAAAGCGAGCACCACCCCGCCACCTGAAACGGGAGGGCGACCTCCACCGCCACTGTCGCCGCCGTTTCCTCCATCACAATGACGTTGTGGTTATTGTTATCGTGACCGTTGTTGTTAGTCCGAGAAGCACGTACCAAAGGAGGAGATAGCCGGGGAGCCTCTAGACGGCAGACGACTGCCACTAGTTGGGCCGGTGGCGACGAGGACGATAGAGGAACCACTTGAAGCGGGGGTCTGAGTGAGTTCTTCAACCTGGAGCTTGTCCCAAGTCTCCAGGTACGTCAGGAAGGGCGTGGTGTTGCGAATAACGGTCTGCACCGTCCCAAACTGGTCAGACAAATCGCGAAGCACTTGGAGAACCAGTGTGTGGTCATTGACTGGCTTGCGAAGGTCCCCAAGTTTGTCTGCCAGGCCCTTCATGTGGTTGCAGTAGTCGGTGATGAACAGGTCGCGCTGAACGAAGGAGTGGAATTGGGCCTCAATGTAAAGGGCCTAAGTTTCCTGGTTGCCGAGAAACTGGTGCTCGAGCGCCACCCACACGGAGCGAGCAGTGGTGATGGTGCTCATGACACCCTCAAGCAGATTGCTGGAGATGTGATCGTAGATAAAGGAGAGGACGACACAGTCCATGCAGGCCCAATGAGGGTCGTGTGGACGTCCAATCGAAGAAAGCACGTGGTTGGCCAGTGCGAATCAATTGAGAGCCACCAGAAAGAGGGTTGAATGATATGGAGGTTGTCCATTTTAGCGATGAGTATATTGACAAGGTTTGATGCTTAGTGGAGATTTTAAATGTTCTTGATTAGAGTTGGCTATATGTACGGTGCTAGGTGATGGTGTGCTTGTCTGTGTTGTTGTAGGATTTGAAGCTAGGCGAGCCATGGTGAGGCACGCCTCAGACGGGTGGGGCCAAGTCCGGTGTATGTACTATGGGGTGACAGTGTTGGGACACAAACTGGAGGTTCAGGGGTCCAGAACTGCAGTAAGTCGCGGGACGGTCATACACGAACGGGGCTAGATATCGTGGTGACGTTAAGAACTGGGGCTATGCTTGGAGGGCTGAGGCTCGGTCTAGTGCCGAAGACAGTTGAAGCTGAGGAGTTGCTATGATGGTATGGACGAGGTACCAGAGTGGAGCTTTTGCACAGGTCAGTTTGAATTTGCAGTTGTGAATTGAATTTGGGTTGTGGACTAACCCCGGACCCAATAGGCGCGACTTGGGTTCGGATCCAAGCCCCCTAAGGGCTTGTTTGCCTGCATGGAGTAAATAACTCTTTGGCATTTAATTTCCCTGGCTAAATTTCCCATTCTTCCCCGCACTTCCAAAAATCCCTTTTCCGTTGCCTCCTCCCTTCTGCGGTAATCGGCCAGTTAGCACGCGGTTCTCGGCGATTGGAGGTAGCTCCGACGCTCGCAATGCTTCTTGGGGTGATTCTGTCAAGTCCCGTGCTGACAAGCTCACCACTCTGCTCCGCCAGTCGGCCTGTAGCACCTGGCTTCGCTCGCCACAGCCTCAGCTCCCGCTCTGCTGTTAGCTTCGCCTCCTCCACCTCCGCGTATGTCACCGTAGCGCCTACCTCCTATGCTCTGTTTGCTTCGCCGCCTGTGCCACCTTCTCTAGGCTTTGCACCTCCGCGTCATTCGCTTCCTTGATTTGCATCACTGCCTCCGCCACCCGCTCGACGGCCACCTCCTCCTCAGTCTCAAGCGCCCTCCGGCTCAGCACCTCGTATTATTCCGCCGCCGTTGATCCCTCGCCTCGCCTTGCTTTCTTAGCTCTAGGAACTTCTTGATGCCAATAGCACCAACGTGTCGTCGGACGGGATGAGCACATCCGGCCTAACCCTCTCTTTGTCGTAGCTGCCGTTCACCCCTAGATCCGGTGCCAGAGGCGGTGGAGAGAGCCAGAGGCGAGGGTGGAGGGGACCGATGGCGAAGGGATGGAAGGGACAAAGGGCGAGCCAGAGGAGGAGGCGGAGGGGGCGAAGAAGGCGGAGGCGGAGGCAGTGGTGGGTGCTTGGGGGTGGAGCGGGACGGAGGGGGGCGGAGGGGGCCGGAGGAGGAGACAAAAGGGGCGGAGGTGGTGGCGGGTGCTTGGAGGTGGAGGCGTGCAACGTCGTTGGGTGAAGGAAGCAGCGCGAGCGAGATATTTTCCATGAGTCCACGAGCGGAGGAGGTTTCTCTATGGATACCGCGAGCAAAGAAACAAACAAAAAACCAGGGTCATGGTCATGGGCTTCGAAATGCACCAGTATACTAACCCAGGGAAATGGGCCACGTGGATTCAGGCCTTGTTATTTTCAGCATTACGTACCATTGCATATTACTGTAATTTTTTTTGTTATTTTTATATAGCCTATATGTTTTGATAATTTATAACGATTTTTTTATGGCTTTTAGTAGTCTTTCCGAAAATTCTAAAACTATTTTTAATTATTTTTTATAATCTTTAGACCTATTTTTCGAGAACTCTCGAATTTGCTCGCAACAATATGTTCAAAAGAATGAGGCCTTAGGCTGTCTTCAACAATAATCCCTAAATTCGATCCCCTATAGCTTCGTATACAGGTTTTCTTTAAAAATATTCTCTCCCTAAATTTTTTCATCTCCAACGGCGTTCCCTATATGAAAAATTATATAGAGGGATGAGAGAGAATTCCTATGGAGAGAAATTCTCTATTTTAGGGAGCGCTGTTGAAGCATATGGGAAAGAATTCGTCCCTTATTTTAGGACATAGGATGCTTTAAGTAAGTGTGTGAAAACAGCGTCAATCCCCGTGATCCCGGATCCTGGCCGGAAATCGGGCTCCCAAACACGCCCTAGCAGAGGAAATTCCCATCAGGGAACGGGGAACCTGGCCCGTTGCCAATTTGCCATCCTACGCTCTGGGCAGTGGCCAGTGGCACGGCATCGATCGCCATTGCCTTTGCTGAGCTTTGCATTTGAATTTGAGGTTCTCGGACAGATACCAGCAAGCCTCCATCCGCCGACGCGGCGGCGCCGACCATGAAACCCCCGTCGGCTCCCACCAATGCCCCGCTCCCGTGGATCTCCCCTCTCCAGTACCGCAGCCCCACGCGTTCCACGCCACCTCCTCCCCCGCCCCCGCCCGCCGCGCCGCCGCCGCCGCCGCGCTACCTCGACCACACCGACCTCGCCCGCCTCATCGGCACCTCCCCGTCCGCGCAGAGCGCGCTCGACCTCTTCAACGCCGCCGCCGCCCAGCGCGGCTTCTCCCACACCCCCGCCACCTTCTCCGCGCTCCTCGTCCGCCTCGCGCGCGCCCGCCTCCCCTCCGCCGCCGCCGCCGTCCTACGCCGCGCCGCCTCCGCGCCCTGCCGCTTCCTCGAGCCGCACCTCCTGCCGCTCCTCCGCCTCCTCCCCGCCGACCACGCTCTCGCGCTCCTCCGCCTCCTACCCACGCTCCTCCGCCGCACCCGCATCTCGCACAAGGCCCTCGCCGTCTGCCTCGACCGCCTTGTCTCCTCCCGCCAACCCGAGGTCCTCTCTGAGCTCATAGCCGACCTGCGCAACCCCCGGAACAAGTACCTACCAAAGCCCAACACCTGCGTCTACAACATCCTAATCAAGCACTACGTCAAGAACGCTGAGTTGGAGACAGCCTTCAGAGTGCTTGACGAAATGCGCGAATACACTTGCACCGATGTGAGGCCAAATTTGGTCACCTATTCAACCTTGGTTGGTGGGATGTGTTGCATGGGTAAGATGAAGGAAGCGTTTCAACTATTTGAGGAGATGATCGAGAAGGACTGCATTGTGCCGGACCAGCTGGTTTACAATCTGCTCATCGATGGATTCTGCAGGCTGGGTCAGTTGGATAAGGCGCAAGCAATCTTTGCGTTTATGAGGAAGAATGACTGTGAACCAAATGCCTTCAATTATGCCACACTTATTAACGGGCATTGTAAGAAAGGGGACGTGGAGGATGCGAGGGTAGTGTTTGAGGAGATGAAGATTGCTGGCGTGGAACCAGATGCTGTCAGCTACACAGCATTGATAGGATACCTTTGCAGGCATGGGAGTGTGGATGAAGGGATCAATCTTGTGCTGGAGATGAGGGAGAAGGGGTGTAAGGCTGATGTTGTCACATATAATCTGGTGATTGAGGGGCTTTGCAAAGATGGGAGGATGGTGGAAGTAATGGACTTGCTCAAGAGCTTGCCACTGGAAGGAGTTAAGTTGAATGTTGCAAGCTATCGGATTGTGATGAACTGCTTGTGCTCGCGTGGGGAGATAGACAAAGCGGTTGGCTTGCTGGGATTGATGCTCACAAGAGGGTTTTTACCACACTATGCAGCCTCAAACAACTTGTTGATTGGTCTGTGTGATGTTGAGCGGGTAGCAGATGCAACAGTTGCCTTGTATGGATTGGCTGATGCAGGGTTCATGCCAGATGCTAGTTGTTGGAGAAGGCTGATTGAGACTGTTTGCAGGGGGAGAAAACTTAGGAAATCTATCGAGCTGATGGATGGCTTGATTGCTGAAGGTTGAGCAGGTGAACTCAGTGCTGCATGCATTACTTTGACTGAAGGGTGAGCAGGTGAAGAGGGGTGAAAGCCAATTATGAAGATCTGAACTCTGAAGGAAGTGTGAGCATGTGAACTCACCGCAGTGTGCATTATTTTGACTGGTTTCTTGACATATCCGAATATTATCAGTGATGACATTCAAGAAATCACCAGTACAGTTTGCTCCAAAAAAGAAATCACCAGCACATAAGATGGTTATACATGTGCAGATGACAAACAAGGTGCAGTCTAGGAAATAACTGAAGGTATGCTACAACATTGAGTGATCAAGCATACCTAAGCATGGATTGTCTCCACAGAAATTACTTAATAAATCCTGTTGCTTTCAGAAAATTTTTGATTTGTTAATAGGCCCTGCAATCCCTTGCGATGCATGTTATATGATAACAAATCAAGAGCATCAGGCCGGTTTATTGCCAGAGCCATATATATTGATCACTCAGATTCTGGTTGGAAAAGGCAATTCCAAGAGGATTTTGATAGGCAGTTTAGTTTACCACATTTACGAGATGTAACTGATATGGAACCAAGGCCAACAACATTTTCCCTCAAAAGCAGGTAACTTTTGTTGCTTTCTTTGTCTAAATTCGTTTCTCCTGGCCTATGATGTTGGTGATTGAAGTGTCTTCCTAGGGTTGGTATATGTCCAACATACAAGGTCAGAAAATATCCAACTAACAAAGAAGACAATGACCAAACCATATTGGATAATTGCATGTAGATTCAATGAAATGCTACACTAGCTTTTCTCAAATTAATCATTCATGGATTCACAATGTACAGATGATGAAAGGGATTGCAAGCAGCAAATCAAGCAATGCAAACTCAGGTTGATGGTTTTTATCTATGTTGATGTTTGCTACATTGGTTATTATCTAATTTGTTGAGTTAAAGTTTGACATATGTAGTGTGCATAACATGCTGGATTAAAACTAGCAGGATATAATTCTATCAGATTCTTTTATTTTTAGGTAACTCTCCGCTTAATTTTCAAAGCTTGAATTGTTTAGCTGCTCAGATTCCAAGCATTTTATGGCGCAATATTGATGAATAAAGAGTTTCTATATTGATTGACTTGAATAATACGAATCAGTAGGATATGAGCATCAAAATATGAACTTCAATAGCTGTCTTATGACCTCAATAGCTGGATTAAAGCTTCATAATTCTACCTCCGGTCACAAAAAAAAGTCACCATTGACTTTTGTACACGCCTTTGACCATTCGTCTTGTTCAAAAATTTAGTTCAAATATGTAAAGATATAAGTCATACTTAAAATACATTTAATAATAAACCAAATCATAACAAAATAAATAATATTTATATAACTTTTTTGAATAAGATGAATGGTTAAAGGCTTGTCCAAAAGTCAACGGTGACTTCTTTTTGTGACCGGAGGGAGTATCATTTACTATTCCAAATAGATTCTGCTATGATCAGATCTGGTATGGTATGACCAGATCTAAACGCGCGCGGGGGAGGGGACACCGACACACCGTAAGGGGATCTCGCCAGCAGCGAGCAGGGGGGTCGTGCTTGGTACGGTTGGCCCTTGAACCAATTGTAATTGTTTCTAATTCATTGCTTGATTCATGATGAAACTTTTACCAGGATTGAATAATTGTTTCTAATTCGTTGCTTGATTCATGACGAAACTTTTACCAGGATGATTGAATTGGACTCTTAAGAAAATTACTTTATCCTTTCTGAAAATTAATACCAATCAAATCACTGATACTGATTTGATCCTATCTAGCTAATCTCTAACAGATGGCAACTAACACACTCAAATCTTTTTCTTCCTAATCTCTTAGGAGGTTATTTCTTGCCATGTGGTTACTGTTCACACGTGAATAGTATGCATGAACAGAAATTCCAACACCTACCCTATGCCCTCCGGGGCCACACACACATAACAGATTCCAACTAATGGGTCTCATTGTTATAATTCTCAACAAACAGAACTCCCAATTAATTGTTGCATTAACATAACAAAAGTTGTACCTTGAAATGTCGATTCTAGGCGTTTCCTTTTAGATTTTCCTGCATTGACCAGCTTATCCCTGAAACAATAGTCAAATGTCATGCACCAAAAATAGCTACGTTGCAGTTTGATGGGATACATTCTATATCAAGCCAGTATATGATTTTATTTTGCATATGCAGACAATAGGGTATACTTCTAGGCAGCACTGGCACAAGATCTTACACATCAGCCTGCATCTGCACCTCAACCCCCTCAAGGTGCTGCCGTATAATCTCCCCAGTAGCTGCAAGTATCTCAGAACTTCTATTGCTTGTTTCAGACTTTATCTTGGTTTGGAACCTTCCCAGCACGACAACTAATTGATCAAAAACTCTGTTTGAAGCCCAGAAATGAAATTAAAACTGGAGACAAGCTTGGATATATCTGATTGATTAGTACAATCGAAAACATACCTAGTTAGGTAGTTATCTGGGCACTGTCCTGGTTCCTTGTCTGACATGATAGTTTCTTGTGTTCCTGAGAAAATAGCAAGGGTATATTAGTTATGAACTGTAAGCAATGAAATTCAAAAAAAAAAAAACTGCAAACAATGGAAGCAGTGCAAGAAGGTAAGCAGTTTTACCCGAATTAGCAAAAGGGGTAGGTGAAGATAAGTGTCTTTTGCCCATTCTACCCTCTTTTAGATGCGATTTCCCACCTAGATGTTTAAGATGAGATTTATCGGGGCTGTCAACATCTGAAAGCCATTTGCGAGACTTGTATCCTGCACATGACAAACCAAATAATAATAAATAAATGCCACCGACATCTGGAATTTACACATCTCCAAGAACATCTGGAAAAAACTTTTAGCTCCAGACATTAGCATTGTAGAACTAATGCAGTCAAATAACTAAAGTAATATCAATTTCGACATTGCATACAACACTAACAAATGCATGTCACAAATATGGAATAGATTGACCTACAGCAATAATGCCCATGACATACATGCAAACTAGCATGCATGTACATGGCAGGATATGCCACGTATTGTCGCTATTGCACTTGTTACACAGATAAGAGTTCAAATTGAAAGTCCTCTTTTAAAGAAGCACTACATAAAATAATTAAAAATGGGTGTAGCTTGTCGGAATACCATGAAGTTAAACTATATTTTGGAGAGAATTATTCTAAATCAAGAAAAAACATAGCGATTTTGCATGGACAACTCATGTCAGTGACATGAAATTGCATGCAATAAATTTGGAATAGCAGGTCATTTGAAAAATATCTAACAGCTTAATGTATATATACTTCATTTTTCAGGTCACGGAATGTGTAACTGTCATCAAGAGGTTTAGCAATAAAAGTGGATGCACAATATTGTTATAGTTCCCACAAAAGCTACACTACTGCCACTAGAAACCTGCCAATATACTTACCACTCTAGCAAGACATGATTGGTGAAGCACTGATACGTACAGCAACCACAAGTCATAAATTCCACAGTACAAACAGGTGGCAAAGGTAGTAAGTATTATTAGGCTTCCATCATACATGAATCATCAATCATGTGAAACTGATAGTAATTGATAAATGATGGAATGATTGCTATAAAATTATGCAAATGCGTTCATTGGATTATTGCAAGCTCTGGTTCCTAAATGTAACTGGTAATTCATACATAGATATACAAAGGGAGCAGAATGCACATATAAAGTGTATAGCAATTGGCAATGTTGGTGCTCCACTGTTCTGACCTTTTCCGAGGCTTGGAATAGAACTTTGATCACCTTCATCTTCGATTGGAGAAAGGGGTGAAATGTATGGCTGTTTTCCATCTGGAGAATTAGGAGATTTGCTGCCAGTGCCAGGTAAGTCATCGGTTTTATCAATCTTGTCCTGTACATCAGAAAGTATTAATGCATTATAACAGGTAGAATTAATCTGGAACCAATTTATTAAGATTGCAGTATCGTATTGTGACTTCAAGCGTACCAATGACTCGGATTCGGGATCTAAGGTTAAGGACCCTGATCTTGACCTGCTCACACTTTTTGGATATTTGATGCTATATAGGTCATCATCTGGAATTTTACTTCTTTGGAGGGAACCATTTACATTAGCTGCAAAAGTGGGACTTGCAAAGTCATCTGGTGCGCCTCTGAATTTGTCTGACAATGGACTGGTAACCTTCTCACCAACTTTAGCATTTACATCAGGACTAGCATTATGTTCCCATGGGTATGTTTTTGGTTCAGGTGATGGATTAGTAGCACCAGATTGCAAATTGATTTTTTTTCCAGCTGCTGTATACGAACGAGGGCTTCTGTCTGAAGTTTCAGGGATGTTCAGATTATCGTCCTCCTTCTGATGAGACGACAAAGAAGGATAATTGTCCTTGATCTTTGATGAATATGTTGTTGGGAAGAGAACTTATCTTCACCACCATTCGGTGTCTTGGCCAGAAAGTTTTCTGAAAACTGCATCTTCCGAGGCTCAACTTTAGCCATCTTATTCAACCTCTCCCTTTTAGGGCTTCTAGAACTGCTCCCAGCAGTTTTTCCAGTTCGGGACAAGAAGAAAAGGATGTATCTTCTTCTCTCTTATTCTCTGGTGCATTTCTAGAGGAAGGTAGCTTTCCTTCTATATCAGATATCCTATGTATCAGATATCCTGTCTGAACAATCGATCTTCTTGAAGTCAACTGAGCAATGAGATACGTCGGCAAGTCAGAAAGGTGAAGCAAACCAATGTAGGGTAGAGAAGTTGATGTGCTGCCGCCATGTACGGCTAGGAATGGAGACGTCACTAATGTGATACCAATATTACCTATATGCATCAGATCAGGGCATATCTAGTATCTTGTTGAGTGAAGCTAGGCTTGTGCTAAATCCTACCTAGTCATAGGCCTGGACCCTCTCTTGTTTATAACAAATATGATTGTTGATCGTCTCATTTTTCGATAAGCTAAACTTTGAGATTTTCTTGAAGCGGCTCAAAGAGTTCAGTCAACTTCGTTTGAATTGTTTTTGCAGCTTCCGCACAAGTCTTGAAGGTTAAAAAAAGAGAAAATTGCACTGTTGTGCTTTGAACTTACATGATTCTCACTTGACCTTCTAAACTTGAGTTTTACTTTTTCGTCCTTCTAAACTTGTCTTTATTTGCACGGTTGTTTTAAAACCGTTAGGGAAACCGTTAAGTTTTCTAAACTTGTCTCTGTTTACACGGTTGTCCTAAAACTGTTAAGGCAACATTAAGTGATTACGTGGCGCTTATGTGACCGTTAACCGTTGATTTGGATGCCACATGGTAGCTGAAAATGACATGTCAACCCATATGGATAGTTATTGATGAAAAAATTCATAAAATTAGGAAACAAATCATAAAAAATTGGAAAAAAAACTTACAAGTACATAAAAATTAGAAAACCCAAAAGTCATAAAAATAAAAAAACGGAAAGGCTATGGAGCGGACGTCCGGCATGCCGGACCATTTCACGCGCTGCTACCTTTTCTTGACCATGCTGCGCTCGATGCAACGCGCCTGACCAGCCGCTGTTAGTCAATGAGCCGGCGTGGCTCATTCCCAACCACTTCCTTTCTCTTTTTTTTTACCTCCTCACACGCCGGCCATTCCCTTGCTGCTTCTCTCTCTTCCCTTATTCTTCTTCACGCAGGGGACATGGAGAGTGCCATCTCTCTCTCTCTCTCTCTCTCTCTCTCTCTCTCTCTCTCCGATGGCTTCGCTTCTCGACGGCAAAGCAATACTCCGAGGCGGAGCTTTGGAGAGGACGGCAGTGGCTGCAACACGGCGACGGAGCTCTTCCCAACCACTTTCTCCCTCTCTATTCCCATCCCCTTCTCTCTCTATCCTTCTCTCTAGTTTTAGGGCCAAATCTAGGGAACAAAAGAGATAGAGAGGGAGATGAATGCGTCAGATCTAAAGAAGAATAAGGCTAGCAAGGAGATGAATCCTCATTTCTTCGTATGGGAACCCTAAGCATGTAAGTATGAACTTTTGGGCCTTTTTAATTTGCTTTGTGCTTTGCTCGATTTGGCGAGCTTTGGGGTAGGGGGTGCCGGATTTGGGGAAGAAGACAAGGATGAGGCCTATCCCATATTTTTTTCACACAAAACCTAATGCCTTCTGAAACCTGGGGTAGCACGATCCGAAACTGGGACTTTATACTTTTGAAACCTAGGATTTTTCGTTTCAGAATTTTGGATCCCTGCATGTTGAAACTTTGATTTTGCCTGACGAAACCTGAACTTTTTCTCTATTGTAACTTAGACTTCGCCCGCCGAAACTTGAGGATTTTCACGATCGAAACTTCATCCTTTTTGCTACTGAAACTTAAGTTTTGACCATTGAAACTTGAGGATCCTCAAGTTTTGACGAAACCTGAACTTTTCTCTATTGTAACTTAGACTTCGCCCGCCGAAACTTGAGGATTTTCACGATCGAAACTTCGTCCTTTTTGCTACTGAAACTTAAGTTTTGACCATTGAAACTTGGATTTTGCCTACTGAAACTTGAGCTTAATTTGTACTATTGAAACTTGGTTCTTAATCTCGAGAAACTTTCTTAACTTTCAAGTTTCGTCGCTAGGTTGCCAGGTTTCATCAAGTTTCTGCCGTTATTTTTCAAGTTTCAGTAGGTATTTGCCAAGTTTCAGCGATGACGTCATGCTGATGTCATTGGTCCGGACGGTCCGGATGTCCGATCCCTGGCGTTGCCCATAAAAAAAAAACTAAGGAAAAATTGTAAAAATTAATAAAAATTAGGAAAAATAGAAAGAAATCACAAAAATATAGGAATTTGCACTTTTTTGTTTTTTCTTTTTTGGTGAATTTTTTTTTCTATTTTTATGAAAATTTTCCCTTTTTATTTTGAAATTATGTTTTTTGACTTTGCATGATTTTTTTAAATTTTTTCTAACTTTTATGATTTTTTCATTAAATTAGTCATATGGGTTGTCATGTCATCCTTCAGCTGCCATGTGGCATCCTCATTAAAGATTAACACCCACGTAAACGCCACGTAATCATTAATGGTTGCCATAACGGTTTTTGAGCAACTGTGCAAACTAAGACAAGTTTAGAGGATGAAAAGTAAAACTCTAAGTTCAGTGGATTAAGCGAGAATCGTTGCAAGTTCAAGGAGCAACAGTGCAGTTTTCTCTTAAAAAAGGCTCAAAGTAATAAAGCATTTGCATTTTCTATATGAAAAATGGAAGATAAACAAATAAGAAAAGGGGCCGACCACATGGCAGTCGTCTACCCACGCATGCGTCTCCCATGGATCCACCCATTGGCGAGGGCGCGGTGAGTGACAGGCAACTGGGTCGAGCAAAACTGATAAGAAAATTAAAGCTATTAAGCTGCGTATACACAACAGTCACATTGCTCCACTCCGTCACTCAACTGCCTGCTGGTCTCTCTCCACTTGCACCATGGGACGTGGCACATGAATGGCATGACGCCCTATTCATTCCTCCTTTTGAGGGTACAAAGCGCAGCTCTGGAGGCAGTGACGCAGTTCTTGTCTTTCAGATGCATGGCCTCCTACCTACCACCTACCTGCAGGTCATTTTCTGTCGACAGTTGCTGACTACCTACATCACAAAGAGACCCAACATCACCTGAAACCTAACTCACCGCCACCGAAACATTGCCAGGTGAATGAAAGCTTGCTATTCAATGGAGAATCACTACGACGAGGGGCAACACATGTTTTCTTTTTTACTGCTTCCCATGGAAATTGAATCCTTCCATGTGGAATTCCTTAAAAAAAAATTATAAACGGTATTTTGGTTTGGACCTCTCTTGACGAAGATAAAAACCTTACTCTAGTGACAAACGAAGGAGAGCTTGCCACTGGCACAGAGCCACAAAGGGTTGTTTGTTGATAATAGTTAGGCCATGCTGCCGTTTGTCGGCGAAGGTGCATAGGTCATGCAAGATGTGCTTGAATATCATCCGGACCAGGTCTGCTTATACCCTGAGCATAGGAGGTTTGTTTACTAGTTAATATTGCTGTTCACATCGGAATATCAGATGCCTCCAGATCGGATCATATATTCCACCACCACGTTCCAAAGATCAGCGGCATCATTATTCACACATGCAATTACATTTGAGGATTGAAAAAACCGTTCGGCTGGTGACAGGTGACAGTTTTTGGCCGCTCGACCTACACCGGTCACTTCGGGTTGCCGCTCGGTTTCGTAGTTAGCCGGTAAACCACCGGACAATGGTTAGTAAAGGTAAAATGATGTACTCTGTTCTACTCAGCTTATCTTATTTGACTCATCTGCTGATTTATCATATATCTTTGAGATGAGATAGTCTCGAGAGTTCAATCAACTTTATTTAACTTGTGTTTTACAGCTTTTAGATAATTTTTTGAGATAAAAAATAGATTCAAATTTTTTTATTTAAACGAAGATAAGTAAATAAGCAGGCGAGTCAAATAATATGAGCTAAGCCGGCCAGAAACTCACCAGATTCCTTTATTTTCTACTAGAATTCGAGAGGCACTAGCACAGAGTGTCCCATCTCCTGCTTGCTTCCACTGGTATGTACCAGAAAGCAATGGAAAATGCACTGAAAAAGGTGGGCAGATGAGATGGCCAAACAGAGTCAGACACAGTGCAATACAATCTGTGGATATCCCATTTCCAGCTCAGGTCCTTTTCTTTGTGGACACACACGAGAAAATCTTGTGCCAATGAACAACCAAGTTCTTCCGTTCTTCATTTCTCTCCTTTTTTTCACATGGAAAAAACTGTATTTAGCTGTCAAAGAAGTTGTTGCTTCTACGGCAGGCAGTCGACAATACTGTAGACACGGGGATATACAAGAATCCACAGCAAAAACAAACTACCAGAACGCCAAAAAGAATAAAAAAGTGCACTCATTCAATATCAAACCAGCATACTATCGCAGGTGCAGATCGTATTCTCCAACCAATAATCCAAATCAATCATACACCGAAAGATTCAGCCCTTGTTCCAAAGACGAACAATTTGCATCAGAAGTTGCAAAGCATTTGCAAAAAGCAGTATGAACAAATGCACCTTTCATCCCTCATAATCTGTCCATTTTTTCCTCTCTGAACGGAGAAACGGGATTACAGAACAGGAGGAGATTACACATTATGCAAACTTTACAATACCCAAGAAAACTAAGAGCTATTTTCACGGGAGTTAAGTGCTGTGGCACAGGCAGAGTTCACAATTCATCAGGCTCTGATACAACACTGGAAGTAACTAAGGAACTTCTTCCTTCCCTGCATCGACAATAATGGAATGGAGGCACAGTTTAGTGCATAGCAAACATTGGTCAACTATGTACAACTAAGTCGTATGATGCAAAATGTAGGAATCAACTAAGGAAGGTCAGTCATATCCAACGGAATACATCATGATGAGAAGGAAAAGTTGAACATGCAATTGCTAGTCTCAAACAATACTTTGACAATGTCATCACGATAGTGTACCTAGAAAAATGTGGACCTGATGGGTATGTGGCCACTGGCCAAAGGTCTCAGCTCACATGTCAAACTATGACTCATAAAGATAACTGTCTGATATATTGGCGTCAAAACTTTATGGATAGTTAATTACTGCTTGATTCTTCCTCAGGTAGGACATCAATAGAATAGTAACCAACAACATCAAGACCAAAAGATGCCACCAACCTACTGCACGTAATCACGGCCAACTAAACACTAGCTTAACCTAAATATACCTAAATAACCACCTATCAGTCACCAAGCTGCTCGTTCCCTAATTGGTTTCTTCATCTCATTTTTCAGTTCGGCAGGGCTGCCCATAAAAACATATTTTTATCATGAATGTTGTAACACGTAGTGATAAGACATTCTAAAAATTGCACCAGAGTGACGAGCTATATGCATTGGAATATCTTGCCTGGTCCCCCGTGGGCCAGTTCTTCTAGGGCCAATTGGACCATCATCTAACAGACAGAACACTCGAATTCTTCCCGGCATGAATCATGGTGTTACAGTTTCACAACAAAAGAAATGTTCACACACATAGCAGTGCTCTCCTTAACATTTTGGCTCCCCAATGAACCAGCTCTTGATGCAATCCCTACTCAAACCTGCCACTGACGGACACCAATATGGTATGCCTTGAAGTACCACTATGAATATAATTTATTTGTCCCTAATGACCTTCTCAGCTCTAATGGACAATGATATTGGCCACACATCAGTACAGCTAATAATTAAGAGGGATACAGGTTTTGGGGCTAGGAAAAACTTATGGACCTGTCGTTTTCATCCAAGTTGCGACAAGCACTACTACTATTGTCCACTCCATGCGCATAATTGGATGCATTAGCCTGTGCAATCTGCAATGGCCTCATCTGATTCAGCCACTCTCCCCATCACCCTCACCACACAACAGGTCGTTACACTGCTACTACATTGCTGATATGAAAACTATGGATGCACTGTTACTCAGATGGTCCCAGGCTGCACTACCACAAACTGCGCATAGATATATAAAATTGAGCAGGGCCTAGAATAATAATCAGTGTTGTATAGGTGTTGCTCTCCCCCTTTACCAATTCCCATTTTTTTCGCCTGAATTTTCTTGTCAAAATTTTGTGAGGTTCTTATAAGATCAGGCAAGAAATTCCAGTCCTCTAGAGCAGACCATGAAACACTATTTAACTTATTTGGCTATTTACTTATCTTTGCTTATTTAAAAATAATTTGATTTTTTTAATCTTTCCTTTTTTTATATCAAAGACTTTTCTAAGGGCACTAATACAGAAGTCAAACGAAGTGCACTGGACTCTTGATTTTATCTTAAAAGGCTCTCAAAGTTAAGAAATAACTCGATAAGCAGATAAGTCAAATAAGATAAGCCGACAAGAACAGGCCCTAAACCAATTTCGCCTTTCCGCGGTGGAGCATGTCTGGTACTGCCTCTTACTTCACCTCAATTTTCTGATTAAATTTTCTTAAGGTTCATTATGGAGAACAGTACGAAATTTCAATTCTCTGGACTCTGGAGCAAAAACTGCACTGTCGAATGAATTTCACTTAAAATTTTGCACCCACCATTATTCGATCATCGAAATTCCGAAGAGGCAATCAAGACAAGGTGAAAAGCACCACAATCAATGGAGGAGGTAACGTAGCAATCTAGTCTAGCAACAGGATATGATGGATGATGAGCCGGGGGGTTACCGTGGGCGAGTCGTCGTGGTCGTCGGCGGTGGCGGGGACGAAGTCGGCCTTGGCCGGCTGGACCTGCTGCCCCGCAGCCTTGTGCTGCTGTGCGAGGAGGTCGTCGTCGCCGCCGAGGCTGGCCCGGGAGAGCTCGCGCTTGTTCTGCTTGCGCATCTCGCGGATCTTGGAGAAGTCCATGGAGTAGTCGGGTACGGCGCCGTTCTTGACGTCCCACTCCCCGAACGCCGGCACCGTCATCCACCCCACTGCTCCCCCTTGCTGCTCCTGCATGGAACCAGCCACCGCCATCTCGTCAGAGCCCATCTCATGCAGCCATGAGCACCCCCAAGCAAATCAATCAATCCCACCAAAGGAAGCATGCTAAGCAGCCATGCCAAGAACCACTTGCTTTCTTGGCTGCTCAGCCGAAGAAAAACAAAAATCAGAGTGATTCTTGCTCAACCAAACTGTCACACCAGACATCACAGTGCAGAAATCAACCAAATCCTGTGCATCATCTCTCGATCAGATCAAAGTGCTCACGCTGACGCGGCTCCCCTGTCGGCTGTCGCCGTACAAACAAGAAGAAGAAACAGGAACCCAAAAAAAAAAAGCGACTCCCCTGGCTCCCTCTCTGGATCCCCAGGCGGAATCGGAGGCGGCAAGGCAAGAGCAGCAGAGCCGCTCGGCGAGAATGAGAATCCCATCAAAGATCGATCCTTTGGCGGGGAGGGGGGAACGGGAGGAAGCTGCTCAATTGCTTACACACAAACACACGCATACCTCCTTGCGGCTCTCCATCTCTGCTCTGCTCTCGATTGAGCTGAGCAGCAGCAGCAGCGTCCGAGCCGATTAGAGAGGAGGCTCCGAGGTGTCGGCGAGCTGCGAGCAGCTCAGGGAAGGGGGGAGGAGGACGGAGAGGCGTTCTCTGGTTGAAAGGGCGTTCTGGGCACGGCGCATCGGGTGCGTGCGCGTGGCGGCGTGGGCGTGGCTGCTTGCTCGATCTTCCACTGGTGCTTCGGGCTCTGTGCCTGTGGCTGCCCAGAGAGTGGGGCCGGTCGAGCAAAGGTCGGCTGGGGTAAGGGCGGGCGTGGGCCCCGGCGCCGTCCACGGCGCACCCGTCAACGGTCTACCGCCCACACATGCGACTTGTCCACGTTTCATATGCTTTGTTCCTATATAAAATCAAGTTGGGGTTGTGTTGGAACAAGCTGATCACTTGGTTCAGAGTTTTAGATAAATTGATGGACGCATTCAGTTTAATATGGTATCAAAGTGTAAGACCCAATTATGATAATCCACCGTGATCCAGTTTCACAATATTTATCATTTTATGCATTTACACGATATTCAAAATGCAACAAACCTCAAACGTAGGCTATATAAAAATAACGAAATTTTCTTAAGTAAAACTAACCTCAGATTTAAGCTAAAACAAACAAGGTCATTGTGAAAGTATTTTTCAAGACAAATTTATATGCATGCTTTTTATGTACACAATCCAAATAGTTTAAAAGTTTTTTATAGATAAAGTTTTAAAAGTTTGACTTACAACAAATCTAAAATGTCAAGTATTATCGAACTGGAGGGAGAAACACTACTACAGTTGGAATAAGTGAATTGAAAACCATTTCTCACTAGTTTAGTTGGAATAAGTGAATTGAAATCCATCTCTCACCAATTTAGGCTCACGTGCGGGAGAGTGTTGAAATGTTTTGGACTTCAATCCTGTGAGTATTATTATTTATTATCAAAATCATATTATAATTTGTAACGTGATATTTGTGATTTACTATTTTATATACGATAAACACTTCATTGTCTTGTATCCATTTTAAACACTACTGCAGTTGGAATAAGTGAATTAATTGTCCATCTTTCCTTATCAATGTTGAAATGTTTTTGACATCAATTCAGTGAGTTTTTTTTTTAATTTTTATCAAAAACAGATTATAATTTATACGGACAATTCGTGATTTACTATTTTATATACGATAAACACTTTATTGACTTGTATCCATTTTAAATACTACTATGGAACACCCTGTCACTACCTTGCTCAAAACTGGCTTCACCTATATGACTATATCCATTTTAAACACTATTACAAAACACCCCTCTCAACGTAGCACGGTTAGAGCCTTGCTCGTGCTCCAGCCAGCAGGGACACCGATAGTCGTTGTAGCCGGAGATGTGGGTCTTCTCAGTTGTTGTAGGAGATGAAACTGTCGATGCTTGACACTGGCAACGACATAGAGGTTGGAACGAAGTCGCCAAGGTGGCGACAACGGGGCGACGGTGGGGGTGCAGAATCGAGGGTGCGGCGACGAGGCTGGATCTCGAAGGAGGCGATGTGACGGTGGGGCAGATGATGGAGCGGATGATAGAGACGACACTAGTGTTTTATGAAGATCCATCTGTGAGTATTAGGTTGTGAGTTTTAGGGCATGTTTGATTCAAGCCTAAATTATCCACGTCTAAGCTTTGCATGTTGGCATAGGTGTGGCATCCCTAACATGGCAAAGGTTAGATAGTGTTTGGTGTATTGCCATGCCTAAAGTTGGGTATGGCTAAAAAATGTGTCGCATGTGTTTGGTTGATTGCCATGCCTTTGCTTAGGCAAGCCTAACAAGTAGTGGCAGCTGTTTGGATGATTGCCACAAAGTTTTGCCTAAGAGTGTTATATCATACGAATTTTGTAGTAAATATTTAAGAGGGCATTAGGAGATATTAGTGAAGGTTTGTTTTGTGCTATCCCATCACAATGTGATCTCCGATAAATTTTTATAAATACATTATGATACTTCTTGAAACAATTCTGTAACAATTTAGTGCAGGTCATAGCACAAATTTCTCATTCATAAGCAGTTAGAAGCAAATTTTACATAGCGCTATACAGAGCAAGAATATTTGTATCAATCCTTTTGTACCAAGTGCAAATTTAAGAAGTTCAGAAGTTCAAAGCATTGACATATATAGCAGTCCGGTTACTTCAGTTATAATTATAATAATTACATAGAGATGTTCATATATGACGGTTATATCACTTACAATACCATAGCCATAGCAACATAGCTGCCCACACAACCACACACATCAGTCTTACAATACATATAGCAGTCCCGCCGTCATTCCATACCATTGTCACTTAAGATTATGACAATACATATAGCAGTCTGCCATCATTACATAATGCTGCGTTGCGTTTATGTAATGCTGCGCTATATGCAGTCTTATACATCAGTCTTACAATACATAATGTTGCCCACACAGTATTACACATAGCTGCCCACACAGTCTTACACATCAGTCTTACAATACATAATGCTGCGCTGCGCATGGAATGTTGGACCAAACACAACCATCGGTCTAGCTGTGCCATGTCACATTCCATTGTCACTTAAGAACTGGTATGCCCATGTATGCAGCGTTGTGTCGCTTGCACAGCATAAGAAACCACGTAGGCCCTTGTTCTCATGGAGAGACAGAAACATACCTATCGTCAACTTCTACTCAGTGGTGATTGTCATAACTTCTATCTTCTCATACAAAGTAGCATGTGGGTCAGCAAGGTTTGGAAGTGGAGGTATAGCAGTAGCTGCAAGGGATTCTTGTAGAGCTTTCAAGGTTTCATTGATTTCTTCAGTTGACTTTGAAATCCGGCTCCTCATCTTCGATGGCTTTTTCACCGATGAATTCATGCTCCTCCTGCGCTTCATAGTACCTCTAGAGGAGCTGTTCACACCGCTTGGTACTTGACTTGTGGTGGCCCCAGGCCGTAAAGGAGAAGGCAAAGTGTCCGAGTCATGACTGGTATTACCTTCAGGTGGAGCATAGCAGGTTAGGTCATTGTAGTCTTCAAACCCATCATCTGACACATCGATCTCATTCATGCAAGTTGAAGGATCCATGGCCAAAGAGCCATCTGCATTGGTGCCAGTAAATAACTCCTCCATCTTGTGATAGAACTTGATAGGTTTACATAGGGGTCGCCTTGCCCTATCCTGCAATCCATGAAAGTAGTTATTAATATGTGTGATGACATGCAATTAGTACAAAAGAAATATATATGTAATAGGCACACACAGTGAGGGAAGCCATCTCAAATTTTGAGATCATCACCATGCACCTACTTTTGTCAAATGCATTGCCACTCTTGCTCAAAGCTACAGCAACATACTTCCAATTTTCCTTATAGTGGCGATAATGACGCTCGACCTGCGTGGCCGAAACCCTCATACTGAATTCCTTGTTCAAGGCATCATCACATTTTTGGTGATGATGCTTCTTGAACTTAAATCCAGCATACTGCTCCTTGGAGAACTTGATGTACCAATCAAACATAAATTTGGTTTGACCATCATCCCATGAAATGGTCCTTTCACGTGAAGGCCCATCAATATCAGCCTTCTCCTTTCCTTTACCCATCACTATGCATAACATAAAAATTTATATTAATATGCCAGCAATAAGAAATATTAGGGCATATAGCTGGTAGATTCAGCAACTCTGTCATCCCACATTTTTTGTGCTATCTCATCTCTTTTGTGTGCCCATGCTCGGTTATCAGTTTGAATGTCAGCACGGGTACGTCTACTCCTTGGAAGGTTGGCATACCAAGTTAAATCGTTATACACATATTGATCAAGACCTTCATTTATGATTAGGTTATGCAATGTGCAGCAAGCAACAACTATCTTGACCTGAGTTTTCAATGGAAAATATGGCTGACTAGACGAAATCTTGAATCTATTCTTGAATGTACAAAAGCCCCGTTCAACAGTTGTTCTAAGAGAAGAATGTCAAAGGTTAAACAATTTTTTCTCATCTTCAGACTGCCTGGTGCCTCGATATTCGTTAAAGTGGTATCTAACTCCACGGTACGGTGGTAGTATGCCCTTCCTAGTTGCATATCCAACATCAGCTAGGAAATAATGACCTAGATCATGACAACACAAGGCCATTAGTTGTTGGATAGTGCTATTGTTAACATAGGGAATGGCTAGTGTTGATACCTTCAGGGACTTTTAGGCTTGTTAGTCGAGAAAGTGCGTCGTCAAGTATGTAGGAGTCATGTGTAGATCCCTCCCATCCAGCTAGAACATACACAAAACGTTGGTCGAAATCGACGGCAGCTAGCTCATTTTGGGTAGGATGTAGTTTTCTACAAATAAATCTATCCTGCATGTGTGTAGGTACTTATCCTGGTATGTGTGTACCGTCCAAGGCTCCTATGTATCCCTATGGAAAAATTTGCAGTACAATTAATAATTTGTTACATAAATATGTGGCTACTTGTTCTATGTGATGAGATGGTGATTCTTACCTCGAAGTAAGGGGAAAATCTGCCCGGGCTAGTTGTTATCTTGGCATGGGTTTGTGTGGTCCTAATGGTAATGACATCATGTGAAAGAATACATAGAGCATCTAGTACCAAGTTGAAATACCTATTGACCGTTTTCACCGGACCGGTTGAACTCAAATCCAGTGGATCTATTAGTCCATTTGTGCCCAACAATATGAAAAAAATTGCAACTTGTTCCTCCACGGTCAAATGCAATGTATCAACTAGCAGCCCATTATTCCTAAGATGGCTACAAATTTTATGAAAAACAACCTTTCGCATGCGCAGTTTACTAAGGCAGTGTGCATCAGTGCCATTCTACAGGAGGTTCAGTTGTAATTCCCTCGCCATATCTCTATCTGACATAGGACCATATGTGACCGCTCTCCTTTGCAGTTTTCTCAGCTGAATGCCATACCATTGAAGAGCTACATAGATTGCTAAGCTAATCAGGAGTCTTCTCCTTCGCAAGTAATGACAGTGATGTTCATAGTATTGGAGGTATAACTTCTGAGCACCCATCTATGCAAAAATTTAACATAGCACATAAATCATGGGCAGAACCAAGCATCGTTAACATTTAACATAAATTTTGTGTCGAAACATGCATCTAACATATGCCAAATTCAGTAAAAAATCTAGCATTGACAATCATGGAAGTACGAATCAACATTGACATGAAACATAAATTTTGGGGTTATGCAGCATTACACGGTGAATAATATAAATAATGGGTACCAGACAAGAAGCTATTATAGAAAACACATCATTCCAAAAGCAGCATTTAACATATAACATAGATCTTGGGTACACAAGCAAATAGGGATGTCCTGCAATATTAAGGGGGAGATGGCAATTGCAACAGAGCAAACTCAATTGAGTATTTGAAATGGTGATGCATTACCAACATTAAGGAAGAACCAGATCTACCTTGTGCTGCTGTAGAACCAGATGCGAGCACACGAACGTGAACACGGGACATCTCCTTCCCTTCCTCCGCTTGCCTCCTCACGCGTCGTCGGTGCACGCATCAAGGACGCCAGTAGCCGACCCCCTAAGCCCCCGCTAGCGGTGCACCTTCCCTCTCCCCGTCCAGCTCATGTCTTGCCTCCATGAGCAACCGCCGTCCCTGAGCACGGTGATGAGCTCGTGTCCCAGCTCCTGAAGCCTAGCCGCCGGCGCCCCTTTTCCTCTCCCCCGTCCGCCTCTTTTCACTGGGAAAGGCAAACCCTAGGTACTGCTCTCCTCCATGGTCAAGGCGCGGGAGAAAGAAATGGGGATTGGGGAAAGCGAGAGAGTACAGAGGGTGGGCGTGGCGCCTTTAGGCAAGTGTGGCGAGCGATTCGTCCGCCACACACACTGCGTATTTTCCTGTGGCGAGCGATCAGGTCCACGCCTAAGAATTTTTGGCGAGCTAAAATGAGGGAACCAACCAAACGCATGACTAAGGAGCTGTGGCACGCCTAAGATTAGGTGTGGCTGGGTTAGGGAGCCAACGAAACACGCCCTTAATTCTAGAAATTGTGTACAATTTTTTCGCGACGAATACATATATGAATTGTGGTTTCCTGCAACAAGATTTTGCCACAAATAATGTCTGTTATTGCAGTATGTAATTGCCACAAAATATGGAATGTTGCATTACCACTAGAAAAGTTTACAATCCCTTATATGCTACTCGAAATTCTCTCTTTCCTTGTATTCCATTGGTTCAAGTTTTCTCTTCCCTCAGTACCACTGCCGTGAAGTGCGTTAGTTTTAGCCGTCTAAAATGTTCTTTAATGTCTAAAATGCCCCTTCAGTTTAAAACGTTAAAAAAAATCATATCTCCTTCATTTTAACTCCAAATTGAGTAATTCAAAATTTAAATTTATGTAAAATCATGCTCTACTTGTTATTCAAATATTTGTAACATTTGGTATTTTTCAACGTTTGTTCACCTTTTTCATAAGGCATAATAGGTTTGATTAATTTTTAAATAAAATTTACATCCAGAAAGTTTTAATTTTTACTTTCAGATCTAGCTATACATAATTTTATGAATATATATAATTTTTTCTCATATTTTAATGAATGCTATATTGTTTTTATGAATTTTTCTATTTTGTAACGTATTAAAATGTAGGGGCATAATGGTCATTTTGTAACTCCGTTATATTCTTTACTGCTTGAGTGGCACCGAGGGAAAAAAAACTTAAATCGGTGGCATGTAAGGGAATAGAGAATTTCGAGTGGCGGATAGGGAATTATAAACTTTTTCAATGTCATACAGGGAATTCTCTCATTTTAAATTGTCTCAATACACATTATTGGACACACGGCGATTTTAGTACATGGTGATAGTTTCATATTGCAACAACAAAATAGTTGCAATATATGAATTTATTGGCATGATTTCAATTGACCGTAGAGATTATTGCAACGATTTTATATACATTTTGCCACGATTTTGAATTTAATGCAACAAAAGAAAATTCATCACATAGGTTGAATTTCTTATAGTAGCTACTAAACGCTTAGAAAGCGGGCACGCGAAGATAGCATGGCTAACAAACCCTAAAGGGACCTCGCTAGAGAAGAACGACGATGAGGCGAAAAGGAGAAAACATGAAACCAGTTGAAATCAAATGTACTAGTATGTAGATAACTTATGAACAATAATTCACTTAGTTTAATTCTGATAAAATGTCCCAAACGAACACATATATCTTAACCTTTGGAATTTTAAAAGGTGAAAATTACACAATTAGTCCCCAAACTTGTCCCGCCTATGCACATAAATTTGTAAGTATCAAAACCGCTTAAATAGATATCCAAACTTGTGAAACTATTGCGATCAGTTCCATAGGCTGCTTTTTTGGCTGTTTTGGTGATGTGAACTGCCATGTCAGCGTCTGCGTGAAATTTTTCCTTTTCTTTCTTAATTTTAATGTGCTCACATTAAAAAGTAAGAAAAAAAAGAAACCTATGGACCACATTGAATGTAAGAAAGAAAAGTATTGACAAATAGGTTCACATTAAAAATAAAAAATAAAAATATCACGTAGGCGCTGACATGCCAGTGCACATCACCAGAACAGTATAAAAAAGCAACGTATGGACCTGATTGTAATGGTTTCGCAAGTTTGAGTACCAAAATAATCGGTTTCGATACTTACGAATTTATGTGTTCAGATGGGACAGGTTTAGCGACTAATTGTACAATTTTTTTTTTTAAAAAAAAGGCAACGGAAAAGCGAAACACAACATGACTACTCATTCGGTTCGTGGTGCTTTCGGACCAAACCACGATCAGCGAGCACGATCAAACCACGATCACTTTCTGCATATGCAGTTCTATGTCTGTAGCCGGGCACCTATCCCTTATATTTGTCCACGAAAACTTTTAGTACTTGTTTAAAACTATCTCTGAAACTTGTTGAGAATTGCAACTTTTCTGTAGAACGCGCCGAAAGCTTCCTGAAATTATCGTACGTCCAGTTCGAAGTCCAAAATCCTTTAGGATCTTTCTCATTGAACAGGCGTGTTGAAATCTTCTTCGAAGCTTCTATGCGCAGCACCAGGTGGCATTCGTCGTGTTCTAATAACTTGAGAGTTGTAACTTTCATTTTAAAAAAAAATTAGACTAGCAGCCTAAAATTTCAAAGAAAGGTAGAGAAAAGGTTTTGATACAACAGAACATCTAAAAAGAAAAAAATAACCTGGCGCAGGCACAGCCGCAACAACGCTGCTAACACGATCGAAAAACCAACCACCTCACCGACACGGCAAAATCACAACCTAAAACAAACTGCCTACAATCATCGGTTAACACCGTCACTCCCAGCCACACAGCACCACCTACAACTATAGGTGATCTCCAAACACAACGGTGCACCATCACTCAACGACATTGAAGCAACTTCTAGAAGGAAGACACTTTGCATGGCGACCTTCCATCAATGCCGAATGCACCACGGAAACGCCTCCTGTGAGGTAGGGATAGTGGGACACCGCCACCGTTACCAAGCCATCTAATCTAGATTTTCATCCAAAAACAAAGAAGGAAATACATAGTGGCGCCTTAAAAAGGGAATGATGCGAAATGACGTTGCCACCACCGACATGGCTTCCGCCCGAAACACCCACTTCCTACACCGGACCTTCGTTCGAATTTGTATCATTATTCGACATAGTCGTATTCCAACCTATATCCTACAAAAAATATGGATATTATCCGATCCGATCACATCTCTGCTTACAACGTTTTGACATGGGGTATTTCTTTAATCCAATATCTCAAATTATTTCTGGTTTTAGTGTGCTATCGTGTAATCGCAGCTGTCCATGCACTCGTGTAATCTAGGCATCAAGGCCAGGTCACTCGATCCTAACCACTTGCTGTGCATTATTTGTGAAAGGGCTCTTTTACGGTACCTACTGAGTAATGAGGACCGTCCATTCTCCTCAATCTAATACATGAGATCTGTTCTAGTTTTTTTATACCGCGATAGTAGTATATTATACTACAAGTGTAGTATTCATAGATGGGGGTATAACTGACTTTTTCTGAAGTTAGACACAATGGCAAATAAGTAATTATTAGACTAGTATTTGTCCTTTTATTACGTTATAACATATCCATTCTACCACTATGCGAACAAAATTCCCCAAATCGTGTGTGACAAACCCTAGAAGTCCTGCTATCCCCATTCCCTGGCGGATTTGCATTGCCGCCGCTCTCTCTCTTGCCGCCGCCCGACCTCGCCGGTCGCCTGCGCCCCACCGCCTGTCTGAGCCCAGCACGCCGACGACGCCGCCCGTGGATGCAGCCCGCTGCATCTTCTTCACGTGGAGGTTCATACTGAGCGACTCGACCACGCCTGGCAACGCGGCGCTCTTCTCCACCACGCCGAGGGCGCGCCTACATGGGCCCCGACGAGATCCGCCGCTACCTCGCCGCCGCCGAGATCGGGACGACGGCGATGGGGACGCTGCCGAAGCGGATCGTCGACCGGTCTTGCAGACCGCAACCGCACGCCGCGCTTAGGGAGGCCGACCATCACCGCCCCGCTATCCCCATTCCCGTGACGACCGCCCGGCTTGGGAGGTCGTCGGCGCCTTCAGTTCCACCTCGCAGCTCGCTACGCCAAAGCCGCCGCCGCCGACGCCCGTCGATGCAGCAGCGCCGCCTCCACCACCATAGCGCCACGTCGCCCGCTGGCTTGTTCTTGCGCGCTGCTTGCCGCTTCTCCTCTCTGTTGCCGCCGCCGACCTCGCCGGTCGCCCTTGCACCTCCGCCGCCTGGCGAGCCAGCGCGCCGCCGACGCCGCCGTCGATGCAGCCTGCCGCGCTCGGCGACCTGAGAGCAGCTGCCCGCCGTGCTAACTTCTATTGCTGCCGCCGCTTCGCCTTGCGGTCGCCTGAAGCTTGGCCGCCATACTGGCGAGCCGACCGCCGCCACCACCACGCCCTCTTCCATAGCTTATTGTAGTAACGGTTTTTCGGCCATCTCAAGAAAGATCTAGTCAAATGTGAGTACTTATTGTAGGATAACTGGTTTTTCAGCCATCTCAAGAAAGATCTAGTCAAGATTATGGTAACAATGGAAATGGCATACTGGATTGCCACGAAGTGGGTTCTTTGTTGTTCACCATTTCTTGGTGAGAAGGTGTTCTCATATTGATATTATTTTCCGATTCGACACAATAGATGATGTTTGTCTAATCTGAATTTTAACTGAAACAAAATGATCAAATTATACAGGAATTGTATCGGAGTTTGCAAAATTAGTGGTGTGCCTATTTCAACAAGTTGGAGTCCAAGTGTTACCCATGTTATTGCATCAATCGATTTATCTGGTGCTTGCAAACGCTGCTGAAGTTTCGATGGCCATCTTGAATGGCGATGGATCGTCTCCATAGACCGTAAGGCCACTAAGCTCATCAAGCAGAGATTCTCATATCCTTGCAGAATGGCGAGCATATTTGTATTAATCCCCTTTGTTGCTAATTGCTGACTTTAATATTGTAGGGGTTAAGACTTGCATGGAGTGCATGCAACCTGTCGATGAACAGAAATTTGAACTATTGTCCGATGTTCATGGGATTCGTGAGGGTCCCAGGCTAGGAAGACAGAAAATACTCAATAAGGTGAACACTCTTTGCCATCGGTATATATTCTGCTTGATGCTATATATTGGCCTCTTTCATGGTAGCTATATATAGTAAGCTGTTCAGGGCTTCCAGTTTGTTTTGGTTTGCTGATCACCTGGCAAATGCTTTCGCATATATAAGAAATAGGCAGACTGTACAAGAGTGTAGGGATCATGCATTCCTAGTTCATGCTAGTTCAGATGATTCACTGAGTTCAGTTTTGATGATCATATGGTTGCTAGTTCAGAAGGTTCACTTGCTGACTTCATTACATTGTTTGGTAGTAAAATAAGCAAAGAAGGATTCACTTATAATAAGTAGTACATATAAACATCGTAAATAGGTTAAATGTAGCAATAGAAGCTACGACAACCTAATCTTCACAATGTGTCATCGCCCTTTTCCTTTTTGTCTGTCCGTTTTTTTGACATAGGGCTCCCTTCTATCTTGTTTAGGTCACTGTTCACCAAGATGGCCGCTAATTTCTCTCTAAAATCGTGTATGCTTTCCTGCATAGCATGGCAACATCACTGTGTTTAGTATAAAATTTTTATGTGCGAAGGTAGCATACCATATGCTTTTGTACCTGGGTGAAGCTCTGAGATAGCTTTGTTCCTGTCCAGTACTCCATGAACTTGACAATAAATAACCCACATGATGTGCTGCGATAATATTTTGTGTATAATTCATTAAGGAAATGGTAAGGTATAATGAAGTGTTGTAAAAAAATGTTGGTTGATGTACCCATCTGTTTGCTTATTTCGTTTGAAAATATTTTCCATGGGCCACGATGCAATATTGTGGTCAGGCCAGTTTGTTGTATTTTTAGCTTCATCATCATCTAGACCTTCAATATAGTTCTCCATTCCTTGTAGCTATTGAGATTGAAATGCTAATTGGTGACACTAAATTTACTAAATTGGGGTTATTTAAAGTAGTACAAGTATGAAGTAAAGTAGAAGTTACCGCATATTTGAGTTGAAGGTTTTCTGTTCTGTAAGCACATAGCGAATCAAGAATTTGGATGGCACGTTTTCCTGTGTTGACCACTGCTAATGACCAATGTACATTGGAGTGATTAATGGGAAGGAAGATCTACAGAGAATACTGGGTTAGATTTTTGTTTTGGTTAAAAGAGCACATGAGAGTATATTTGACAGACTTACGGATTTGTCGGTGTTACTTACCATATCGTGTTGTAGATATATGTTTGCTATTCTTGCATGTCTACCACGGTAATCAGAATCAGGTGATGTCGGATGTGCGCCATCCCTAGCTAATAGTTGCACTTTCATTGAATCCTCTATTAAGACCTTTCCTCTTGCCCTACTATCCTCTCCATGGTGTTTTGCTCGTAGGATACGTATGTATGCATTGATGACCTATGCTTGGAATCAATAGTTTAGGTGGGAGAATGAAATAATTATGTCGTACTACAAATGTGAAATGCGTGTACTTACATCATCATTGACCCATGCCCTAAGGTTTTTGGGTAGATTTCTATTTGTTAGGCATTGCAATCTTTGCTGGGACAAAATCTTTCCGTCAATGTGCACCAAATTCTTGTCTTCTGGCGATGAGTTGATGTATTCAATTGTTTCATTGTCTTCCTCCGTGCATGTGTAGTCTGCAATGTAAATTTGATGTACACAATAATTTTGAATAATCTATAATATTTATCATCACAAAGTGTAAATAATAATTGTGATGTACCACTCAGGATGGGCGCTGTTGATGTATCATCAACCCGTATCTTCTTTTTGGGTTTTTCATAGACGAAGTCAGGTTTTCTCACGTTTGTTGAAGTTCGCACCCTTCCTGTTGCACTGACATGTTTTCTTCTTGTGAACAGCAAAAAAATTGTATAGGTCCCGCGATACAAAGCTGACCTTATCATAACCTCCATGGCTGTTTTCCATAGATTCCATTACTTGGCTTGTGCGAAGCCCACTAGTCCCTAGTTCCACAACCTCGACTTTTTGAGCATCACTCAAACCACGGTGAGACCATAGAAAGGGAACTTGGTCAGGCTTAGCAAGGTCGTGGTTATGTTTATCCACATAATTTGAAACATACCACATACTGCTTTCTTTACACAGCCGAATCTCAATCTTGGCCAAACATCCACATCGATTCAGTGCCCGCGGTTCCCTCACCTGATCTATTCTTTGAAAATGTTGTAGCTGTCTGAACCCTTCAAAAGCACAACATATTTGTCTCCAGCGGACAATTTTGGTCCCTTTCTTGTACTTCACATCAGATAATCGAGTACCAAAACCTTTCTTCTTTGCCAAAGAATTGTAGAAGTTGTAACCATCTTCCTCACTCTTGAACATTTTTTGCACCACCATGTCATATTCTTCAATCTCCTATAGGCTAACATAATCCGAAGCCATGTGTAAAACCTGTAATATATAACCATTGCGGTTGTTATCCAATAGTAAACACATGGTATATTGAAATGTAATTTTATTTGATGTCAACATGTTGCCTACTGCTACAAAAATTAATGAGGGATTTTCGTCAATGAATCAATACTTTAAGTATACGAGTTTAGAGCTGAAATGAATGAGGGATTTTCGTGCCATGTGTCGACGGTTGAGATATCGATCTCAAGTCAACTAAGGTTCTTGAAAAGGGAGATAGAAGACCTGCCGAGCTATGCGAACAGCGATCAACGAGCAACAGGGAGACACAGGGTTTTTATCCTGATTCGGGCCTCTCAAAGGAGATAATAGCCCTACGTCCAGCCTTTCTTTATATCAAAGAGGATTACAAGAGGAAACTAGACGAGACGAACATGTCTCGACGAGATTATGTGTGTACAAGAGAGCAATATGCGACAATGTGAAGTATCTTGGCCTAAGATTAGGTCGTCTTGGATTGACTCTCAACACGCCGTAGGGGTCCTGTTTATATAGTGTTGAACAACCGACCTACCAAGGGATAATCGGGTCGGGCTAACCACGAGTTCGTAACGAACTCGAATACATGCCAAATATATCCCGAGGTAGATAAGGAATACTCCAACTTGGGGATCACGACGTCTGCTCCAATCCGGGAAACCACGTCCGAGTCTTCACGTAGCCGTGCAGAACTCTTGTTCGAGTCGGACTCAAACAGGAATCCTAGGCCGTTACGCACCGTGCCAGCCAGGAAGCTGTTCGGCAGGATGCACATGGGCCTGATAGAACCTTCCAGGGAGCCAGGCCCTAGGAGGCTGTTCGATTGTGCCGTCAGGGAGTGGGCCATGGCAATGGGTCGTGATTTTATCCCCGACAGCTAGTCCCCGAGACTCAAGTGGAAGGGCTCACTAGAGTGGGATTTTCCTCTTGAGACTCTAAGTCACGAAGAGGGTATTTTTCCTGCTACAAAGACGTGCAACAGGTGACCGAACAGGTTATGGTTCAACTGAACAAGACTTATTTGGGACCGAACAAACCCACCCGGTGCCGAGCAACTCTGTTGCGTCGAACAGGGAACGACATCTGTCCGAGCAGGGTACCCAGCCTTAAGTGAGATGAATCATCTCCTTGAGGCTGAATGTTATCAAGAAGGGATTGGATTCTTGGTAGTGAAGAGCATACCACCGCATCCGGGTAAGAGTTGGATCTTCCAGAAAAATGAACATAGCAAGTTGTGAGACGGACTCACGTTGCTGCATCCAGGTATGAAGATACCCAGGAAAGCATGGACGGGAATAAGGGAGCCACCTCTTGGGCTAGAGCTTGTCCGAGGAAAAAGAGATTGCGCTCTCGAGCGAATGTTGTGCTCAGGAGCGAAGGTGATGTGCTCCCAGACGTAGATCGTGTGCTAGGAGTAGACAATACATACGAGGGGGAAGATGACTTAGTCCTCGAGCGTAAAGCTCATCAAAGGAACCAGGTAAAGAGATCCAATCCCCGAGCACGGAGCTCGTTAAAGGGACCAAAAAGTGCGACCAGGTGAAGACGTACCTAGTCAAAGACCATCCAGTCCCCGAGCACAGAGCTCGTCGCGGGGACCAGACGCGCGCTTCGGGCGAAGAACTGCCCGGCACGAGGTGATCCAGTCCCCGAGCACGGAGCTCGTCGCGGAGACCAGACGCGCGCCCCGGGCGAAGAACTGCCCGACGCGAGGTGATCCAGTCCCCGAGCACGGAGCTCGTCGCGGGACCAAACGCTCGCCCCGGGCGAAGAGCTGCTCGGTGCGAGGTGAATCACAACCCGATGCAGTCAGAGCCGCAAGAGAACGTGTGAAATCAACGCTTTACCCATGACGTATTTCTTGTGACAGTGTAAGCGTTGTCTTGGCAAGTGCAGAACCGATGCTTGGAGTGCCCGTTACGATAAGAATCGACTTTCGATGGGCATGCCCGTTACGATGAGAATCGGCTTACGGTGGGCAGGACTCCGTTGGTGACGCACTACCTTGACTTAGCCGAACTGTGAAGATCAGTGCTGGGCAAAGGTAAGAAATCATACGCGGGTGAAGTGAATCAGTCCCCGGGCATGCGCGGAGCGTACCCGGGAAGAGAGGGATGCAGACATCGGTTTTGGTGTGGAAGCCTAGAACCTCGCCGCGACCATCACCGGAGTCTGACGTTCCTCGTTCCTGTATTTCCTGCAGAAGACAAACAAGAAACGAGCCAGCAAGGGAAAAAAAAGAGCGAGAACAGGCTCTAAGAAGAGCAAAGCGAGCTTTGAAAAACATGCTAAAGATGACCTACCCGCACAAGACATAATTTTTCCCGTGTACGTCCCCAATAGCGTTAGTGTCACCTCGGCGAATGCGGAACCGACGCCAGAAGTGCCCGTTGCGATGAGAATCGGCTTACGGTGGGCAGGACTCCGTAGGTGGTGCATTGCTCCGGATTACCGTGCCAGGAAGGACGTAGCATGGATAAAAAAGACATGTGCGGGCAAGTGCAGCCCCGCTGTGGCTAAGACCGCTAACTAGGGAAGGCGATCGGGACCTCAGCTGCAGGCAAGACGTGCGAGACGAAATCTTATCCGGGCATGGACCTGTATAGCGTTGGTGTCGCCTTGGCGGGTGTGGAACCAGCGCCAGGAGTGCTCGTTGCGATGAGAATCAGCTTACGGTGGGCATGCCCATTGCGATGAGAATCGACTTACGGTGGACAGAACTCCATCGGTGGTGCACCGCTTCGGTTAACTGGAGCTGTACAGGTTGTCGCCAGATAAAAAGTCATGCTCGCACGCGGGGAGCACCACGGGAGCGAAAGACCGAGCCGATTTGTCCCTTTATTAACCAGGCAGGGGTACAACGACGACCCTGGGTTTATAAAGAGCTAAATGCGGATCCGGGCAACGAGATTTTGGAAAACCAGCGCTAAGGAAAGGAATTGGAAAACTGGAAACGTACCGGGGTCGCTGAAATTCGCGTGCATGTACAGGACGCCAACTTGTTTCGCAGATTTCCGATAATCCGGAAGGATTTTTGAGGTGGGACCAGGTCCGTTGGAAAGCTGATCGCGTCTGCTTTCCGTGAAATGGTAGAACGCCCAAAACGAAGGTCGTTTGCGGCCGGGACGCCCGTTTTAGTGCGGACTAGTCAGGGGGGTCGCGAATTTCGAGGTCGCGAGCTTGCTGACGACCTGGTTGAGACGGCCTAGCAGAATTGATCTATTCTGACAGGGGACGTGACATCCTGCCCTTCTGAGTCATAGCCCTCAGGAAGAGTTTTCTGGTCGCTGAGTGAGTTCGACATGCTCGAACAGACTTGATCTGCTAATCCCCACGGACGGCGCCAACTGTCGACGGTTGAGATATCGATCCCAAGTCAACTATGGTTCTTGAAAAGGGAGATAGAAGACCTGCCGAGCTATGCGAACAGCGATCAACGAGCAACATGGAGACATATGGTTTTTATCCTGGTTCGGGCCTCTCAAAGGAGATAATAGCCCTACGTCCAGCCTTTCTTTATATTAAAGAGGATTACAAGAGGAAACTCGACGAGACGAACAAGTCTCGGCGAGATTATGTGTGTATAAGAGAGCAATGTGCGACAATGCGAATTATCTTGGCCTAAGATCAGGTCGTCTTGGATTGACCCTCAACACGCCGTAGGGGTCCTGTTTATATAGTGTTGAATAACTGACCTACCAAGAGATAATCGGGCCTGGCTAACCACGAGTTTGTAACGAACTCGAATACATGCCAAATATATCCCGAGGTAGATAAGGAATATTCCAATTCTTGGGGATCACGACGTCTGCTCCAATCCGGGAAACCACGTCCGGATCTTCACGTAGCCGTGCAGAACTCTTGTTCGAGTCGGACTCAAACATGAATCCTAAGCCGTTACGCACCGTGCCAGTCAGGAAGCTGTTCGGCAGGATGCACATGGGCCTAATAGAACCTTACAGGGAGCCAGACCCTAGGAGGCTGTTCGATTGGGCCGTCAGGGAGTGGGCCATGGCAATGGGCCATGATTTTATCCCCGACACCATGCATATTTCTCTTTTTCCCAATTAGCTAGCCGTGCTAATATACAATCCTAATTACATCGTCCAGATAGATCATAAAAGGTGTATAATGAAACTACTATTTAGGTGCTAAATATAACATGTAGCAGGCAGTACATACTTGTTCAAATTCAGGCCGACGTTGCCGTGCAGCTCCGATAGTCCGATGTACCTCTTCCCAAACTGTTGAGCTGGGAATGTCTGGACGGCTATGGAGATGATTGCCACGGGAGAGGTTGGATAGGGGCTCAAGGCTTCGCGACTTTGGTTGACGATGGCGAAATCCCAAAATTATGCCTGATACGGCGGTGACGCCTCTCCGGCAAGCTTCAGGCGAGGGCGCTGGCTCGGTGAGGTTCAGGGGGGATAGGCGACCGGCGGAAGCGGAGCCAGTGCCGGCGACGACGACCTGCAGATGGACGCTGTATACGAGCGGTGGCGGCGGGAATAGGCAAGCGGCGGCTGTGGCGGGGAGTAGGCGAGCGACGCCGGCGACGGCGACGACGACCGCAGACGGACACCGAGACGACCGCGGCGGTGGGAAGAAGTAGGGCGGCGGCGGGGTAGGGCCGGCAATGTCAAGGGGAGTAGGCCAGCAAGGAGGCGAGGATAGGCGAGCGGCGGTGGCGGGGAGTAGGTGAGCGGCGGCGGCGGGGAGTAGGCCAGCGGCGTGAGCGGCAACGGCTGCAACGAAGAGGCCACCGGCGGCGGCGACGATGAGCACGAACGCAGGACGGCAGGAGACGATCTCGATCAGGAAAAGGGGGGAATTAGCTGCGTAAATCACGTACCAAATTTACCCCTCCCACTTAATAAAATAAAAGACCAAAATACCCTTACAAATGGACCGTCAGATCTATAATATACTACTATTATAGTATTTTTACCAGTAGGTACCGTAAAAGAGCCCTTTGTGAAAGCCCCCTCTTCTCCCCATTGGCTCATGTTGGTGGTATACATGCTGGGTGGCAGTGGAGACCGACGACACCATTAAACTAGTATGGGCAGCACCAGCAGTGGAGATGGAGGCAATCGGCAACCAGTCGAGGCGACACCATTTTGCTAGGGTCTGTATGCATGGCTCGGGTAACAAATTGTTGTATGCATGTTGACAAGCTCGCAACAAGCTGCCGTCGAAGTTAACACCTAGGCTATTAATTGCTACAGGATTGAATCTCTTAAATTAATTTATTTTCCTTAGTAGTGGATATATGATACTTTGGACACAAAGAATAATTTAAACTAATCTTATCCCTAAGAAACTAATATTATCTAAGTTTTAAAAGTTTAAAGAAATTCTAATAAAAACAATGGAACCCACGTGCTAGAGCAACGTAGGTACATACGTACTGTTCATTGGCTATAACATCGGTGAGTGTTGTTCATGAAGAAAGTTTTTCATTTTTTTAATTCATTTTATCTAACATATATGGCACTTCCGCTTTTTTGTCGATCTAGACGCTTGTCGCATGGGCGATCTCACCTGAGTCACGAGTGACAGGCACCCTGGTCGTCAGCACCGTGGGAGGACGGCACACCTATAGCTCGTGTCATGGACGATCAGCCCCAGGGGCTCTAGGTGCATGTGCAAGCCTATTAGTTGCAACAAGCTATATCGACGCTAATGGACGGAGTGCCCATCGTCCATGGCTCGGGCGATCGCCCTCAGTATGGGTGACGGGAGTCTAGATCTAGAAAAAACGGAAGGACCATGTATTTCTAATTGTTAGGATTTACGGTAATGCAAGATCACGAACGGCACCAGAAGACACGATGTTTGGTAACGCAGTTCGATTTTCACCTACATCTGTGGGGCTTTAACTATGGACGCTCCTCCCCCAATCCACGATACCGCATCATACCAACTGTCTGAGTCCTGGCCACAAGCCGGCCATTGACCCCTCATGTCTATGCTAATATTATGCAGTCGTTGTCATTGGTTACACACTAAGGCTATCCCTTTTATATAGTAAAGGCCTGACTAGAGTCCGACTCTTACTCTAAACCAACCCTATCTATTACATTTGGTTTTTCCTCTATAGAATATAGAGCGGAATAGTTAAAAATTTTTATTTAGGATAATAATTGGATATGAGAAACTCAGAGTTCACATATTCAACGTAAAACCTAACACTAATAACATGAATTTTAAAAATTGTAAAATAAAAAAATCATTCATGAGTGCCGCGGCCCAAAACACTTTCATTGCATTATTCATGTGCTTTGAGATCAGCAACTACTAATTGTTCCTAAACTAATTGCATTTTAAATTTTCCATGCAACTAACTAAACTGGCATTTCAATCTCAGTCCCTGTTTTAGTTGTTTCTCAAGTCCAGATCCTGATTGCTAATCTCTAACTAACCTGTATTGCTTCAGAATGTTGCTAGATTGCATCAAGTCTGCTTGGATGACTCTTCCTGAAATAACAGGGCACCTATTCCTAAAGGAAACCATTTCAAGGACCATTTGCCGACCATTTACGAGTTATATTCAACAAGGAAGAACCATGCACAAGTTAAAAACACAAACAAAAAAACCCGCAGGCCACAGCATGTTCACTCATAATGCAGTATCAACTAGCTCAAAGGAAACAACAAAATGCTCGCAGAAGAATGGTGCAATCATGGTCCGTGTCACATAAATCAGTGTTAAGATACAATCACCCTCTTCAAAAAAAAGAGAGATACACTCACTCTCACAAAGAAAAAAAGCCTACATTGTTGGGAACACAACCAAATATACAACTAGCTAGAGGGAACAACAACATCCTAGAACACATGCATTATCCATCCCAGGTTGCACATCTAATGCACTTTTGCAGTCCTATAGGCAGGCCGTGGGGAGCCTGCCGCTGGCAATGGAGAAGCTGAAGATGATAGCCTCCGTGGTGAGGGTTGTGCCCTCATCGGTGACCTAGGGACTGAACCTGACGATGTCCTTCGGGTCTGAACTTGTGGTACGGTCATGTTATACTTAGGGTCCTGCAGCTGTTCTAGCTTTTCCAGGACCTCAGACATCTGGGGCCGCATCTTGGCCTCAATGCGGATGCACTGCAGGGCAATGCTCGCAATGGCATGGGCGCCTTTCTTTGGATACTGGCCACCAAGCTTCATGTCCATGATGCGGTATAGCCTGCGCTTGTCACCCAGGTAGGGCTTTGTCCAGTCAACTAGGCTCTGTTCTGAGACTGGCTTCGATTTGTCCAAGGCTCGCCTTCCTGTCAGCAGTTCTAGCAGCACAACACCAAAGCTATAGACATCTGCTTTTACAGAGAGGCGACCTGTATCATTTTTAAACATGAGAAACAATGGCACCAATAGTAGAATAATTCAGTAGTTTTACACGAATTAGTGATACACCTTTACACTTCATCTTCTTTATGCCTAATATTCAAAAAAATAGACCTTGCACATATAAGCTTCTCTATTTGATGTATAATTACGGTGGAGTGGACTTTCCTACTGTTTACCTCTAAAAAAGATAATTCAATAATCCTTTTGACACAGGTTTGTTTGAACCGGAACAGAACATTTCGTCAAACAAATTTTGTGATGCGATGATGAATACATAATCATTCATTACACAAGCCACTTGTGACTTGACAAATACAAATAATAATAATTTCTCGGTGCTCAAATCAGTCAGTTCATTTTGATGAACTATACACTATGATGTTGAATTCCATAGTGGGTGCCAGGAACCTTAAGTGCATCCTTGTCAGAAAATAAAAAAGAGCACATAATCCAGGGCCATGAAGCAAATAAGCCTCCTTAACAGGAAAAGGAAAATTTGGTTGGCTCAAAGTTAAACTGCACTTTAACTAACATTAAAGCAGGAGCCTAATTATCTTCAAAAAACAGGCTATATATATTGAGTTTCTTAGCACACACCTATGCTGGGGTTAGACAGTTTAGCTAATCTGAATCGTTGATCTCCATAAAGCGTAGCCCACGCAAAAAGAATCGAGAATTCATCGATACCTCACATCAAAGATTGGGATTCTTCAAATTTTCAATTTGAAAATTTAAATTTGCAAATTTTATATCTAGTTTTTGAATTTTAGATCAAACAGTTCAAAATTTGAATTTGTCGATCTCCCGGATAGGGGATTGGGATCCTTCAAATTTTGAATTTGAAAATTTTGATTTTCAACTTTAATTTTTATGTTTTAATTTGAACTTTGGACCAAATTTTGTGATGGACGAATTACAATTCTTTTTACGTGGGTCACCTTTTATGAAGAACAACGATTCAAATTAGCCAAATGGTCTAACCACCTTAGGGGGTTCATCCATGCGTGGTAAAGTTTCCCGATACATATAGAAAGTAGTTATAATTGACCGTATATGATATTGAAGAAAGAGCAAAAATTATGGCGACCGGTAGACCTGCTCATGGGTAGCCCGACTAGACGGACCCGATCCGACCCGACGTGAAAAACCCCATCTCGACTAATGCACCGGGCCAGGCTCAGGCCTCATTTTGAAGCCCGACCGCTGGGTCGGGTTGGGCTCGGGCCCAAGAAAATTGTGAAATCAGCCGTGACTGGTCCGGGTCTCTAGGTTTTGGGTTGAGCTTTCGGGTTTTGGGTCAGGTTCGGGCCCGAATATGTGACCTAGTGAATCGAGTTGGGCCGGGCTCGGGCCGACTGATTTTTTGTCGGGTTTTGAAAAAACTGGCCCGAACCCGACGAATGATCGGGTCTAGCGACCGGAGAGTACACTGACTTCAAATCAAACAAAATAGGACAAATTTATGAGGATGGAACAAATAAACTGAAAAGCAAAGTTATTTTCTAACCTGTTGCAACATATTCTGGGGCTGCATAACCTCGGGTGCCCATGACTTGTGTAGAAACATGGGTTCTATCCCCGGTTGGACCTGCTTTTGCCAAGCCAAAGTCTGAAAGCTTTGCATTGAACTCCTGAATTGGTGAAACAAAAAACATTCTTTTAAAAAAAGATTTGCAAAACTCAAACTTGCTTCATAATAATAGTGAGGAGCTATTTCCAGCCATACTGAGTCGAGCAGAATGTTTGATGCCTTGAAATCACGATATATAACTTGATCTTCAGCATCATGCAAAAACGCTAAACCCCTAGCAGCCCCAATAGCAACTTTGAGCCTTATTCCCCAGGGTAAAGGATCAGCGCCACCTAAAAAATAGAAATTTACCACTGAACTTGGGATAGATTTCAAGATATCAAACTCGAAAGCAAAATTTGACTAAGAAAGCACTTGTGTTCTTCTAAAAGTCACAATAAAAATTATAGAAGTAGTGCATGCAGTTTCATTTGGACTTAAAAAAAATATAGATATAATGTCATCTGCAGTGAGGAAAATAAAAAAAAAGAATGCATGAATAGCACATGAATTATTCACATATGCTTACCAGTCATTTTTTCTCATTACTGTATGTGACTTCGAATATTTTTTTTTCGCATGTGCACATAAAACATCTATTATATGCATGATTTCATCTGCAATTTTTTAAAATATTACAAAGTGTTGATTTAATGCACTCATCCCAACCTTTTCTATTAAACTCATAGATCGCAAAAAAATAATTGCAGTAGAATCAATACATACGTCTGAATAGATGATTTTCCAAACTTCCTTTTGGCATGAACTCATAGACCAAAAGTTGGTTATCACCATCTAAGCAAAAACCAATGAGCTTAACAAGATTCTGGTGATAAAGTTGTCCAAGGTAGTTAACCTCCGTCTGCACCAGGGCGATCACAATCATGAAATCTCATTTTTAAATGAATCTGAAAAAACTTGGAATGGTTAAGAAAGATACCAGCCACTCCTTGTGGCCCTGGAAACCTTCTGGTTTTAGCCTCTTGATGGCCACAACCATGCCAATTCCTGGTTTTGAAGGAGCAAGAGTTTGTTCATCCATCCAACCTTTATAGACATATCCAAATCCTCCTTCCCCAATAAGACTGTCTGGCCGGAAGTTCTTTGTTGCATTTTTTAGATCACTGAATGCAAATGCCTTCAAATTTGGTGATGAAAGAATTTCACCTTCAGTCCTAGGAGTAGGAAGTTCACTCCGATCTTTATAGGAAGGCAGAGTCAAAGATGATCGAGTCGAACCGCTTTTGGTGGTGGACGGGTACGACGATAGACTTGTTTTGCTAACTCCTTTTGATGGATCTAATCTCTCAATAAGAAAGAGAGAAATGTGCATAAGAAGAATGAGCACATATTGAATCAATTAAATATTTCAATTACAATATAATAACATTCCATATTACAAACATTACAAAAAAGTAACAAATGCCAGAGTTTGACGCTTCCAGTACTTCAGCAGTCATTAGTCAAGACACATGACCCATGTAACAAAAAAAGCTCAGCCAGCAAGACACATTCTCTGCAAGCAGTTCCAACTTCAAATACACAATTCGGAAACATAATTTTGTTCCCATTGAGAGAAGGTATAGTTCCAACTGGATCAAATTCTGATGCCGTTGCCGAGTTCTATACGCTAGGCAGTTGATGAGGCTACCTACAGGATATTTCCCCAAAATCCATTTTACCAACAAACATGGAATTATCATTTTTCATAACCATAGCACACAAACTGCTGCACGAATGACCCACAAAAGACATTGCTTGATTCCAAACCTTATCTGTGCAATCATCTATTACCAATACAAAGTAAATCTTTGCTTTAAAAAAGTTTCTCTTTCCCCTGTTTTCATGAAACAACTGCCTACCAATAGCGGTTTAACAAATTAGGGAAGGAAGAAAGTAAGGGCACCCAAAGGAGCAAAGGAAAGAACAGCAGCAAGGACAATACGCCCAAATCAAGCACCACTGAAGTGGAAACGTGCTCCTATGCGAAACACTCACCTCACAAAACAGATAGAGAAGCATCCATCTAGAACAAAACCCAAAGGCAGAAGAGGAGCCCAACCACGCCCCAAAACCAGCCAGCCGTTACCAAATCCGCAACCACCCGGGGGAAGGCGACAAGCATGGAGCAAGCATAAGCAGCTGCTCGGGGAGAGGGAGATGGAAGCAATATCCGGAATGAATTGAAAGCAGGGCACACTCACAGGGGGTGTTGCTGTCCACCGGCGCCTGCTTGTCCATGCAGTTCCCCATTTCTCCCCCCTCCGGCGGTCCGGCCAGCCAATCCAGTCTACCGAGCACCCATCTCCCAGGGGCTCGGAACAGAGCAAGAAACGGGGGCAGCCACCGGAGGCGGCCAAGAACGCCACCCAAGAAAGCCCGCCCTCAATCGACGGGCGGGCAGCCTCCAAAGGCGCGATCTTTGGAAGATCTGCGGCGAGCCAACCCCGCGGCGGAAAGACGCTGGCAAGAAGCAAGAAGCAAGAAGCAGAAGCTGCGGTGAATGACTCCTGAGTCCTGAGCAGTCAGTTGGGGGTCGGGTCAACCCAGGCCGGCCAAGACCCCGGAAGGTGGCGCCGGCAGCGGGCTGCCGTGCGCGAGGGTGAAGCCTGGATGGGATTCAGTCGGGACTCGGGACAGCGGCGTGCGCGCGGGTAGTGTAGTGTAGTGCAGTGCAGGCTAGGCGGCGGCGAGGCGACCGACCTCTGCAGCGGAAACCGCAAGGACGGGGGGTGGGGGGTGGGGGTGGTGGGCTACACCTCGCTGTCGCCGCGGTCGAGACTTCAGGCAGTAAACAGTTGATGGGGAGTAGCTCAGTAGCCCCAGTGCCTAAAAAAAAAAGTAGTACAGTATTACTGTAGCCTTAACTGTGCTCCGTGAGCTCTGCCACGGTATATATTTCCAACGGTGAGTCAGCTATAATAATTTTCACTTATTTATTTCTCGTTTCACTTATTTATTTATTTGTTTGTTTAATTTATCTTTTATTTTTCAGAAAATTTTCCGGTGGATTCGAAAGTCGGATGAATCCCTATAGTCATTTGTTTTAAAGAGTTTTTAGATACGTCTTTGAGATACAAAACAGCCTGATTGAAAAAACAAATTATTTATATTATAAAACAAAAACAAGCAAACAAGAAGATAAGTCAAATAAGACATAGAGAACCGGGCTAATTTTTTAGAGACACAACACTTTTATTTAATGATAAACCAAACCGTTACATCATATTACTTACGAGCTGCGATGCAACTCCAAAAAAAAAAACCAACACCTCCTACTACAAATAGCACAAACAACATCTTGTATTTCTCTTGGTCAATTGAAACACTTGTTTCGTGCATCATACAATGTTTGCGCTGGTAAACAAGGACTAGCATTTGTCTGCATTCCCTGAGGGGCATGTCTTTTCCTTTCTAGAGAAAATACTCGGCCACCAAATACCAACTTCTCCACCAATCTTCCAGGCTACCCACCGACTCGAAGAATCTTAAAAGAGTGCCACTAAACACACTTGCTGAGTTGCCATCAACACGGACATGAAAGATGAAGCAAACATCAAGCACTAAATCTGAAAAACACAGATCTAAAACACACTAGCAAATCAAACTGAGGAAGAAGAAGGTTCTCCCCACTTTCTCCTCCGGCGAGAACACTGAAAAAAAAGGATGAGGGAGCCGAACAGAATGCCTAAAGGAGGCCGGAGCTCCGCATCGCTTCTTGTTGCCTGGGACCACCACGGGTTTGTGGGACCGGTGAGACATTATTCTGTGCTCCAATACAAAACTATGGAAATGGTCTTTCTTATATGGAGGAGAGAATGAAAGGATAGAGATAAAGACTGTTACCCTCTTCCTCACTAAATCCTTTGGGTGATGTGAGGAGATTTTGTAATTTGTGATATTGAACTGTTCTTATGAAACCCAAAGGATTCTCATGAAAGTCTTTGATCATCTTCTACATGAGAGTGCTCTTATCTGTAATCGTTTGGGTGTTAGGGTCGTCAGGTTATTATGAGGCAGAAGTTTTTGTTTTCTTTTTGCTACTTGTCTTAGTATGACACTTGCTTTTCATTTTATTTTGGTTTTAAGCTTTACCATAATAAGTGTTTGTAATGGCTATATGCATCTCTGGTTGGTATCAACAAAAGGTGCAATTTACTTCTATTATCTAAAATATATAAAATAGAATAAAGATAAGCAAGCAAGAAATAACTAAGCATTTCAGACTCTTGATGTCAATGTTCAAAGATCTAGAATTGCAATAATTTAGTTCAAGCATTTAACCATAACTAAAAAAATAGGGCCTCATGAATAGTATGCACCCTGACATGGACATCACCGACAAACATGTGTCTCCCACTTATTTTGCTTCGACTACGCTTCCTAAGGAACTTGGAAAGCGACAAGATGGCACAAATCCTTATGTGAAGCCATTCGAGTCTTCACCAATGGGAGTCCAGCAAGAATACGCTATGATCTGTAAAGCCTCTGGCCACCGGGTCTAGTTCGAGAGTACGTCCAGGTCATCCACGAGTTAGATTTGACCATCGAGTAGTAGATCACTTTAAATGGATGCCCCGACCACAAAACGTGCTCTGTTTATGATGATCCACTACTCCACGAAAAGGTTAGAATATCCTGAGCATCGAGAAATTATTGAAATACTACAATCGACAGAATCTGTTTTTAGGTCCAAAGTCCATGTATCCCTAGGGTTGGCACTACAAGAAAAGCCGGCAGTCTCGAGTGCCTAAAATAGTATCGACGGCGAGAAAAAACCTCGAGATTGGTGTAGTACTCTTGACGGCCACAAGACAACAACATATTCCAGGACACGTAGTCTCAACGGCTTGGTACTTAACCGTTGAGAGTCCTCCACCGTCCGTTAGAGGAAGGAACGGCGTAAGTCACTCTAGACGACCAAACGTCAGCTGTCGAAGCATGCATATTTATAGTTTTTTTAAAGTTTTAGGCCCTGTTCTTAACGGCTTAACGGCTTAACGACTTATCTATGTTTTGAAAAGTCATATGCTTTGAGTTTTTTTAGCCCCTTTTTTCGCTGTTATGAAGGTGGGTTCTAACGCTTTAAAAAGAAAGTCAAACGAAATGGATCCGAATCTCGATACTATCTCGAGAAGCTCTCGAAATTCAGTCATTTCAGCCGTTTAGCTGTTCAGCCGTTCAGATCAGCTCAAAAGAACAGGGCTTTGAATTAGAGTTTAATAGATTTAATTTATATAAAAACCGAAAAATCATTAATTGCACTTTTAGTTTAATATTTAATATAAAATTTGAGTTTAATTTTATCTTCTGAACTTTGTATGAATTATTGGGTGTATCAAAATACTACATCTTACCATATGCTACAATAACCGAGAGATTATTTGGAAAACACCTAGTTATGTGGGGGTCGTCGCATTGGATGCTCGGAAATTTCTAATTTTTTCACCGTATTTGATGCGTAATAGAAGATGAAATGCATATGAGCATCGACATAGTTGTTTTTATATATTAAAAGTTCAAATATGTTCGGTTGATCATCAAGGTGCTGCTGCGGAGGATAAAACTCTTGAGATAAGAACTTCTCTTGACGGCACCTAGAGAAAACCGTTGAGACAGAGCATCTATCTCGAGGGTAGTCAACACAAACCCGTAAGTCTACTTAGTTTCGACGACCCACCTGAATATAGTCGTCAAGCGAGAGCTGAGCTAATAGCCCACGAGGACAAGGCTCTCTCGAACGGCATTGACTAAGCCCCCAACAGTAAAGCGAGTCCTACCCTACGGGTATGGGTAGGGCCCACGATACCTTCTCTTGATGGCATTGACTAAGCCGTCGACAGTAAAATGAAGCCCTAACGAACGAGGCCAGTAGGGCCTACTGGGGCTTACCTCGATAGTTGACGGTTGGCCGTCGAAAGGACGTTGTCCATGCCTCACATGGCGTCTGGGGCAGTATTTTCGACAGCCTGTTGCGAAGCCGTCAAGACAAGCACTTTCGACGGCTAGACCATCGAGACTATTTCTCTCTCGATTAAGCTAACTCGACGGCCGGCAGTCGAGAGTTATCTTTCCTGACAACTTCACATTTGTTATCGACGGTTTAGGCCATCGAGACACGTGTTATTTCCTGTAGTGTGTGTGCGCGTGGGACCCTATGTGGGTGGGGCTCTTTCCTAGGCCGCCATATTATATATGACCCCATTGTGCTTTATTTTCTTTAGGGTTTGTTTAGTTTAATTGTCCATGTTTGTGAGAAACCACCTCGTTCTTCTTGTGTTGGCTAAGACCAACAAGACCGAGATTTTAAAACCCAACTTACACTGTTGTGCTTATTCATATCGCAATATCATATTGCTTATCATGTGTTTTTACTTGTTCTTCAGTTGCTTGCAGAAACCGACTCTTGTGGTCTTATCGATCATGCCTTGGTTCAGTAGTCATTAACTCTTATTGTGGTGGTTCAACAATTGTCGGTTTTTCTAGTTAATTTCATGGTTGGTAGCCAGATTATTCAGTCCGTCTAACCTATATCGAATTTATCATCGTCTCTCATCAGAAAATACATAGGGACTCCACGTCCGCTCCCATCACACCCTGCGCGAGTTTTCATCAATAAAGTAAAATTAGGGGAAATTGGTATATTGGTACGTTGGCAGCGAAAATTTTCTATAGGACACCGACATGTTTATGACAAAAATCTATACATTGTATCGTGCCATAGCCTCTTTTTACCTTAAAAAAAATGCTAAACTAACTGATAATTAATAAACGGTCCTAGCCATGGGGAAAAGAGAGAGAAATCATCAACAAATCGGCTGAAAACAAGAGTACGGAAAATCTTTCTCAAAAAAAAAAAAGAGTACGGAAAATTCAGACGCTTGAACAATCGTTAATTCTCGCGAAACGTGGTCAATCCGTCATGCGTCCTCGACCACGCACATGTTTCATGGACGGCACAGGGTGAGGAAAACCGTCCGCGACGTGTCAAATTAGAAGAGAAGAGTGAGCTGGAAATTCATCTCTCCCCGGCCCTCTCCGTGACGTCAACGATAGGAATCTCAAGTCATCTCGTCCATTTATTTGGAAGAGCTGACAGCGATCCTATTTTGGTGTGCTTTCAATTAAACAACTTCTTCTTCAATCGGATCTACGAATCTTGAACCCTTTCGTGCGCTGAACGCGATCTTGGTCACCGCCTCAAATTAAGGGTTGAGGGTCTCATGACGGGGAGAAAGCCCATCTCAGAGCATCCTATAACACCCCAGCCTAACAAGCCTCACGTGCTATGAACACAACATACATAACACAGTACCTCGGTAGAAAATTTCGACAGCATGCCCTCTGTAAACTGAACAATTTTACACATGGAATTCATGAATTCACAATAATAATCCACCACTCTAGATATATCAAAACGGTCTTAAGACTATAAAGCACATTCAAGGTATCAGCCAAGCATTAACTTTAGTTGACACCGAACAATAACAAACCAAGTTAACATTTAACAAACGAATGGAAAAGACCGTTCCCAAGCTCTAATATTATGCGACTATGTTAATTTGAATCACTAAGGGAATGTGAAGTTTAAAGTGCAAGTGGCATCAATGTACTACGCTCATCCCATGCAAGTTCAATGGTCATCTAAAAAAACATAGAAAGCAAGGGTGAATATAAAACTCAGCAAGTATATAAAACAAGGCAGATTATATCCTTTTCTAAAAAAAAAATAAGACATCAGATCATATCTTCTTCACAATTTGACATACAATCATGCAATGCATATGCTCATGCTCATTTCTCACATGCGTGTACCAGTACTGCTGAGGGTACATCCGTCGATGTCACACTCTACACTCCGGCCTTGTACAATTTAGCTTACCGTAGCGTAGCGTAGCATTTCAGCAAAATTTATCTTTTTTTATATAGTCTATTTGGTGTAATAATTTGTAATGGTCAAAGACGTGTGTAAAAATCAACGGTGACTTCTTTTTGTGACCGGAGGGAGTATTACCTAAGGGAGATTTACTATAGGAAGCCCTGGTCTCCGGTTTTGTTGGAGCAAAGTTGTGGGGTCCATGTGCTCACTAGCATTACAATGTTGGCGTATTACATAATGGGCTTTAAGATTGTTTTCATGCTACGTTGGAACAATGTTGTTCAAAAATTTGTACTCTGGGTATTATCATACTAACACCTGAGGTCGCTGAAGATTCATCTGACCCTGGTCATCTTTACCTTTCTTGCAACATCTACGAGCTTGTCATGTTTGGTGTTATTTTCCAGATGGTCTTGCTATTTGCAAGTAGTGTGATGCTTGTTAACCCAAATTCTCCTATTTGTTTCAAGGTCTTTGTTCTCACAAAATAATAAGCCAAATTGTTGTTACACAACTATACTCTTGTATATCCCAAATTCTCCTCTTTGTAGCTGGATGTGTTCTCGATGGAGGCAACCATCCTTCTTAGTAAAGGAATGAAAAAAAAGCCCATCAAAAGACATTTCTGTGAAGCCAGCTAATTAAGCACCAATGCAAGTTCCTTTCATGAAAGGTTAACAGTTTATCTCGAGAAGAGGAAAGTAAGAATTGAACTAAGAATTTGTACATACAAATTGCAAGAAGGTTTCAATAGAAACATAAATATCACTTCATTTCACATCAAAAAAACAATGAGTACATACACAGATTCAGTGAAGCGTGCAAAAGTTACATGGTTCTAGGGTATACACTTTGTCGTATTATCCTCGTGTTACAATTGACACATAAACATGTTTCTAGAGTAGGAAGGAGTAGAGTCATATTCTACACCGGAGCTGCGACATGGCGGTGCACACGGCCAACGCCTTCGTCTCCGCCCACTGCCGCTTCCTCCTCACGGTCACGAGCATGCAGGTTAGCCAGGAGGAGGACTACAGCTCCCCGGAGCCATCACCTCTGCCGCCACCACCGGCGAAGAGCGGCCTGAAGGCCCTGGCCTCTCTAGGGTTTAGAGGAAGGGGAATTTTTTGAGAAATGGGGGAGAGGTAGAGGAGGCAGCGGGAGTGGGGAAAGGCCCGTGGGCGCTAAGCAGAGCAGCCGGGACGCGGAACCGAGCGGAGCGCCAAGGATGCGAAGCCAGGTGGGAGATGTGGTGCTCTCATGGCTCGCTAAATCCAATGGTGCGGCAGGGACACGCGTACGGCAAGAGATGCGTTGGACGGATTGTCGTCCCTCACGCGAAGGACGCCCCCTGCCTCGCTGGGATAGGGGGGCTGGTGGGGGATGCTATCAAGCAATGCGCCCGTACTCGCTGGTTGAAGCTTGGTGATGCGAACACCAAGTTTTTACATGTCAAGATGGAAGAGCTTCATCCACTCCCTCTCCACCCCGACATGCACAATCTTCTCCCATAAAGACAAGGAATTAGAATGTCACCGCTTTTCCGGGTAGCACCACAACATGGTTGCTCGACCTCTTTAGCCTGGGACAATTTTGCGCTACTCTATAATCAACCTATTAGATTGGAATCCCTATTTGAGGAGGACGAGGTTAAGCAAATCGTCTTTGATACCTCGATTGACAAAACTCTAGGCCCAAATGGCTTCACAGGTCTTCTACCGTACAAGTTTGGACATCATCAAAGCAGACCAATTGCACGCCTTCTCCTACTTCTACAACTCAAACAATGACGGCTTCAATATCCTGAACTCCGCTAACATTGCCTTGCTTCCAAAGGACAACACTACGAGCCTAGTAGACTTCCGTCCCATAAGTCTTATTCATAGTTTAGGTAAGTTGGTTGCCAAGTTTATGGCCAAAAGCTCGCCCTGCACCTTGATAAGTTGCAATCAAAGCGCTTTCAGCAAGGGGCACTTCATACTGGTCAACTTCTTGTCTATCAAGCACGTCATCCAGGACATGCAGCGCAACAACACTCCAACTCTCTCCTTCAAGATTGACTTTGCCAAAGCCTTCTACTCAATGCACTGGGCTACCTTCTCGAAGACCTTCAGCACATGGTATTTGGTCAACGATGGCGTAACTAGGTCTCCACCCTTTTAGGAATGACCTCTTCCTTTATCTTGTTGAATGATAACCCTAGGTTGCCTTTTCACGATGCCAGAGGGGTCGGACAGGGTGATCCTATCGCCCCCATGCTCTTCATCCTCGCGTGGTAGATCAAGAATGTGTGTTCTTAGGATGCATGCTGAACCTATATTGTTCCCTTCTACCGTATCGTGAGCATAATATACCTTACTCACGGTCGGAGAGTTTTATCAAAGCCAGGGTTGTGTATGATTATCAGATCATCAATCTGGCTTATCTATCTTGTTGTTCCACCGCTAAAGAGAATATCAGGGATTCAACCTTCTCTCAAGGTTCGGTCCACATCAATGGCCCTCCTCACCTTGAGCTGGAGCTCTACCTACCTCTCAAGATGAGAGGTGCATGACCTCGGAGCAAGAAGTTCAAGCCTGTTTTTGACTTCTGTGTTGACTTTCATAGATATCACCCCTTAACTCGCAATCAAAACTTCCACGTTCGTAGAATACACAGTATAGATACAACTGAAGAAGAAGCTAGATTCAATGGCCGGTGTAAGAAGTCATGAATTCTTACCTATGTCCTTCTTTGTATATATGTAACCGTGGTCGCATACTGTCACTAATCCTATGAACTAGGATAAAAAGTTGGAGCACCAAACGATGCTAACAAAAATTTCCGAAAAAAAATAATGGACCCTTTTTTTAAAAGAGGAACATCCCCCCACGTTCTTAATAAACGAGCAAAACAGTGATGTGTGAGAGCATTGTTTTAGTCGCGTCATATGATCCTTTTGAAACCAAATTGGCCACCCTTTTTAAAGTGGCAAAACGAGATAGAAAGATCGTTAGAAAGAAAAGAGATAAAGACTTCTCCAAATGATGGAAATTGTGGCACAGGATAGTACAAGACATATCTGTCCGAAAAAGCAAGGTGCAAAGTTGATCTGTAAATTAAAGAAGATAAGAGAGAGGTGCCAGTTTTAGCATGCACAATCTCATGAAAAAAGAATCTGTATTTTTACGAGCCCACCCTATTTAGTTTGCCTAAGAGCTATAGCTTTCGCCTTTACAAGTTTCTCGGATTCAAACATTTCTTAAAAGGATATTTTTTTATGCAAAATCCGTTACTATCATCATTTATGCATATATCTCTATGTAACATCGCATTTTACAAGTTATTTCCTTCTTTGTCATGAAAAACTAGTCTTTTTTGTTTTATTTATATAACAACTCCTATTTTTTTTAAAAAAATTAATAGTTATGCAAAGAAATGTAGTGCCTTTAATCCGAATTGTTTTTTTGTATTTTGACAAACAAAAATGTAATTAAACAATGTATAAACTATCAATCAATATTTTTAACATCAACATTTAATCATAAAGTATAAGAAACTATAGATTGAAGGTACTACAAATTTGATAGCCCTAGGAATTTTTCAAGAAATTTTGTGAATGTTTATATAGTTTAAACCAAAAGGAAAACTTGCTACCACTGGCAAAGCGGAACAACCCACAAATGCAATGCATGGATGGGTACAGTACTTCGGCGATGGTATTTTTTTGAGCAGGAACAAAGTGATTTTTATTGCATTATCCACTTCCAACTTACAAGATAACCCTTAAGACATGAAGAGAATACAAACTCCGCTCTTAAGCTACAACGCGGAAACCGCAAGTTAGAACCTCTCCACCTGCCGACGCCAAAGACAACGAACACTGGACGAGGCAGCAAATTGGCAATCCTCACCTTTGGCTGAATCCTCTCAGTATGATGGAGACACATATCCAAATCAAGCATATTCAACATAGCACACACCTCCAACACAAGCTAGGAGAAAGAGAAGCCAAACCCACCGCCAGCGACCACGAACACCACCTCCAAGCAAACCAACAGAGGAGTCTCCCCACAAACAAAAAACCTTGGCTGCTCAAATCCTACCAATGCCCTCATCCCCTTTCTCAGATCCAAAAGAATCCAAGGAGAAGACGAGAACACCGAGGTTTTAGACAAACTACAACTACTGCGAGAAGAAACAAGAGCCATGAAGACCTCACCTGCCGGCACCGCTAGATCGCCAGACCCGAAGCAAGCAGCCGCCAAGAAGCTCTGAAACCTTCTCATCTCCTTATTTCTACCGCTAAAACTAAACCTAAACCTACTGCTGTACATCCCCAGGCCAAGATCCTGGTCTCCCCTACCTCGACGCTGGCCAGGAGGCCGCTGGAGGCAGAGGAGACGCCCGGATCTGGCCGGGGACGAGCTCCCTCCCTGCACCCTTTTTTTCGCGAGAGGATAAGGCTGAACCGCTTAACCGAGAACCGCAAATAGGATGTGGATTTTTTATGGTATTTTTGGTTTGAGAATTTGTGGTGGTATAGGAAAAATTTTCTCCCAAAGCACAGCATTTTTAGTGGCTCACGCATTTAACCACAGGAAAGAAAAACTGAGACAAGGTTCTTTTTCTGAACAAATTTCAGGGAGTCCGGCCCACCACATTTCTTTCAGGCTTTGTCGCCTCCTCCTTTACATGGTTTACGCTTTCCCTTTTTGTTTAGTGCAGGCAGCCTCTTTCGTTTTCGGTCACGAGTTGCCTGAGTGGCTGAAAGGTTGCCAATCTTGCAAAGCTCCGCATGATGGGACTTGCAGAATGAAAGACACTTTACATGCTGAGTACTCCGGCTAGAGAGAGTTAATTTGAAGTGGTATCTTATATATAATTAATTAGTTGACTCTTAGGTCATTTACCAAGCTTAGACTGTTGTTTCTAGTGATATACATGTACAACGATTGTTTCTAACAAAATTATAAGTTAATTGTCTATGTGGTTGCGTTGGTGGTCATGATTTCTCTTTCTATTTTCACTTTCTTCAGTCTCATTAGCACAACTTAAAGATGGCTGACAGAATACATTGTAGCCCTTTAGCTCGTAATTTTCATATCGAACTTGTCATCACAATGGCTTGTAACAACTACAATGTGATCAGCTGATTTCCGGCATTTCGATGAGTACTCAACTTCATGACTTCCAGCTCCGAAGCGTAAAAACCATGGACGTGACAATTAGATAAAAAAGGAATTATTTGTTAGATGCCACCTAATTTAAAACTAGAAACAAATGAAATGTCACTACAAACATGTGTTTACAAAACAATCATTATGAAACCATGTAAATTACATCAATGCCACTATGTGAATCTCAGAGCATCTTTTGGCATATATGATGGTGGAAAACGTATGAAATAGACACAAAGGGCATAAAAATCGTCAGCACAAAAGATCAAATTGTAGGTGTATGCAGAATAATAACAACGTAAGATATGAAAAAGATGCTTTAAAATTCACATAGTGACCTTAATTTAATTACATTTTCATAATGACATTTTGTATGCATATGCCTAATCAACCAAAAAAGTACACATGAGAATATTGAAACTAAGGATGTTGTCTCTCCCTTGGCCCCCACCCTCTTTCTCTTCGACAAGCTATCTCTTCCTTGGGCCCCTCCCTCTTCTACTCCGGCGAGCTTGCCGACATGGAGTGAGAGTGGACCCGTGCTCCTTCACCACCCATTTCCCTTTTTCTCTCCGTCCTCTCCTCCTCCTCTAATCCCTAAGGACAACACCTCCGTGCTCCTTCACCATCCATTTCCCTTTCCCTCTCCGTCCTCTCCTCCTCCTCTAATCCCCAAGGACAATACCTCAAATCCAAATCATGATCCAAATTCGACCGATCCTCATGACTTCGGTGTCCTTGTGGCACTGGGAGGAGAGAACGACCAGTCAGTCACTGGTGGGAACCTCCATGGTTTGGAAGGTTCCGCTTGGTTGGTTCAAGGCATGTTGCATCCATCAGAATCTGTATTTTGAATGTATTTCAATTTCGTATAGGACATAAATCAAAATCATGAAAATATCGATGATATATAATGGCAGTTTTGAGATCAAAATCATTTTGTGACGACATGTAAATCAAATTGTGTTTTGTAGTGTCATTTTTGTAAAATCGTTGTTCTATAACGGCACCATGAAAAAAAAACTTATAAGAAAAGTAAAAAATAAATTACCATATAGATATAAAAATGATTTTTAAAATGAAAAACTTAATAAATTATAAAAATCTAAAAATAAATCATAAAAATGGGTAGGTTAGGATTTTATATGAATTATTTATCATTTCATGCAATTATAAAAATTGGGCACTCCGCATGCAACACGCCCGTGTTGGCCTCCAACGCATGAGGTCGCGGAACTTCTCTGCCCACTGGCCAAGGCCGTGTTCGCGCCATAGACAACATAAGCAATGTGTCGTGACCCCGGTACTTGTACAGGGAATCTAACACCACGAGGCAATACTAATCCCAGGCTAGTATCTCATGATGGACAAATAGGCGGACATCATCGCAAATGCAGACATTATCGCAAATGCAGACATTAACTGAATAACATAACAGTTTAAGGTACGAAGGTGGTAACATTTGCCTTATTACAATAATGCAGGTGATCCTGCTTAGTAGCACTAAGTATTAAAAACGAAATAAAGTACGATCAGAGTACGTAGCGACGGAGAATCAGCGATAACATCCAAGATTGACCTGGACACCATAGCTAATCTTGCGCACCTTTACTAGGATCCTCGCGATCTGGCTTGTAACCTAAATAACAAATATATCTGCGATAGGTATAATGAGCATGCGGCTACCTAGCAAGCAATCCTTAACAATGAATGTAGGAACAAGAGATGGATGGTTGTTTTGCCAAATCAGCACCTATCTACTCAAAAGTTTTATTTTATCATTAATTATTTAGTTAACACCAGTGAACATTATACTACACAATATCCACAGGCACTCTCTGCCTACACTTGGCCAGGAGGTGATCAAACAGCTAAACAGGCACTCTCTGACCACACATAACCCCATATAAGCGATCATGCGGCACAACGAAACAGACACTCTCTGCCCACACATAATCAAGAGATGATCATGCGGCACAATGAAACATGTACTCTCTGCCTATACATGACTAAGAGATGATCATGCGGTACAATGAAACAAGCACTTTCTGTCTACACACGCCCAAGAGACGGACATGCGGCACAATAGAACAGGCACTCTCTGCCCACACATGACCAGAGACGGACATGCGTCACAACGATACAGGCACTCTCTACGGCTAACTATACAGGCACTCTTTGCCCACACTTGACCGAGGGATGATCAAGCGGCTCTACGGGTACTCTCTACCCACACATGACCAGGGAACGGTCATACGGCACATATCCTAGCACTTCACCAAAGCGACCCCACAACACAGTTTTAGTTGATCAAATTCATCTTGAGCTCTCTCTCCCGGCTCTCTCTCCCTAGAATTAAAAAGGATTAAAAACTCTAAATGGGCAAAGCTCTCTCTCCCGGACCACTCTCTCTCTCTCTCTCCACGCCTTGTGCCCAAGCAGCCAAGAGACCGCTGGGCTGGTGCCGACAGTGGGTCCCTCTGTCGGCCGGCGACGACGCCGACAGCGGACCCCACCGTCCAGGTGGGTGGCGGCGCGGGTCCACGCCGGACACGTGGCAGTGGTGACTAGGCGGTGGCATTGCGGCGGACAGCGGGTCCCACGGCTTTGTTGGGCGGCTCGTCGCTGACACGCGGTGAAACGGCGAAGTCGGGCGACGACGGTGTCAGTGGGGCCCACGGACGCGCTGTCGGCTCACGACGCAGCGGCGGCGGCGTGTGCGCGCCGCGCGCCAGGCGGCGTGGCAGCAGCGGATTGGCTTGTCTTGCGCGCCGGCGGCGGCGGCGGCCGTGGGAGCAGCAGATCTTCGACGAGCAATAACTCAGACTAGGGACCTCGGTTTTGGGCGCTCTTGGTACCGTTGGATTTGTCTCGACGAGATGTAGGACGTCCTAGATGCTCACCAAAGCTTGGGCGTTGAAAATTGGTGAAATTTCTACGGGAAGCTTTGCGGAGACTAGGGTTCCAACTTGAGGCTCCACGAGTTGTGAATAGCATGGGGGTCATGGGGTGTTTATATAGCGCTGGGGAAGGGGTGTATTCGGCCAGGTTGGGTTGGAGAAGAATTAGAAAGTTTAAACCTACTCGAATTAGAACTCGGGACTTGCCGAATTAAGATCCCGACCTTCCTTGGGAGTTTGCGGCTGAAACTTGGTGAGCAGGTTATGTAGGGCTTCTAGAACACTCCTCTATGTTTGGAGAATTTTCGGATGAGGATTCCTCATGATTTCATATGAAATACCTTCCAAATAAGGCCTTTTGGGCTTATTCCGAATTTGCGGGTTGCCCAAAATTTAGGAAAAGGTAAGAAATATATTTGGGAACCTTGGTGACATGTTGCCACTGCCCCATCCCGATTTTAAGCAAGACTTGTGCATAAAATATCCTATCGGATCATAACATAATAGCTATAATAGGTTTTCTCATAGACAAATAATAAAACAAATTTTACCTTATGTTTTACCTCTTTTAAGAACACTTGGGACACCTAATAACTTTATTAGGATGTCACACAATGGCGCACCAAAATTCCTTTCGGGTGAGCCAATAATTTGGCTACAAACCAGATGCATGGCCAACTTGGTTTGCGAACCAAATCCACTCGGTATTTGGTTAACTGGTCATTATTGTAATTAACTCGAGACTAGTTGTTTCAATCATTACCCACTTTCTTAGTAGAATTTTTTTCGCGTTGTATAGAGATTTTGAAATTAGCCGCTCTTATGAAATTGCAAAAAATCTTAATATTAAGATCACTGATCATCTTTTATTTGAGGATACTTAGAATTACAGCCGTTAAGATGTTTTGATCATCATGAGATAGAAGTTGATTGTTTTTTTCTTTTTGTTACTTGCATTAGCATGACAATTGTTTGTTGTTCGTTTTGGTTTTAAGATTTGTAATAACTATTGTAATGATTATATACATCTCTAGTTGATAAAGAGGGTGGAAGTTTCTCCCGGTATCTTAAAGAACATCACAAAGAAATTGAGCTGTATTTCTAAGACCATGTAACTAGGTATTAAACCAGATAATTTAGCGCGTTCTCTGGCTATGTAACGAACTGATAGACTAAATTAAGTGAACTTGAATTAAATTATTATTTTATATTTATCACAAAATCAAATTATTTTGGCAAGGACGTGGTGAGATCCCGTGTAATTTTAAAGCTCTTTTGCCGTACATCAATCCATCAAGAGTATTTGACGGTAAATATATTTTAGATTCGATCCGCATTTGGTATTCTGCCCAAGTACATGGGTTAGGGAGTTGAATTGTTGGTTAACGCTTCCCGTCGATGGGCTGCTCCGGCAGTCATATTTTAATGCTCCTCCGCTGGCCACATCATCATGCCTTCCTGAACTGCATGGCTCCATCCTCCGCCGCCGACCACACCCGTACGTATAGAGAACCATTTGTGCTCATGCCTGATGACATTACAGTCTTTTAAGTGCCAGCTAAACTCGAGCTCCCTCCCATTCCATTTCAGCACACCCTTAGAGCATCCCCAACAGGGGAGCTAAAGCGGCCTGCATCAGCGCCGTGCATCACGCGCGCCGCACGCCCTCCTGCCCGCCTGCCCACAGCAGCTGCACAGTTCAATTTTTTTTCCCGCCTGCCCGTCCGCGTTGATGTTGGCGCTTGATAGTGCGCCTGCTGCGCATGCTCTTATAAGCGAATTAGAAAGATCGTCTTGTACTTTCTGTATGTGATCCGCACGAGAACGAAGGCATGGATTTGTTGGATCTAGCTCGTAACTAGAGTAAATGACTTCACCTTGTGTATGGATCTCACGGTCTTCATGATCCGTACGTACTAACTTTTGCTACTTCACCACCCTATCTCCTCGTAGTTTTACAAGGCACCGTGCGGATCGCGGCAAATCTCGACGGCCAAAGCCGTTGAGAAAGACCATGAACCATCGAGAAAAGTCACTCTCGACGGCTAGCCGTCGAGATAGATTGGTCGAGAGAGACAACCTTTATCGATGGCTTGGCAGTCGAGATTGTCTGTCTCGATGGCTTCGGGCCAGCCATCGTAAGTAATGTGCAGGCCAGACGCGACGTGATGACAGCACCTGTCTCGACGGCTCAATGCCGTCGAGATAGATGCTTGGCAGGCCGCACGGCCCCGCGGCCTAGCCCAATAGGTTTATCACGACGGCTGCACGGTTGTCGAGAATAATTAATCCGCCGCAGCTGGACCCGGCCATGCCATGCGCTGGCAGGTGGGGCCATGTCATCTTTCTCGACGGCTAAGCCCTAGCCGTTGAGAATGATTGTAGATTAGCAAAAATTTATTTTTAGAAATTATAAAAAACACCATAATTTTACAGCTGCTACTGCACCCAGCAGTAGCAGCTGCAACCTGCACACCAAAAAAACCCGCACATTCAAATTTTCCACAATTTCACAGATACACATATATATCTCCGGCAATATCAATATAACACAAATTAATACCATATCTCCGACAATTTCAACATCACAATCACAATCACAATTACAATATCTCAATATCAACATCACAATCATAATATCTTCGACATACAAACATCACGGCTGCCGTGGTGGGGTGCCGAAGAACTGCTCCGCGAGGTTGCCGGCCATGTTCCCAGAGGCGTCCTCGCCCTGCTGCGCATCATCATGAGGATGTGGCATGAAGGACGGAGGCGTAGACATGGCAGAACCTGAACCCTGCGAGATTTTTCAATTAGGTATTTGACATATATATACTATGCGACAGTGTATTGATTTGTCACAAGTGAGTTACCGCTAGATCACGGAACCAGGGACGTTCGACGTTCGGGTAGTTGGGCGTGGGGACGAAGGTCAGCTGGGTTCCGTAGGTGTCCGGTGGTGGTGCCGTCTATCCAGCGTGGCCATCCTGGCCAACATAGGTGCCTGGAGGAGCTGGGTGGCTACCGTAGATGGCCGGGCCACCTGTGTAGGGACCCGCAGTCCCCACCTAGCTCGAGAGTACGTGTCTTATATCGACGACTTTATTGTGGTCGTCGAGACTAGTTTTGGCCGTCGAGATTTTGCGCGATTCCTGTAATGAGGACACTAGATACTAATATAACCTTCTGCCTAAACTTATAATCGATCAATACCAGGCCCAGAATTGAAGTACCTTTCGTGATCTACATTTAATATGGTTACATCTAATAAGAGCGATTGATTGCAGTATACCTAGCTTCCAAGCTTCCCCCAAGTCTTATTCTAACAACCAAATTTGCTGCTGATTTGAAACTCTAAAATTGAAACTCAAGATTTCAAACCCAGGTTTAAAATCAAATGCGCTAGTATTTGAAAAATTCACATGGCCAATTGGCCATGGCCGTGTCTCTCTCTTCTCTCTCCCTTCCTCAATTCTCCACTCGCGTGTGCTTTGGCATTGGCTGTTTTGCTTGTCCACTGCCTCTCGTGGCCACCGGTTCGATGTCGTCGGGCCACTGGATCGTGTCCGCAATGTTACGCCCCGTTCCCTCTCACCATGGCATCATCTGACACCGTGTTGTCGAGCTCCCAATGGCAGCTCGTGTCTGTTAGCCGTATGCATGAGAATGCATGAGCCGCGCCTGTGTCCAAGCGATGGACCTGCGCCTGTGCGCGTTGCCATCCAGGCAACAGCACCCACGGTTTCCATTTGTTGTAACCATCCATTGTAAACTCTCCTATTAATATGCCTTGGTGGCCAATACAGAGATTCATTGCGTGAAATTCTATTCAGCTTTCATGGTATCACGAGACCGGGATTATCCCGTGTTTCTTCCGCTGCCCACCCTCATGCCGCGTCGATCTCGTTGATCGCCGCCGGCTCCTCCGTGCCGCCGCACGCCGCACGGCACGTCCACCCTCCCGCTCGCGACCCTTCACGTGACTTACCCAGTCTGTATTCGTGACCGTCGCCTGCGCCCTCGGTCTCCGATCTGTTGCGTTTGTCGCCCCTGCACCCATAGCCGGCGACACCACAGAATTGGAGCAACTTCGCAAAGAAGTCGAAGAACTGCGCGCCGCCGCTGCGGCACGCGTCGTGGCCGACCAGCGCCGCGCCGATGAGGCGCGCCAACTCGCCGAGGCTGAAGCCGAGGCCGAACGCCGCCGCCTGGACGAAGAACGCGAGGCAGCCGAGCGTCGCCGTCGTGAAGATGAAGCCGACGCCCTCCTCGTCGTCAACCTCCACGCTCAAGCCGTCGCCCTCACCAACATCGAGGCGCTCGTTCCCATGGTCCTTGAGGTCGACTCCACGTCCTACCCCAAGTGGCATGGCCTCCACCTCATCACCCTTGGGAAATACGCGCTCACCGACCACGTCCTCTCCGACGACGTCCACCCCGACATCGCGCCCTGGCATCGCATGGACTGCGTTGTGATCTCCTAGATCTTTGGCACCATTTCTAGCCACATCCTCGAGATTGTCATGACCTCCAGCGACCCGGATCACCAGCCCACCAGCCGGGCTGTTTGGCTCGCCATCGAGGACATGTTCCTTGGGAACAAGGAGACCCGCACCCTGCTGCTCGACACGGAATTCCGCATGTTCACACAAGGTGATCTGTGCATCTCCGACTACTGTCGCCGCCTCAAGTCCATGGCCGATCAATTGGGCAGTCTTGGTGCGCTCGTCCCTGACCGCACCCTCGTCCTGGCCACCCTTCGTGGCCTCACCGAGCGGTACGATCACGTGGTGGCGTTCACCAAGCACCAGACGCCACTGCCATCCTTCGACACCGTGTGGAACGATCTACTCCAGGAGGAACTCACCCTCAACGCCAAGGCCAAGGGACCTCTCATGGCCCTCCTCTCCAGCAGCTCTCGATCCGCTCCAGTCTCAACGTCCGACCACCTACCGTTTCGACTGCGGGGGAGTGTTAGCCGTATGCATGAGAATGCATGAGCCGCGCCTGTGTCCAAGCGATGGACCTGCGCCTGTGCGCGTTGCCATCCAGGCAACAGCACCCGCGGTTTCCATTTGTTGTAACCATCCATTGTAAACTCTCCTATTAATATGCCTCGGTGGCCAATACAGAGATTCATTGCGTGAAATTCTATTCAACTTTCAGTGTTCACAAATTCAAACCCTAGCCCTAATCTCGTCGTTGCAGAATATCACACTACGGCGGCTGTGCACGCCTTATCTTATCATGTTGAGGCCATCCCGCACTGCCCTATGACTGCATGAAGCCCCCACTGCCTCTTAAGATGAGCCAACTCCTTCCCCTATCCGTCAGACACCAAGCAGGTGAGAAATCAACAACTCCAGGCATGACAACCCCAACTTCCCTGCCCACTCTTCCTCCCACTCTTCCAGTCTTCCTCCCTCTCGAACTAATTGCATCCCCATGTCTTGTAGATCTCCGGAGACCACCTCCATCGCCGCTAATGGGAAATTAACCCTCTTGCTTGAACCGACGTCTCGGTAAAAGATTTACAAATTCTCTTCGTCCAAAGCCTTCCCCTGGTGCCTTCATGATGTCGTCAGACACTTGTGGCCTAGGAATCCGTGGAGACCACACTTGTTGGCTCCCCCGTTTCGGCCATCATCTCCATCCCCATCACCGGCACCTCCACTCTGCCTCGGCCCTCGCCATCACCTAAGGTAGCCTCTAAGTAGCCCCTAGATGCTCTCCATTCCCTTACATAGGCCGTAGCTAGACATCAATCGTTGTGCGCTCACCGGTACACCGCTGCATGGTTGGCACTATTGTGCCGCCATAGCAATGCTCCATGCGCCATGTCAATGGAACTGGTGGATGCGGTATCCGGTGTTTGCTTGGGCTCCCATGGCCGTCTTGCGAAGCTCTAGCGAACCCATGGTGGCGGGCAAAAGGTTGAAGATGAACAATGCGCCCATCAAGTGATGGTTCCAACATAACACGTAGTCCTCTCGTGGTAGTACAGGTTCGGTGTGCCAAAAGTGTGCACTCTGTGGAGGCACCCTAGACCCCATGTTAAAGAAGAATCAGCTTAGGTCATCACTACGATGATTTGACCACACAACCTTGAGCCGTGAAATTAGCTTTGGCCGTCAACCCTCCTAGGTAAAGTCGAACACTTCATGGTGTGTGTGGCCCACATGGTGATTGCCAATCCTTGATAAGATAGCAAGTATTGGCAGGAGGATAGTTAGGGTATGGCTAAGGGCATAATTGGTTATGATTGGTTGGTCTTGGTTAGATCTGGTTATAGTTGTTAACGATGTGGTTTGGTTGTTAAGGCTGGTTGTTAGGCCATTGTTGATTGCATGGTTTATGTAAGAATAACCAACAAAAAAAAAGAGCTAGATAGGGAAATTTAAAGACTCTTTTAAAAATTGGCTTTACGTAAATAAAATAACCCCTTTCTTTTTCTTGAAGCTATTATCACTAAATGCACTAGGAGAGGTGTTAACTAGACAGTGTTTGGATAACACTAACCCTACATACTTGTACTTTTTTAGATGGGGGTCATGATGTGGATCCTATAAATGTCACTATGAAGATGGCCCGAACTACGACGTCCACGATGAGGTTTAGAGGTCACTCCGATCGTTTATATAGTTGCATAGCCACCACAGACACTTTTGATTATCTTTAAGTTCAACTGTCATTTACAAACTTGGATGAATTTTTGTAAAACATTTAATAGGGCCTGTCAATGGTACCGTATGATAAAGCTTATGGGCTCGAACACCGTATGTAATATTCAGGTTGATATCATTTTCGCATATGTGAAATGATGTCTGGCTATTATTATGTGAATATTAGCATACTGGTTAAGGGACTAGTGCATGTAAAATAACGCTTTCAGGTAAGCAAAATTTGAGGATATACACTTATGAAACGTTAAAAGCATTCAAAGTTAAGCCAAACCAAACATGATGCAAACAAGAAATCAGAATTAATGTATGATGAGCAAGAGTTTTCTTACGCCATATATGCAGGTACGAATATGAGTGATGAACTACAGAGCCTCCCTGCAGTCTACTGGCAAAGCTGATACGACTCAAAGGGCTGGACTTAATTTGTGGAATAGCTACCTTAATCGATGTGTCGTCATTTGTCCTGAAATACTGTACAGGGACTTGTGTTAGGCAACCACCACTCTATATGCTACAATAAATGCTGCATCAGTACTAAGAATTTGCAGCTCCAAAGGGATCTAATATATATAAGTGGCTTATGTTTAGCACCTTAACAGTGCCATCATCCACTTGTGCCGGCTTGACACTGACAGCAATCATGCAGCAAAGCAATAGATTATGCACTCAAGAATTGTCTTTCTTTCACATCTATCTATAATTAGTTAATTCCATATCAACACATAGCAGCCCAACCTGACCTTACTTTGCGCAAGCAGAATCATCAGCTTGTGCTAAAAGCTGAATGCCTCTCTTATTTAATTTACATATATTGCTGCAAGAATCAAATGCCAGTCCGAGTTCACTGGTCATAAGCAGCTAGCTTTGTAGTTTTAGAAGAAACAAAGAGGTGTTGTCATTTGTCAATGTCTGCCTAGTGCTCATCCCCATTTTACTAGGGTTTAATTAACGACTAGAAGACCAACCAATCCCATGGTTATGGACCAGTGAAAGTGACTACCTAGCGAAACACTAACTTCTGTTCTCTAAAAAGGACAATCAAGCCTTTTAAGCCCCCAGCTAAACAATACTTTGCACAAGAAAGTGCGGGCGAGATCCTTCGTGGTGCGTGGCCGCGTTGCAAATCATGGTGTGATGGCAACGTATGTCTGTATGGGAGCAGTGTGGGTCCATGGCTATAAGCCTAGTGATTGTGCACCTACTAGACTTTTTGGGGTTTCTGGGCAACAAAATTCACCCCTTTTTTTTTGTTGGCTACTTAAAGTCCGATAATTTATTTTGTCATCTCTTTGGGTGCTTCGCCTGTTGACTGTAATAAGTGTTTTTACTTGTGGTTGTGTAATGGTTGTATGCATCTCTGATTCGGACAAAGGTAAAAGAACTTTACTACCATTATTAAAAAAATGAGAGTAAAGTTGAAGAGTGCGGTTGAAGTATTTTCTTGAGTTCAGTTTTATGTTGCACAATGGTGATATAATAGGATAGTGCAGAGTTACCGCTCCCCAAATATGTTATTCCAAAGCTGAAACTGCCCCGATGCTATTATAAAGTGCTGAAGGTCATAAATACGCCACTATTACCATTTTAGAACATTTTAAGACCAAAATACCCCTATCGTTTTCTACCACATGCATCTTGTTATCTCCTTCCCCTCATTCTTTGTTCTCTTACGGCAACTCTAGCCGGAGCTCTGGTCATCCCACTCTCCCTCTCCCGCTCCCTTAGACTTTAGCGCTAGCTTCAGCCACACCTCATCCCTCCCTCCCCCTTTCCTCCCTTGGCGGAGACATGGAGCTTGGGGCACGGCATAGGGTACAGCTTGTTATGGCAAGGGAGGCGATGGCACACCATGGTGCAGGTGGAGCCCAACATGGAGGACGTAGTAGCGTGCCCATGATGAATGGGGCTCAATAAGAAGGAAATGAAAGTAGGATGTGGATAAATCGACATCACACAATGGCGGAGGGGGAGCTTGACATGGAGGAGGTGACAATGTGCCATGGTGTTGTGTAGATTTGGCATGGAATCGTCAAGCAAGGTGGGGAGACGATTGTGCTCCATGGCTGAGGGGAGATGGTGAGCAGGAGGAGGGGGGAAGGCATCTTGAGGCAGAAGCTGATAGGGTAAAAAGCATACATGCCACTGTAGAGTTGGCTTTGGACGGAAATGCCACTGCAGAGACACTTATAGCAAAGAGGCCATTATAAATAGCAACAACATGCAGAGATGCCATTATTTGCGTCGCTACGACGATTTGTGAGTAATACGCAAGGAAATACGGTCCGACAGCCCGGTCCTGCGTATTTTCATACGGATTTGATGGGTGGGGCCCACCATACAGGGCTCGCCCACATCCCCTCTGACCCCGTTCTAGCCGGACCGCGTCACCTCTTTCGCCTCCTCCTACCCCGATTCTAGGGTTCGACTCCTCCCGCGAGCTCGCCAGCACCGCCCGCCCCGCCGCTCGCTTCTCCTGCGACGCCCCGCCTGCCTGCTTCTCCGTCGAGACGTCATCGAGCCCCCCCGGTCGATGCCAGGCTAGCACCCCCCGGTACCGCCCGTAGAGTTCTTCATCGCCTGCTTCGCCATGGTCGCCATTGCAGTGGGATTTGATGGGGTCTGCAACCCCTGAAAGCAAGTAAGTGATATTTAATCCCATAAATCAAACTTAATTGTTGCATTCTCCTTTGGTTTCTGTTTGGTTTGGCTAGGTCTCACGAGGATGTCATAGTAGTTTTCAAAGTGGATGCTTTTTGCACAGTGGAATCGACCGGTAGAAAGAGATATACAAAGTCGCAAACTATTCAGTGGCATTGTCCTTTTGTCGATTTTAGTATTGCGAGAGCCTTGTTTGAACTTTGAACTGACAATGCATATACCGTGAAGATGCAACCAGTGTGCAACAATATGCTTTGTGGACAATAGTATTGGGCAAGAAGTTAGACCGCAAGATGAAGGTCAAGTACCTCATTTGATGGAGCGCTTTAGGGAGGAGGGGAAAATTAGCTTGTCTGTGACCATACATGACATTGGGACAGATGTACCTGGACCATCATCAGTACCACCAACTAAATTAGGGACAGATTTTGCCTGGACCATCATCAGTACCAAGTGCATTGGAAGACCTATTTAACAATCTTGAGGAGTATGTAGGTGTGCATGATGAGGCCAGTTATTGCCAAACAGATCAGCAGGAAGGGGCTGGGGTTAAGAAGGCACCGGAGGAAGAGGTTGATGATGACACAACTGGTTTGAACATGGAGGAAGAAGGGGTACTTGATGATGACCTAGATGAGATACATGCCACTCAGTTTGCCAAAAAAAGTCCTATAGTGACAACTGGTGAACTGGATGCATGCCGACCTATCTTCTGAACTTTCTCAATTTCTCGTGAATTTTTTCTTAAGTTGTTGGAAACGTGCAATATCATCGTACACACATGTAGATAGTCACCAAGATTTGCCGGCATAAGAATTGTATGATGCATCGGTACAGCATGACTGCAAGAGATCGAGCTAATAGGTCCTAGTAATTAGAGCAGCAGCATTGATAGAAGGAAAGCGACGAGGACAACGACGACAAAGTTGCTTGATATTTAGCTAGATATGCAGGGGAACATGTCAATTCAGAAAATATAGAAAGTAAGTCCTAGGTTTAGGATCTAGGATCCCTATTAATACGAAAGTAGGATTTAGTGTGCCAGCCAATTTGACTAAAGTTTCTTAGCGGCTTCTAGAATTGCCAAATTGGGCGTCAATTGGTCGAAAAAGAATATACGGCGCAAAAAATAACATGGGTCCTTGAGTTGAATCGCGGGCTACCTAGGTCCACAATACTTTTGGGCCATCCTCTTACCGCTGCATTCGTGCACCGACAGTTCTCCGGTTATTTCCGGCTATTCTAGGGCCATCCAAACAAAAAGCCTAATCTCAAGGCCCACGACTCGGCTCTTCTTGCAGCTTAGGACCTAGGTTTCGAATGGAAAATCAGAAACACTTGATTTATTCAACCAAGACGTCAATCACCATTTAGCATTAGCTAATTGCATGTCGTCTCATAATCCCAGTAATTTATCCAACAATGCGTATGAACCAGCGTGTCTACCTCGATCTCGATTACTGTGCTGCTACACTGTACTCTTTCTCACTCTCATTTTCTTTACATAAACTAATTATAATCGTTCACTTGGATTTCATATAACCTAGAGGAGCCAGGATAGAGATTCTAGAAGAGAATGTGCTCCTAAGATCTGTTAAGTTTTGTAAGGCACGATTTAACCTGGTTGGACTTTGTAACTGTAGGTGTTGATTTCTTATTGTATTTTTTTTATATTCACCTTATTATTGTAATAAGAAGGGAATCACATAATTCAAGGTAATGCATAGTTTCAGATTTATCGAAAGGTAAGTTTTTTAAAAGCCACAGTAAAAACTAGTTCTCCTTTACATGCCAATGATGCCATCGCTCAATTAGAAACATCTCCCCTATTTTTCATCACAATGGAGCAATTATTGACCTATGTGCCAATGAAGAACGTATATTTTTTAAGTAGTACAATCATAAAAAATCTCCTAAAAACAGAGTTGTTGCAGTACTTTTAACATATATTTTTGGGTACTTTTATGACATTTGTTATATTCAATTTATGTTTTATTTTGTAACATAAAATATTATTATTTAAAATTACACTTTTAATTTTTCCATACTTGATAACTCCATGATTTTTAAAAGTTTTTTTTAAAAAACTTACGTGGCTTAAATAAAAGGACAAGTTTTCACCCATGACACACAAAATAATAATCATTCAACAACAATGGCATAGAGTGGAGAACCCAATAAATGATGGTAGTGACGTACAAGATTTTATCCCTTATTAAAATGTGGAAAATTGGTTTAATAATACATATATAAATAAAAATTATGAAAGTATGCCACATTTATTGGGTTTTACCGAATTGTGCTACTTTCCGCCAAGCAAGGTGGCTTTAGCCACGTCGGACGGCGGAAACACGGCTTCTGCCAGGAAGCGGTGGCTTCCGCCATCCCACACGGCGGAAGCCACCGGGGCTTGCCACGTGTCCAGGCTAGATTTCCTAATGGATTTTTAATTCCAGAAAATTCATATGAGGCGCTAAAAATAGTAGGAGACTTCTAAAAATACTAGGAAAATTCCTATGGGCTTGAAAAAAATTCATTTAGCTTTCTAGGGTTGTTTGGTGTATGAGATGCTTCTTATTTATTCTATTTTATTAAATTAGAATGCCTAATGATATTATCCTTTTACTAACATATAACTAAATGGTGAACTTATACCAGGGTTTTCCCTCTCGACGCATCCACTTGGTTAATGTTAATGTTAAAATGCTAAACAATAAAAATCGTTAATGTTAAAAAAAATAGTAATCATAAAAATATTATAGGAGGTGTCTCTTCTTAAGATTTACATAATTTTCATCAAATGTTGCAATTTTGTCTAAGGTAATTGTACAACCTAAAAAATGCACATAAAACCAAATTATAATGCAACTTAAAAAATTAATAATTGTTGAAAACAGTTGCATTTATCGTTGTATGACGTGCCGAGTAGAGCAGCAGCGCCGGTGCATGCGGGAGGGAGCCATCTGGACACGTGGCGAGCCCCGGTGGGTTCCACCGTGTGGGATGGCAGAAGCTACCGTTTCCACCAATTGGCATGGCGGAAGCTTCGTTTCCACCGTATCGTGTGGCGGAAGGAGGCTCAGATCTATAAAAGCTAAAAAATGTGGCATACTTTTTGTATTCCAAATTAAATGAGTATTATTTAACCAATAAATCCCTGAAATATAGTTAAAAATTCAAATTTCTTATGAATATCATTAAATAGTGAAATTCCCCAGACAATAGTCATTGACTGCTCTTACCATTTCTTAGGGCCAAGATGCCCTCGCTTGTTCCTTCTTTCTTCTACTCTAGCCGCTAGGTCTAGCTCGGAAGAGCATGCTAGAAGAGGATATAGGGGTAAAAAATCCATGATAACATATGTGTGAGAGATCTCACTTATTAATGGCATCGTGAGAATTCCAATAAATTAGTGGCATTTAGTAAAAGTTGATTTTTTTTGCGAAATAGATGTAAATTACTAAAGCCACTATAGCAATTTGGCTTGATTAACTTTTGCTAAAGCCACTATAGCTTTGATTCCATCTTGTTTGAACTCTTAACAATCAGGACTTTGGTTTGAAAATCTTCACATACTTGCATGGATTTTATCTATGCCATTTGGGGTGCAAGCAGTTGTTGAGTGTTCCGAGTTTTTGAGGGTTAATGAGTTCGTGGAACACCAATGTGAAGAAAATTTTCAAGCCTCCCATGCACCCCCTTTGGTCACCATAGCTTTGTTCCAAAGTGATATAAGAGCAAGGTTGCGCTCTTCTCTTGATATTCATCGATTTTTTGAGCCTTTCTTGTTCGTTCTTAACCTATGGCGGATGACAAGACGAATAACCCATAGAGGAGAGGAAGTTGATGGAACATGCAGAGTTGCATTGAAGGATGGTCATCATTAACTTCTTATGGACCTTCCGGTCGTCATGGTAAGTAAAGTGAGACACCTAGCGACCCTTCCTTTTGTGTGCTTCATAGCTTTGCTAGGTTGCTCTATTGTCATGTGATGTGCTTGATGCCTTGCTTCCTATTGATTATGTATATTGTCTCTACTTGCATGCCTATATTAAATGCTCTTGCTTTTGTACCATTCTATGTCAATTGAGTTGTGTTGCTTATCCTAATGTGCTTTATTATGATATATTTTGCGAGTAGGCAATTTTGATGTCAATGGGTAGAATCAATTATGAACCTTGTTTAGGTTGTCTTGCATGTTCCCTCCCATCTTGTGCAATTAATCTTGACTAGGGCTAGATTTTGTTGATTCTTTCATATGAACTAGTATGAGTTTAATTAATAATTATTGTTTAAGATTGTGTCAGATATGAGTTTTAGTTTTTATTGTGGGCACATGCTTAATTATCATGAACAATATCTTGTCTTGAGTAGTATATAGGTTGTATGTCCTAAATCATCTCTTACATATATGATTAGTTTTGTTGTCTAGAATTTTGTACCCAGACTTTGTGCTACATGTGAGTGTGTTTATCGAGATTAGGGATATATGATTCAATTACTGCCTTGGGGATTCACAAAGATGACATGGATGATCCGCTTAGCCGGCATGATGATCCGAGGCTTGGCAGAGGGTTGAGGGCATCATAAACTCAGCGGCTAAGTTGAACCAGTTATGTTCGGTGTGTGAAGCCTAGAGGGGCTTGTATTTGGAATATTTGGGGGCATATTCCGGGGAATATGCAAGAGATATTCTTGTGTTGGTGTGCTATAATAGAGTAATCATATCTCATCCATCCATGAGGGATCCAATGTTCACTTCAATATATATCGATATATTGGGAGAAACTTTGGGTGCTCATGGCCATATAAGGAGGGGAGGGGAAACCTCACAACCAATTTAAGAGGCCACTTAGAGAGTTAGAGGTTGATTGGGTGGTCTGTGGTGAACTTTTAAAGTGCTTTGCCCACCAAGGGTGTGGCTTTCTACTAGCCCTAACACAAAGCAATTCAATCCAGCATGTTCATTCAAGTTGTTGTCTAGTTCATGTGTTTGATCTTGTTTCTTAGCTGTCCTAGTTTGCAATTTGTTTATTGCTTCTCCTCCTTCTTGCTGATGAATCATGATGCATTGAGGCTGCTCGTATGGTTTAAGATCTCTCTTGCAATGTTCGATAGGCCAGAGATCAAGTTTTTCAACTAGTTGCAAATCTGTCCAGAAACATTAATCCATGCAGCAGTCACTATAGGAATTTTAGAAACATCTATAAAATTTAGTTTTTTAATGCTTCTAGTTGAAAAAGGTCCTAGCAAGCAAAGGTTGGTGGGGTGGCCTGAGGTGCGGTGCACTGGTGTGGCTTGGAGCCAGGAGGCAGGAGTGTCCGCACGTGGCCCAAGGGAGCGACACGGTCGACAGACGGGTGAGGCTCGCCTTTTCGCCACTCGGGGAGGGGGGGGGGCAGGAGAGGGTTGACGGCGTGTTCTCCGCTCAACCACTGCGGATCACACCCCTGGTCAGATTTCTAGTCTGCTAGCCAACTCGATCAAGCTCGATCCGATTTGAGCGTCGGGCACAACAAGGAGCGACTCACAGATTTACCCAGGTTCGGACCCCCTCGCGGGTAATAGTCCTACTCCTGCTGAGCCTTAGCTCTTTTCTGATTGTGGTTGAATGGGAATGTGTTTACAGAGTGCCTCGAATGCACGAACACTTCTGTGACTGCCTGTGTCCTCTCTTTTTTTTTCTGCCTCTCCTCCCCTCCCCTCCTTTTATACAAGCTTTGGGCTGGCGGAGAGAGCCGAGGGAGTAGGCAGTACAGTGCTCTCAGTACACTGACAAGACACGACAGAAGAGACGAAAACATGCCGCTGCCCACGCCTTGGCAGCTCGCCTCGCGATGCCGCAGTGGCCTCGACCCGCATAGTCACACCGGTGAGTCTGCGGGTGGGCCCCGCCGCTCCTCCCGACACAGGCGGCCTCCTCAAGCAAACCTTCTCTCTGCGGTCAATTCTTGCGCCACAAAGTGATGTACCGCCGAGACTGCAAGGGTCATCAGAAGCGGTAATCATTTCTTCCTCTGTCTATCCGCGTGGTGTCTCATTAAATGCGCCGTCCTTCAAGAAGAGGGGAGCCTTCGTCCCAAGACTCATCGCAATGCTCCCACGCTTGAGCCCGCTCGGGCGGGGCCCTCGCCTGATCTTCGAGGGGCTCGCCCACGCACCGCTTTGGCGCTGGGCCCTCGCCTCACCGTCGGAGAGGGCTCGCCCACGCACCGCTCGACGCGTGGGGCCCTCCCGGCCCCCGAGGCTCTTTGTACCCGGTATTTATTACACCGACAAGAGCCCGGGTCCACCATGATACGCGAACCGTCGAGCAGATACTTTTCCACTTCTTGTGCGGCGGGAGACGAATCGTGGGGGGGCCCACCACCTGCGGCAGCCGTACGCCTGATTCTCCACCTGCACACGATCTTCCTTGGGAACCACGCGCGCTGGGGAAACCAAAAACGCTGGGCAATGATGGCGCCGCGCTGGGCGGAATCCGAACCGTCGCGCTCGCGCCCCACGCCTATAAATACTTCTCTCAGCGCCGCGGCCAATCCTTCCGCACGCTAAGTCTTCGTTGTCCACCGCTTTTCTCGCCAATCGCTACCAACCTTTTGCGGCGCCACCGCCAAATTTTCCATGGCTCCAAGCGCGCAGAAAGGCCGCCGGGATGCCGCACCATCTTCGGAGCTGCTCGCCGCTTCCACCATCGATGAGGATCGGTGGCGCGCTTCAGTCTTCGTGCCACCGACCGCCGCCCGTTCCGCGCCGCACCATCGCACCGAGTCCTCGCCAGGGAGATCGTGACCTTCTCTGGCGTCTTTGGCGGGCCTTGTCCCGCCAGACTCAATTCTTCTTGGGGTGCTCGCCTTCTACGGATCCAGCGGCGCACCTTGTTCCTAACTCGATCATGGCCTGGTCATCTTCGCCCACCTCTGCGAGATGTTCGTGGGGACGATGCGAACCTCCCGCTCTGGCGCCGACTCTTCGTCTTGCACACGGGCTCTCGCCGCTTTCGGCGGTTGGGAGTCGCTACTTTGCGCCGCGTCACCTCCGCTTTTATCCTCGCCGCGGTCAAGTCCAACTGGAAGGACGCGCACAGTAATGGTCAGACGCGCCACGGCTCGCCGCTTCTTCTTTGGGTGTTGGTGATGGGAACGTGCCGGGCGACGTGCTCGGATCGGGTGGCGGGTTATCGACCACGCCGACCGGCGACATCGCTTCGCCGACGGGATTCGCCCCTCGCGATTGGGATCCACGGAGCGCAACCCTTACTTGCAGCGCCGCCCCATGGAGGTCTTCGGTCTGCGGTCCAAGTGGCCGGGACCACTGCAGATCCGCGAGCCGCCTCGGCGACCGCTTAAGCTTCGCGCCGCTATCGCTCTGCCGCGGCTGCTGCGACTCCGCCAAGCGCTCTCGAAGCGCCATTATCCTCCTTGCCGACGACGACGACGACGAGGAGGGAGGGCGAGTTCAAGAGAGCGCGCTTCAAGCCCGGCTTCCGCCGCCGCCGGCTCCAACCGGCGGGGCCTGCTGCTACGCCGCCGCTCGCCACGGGCAGCGCGGCGATTATCCGAAGCTGGCGCCGCGCGCTGTTTCTTCCGCTCCCACGCCGACGCTCCAAGGCTGGCGCTGTTCTGCTTGGCGCCTCGCACCGGCACCGGCCGCGCCCAGCCTCGGCGTCTCGCTCGACGGTGGTGATCGCGATCGCCGCCACCGCCGCCACAAACAAGCGACTTTGAGCTCCCCTTCAGCTTCGCCGCCAGGCGCACCGCTTCAGTTGGCTTTCCCGCGCCACGCACACTTCGCGACTAGGGTTAGCACGCTGGCGGCTGCCAGATACCGAACCTGTTTGTCCCTCTTGGAACAGGGCGGACGCTGGGCATCGAGCTCCGCCCACGCGACTTCGCCAATTTCCAGCGTGCCGCCGCTTCCTTCGACGGAGGTCGCTTCGGGCGGCGGAGAGTCCGGCGCGCGGCGGCCGGAGAACCTTCGCCACTCGCCCGGTGGCGCCGCCCATCTCGGCCGTGACCGCCGACGTGGGGCGTTCCTTTGAGGCGCCGCACTCGCCCCGCACTGGGCGACGCGGAGGAAGCCCTTGCCTTGGCGGAGCGTCTGCCGGCGAATCGCGCGGGCCTTGGCCAAGAAACCGCCGCGAGGAGGCGATGACCCGCGAGGCGGCGGCAGCCTGCCGCCGCTGCCTCGGCCGCTAAGCAGATCAAGACCTCCGCCGAGCACTTCGCGCCGCCCGACTTTTTGCCGACATGTGCGCGCACCGCTTATCGCGGTTTCCGGAAGCCCCTGATCCCCAGGTGTTTCTCGCATCCCATTGGAGGAGGCAATTGCGCAAGAAGACGGCGCGCTGCGGGACGAGCCGCCGAAGCCCCGTGACGCCCTTCAGCGGCGCTGGACGCGGGCGATCGAAGACGGTCGCCAAGGCGCTCGGCAGCGCGGTTCATCTTGGGCAATCGTCTTGCTCGAGACGCGCGTTTGATCTCGACGCCGCCACCGGGAGCCTTCAGCGCCGGTGGACCGGTTCGAGCGGCGCTGGTTGACGCCGCCCGACCGCGTGTCCATGATGGGGCGCCGCTCGGCGGAAGACGAAGGCCGGAGGAGAAGCGAGACTCCCCCACCTTTTTGCCTTGTAATTGTTGCCTATCAATGCAAACAAACTTTTGCTCTCTTGTTGTGAGTCTCACTTGAACTTCGCACAACTTTAACTTGCGGAATTGAATTGGGGCACCTGGCCGCCAAAGGTTTTAGACTGAACGTTCTGCCGCAAGTGAGCGCTGTTTCCTTAGGCATCTGGTTACTTCAACCCTTATGGCCTCTCGCAACCCGACTTAAACATTACGTGGCGAGCGCTTAGCTTCCGAAGTGGTCTAGTCATTTGGTGCCGCCGTTAGCGCATTGCCCGATCGAGCCGACACACCAAAGCTAGAGCCCGCCTTCCGTCCGCCGCTCGCACCAACAGAAGTTATAAGCGTTTTGTTTTGCAATTAAGGGCCATCAACCCTAAGTACTTTCGCTACCGCTTTCGCGTATCGTTTTCTAACAGACCTTTCTAAGGCTAAGCCACCGATCGCCAAAAAGCTTTAGACAGAGCTTTCCGTTGAAAGTGAGCGCTTTTTCCTCAGGCATCTGGTTACTTCAATCCTTATGGCCTCTTTGCGAACCGACCCTAGACATCGCGTGGCGAGAACTTAGCTTCGGAAGTGGTCTAGTCGGTGGTGCATTGTTGGCGCATTGCTCAGACCGAGCCGACACACCAAGCTAGAACCCGCTTCCGTCATTCGCCGCCGCCCAACCGCGAGTCGAGGCGCCGTCCTTGCAACTAAGGGGCTATCTGCCTTGAGTACTTTTTCGTTGCCAGCTTTCAACGGAATGCTTTCTAACAGACTTGAGGCGTAAAAAGAAACAGATGCCCACAAGGAGATAGAACTTATCTCTTATTGAAGACGGCTTTGTACAACGCAGCCCCCGAGGCGAGCGGTAAAGGAAGAAGACCTCGCCGCTCGGCTCCAAAGGAAGGCCAAAAAAGCTTCGAACTGCTACTCACGGTAGAACTTCCTCACCGCCGACGTTCCAAGTGTTCGCCAATTCGCGACCGCCCTCGAATGCGAGCTCGACCGAGCTCGGGCGGAGATCGAGACCACCTTGAAGGGGCCTCCATTGGGAGATAGTTTGTTGCGCCCTTTGCACTTGGATTTTGCGCAGAACCAGGTCGCCTAACGCCAAGTGTTCTCACACACACCCGCTTTGCTTGATAACGGCGCTACTTGCCGACACTTGGCGGCCCGGATCGCCGCCTGTCTCGGATCTCCTCCAGGAGATTCACTTCATCCTGACGCCGGTCAGGGTCTTGGTCTTCGCTGAACGCCGCCACTCTTGGGGAGCCAAGGCGAGCTCGATGGGAGCACCGCCTCGAGCCATACACCAGAAGAAGGGGTCTCGCCGGGTTCCTCGAGGTTCGGCCTCGCCGCCGCAGCACTGCCCCGCCACAGCCGGGCGGATGCGAGCTCACTCAAGGGCGCGACTTCAGCGCCAAGGTGAAGAGCTCCTCCGCGTTTTGATCTTGCGGGTGGCCATCTTCTCTTTGACCTTGGGGTCTCGGCGCCTCTCCGAATGCCGTGACCATGGCATCGATGGAGATGTCGGGATAGTGTTGCGGACCGGTCGAGTTACCGAATATAGTCGTCGGCAATGACTCTCCTTTCTTCCGCTTCCACGCCAGGAGGTCGTCTTCACCCCGGCTGCTCAAGGTGCCACGAAGTTGGTGACGAAGAGCCCGAGAGCTCCTTCCATGACCCCACGGACTCGGGGGGGGTTCATGAGCCACGAGCGGGCTCACGGTGAGGACCGGGAAGTAGTTCGCAGTAACCTTCCCGACCCTCGATCGGCTGCATTACCGTCGATAGATCTGCAAAACTCATCGGGGTTGGTGGAGCTGTCAGACTTTTCGATGGGGGCGGACGAAACCGTTCGCCATCGACGCGGCGCAGCCTCCTTAGAAAAGGCGCGGCACCCAACGCCGGAGCCTCTCGCTCTTGGACGCGGTCCTCGCCGCTTCGCCCGTCACCTGGCGGCGCCAAGAAGCGCCACCTCACCGCCGGGCAGCTGTGGGAACCTCTTGCTGGTCTCACAAGACGGCGGCGACACATGGTCGCGCCTTCGGTCGCGACCCGCGGAGCTTGTCACGCAGTCTTCTCCATGCAGCAAGTGGCGGTCCTCCGATGGGACCGGAGATCGCGCCACACAGACGCCGCGCCGGCCGAGCCCCGTGAGGGGTCGCCGCTTTGTCGTTTTGGCCTCGCCTCACCAGAGATCTCGCGAGAGGAGCGCGAGGGCAACAAAGAACGGAGGACGCGAAACGCCGTTCCTCGCCCCGAGACTTGCACCACGCCGCGGCGGCGCGCTAACGAAGGGCTGTTGCCAACCACGGCGCCGCGGGAGTCCGGAGTTACCGAACCGTGGGTTTTCAGCAAGGCCTCGCCGCGTGGAGGTTCTGTGCCGAGTGCACTCCTCCAAGCGCCAGCGCCGCTTAGCTTGGCCGAGGCGGCCGCTTCCGCCAGGCTCCAACCCTAGGCGGGCGGCCACCGCCCGGTGATCCACCGCCATCGCGCGGCCGACTCATTGCTGCCGCGGCTCTAGCGGCCGCTTCGCTCCATCGCCGATCGCCGCCCGCCATCGCCTCCTCAAGAAAGGTCAAGAGCTTGAACCGATGCTAGCGCTCCCTACTCGCGCGCCGCCGACGGCGTGTTCTCCGCTCAACCATCGCGGATCACACCTGGTCGATTTCTAGTCTGCTAGCCAACTCGATCAAGCTCGATCCGATTTGAGCGTCGGGCACAACAAGGAGCGACTCAGATTTACCTGTGTTCGGACCCTCGCGGGTAATAGTCCTACTCCGCCGAGCCTTAGCTCTTTTCTCGATTGTGGTTGAATGGGAATGTGTTTACAGAGTGCCTCAATGCACGAACACTTCATGGATCGCTGTGTCCTCTCTTTTTTTCTTCTCGCCTCTCCTCCCTCCCTCCTTTTATACAAGCTTTGGGTCAATGGCGGAGAGAGCCGAGGAGTAGGCAAGTCTAAAGGTCTCAAGATAATCGACAAGACACGAGAAGAGACGAAAACATGCCACGCCTTGCACGCATGGCAGGCCGCCTCGCATGCTTCGCAAGTGGCCTCGACCCGCATAGTCACACCGGTGAGTCTGCGGGTGGGGCCCCGCCGCCTCTCCCGACACGGGCGGCCTCCTCAAGCAAACCTTCTCTCTGCGGTCAATTCTTCTGCGCCATTAAAGGATGTACCGCCGGACTGCAAGGGTCATCAGAGCGGTAATCATTTCTTCCTCTGTCTATCCGCTGTGGTGTCTCATTAAATGCGCTTCGTCCTTCAGAAGCAGGGGAGCTTCGTCCAAGACTCTTACGCAATGCTCTCTCGCCAGCAGAGCCCGCGCTGGCGCGCGGGGCCTCGCTCGATCTTCGAGAGGCTCGCCACGCACCGCCTGGCGCTTGGGGCCCTCGCCACACCGTCGGAGGGGCTCGCCCACGCCACTGGGCCTTGCTCGCCTGGCCGACGCGTGGGGCCCTCTCGGCCTTCCCGAGGCTCTTTGTACCCGGTATTTATTACACCGACAAGGGTGTCGCTAGGGTTGCGGCGGTGGCGATTTTGGTGATGCCTACGCTGCTCCAACAACGGCGAGGTGGGGGAAGCAAAGTGGTAGGCGCAAGGGTGTCGGGGAGGGACACGGTGCGGCGAGCGCAAGAGCAGCACAGTGAGGCAGCGGAAGTACGTGGCGTGCGATGGAGGGGAAGCTAGTGTCCGAATCAGTGGGGGCAATGAGGTCGGGAAGAGAGAGGGGATTGGGAAGGGCGGCAATGCTCTCGGATTGGCACAAGAGTGGCCGAGGCAGTGGTGCTACAAGCTAGCTGAGAGGGAGGGAGAGGATGGTGCCAGCGACAAACCTCGTCAAATCCACGTCGACAAGTGCAGAAACGAGTCACGCCACACGTAGAATATTAAGGATTAGAGAGAGATATGGTGTCCTACACGTCGTTGCCGAACAACATTAATGGGGAGGACGTTGACGAGGTCTCCGGCGAACAATTTACAACAATCCGACGAGGATCTCCAGTGACAAAGTAGCAAAACGGATTCACATGAGATAAAAAATGACCAACAGGGGACGACGGGCAGGTTAAGGAAGCCCACCGCGAAGAATTGCGAAGAAAAGGCAAAGAGTGAGAGAGGGATCGCCGAGGATTTTATAGTGAGGATGGGGCAGATAGTTGGTAGGATTCCGAAGGTTTCCATGCCAGGAGAGTGTTTCCAACGAGACAGGGATTCGGGGACCTTCCATAGAAGCAATCAACTTAGCTTGCAAGTTAACCCGGTGGAAATGGAAAAAGTGGAATAGGAGGGAAAGAGGATCGGTGGGGAGAGAGGGAGACATACACAGAGAGAGAGAGAGAGAGAGAGAGAGAGAGAGAGTTAGCAGGTGGAGGGGGTGGCACTAGGGAAGAGAGAGAAGGGAAGGGCCGGTGGGGGTCCACCAGTAAGAGAGAAAGATAGGAAAACAGATAATTAATAATTAACAAATAATAACAGCAATGAATACCCTTGTGCAAATAAATAATTTAAATTAAATTAAATGCAATAACATTACATAGTTAATATTTTGTTTACCGTTGTAAAAAATTGATAATGCAAAGTCTTTTATTTATTTATTTGAAAGCGTTTTGTTTGAATCAATTTAATATTAGAAGTAAAACTGCTTTTAGGAGTAACATAATCATTTTCAAAGATTTAACATTATGGAATATATTTCATGATGACATGATGCATATAATTTTGGTTTTAAAAATGAGGATGTTACAACGACTTATCGTGGACAGCTTATGACCAACGATGGGGTGTCGACCATAATTAGGGTAGATGGCTTTTCTTCTAGCGTAGAAGGCTTTGATCATCGAAACAGGCAGTTTGCCGTAGTGAATGTTCTCATCCCCGTTCTCCAATAGAAGAATTTTCCGTCGGGGAAAGAGGAACGAGACTGCATTGCCTCTAGTCAGAAGGCGCGGATGGCATGTACAATGGCGATGGTCGGTTAATCTTCCTTTCTCCATTTGGTCTGCTGGCGAACTACAAAATGCTAAAAAGAATCTCTCTTGGAACGTTCAATAACCAAATTAATACTCCTAAAAGTTTTACTGTCCTATGGTATTGAAGAAAATGATTGGGATCCATAAACATTGGCCACAAATTAATAATAGCACCCTACAGTCAATTTTTATAACTTAAAATAAAAAACCTGGCTTCTCAATTCTCAAACAAAGTTTGTAGTCGTTCGCTACCACCTCTTGTCCATTGATGAGTATCCTAATTATCTCGGAGGATTATAAAAATAAGCCGCAAACATCCCATGTGCATTGCATATGATGCCATGCTGGCGAGCTCCCATGGAACTAACGCCATATAAGAAATTCAGATATATGAGACAACTCAGCGTTGCGATGGCCTTAATTAATCAACACTTACACGCTCATAAACCAGTTTGAAGAATGTGTGTAAACAGTTGGGCTTTAGAAATCTCTTGGCATGCCCCTTAAAAATGGGAATAATCGATTGGTCAAGAACTTGTCGTGCAGATTTGTTTACTTGTTTATGAGCTGTCCTTTGGTTGCCATGGCATGCATATGCTCAATCGATCACCAGCTAGCTGGTTATCATTTGCTTAATTACTCGTAGCAAAAGAAAAATAAACAGAGAGAATTTTAACTATTCGGAACCTTTTATGTTAGATATTATTTGGGCGCAGTTACTTTGCTACAAATAAAAAAAAAATTACATCATTTTCGATCACGTCGAGCTTAGCTCACATATTCATATTTGCTTTTGCACACGTACGGCTGTCAGGCTGTTTCACACCTATGCATCCTTGGTTAGAGATGGCAATGGCCCCCATCCCTGATTCCCCACGGGAATTCCCCTATTAGGGGACGGGGACCGGGGGACGGGGAGATTTCTTCCCCCACGAGAATGTAAACGGGAAAATTCTTTCCCCGTCAGGTAAACGGGGACGGAGACGGGGAAGCATCCCCCGTCCCCATTCCCCACAGGGTCCGTTAATTTTGTATATGATGATGTTTTCATGTAATAGTTAATGATAAAATTAAGTTGATCTTGTCAAATAATCATCCAATGTATATATGTGATCATTCTGATGCATATATGATGATTTATTAACTATGAGAATATATATATGACAACATTTTGTACTAATAGCAAAATACATACATATTAGCTATAATTTAAGCGGAGACGGGGATCCCCGTCGGTGATTTATTCCCGCGAGAACGAGGATGGGAAGAAAATGTCCCCCACGAGCGTTAGCGTGGACGGGGATGGGGATATTTTCCCCACGCGGGGACGGGGTTGGGGAGCCATTCCCCGACGGGGAATTCCCCATTGCCATCCCTATCCTTGGTTCATATAGCACATTCATTCTACACATTTTTTTATAGAATTGTTGCAAAACTTTCTTTCAGTTTTTTTTGTGGTGAAATAGTTAGGAGGAGCAACTTGTCACATAATCACAACTAGGTTTTGGATATTAATTAGTTTTATGAGCGAATGTTTTCATAAGAATAAATTTTCACATTGCACTGCTACTTGGCCTTATCACGTATATGCCATCATCTATGTCTATACGTATCTATCACATATGGGATCTGTATCCGAATGTAATAGACAAAACAAAATAGTAGCAGTAGATCAAGAGCCGTTTTTACCATCTCGGTGTGATGCTAAGTAGGTGGCACAACAAAATTCAAGATCAGTTTTTTAATGCACATTCCTGCATGATACAAAATCACTTGTAAACTAATTGTCTAAAGACCCGCTAGCCTTGATGAAAATCACTTGGAACACTCATCGCAACAAGACCCATGCATTCATGGATGATTCAGGTTCCAGCACGCACGTGTTCGGCCCCCACATATAAGCAAAATAAATAAATAAAATAAATATTTCTTAAAAAAGCAAAATAAATATCTTAGGGTCATGCAAAAATGGAGTCTTTTTTTTAAAAAATATATTACACTTGAACTATGACTCTTCGTCTATATACCTCATAAACTATGAAATTAAATATTCTAACTCACGAAACTAGTAAAAAAAAAAACACACTTCAAGGTGGTTTGGTGGTTTGGTTGATGGTTTTGCCACCATGGCGTGTCACAGACGGTCTAGTTAGCATACGCGCAAACAAACATATATATCATTATGTGGACCATATGCCATCTCTTTCCTTTCATCTCTTCTACTTCTCTCCTCTTCTCTCCCTGTGGACTGCATGGGCCCCGGGTATCCTCTAGAAGACCTATAAGGGAGCAGATAGGGGGCGACCCAGGTCGGTTGGCCGAAGATGGAAAGCACTCGGATCGGGCGGAACTTAAGCGCAGGAAAGGGTTCGAGTTTACGGAACATCCCCATGTAATTAGCAGATCAATGCATACGTTCCATGTAACATCATAACGGAAATAGTTGCCATATACCCGCGATTTCATCAAATTCTATCCCCCATGATATATATAAAGGGAGGGGACAGAGGCCATCAAATCATGGTTAGGAGCACCATCTTGCATCCCGATCCACCAAATAATCCCAGAGCACAGGAAGTAGGGTATTACCTCCTCCGCTGAGAGCTCGAACTCAGATAACCCTGTCTTGTGCTAGCCATCTAACCTAGTTCTTGATTAGCGTCCCCTCGTACAAATTCATTGCCGGCGGTGACCCCCCAGAAGGTACACGCAATCAATGGGATCCATTACCTTTTGGCTTGGAGAATTTGCATGTGCTTTCTTCCTAAGATCCGCTTAATTTCACTTCGCCTCAACGAGGAAAGCGAGGAAGAGCTCGATGAGATCGCTTACCCCGGTCTCGACGCCTCGGCCGGTGAGGTCTACAAACTCGATCGATTTCTCTCGACTTGGGAGTCTTGCCGCGCCTCGCGCAGACCGATCTCGAGATTCAGCGAGGGACAACCACTCGAAACCGATCCGCTAATCCGGTCGGTTCAATCCAATCGATCCGCAGCGCTCGTGGGTGTCATCAACGGTGGCCAACCCATTGGACAAAGCGAACAAGTCACTTCTCGCCCGATTCAGAGTCGACGGAGTGCCGAGATTCAGAACTATCGTGAGGTTTTCGCCCTGGGGCGGAGGACCATCACTCTACCTCTCAACAAAGTCGGACCGAGACAACCGCCGTTGTTATGGAAGACCGAGACCGCGCGCTCAACGGCAAGACGCGCCGCGACGCCCGTAATGAACTCGCGGTGAAGTTAAGAGATCGAGGTTTACAATACTCCCTGTGCCAACGCCATCGCGTCAAGACCCTTCGAGACCATTGCGCAAGAACTTCCGGAAGGCGGTCCGTGCATCCGTAACCTCGCCGAGCGACGGCCATGGTAGAGATGGTCGCCATCCAAGAAAACGAGGCGATTCCGCCCGACCGCGGCTCGCAATGATCCACGCGCAATCGGAATCGGGCTCACGCCACGCGTGAATCTCATCACCACCCGCACGTGATCTACGCCAAGATATCGGCCAGCGACGGAGCGCAAAGAACGGTGGGCGAGACTCGTCCCCATCACGATCGCCGAACGACGATCGTGCCGAGAGCACCGCCACCGGCGCGACCACCGCCAAGAGCGTCAAGGCCAGCGTCGGGAGCGTCGAGCAGATCCCAGCCAAGGAGGCGCCACGACCATTGGAGGATTCGCCTTTACCCGGACCTTCGCCGAGTGGTTTGGCCAAGGATTTAACCTCAAAGGCATCGACAAGTTTGATGGCGAGAGGACCCAAAGAATCGGTCGCAGGTTTATGCCTTAGCGGTCGGTAGCGGCAGAGGTGATCGTAACGTCATGGCAAATTACTTGCGTCGCGCTGACCCCAACCGCCTGCACAGTTAACGGACTCTTGAGAGCTCTATTGAGTCTTGGGACGACCTCCGTGAACAGCTTCATCGCCAATTTTCAAGGGACCTATGAAAGGCCCACGAGAGATGGGAGATTGGGCACATACAAAGCGCAAGAGCGAGACTCTCCGTGAGTTCATCAAGCGCTTTACTAAAAAGAAGAACGAGATCCGGACATTTCGAACAAAATAATATTGATGCCTTCTTCACGGTGCAACCGAGGAGTTAATCAGCAGATGACCCGGACCCCGCGTAATCTCAAAGCCATGTTCACAATGGTGGATCAGAGGTCAAGCCGAGGAGGCCATCGCGAATCATCGCGGTGTCAACGACGGAGGTTCAAGAAGAAGCCTAACGACGAACAAGGCAAACCCAAGGACAAAAGAGAAAGGATGAGATGGTCGCCAACGTGAGCACTACCGACCTAAACCCCCAACGATAACGACTACAAAAAGTGATGGATTCGGTATGTCCTTCCATCCTCGAGGAAAACATTCGCCAAGGATTGCCTAATTTCGCAGGTTCGCCGAAAGTTCGAACCGATCGGCTAAAGGCGGTCACGGCAAGAAGCCCGATGGAGACTACCAGACGCCGAGCGAGATCGATTATATCTTGGGGCTCGATGCGACGAGTCCAAGCGAAGCGAAGCTTACCACTCGGAGATCAACGCCATCATGCTCGCTACTCCAAAATACTTGCGCTGGTCCGAGATGCCCATCACCTTTGATCGATCGGACCACCCAGATCGGATTGCTTTCCTCGAAGGTATCCGCCGGTTTCGATCGATCGCTCAAGGAAGTAAATTAAAAGGGTCCCGTTGATGGCGGAGGGATTAATGTCCTTTTCGCCAAGACCTTCGACCAAATTAATATCCCACGCTCGAAGCTACGGAAAGGGTCATCTCTGCTCCACGGGGTAATCCCCGGGACGTCCGTAGTACCACTCGGACAGATTTCCCTACCGGTCACGTTCGACCAAGGAGAATTATCGGACCGAGAGTCTGAGTTTCGAAGTGGCTGATTTCGAGACGGCATATCATGCTATCTTGGGAAGGCCGAGGATTGCCAAATTCATGGCGGTCCCCAACTATACTTATCTCGTCTTAAAGATGACAGGTCCCAATGGTGTAATCACCTCCTCGGTGACGTTAAATGCCCCTCGCTCTATGACAAATAAAGTCGTGAAATGGTCTGAGCACTCGACTCATCTCGCTGAGATGGAAAAGATCCGACCGAGGTCGATCCTTCAGAGGAAGGAGACGCCCCACCAAAAAGCAGTGCCAAGACATCCATCCAAGCAAACCAAGAAACCAAGAAGATCCTGTTGGACCCGTCGATCCGCCAAACAGCCGTGATTGGGACAGGCTCGATAGCAAATAGGAAGACGCCGTCACTTTCCTCCGCCAACCGATGTGTTCGCTCGAAGCTTTGGACATGCCCGTGTTCCGAGGGAGGTGATTGAGCACTCTCTATTTCGACGAAAAGGCAAAGCCCATAAAGCAAATACCGCAAGATTTGCCCAGGATCGGAAAGACGCCATTAGAGTGAGATCACCAAACCTGCTGGCGCTTTCGGTTCATCGTGGAAGTGTATCATCCCGAGTGGCTTGCCAATCCGGTCCCGTGCGTAAGAAGAATAAGACATGGCGAATGTGTGTCGATTACACAGACCTCAACAAAGCGTGTCCTAAGGATCCCTTTGAGCTTCCCCGCATCGTTCAAGTGGTGGATTCCACCGCCGGGTGTGAGCTCTTAAGTTTTCTGGACACCTACTCAAAGCTACCATCGATCACCGAAGAGGAGGATTGCATCAAAACGCCGCTCATCACGCCTTTGGTGCTCGCTATATCACAATGCCATTCGGTTGAAAACGCGGCGCGACCTATCAACAGCACCATACACGTGTTTTCACACTCAACTCGGACGTAAACGTGGAGGCATATGTCGATGACGCCGCCATAAAAACAAAATCCAGAGGGGATCTCATAACAGATCTGACCGAGACATTCGGGAGTCTAAGGGCATTTCGAATGAAGCTAAATCCCGAGAAGTGCGTTTTTGGGGTTCCATCTCGTAAACTACTCGGATTCATCATCTCCCACCGAGGGATCGGGCAAATCCGAGAAAGTCGGCGCCATCATTAAGATGAAGCCCCGACTAATCGAAGGATGTGCGAAGCTCTTTGGATGCATCAGAAGCACTCACCGATTCGCTTCCGACTCGGGAACGAGGCATGCCTTTCTTTAGGCTCTTACGCCGACAAGACGATTTTCGATTGGACGGCGGAAGCACAACAAGCCTTTGAAGATCTAAAGAGGTTCCTCACCACGCCCGGTGTTGGTCCCTCCCATGCCCCGTGAGCCCCTCCTACTCTACATAGGTGCAACGACCACGCCATCGCTAGGCGCTTTAGTGGTGGAGCGGGACAAAGAGGGCTCCCTCCGTATAAGGTACAAGCGTCGGTCTACTTCGTAAGCGAGGTATTGGGCGACTCTAAAATAAGGTACCCACAAGTGCGTAAGCTTCAGATGTCAGTGTTACTTACATCCCTAAGCTAAAGCATTACTTCCAAGAGCATGAAATTTTGGTTGTCACCTCTTTCCCGCTTGGAGATATACTCCACAATCGGAGGCCATCGAGGATTGCCAAGTGGGCGGTTGAGCTTGGAGCCTTTGAAATAAAGTTCAGCCTCGACTAGCTATCAAATCTCAGCGCTATCGATTTCGTCGCCGAGTGGATGAGGCCCAAACCCCAAAGAAGACAGACACTCTCGAGCATCGGACAATGTACTTTGATGGTTCCTCATGCTCGGTGGCCGCGTAATGGATTTTGCTCATATCGCCGACCGGAGAAAAAGCGCGCACGCCCTCGAATCATGTTCCTAGTCAAGAATAACGCCGCCGAGTACGAGGCACTCATCCACGGGCTTCGCCGCCATCTCGCTTGGTGTCAGCGGTTAATGGTGCGAGGATTCGCAACTCGTGGTCAATCAAGTCCAAAAGGAGTGGTCTTGTATTGGCGACAAAGATGGCGCCTATTGCCGGAGGTTCAAAACTAGAAGACAAATTCGACGGTTTGAGCTTACTCACGGTTCGCCGTGACAATGAAGCAATGGACGAGCTTATGCTGATGGGATCCACTCGAGCTTTGGTCCCGAGTGGTGTTTTCGCCCAGAGCTACGCCAAGACCGCCTATCAAGCTACCATCCTCATCGGAAAAGAACAAGAGAAGCGTATGAACCCGATGCAGAGGTATTTACGATGAACCCCGGGTGGACTCAGCCTTATTTAGATTATCTTCTTCATGATGAGCTACCCAAGATCAAGCTTCAGCCAAGTGCATCACACGCCGAAGCAAGAGTTACAAGGTGGTCGGGGACGAGCTTTTCAGAAAAAGCAGTTCCGGGGTACTAAGGCGTTGCATATCTGAGCAAGAAGGCAGAGATCTGCTCAATGAAATCCACTCGGGAGAGTGCGGGCACCATGCGGCCGCTAGCACCCTGGTGGGCAAAGCTTATCGGCAAGGGTTTTTCTGGCCAACCGCTGTCACAGATGCGGAAGAAATAGTACGCAGATGTGACGGGTGTCAGTTTTTCGCACGGCAGATTCACATGCCGGCTCAAGATTTACAGACGATTCCGATCTCTTGGCCCTTCGCCGTCTGGAATCTGAACATGGTAGGCCCTCTCAAGCGAGCGCAAGGCGGGTTCACCCATCTCTTCATCGCCATCGACAAGTTTACCAAGTGGATTGAAGCCAAGCCGGTTGCTGTTATCACGGCGGCCAAAGCACGCGAGTTCTTCCGGACATCGCAGCGCTTTGGGTACCTAATCGCATCATCACGCATAATGGCGTTCAGTTCAAGAGCAGCGAAGTTTCAAGAATGGGGCGAGGAGTCGGGCATTAAGATCTCGCTATGCATCGCTGGCCCACCCGAGGAGCAACGCCAGTCGAGCGCGCCAATGGATTGGTACTACAAGGGCTCAAAGCCAGGATTTTCGATCGCTTAAAGCCAGACGCCACGCGATGGGTTAAGGAGTTGCCCTCGTCCTCCGGGGCTCAGACAACCCAAGCCGAGCCATCGGGGTGCACCCTTTTTCCTTGTCACGGCTCGAGGCGGTCCTCCCGACCGAATTGAAGTTTCGTCCCCACGGGTTGCCGGACACGACGATAGTCACCGGATGAGGCAGGCGTGAAGACCTCGATCGACTTGAGGAAGCCAGAGAAGCAAAGATTGATCCAATCGGCAAAGTACCAACAGGCCTACGCCGCTACCATCAACAAGAACGACGGGCCGCATTCTCCAAGGAGATCTAGTCCTTCAAGGAATCAAGCATGAACATAAACTCTCCCCACTCTGGGAAGGCCTCTATGCGATCGCTGAGGTGACCCGCCCGGGGGCTTATCGGCTACAACGCGAAGATGGATCTGAAGTGCCCAACACCTGGAACATCGAGCAGCTACGTCGTTTTTTTTCCTTAGTTCGTGTGTTCAAGCAGCATTGTGTACTCGTTTCCTTCTTCTTGATTTGCTACTTGGCCGTAAACCACCAAGCAAGAAGTCGGGTTACACTAAATAGTAAAGTGAGTCAACCGCACCCTATCTTTTCAATAAAGTTGTTTTTCTCTACATGTGTTGATCGCATTCGAGTATTATGAAAATTCTTGAGTAGTGGCGCAACATGTCCCAGTGACAAGATTTAGCTACTCCGCAGTTGCAGAGGAAAACCAAGCGCTACCTCCTGGCACTCGGGGGCTAGACCAGTCGGCGGATGCGTATCATGAAAAAGGATAAAATGTATTATTCGGATAGTTTGGATCACCAGTATTGGGGATCAACCAAAAGCTTTTATAATAGGCACAATTACAAGTCCAACTGACCAACTATCTGGACGGCAGTCGGATGAACCTCCCCCAGTAGTGCCGCGGCCTCCTCCTCCGAGCAAGCAAACCATCCTTAACGGCTTCGCAATCTAGGCGTGGAAAGTTTGACTTCGCAATAGCGTGGTCTTGGCCGGTGCATGTTATTGCGGCCTCCCGGGTGAAGACCTTGATCCGCTCAGGAAGGGCGTCGAGACGGGCAACCAGGGAGTCAGGATAGTTCGGCGGCTCCTCGTTTGGATAAAGGCATTCAAGTATCGGAGCGATTCCCGTCGAGGTCCGGCAGCAAGTTCACAAGAACCACGGCCAAGGCATATTAGTCGGGTTTCAGAAGGTTGAGCCAGGAGAGCCACCGAAAAGTTACCTTCCAACCGCTTAGCCGATTCTCGCACGAAGCGCTGGCTTGGTGGACTTCTCCTCGGTGTTTTCCGCCGCCTCCGAGCTGCACTCGACGGCAAATATTGAAGATCATTACCAACGGAACATCCTTTTAGAGATTTAACACAGTCGTGGTTTATACCTTGGTTTGCGTTGGACTCTTCCACGTATGAGACGGAGTTCTATGACCTCGCGTGCGCTTCTTCGATCCGACCGCGATATTGTTGTTTGGTGGCATACAACAAGTTGTCGAACTCATCGCTGCTTTCAACTCGCCACCGCCTTCTCCATGCATCGGGTTTTCGCTTTGACCTCTCCTTCATGCTACCAGATGGAGAAGAGAGGAGATTAGTGGATTCCTCTCAGACAGATAGAGGTTCGCAATAAAAGAAGTTCTACCTTGTATATTTCAGCTTGATTGCGGTTACTTGGTCCAGACCTCCCACTCTTCGCCTCCCCGCCTGTCGTCGACCTCAGAGTCTCCATTTCTTTCCGCCACTTCAATCGGAAGGGTGGAATGTGTGCTTCGCCGAGGGGCGGGATCTCCTCGATCTCGGCTCGAGCTAGCTGAGCTGGAGCTTTCCCCTCACGACGAGGATTGGCAGCTAGTGGCGGAGGGGCCAGAGTCCTGGTGAGGCGCAGTGGGCCGAGCCGAGTCCTTGGCGCTTGGCGGTTCGTCGTCATTCACAGGTTTTCTGAAAGCACCCGAAGACCGTTCAATATGCACATCGCATGTCTCCACACTATGAAGTAATGGCGTCACGAAGGAGTACCTGTGTGACGGGACATATTTCATCCTGAACTTCATGTCCGAGCCACTCGGGCCCGAGCCAGCAGGTTTCTTCGCCCCAGTCGCGGCCCTTGGGTCGGCCGACTGGTGAGGTGGAGGACTCTATGGCTGCTCGGCCTGGGCGGGCGGCGACTTCGTCATTGGGCGGCGGCGGCGCAAAAGCGGGACGGTGTCTTCCTCATCATCGTATTCGTCCGAGTCCCTTGAGGTGTCCCCCTTGCCTTTCTTGGCCGGAGGAGCACTTATTGAGCCCTCAGCGGGACGCTTGCGAGGCGCCTCCTTGTGGGGTGGAGCTTCCGGAACCGGGGGGGAGGAGAAGAAGGCTTCGCGCCCCTGCAACGCATCAAATTACATTAACTCTAGCCCTACATCAACGAACCGCGGTTGAGTTGAGGAGGATCTTCTCCTTACCGCTAGTGGCAAGAATCCCAGATGATATGGAGCCGCATTCCGCTGGAGTTATTTCGTGTCTGAGCAAAAAGCTCGCCACTCTACCGAGGATCTCCTTCATGCAAGGCTCTCGGCGGCTTCTCGAGTGGCGCCCCTGAGCCCCGAGTACTCAAAGGCAAGATGTGCCCTCTCCTTGATGGGCTGGATACGGCGCTGGGTATAGTTCCACACTATCCCAATACCGGTCACCCGGCAGACTTGGCTTTATGGAGAAGAACAAGAAGTTCTTCACTTGGCTTCCCCGTCATCGGCAAGTAGAGAAGACCAGAGGATGGACTGTGGGGCACTCACGGAGAAGGAAGGAGGGTCGGGGAGTTGGCACAATAGAACCACTCGAAAGTGCCGCCTTTGTTGGAAGTTTTCAGCCAAGATCGAATAGTATTTTTAACCCTTCCGCAATTGAATCCCGCGCGCGCAAGGCTTTGGGATTGTCCTTGTTGGGATAGGGTTTGAGAAGAAAAGGAATCTAAAAGATCAAGTGGGGAGCGACCCCAAATAGACCTCACAGACGTGAATGAAAATCGCGATATGAAAAATGGAGTTGGGATTCAAGTGTGAAATCTCAACCCCGTAAAAATGAAGCGCACCCTAAGAAAGAGGAGCAAGGAAGGCGAAGCCACGGAGGAAGAAAGATTCAAGACCACCACCTCGTCCGAATGAGGGGTAGGGCAGGACTCACCGGCGGTAGGACGCCAAGACAACAACTCTTCGGAGGGGAGCACGCCGAGAGAGACCCACCAGAGCCTCCGCTCGGTTGTGATGGACTTCACCCACTCCTTCCCGCCTTAGCGACTTTGGGGTGGAGGGGAAGGCGAGCCATTGCGATCGGAGACAGTGGCGGCGGAGGTGGCGATGAAGAGGAACCCTAGCGGCGGAGCCATCAAGAAGCCAACAGACCGGGCGCGAAAAGCAAGCAAGGTGAACCTGCTTGTTCTCCTGCTCCACTTGTATCAACAGTGAGTTTCAGATTCTCGGCCGGGCCTAGGTCTAGCGCCGGACGCGCCTTTCCGCGAGGGGCCCAAAGAATCACTCGCCGCCGAGTGGTTCCCCGAAGGTTCGCTTGCCGACCGCCTGCCTAGGAGCGGACGAGCCTAGCTACTCGGATGAAGTATTGCCGCGGATTCGAGATCAAATCGCGGAGAAGTCGCGTCGCGGATTCAAGATCAGAAGCAAAAGACATCAGGTTCCTCAAAAGTCCTTCGTTCAAAGGGCACTTATTCCTGATTACATATTTTTTCCGTGGCACAGCACATCGAGCTAGGGCTCGTCGCTGGCTCGCGGAGGAACAAAAGAAAAGGCCTTACGGCGGGAGGGCTTCAATACCCCCCATCGGCACGGAGGCGGCGACCAAGGCCCTGAGGGGAAGCGACCTTGTGGAGTCATGGAATCCACGGATCGAATCCTAATGGATTCCTCCGCTGACTGACTTCCGCTAGAGCGAAGTCCTCCCGAGCTCGTCCTCGAAGGCTTTCATGGCGGCCTTGGCGGCGCTTTCGCCTTCTCCTCGCTGGCCTCATCGACCCACGCCATGATCATCTCCAAGATGTTGGCCATTGCTTTTGCGTGAGAGAGGAGGAAAAGATTTTGGGAGTCGCCAAAAGAAAGAAGACTCAAAACTCAAGGCGGTGGTGAAGTAGTACTCACTCGGGATTTCTTTTTATACGAAGGAAGTTCAAGGGTCGCTACCGCGATCCGCTTAGAACACGATGAAACCATCATAGCGATGGGGACGGAAGTGGAGCGGATCCGTTTCCGACGGAACACGCGCCTTCTTCGCTCAGGAGAAAAGGGCGCGAAAACGCTTTGCCTCCCCTAATTGGGCTTGGGCTAAAACTACAAAGGCGACCCCTTAACAAAGCTTTTTAACACGCCACGACGGCGGCAATGTGTTAAAATCGAGCCTAACTCGGCCTCGGTGCACCCGGAGGGCATATCACGGCAATACTAAAATTAAAAGTATTTCACGACATACCCCATGAGGGTCACTAGCCAACTTTGCACGCTCAAGGTTGGGTGTTGGTGAAATTTGGATTCAATTTCTTGAGGTATGCCTTTATAAGGTCGCCAGTTGTATACTGCTACGCGGATACAAATATCTCTCGGCAAAATTGCGTCCAATCGGTATGCCTCCAAAGGCCTATGCTGATCCTTGCCATGGTGGGGACAGATGCCACCCGGCTGAAAGGTGTGCCCCATGTTGGGCCAAGAGCTGGTTCTTACAAGTTAAGGTCGGGCACCTGATGTCGATATTTCTAAAACGCTAAGGTTACAGCATGCTGCAAGACAGAAACTGTAATGGCGTGGCTTAAGACATGCCCCAAGACGGGCCAATGGCCGCTCTTGTATTGCAAGAGAGGATGCCCAGGAGCCGAATCCTCCTATTGAAATAACGTGTCCAACGGGCCGAGGAAGCTGGAGTTTGGTATTGCCAAATTTAGGCGTTGTTTTGACATAAAAACTCAAAATTTCTTGAGTCCTTTACAATCTCTTTTCAGATTACAGGAGAGTTAAGCGGAACCAGTCGGCCAAGCATCTGACTCGATCGTAAAGCACTCGGGGGCTACTGTGGACTGCATGGGCCTCGGGTATCCTCTAGAAGGCCCATAAGGGAGCAGATAGGGCGACCAGTCGGTTGGTCAAGATGGAAAGCACTTCGGATCGGGCGGAACTTAAGCCGCAGGAAAGGGTTCGAGTTTACGGGACATCCCCATGTAATTAGCAGATCAATGCATACGCTCCATGTAACATCATAACGGAAATAGTTGCCATATACCCCGCGATTTCATCAGAATTCTATCCCCCAGATCAGTATAAAGGGAGGGGGACAGAGGCCATCAAATCATGGTTAGGAGCACCATCTTGCATCCCGATCCACCAAATAATCCCAGAGCACAGGAAGTAGGGTATTACCTCCTCCGTTGAGGGCCTGAACCTGTATAACCCTGTCTTGTGCTAGCCATCTAACCTAGTTCTTGATTAGCGTCCCCTCGTACAAATTCATTGCCGGCGGTGACCCCCCAGTTAGTCACCCGTCGACACTCCCCTCTTCCCTGAGATTTCCTGCCAAATCACTTTCTCCCGTTCTACCACTCCCACCTTGTGCCAATAAGGAGAGGAAGGCAGCGGACAGCAATCCTCGCGTCAGTGAGGTAGAGCCCACGGCTGCCAGGGTGGCACCAGGTCAATGGTGAGGCGGTGCGCTACCACATCACCCACCCCAACCACGCTGCCTTACCAATCCCGATGGTCACCTCTTGCCCCCGTCGGCACCACCACATCTCTTACCCCAGACTGCATTGTATGTCCTTCCCCGATTGCTGCTTCTCCTTCTCCCAACGGCTTCGCCACATCTCCCACCCCTGACCGGCAATAGGAATTGTCGTCGGAGCAGAGGGAGAGCAGATTTAGCACCACGACGACGATAGGAGAGGCCCAATGAACACGGAGAAGAGAGCTGGGAGAGGGAGAGAAAACCTGGCAAGGATAGTAGAGGTACATGCATGGCGATGGGGGAGAGAGAGAGAGAGAGAGAGAGAGAGAGCGCTCTAAGCTACATGCCTCCATGGGATGGTCGCTAGCGGAAGGAAAGAAGGAAGGAGGAGAGGGGAAAGAGAGAAAGAATGGATAAGATAATGGACGACTCACCTCCATTTTTGGTATCCCAGTGTATCACTGGCGTCACCAGAGTGAGAGAAGCGACATGGAGAGAGGAAAGAGAGAAAAGCAAAGAGAGGAAGCAGAGCAAAGGGAGAGAAATGAAGAAAAAGGCACTTACAGATGGCCCCAATGCCATGTCATGTGTCTCATGCCAGCTCTTATGCCCCGTGTCAAAGCCATCTGCAAAATCGTCCTTGGGGGTTATTTGCACCTATTTTACACTTTTATTAGAGAATATTAGCAAGTTAATCCCGTGATTAACTTCATTAATCACTGGATTAACTGTTGGATGGAACCGCCATTGTCTCCACCGCCTCCTTTCTCTATAGCGCCCTTGTACTTTGTACTGTTCATCAGACAAATGCAATAAATAAACCCTCTCATTGCATGTCTCTCTCACTCTCTCACACTGGGCTAATAGCGCTTAACAAAGAGCTGCTATAATATTCTTATCATTTGTTAATGTTTTATTCCTCCTACTCTACAGTGCCGGTGGTGGTAAGCCCTACTGATCTCATAATTACACAATGTTTGAATTTGATGCATGGAAACTAAATTTAACTATTGCCAATGGTCCCTAATTTTTTTATCTTTGATTTACATCCTAAGCAAATACCAAGTTCATTCAAATGGAGGATGGTGATGCCTGTAATGATGGCAAGGTGGAGGCATGGTTCACCTAAACGGTAAACGGTAGTCGGTCGGTCACCTCCTGTTTAGTGTTTAGACCGTTTACACAGGATTAAACGGTGTTTAAACGGTCTAAACGGTTTTGTACTGTAGCGGTAAAAATAGTAAAAATACATGATTAAAAATCTAAAAATATGACTTCATTATAGATTTTTAGTTTCATACTCAATAACTCACATAAATAATAATTGATAATTCACAAAATCACATAGGCACTGATAGATCATAAATGATAATATGGCAGGACCGCATGATTATAAGAAATGATCATATGCTTATACTTCATGACGGAGAGATTTAAGTGCTATTCACAGGGCAAAACAAATTGAACAGAACCTAACATCTACCTAGATAGCTTCTACTTCTACTCTTACAACATCTAATAATTTGTAGCATGTACAGAAGACTAAGACTAAGAAGCAAATTAGCAGACATAGCCTAAACGCCTAAACGGTCTCCTAGTCGGGATAAAACACCAATTAAACCGTTTAATAACCGTTCCGTTTAGCCTAATTAAACCGACTTTGACCGTTTTTTGACCGACTAGGCCAACTACCGTTTAATCCACCGACTACCCCCTAAACTGTGCAGTAGGCCACCGACTACCGACTAATCGCCGTTTAAACGGCCGACTAGGCCGTTTAGGCGAACACTGGGTGGAGGTTCCTTCCACTACCATACAAGTATCGAAAGGAAAAAACAAGGCCGAAGAGGTACCCATTCTATGTATATATTGTCACATGTTTTTTTATTCTAGGTCATTCGCGTTCTACCCGCTCAGTACCCATCGTTCGTATTGTACCCATTCGTATAGTACCAAAACCCATTTTCTAAGCATCCAAGCATATTCATATTTTGTCAAAATGGCATCCCGAAGACCACTGTGAGATCTCTCAACGGCATCATCATCCATGTGATATGGAAAATCTAAAACGAGCGGAATAGATACATCTTTCAAAACCAGGCTCTGTCCGCTTCCCAAGTTGTAGGTCTCATTAGGGATGGTCTTGCTACTTGGGTGGCAGCCTCCTCGCCTATAATCCCTGAAGACCTGAGCTAGGCGGCTAGAGGGGGGGTGAATAGACGCCAATCAATTTTGACGCTTTCTTTTCGCACATGCAGCCCCTCTAAGCATTCCGCAAAAACTGCTTCGTGTCGGTGATCAAACCGCGATGGACAACATGACAACTATGTGTACCCATGACTTGTATGGATGATATCCATATGAATATGTAGGGATTTTAGAGCCACAATCCTGGTTATCAAGTGTCCAAACAAGAGGAATCAATTCAAATCTTGCTTTTGAGAAGAGATCAAGACAAACCTCAAAGCAACTTTCAAAAAGCAAAAGCAGATTCTTTCAGAACTTGTCCTCTCATGGACAGGAGGTTCGTGGATTTATGATGCTCTAAAAATCATGGGAATTTTTCTGCCTATGTGTCAATGTGTCAGGAAGAACTCCACCAAAAATCTCTTTAAAAATCCTTATAAAACAAATATGAAAATTCAAACAACCCAAGCTGCTTTCTGGAAAGCAAAAACAGATTCTTCAGAGTTTGTTTCTACTTGGAGCAGAGAGATGATGGCTTTCTGTTGCTTCAAAAATTATGGGAATTTTTCTCCCTATGAAAACATGAGTCTTGAAGAACTCGACCAAAAATCATCTCAAGAATCCGTCCACAGAAAAAATGAAAAATCAAACACCACTAGCTGTCAAGAATTTGGAACAGAAAGTTTTGGGCTCGGTTTTCACTTCATAGCTCCCAAATGGAGAAATCAGTGGACTTCAAATTTTTACCACAGATGGGTATATGAGTCACGCATCTTTTCCAACTAGAATCCTCCAAAAATGATTTTTCTAGATTTTTTAAAAAATATATTACTGACTGCTGCGCGGATGAAAGTTTCTGAACAGATTTGCAACAAGTCAAGAACTTAATCTCTTGCCTCTCATATGGTTGCAAAGAGTGTGGTAAATCATATTAGCAACCTCAAGGAATCATAGACCTTCAAGAACCAGCAAGAAATCACCAGGACTCATCTTCAAATAAGAACTCCAAAAAGGGAAACGAAAATAAAGAAGAACTTGGAGCAAATCAACACAAGATGATTATGAAGATGAGAGATTTCATTGCATAGGAGTTGCGGGATTACAAACCACACTCCATGTGGTCACAAACACTCTAAGTGCCACCCTTACACACCCAACTCACCCTCTATATTTCTGAAATTTCAGCTCTAAGGGAATGAGGAGGAGGTGCTCCCCTCCACCTCTATTTATAGCCCATGGGTGAGATGCCCTAACACCTAGAGCCCATCTCCACCCTTCATTTGAGAATGAGTGGTGTACAACACACACACTACAAGACACATTCCTGAGAGAGAATATTCTCCACATATTTCTCCGGAAAATATCTTCGCAACATCTTCGGTCGCCAGCCCACGCCTGGGCCTACCAGTCAGAACCAGCTTCGCCACCACGTTACCGACACTGTAGCCTCCAGCTGCCTCGGATTCCTCGCCATGGCTAAGCTTCTCGAGTGCACCATCTCATGTGACCGCCAGGTCATCGAACCCGGTCGCTCAGACGCCCCGGACGCACCGACCCTCCACTGTCCCATGCGTCCACCATGTACCACCGATACTGCATCACTGAGGTGAACACACACGAAACCAACACACCTTACCTGCAAGGTTAGTCCATCACAAAATTACCAACACAATAATCCCTTTATGACATCACAATTAGGAAGCCCTAACACACCACGTGTCAGCTTAAATTCCACCGGACCACATCCGATCAAAACTATTACCTAGCCCAAGCTCAGCACAATTGTCCGGTTCCAAATCCACGGCAATTTCCACAAATGCACCATTTAACATTCTTCAAAACACTTCAAATTCCATCTTGTCACATATATTCATCATCAAACCGGCGTATCCTCCACATGGGTCTCAACAATCCCCTTGGGTTCACTCCCCCCTTCTCCCCTTCCCCCCTTCTCTCCTTCTTTCTCTCCCCTCCACGAAAAAATTGTTACAAATAATCACAATATATAGCGTATATAATAATAACAAAATTTTCTATAGTAATATGCAACAGCCGGTAACGCTGAAAAAACAAGAAAATTTTTCATGTGTGCCATTACAAAGTCACCAATTCTTCGGTTTTGCCATTACAAAACGCATATTATTTTACGTGCCATTATTTTTGCAACAATACTTCACCAGTGCCATTCTCTGGAATTTTTGGGTTTTTCCAACATATACGAGATGCAAATACGGTGGAAATACGCATATGACATGTGGGGCCCACATGTCAACCTCTACCCCTTCTTCCTCCTCTTCTTCTTCTTCCTCCTCCTCCTTTCCCTCCCCTTCCCATCTCCCAAACTCTAGTGGCCTTCCCGTCAAGCCCCTTTGTGTCGGCAGTGGAGCTCGTGGACGCGGCAGAGCTCGCGCACAGCGGCGGCGGAGCTCACGGAGGCGAAGCGTGCGGTGGCGATGGAGCTCGCACGTGGCGCACAGCAGAGCTCGCGGAGGCGGCGAGCTTGCAGCGGTGGCGGAGCTCGCGGAGGCGGCGAGCTCGCGGCAGCAATGGCGGAACGCGTGCACGGCGGAGCTCTCAGATGTGGCCAAAACATATAAAAAAGATCGGTCAAACAATTCAATCAAATTGAGTATGACTGTATGTGTGATAGCATCTACTATACCAGAAATATCAATGAACCCTGCCTCTACATGGGCTCCGGGTAACCAAATATGAACTGATACTATAGGTACCCAGGGGACAATGGAAAACGGATTGTTTGTGCTGGTAGCCAAACTCTTCCGAACAGTGTGATTCTATAAGCTAAGCAGATGAGGCAACAAAGAACCTAACCGTCCTCTCTAATTGACTTCATCAAAAGATTCCTATGGTCTGGTTTACCTTTCTTCTTTCCTTGCAACCTTGGATTGATATGGTTTGGCTCCTATAATCTTTGTTTACCAATCTTTAAATTGGTGAATTGGTTAATCGGAAGTGCGCGCTAGCCCGAGCTCACAGCGGTGGACGGCGGCTCTGCTCGGAGCTCCGGTGAGGTGGAGGGGCGGTGAACTCACAGCAGTGGAACCAGCCTGGAACAAAGCCAGACACATCTTCGGCCACCGCCTGGAACACCACACAGAGAGGAAAAAGAAGGAAGGAGAAGGAAAGTAGCCCCATTGCTGCCACATAGGCCGATGACTTAACAGGAAAGAGAAAAGAAAGAGAAATACAGGAGAGGGAGAAGGGGAAACAACACCAACACACACAGCGACGAACGACTCCTAGAGCAGCAGACCAGACAGAAACCCAGAGCGTGAGACGGCGACCACGATGCCTTCAACAAGGTAGCGACCGGGAGAACCCGCTGCCGTCACAAGACCATTAGGGTTTTCACCCAGAGCGAGGGAAGGTCCGAAAAGTTATGCCTTAAACGAGGGAACGACACCAAAGGTGACGCCAACACCAACCCAAAAGGCCAGGGCTTTCGCCCAAGACCTGCCCTACGTGCCACTACTACAAGACTGCCCTATACCAACACGCTCATATGATGCTATATGTGCGCATATGTGTTGCAGTCATTGCTAGCATCACATAATGTAGGTGATGTTATAGGTGGTGTTGCTGAACTCTACACTGCAACACAAACCATATGATGTTGTACATATGTATATGTGTTGCAAAGCAGCAACACAAATTTAGCATCACATGTATGCAAGGCACGAGGAAAATCTCTCAGCATCACATATATGACCTATTGCAACACAACTAAATGTCAATACATATTATTAATTTATATTTCTTTGTTGGGTATATTTGGCTGAAATATAAATATCATTTTCATTCGATAATATAATACAATTAAATATGAACAACGATCCAAAAGAAATATTTCATTGCATTTAAAATAAGTTATTGTACAATATTGTCCATACAAACACTAAACTGCACAAGCTTATAACTACAAGCCGAAAACACACACCAATATTGACATATACAAACTTCCCAAGATTTATAACATAGGAACCTAAGAACATAACAACCCTTCAACGTATTGGCCAATATGTAATGAAATTAGTTGAATCTTCGTGCCTGTGGCGCATCACATCTCATCATACGATCTATGGTCGTATATTTCTTCAATACTATATTTCTCTCTGCCAAATAAAACAACAATGATGTTATAAATAGGAAAGTTGTTCCTGTCGAAGTAGTTTGCTAGTAAAATAATAGTAGTGACTAGTAGCAACATATACTTTAATGCAATAAACATACAACTTTAAGTATGCGATCAAATTATGATGAAAGTTCAACTATTTAAATTATCTAATTAAAAGTAGGTAAGACCTTTGTATAGAGGCAATAATTATATACCTCACTATCATGAACTGAGAGGTTTCTTCAAAGTCTTTTATATCATACTTCAATTTTCATATATCCGATTTTACCGTATTGACAAAAGTAAAACCTAAGATTAAGGATTACATTACATACTACTTTGGTGATGGCGCCTAAAGTTAACTTCTGAACCTGCAGAGTGAATAACCGGGAGCTGTGCAGTGACCAAATGAGTTAAACCGGCAAAAAACCAACAAAATAGATATTTTGCCAACAAAAAAAAATCACCAATCAGGAAGGGGGAGTACTAGAGAGAGCAGAAAGATGAAGCGTGCATGCATGAATCATGGCTCTGATTAACAGGGAATAATAAGAAAATTGAACAGTAAATTCAGGATTGGGTTGTTTAGCTGTGTGGCGGAGGGGGAAACTCCAGTGCAGATAAAACAGCATATTCATTTTGACTTGGTGAAATACAGAGCAACAAACAAGAAAGAGAAGTGAATAAAATGAGAAGAGAAGGAGAGATTACAGTAACAAGAAGCCTAGAGTACAAAAGGAACTACGTACCTAGCTAGCTTCTTTTGAATCTTTCTGCAGCTAATGATGCAATCAGCAATCAGAACTTGCAGTCCCTGCCTTCTTCTGATCAGCACACACCTGCACCTAGCTATCTTCTCTCTCTCTCCCCCCTTATCTCTGAGCTGAGCTGAGCTGGGACCAAATGAAGAGCAAGAGCTAGGAGCTTGCAAGTCCAAGTTGCATATTGAGCGAGCAGCACAGTGGTTTTTTAACAAGGCAAGTTGCTTGAGAAATAGTAGCAGTACAGTAAAATAAAAACATGAGTACTTAACATGAAAGAATAAAAACATGAATACATAGAAAAAAATAAAGATATGAAATTTCTACGCGGACTAATATCAGTAATTTTTTTTATTCTTGTTCCCTTCCGATGGATGATCGAAAATATGTTCAACCATTAATCTTTTCAACCTACAAAAATAACCAGAAAACACATGTGACACCTGGATGTGAATATATAAGGCATACACAACATGATAGAAATAAAAAAAATACAATTAACATACACATATGGAAGGCCAAGCAATTGCTTTTCCTTTGGTTTGGCCAATTGTCTTGTAGTCCCCCCATGACCTTGGTAATATCTCATGATCTTCGATAGGATGGTTTACACGCACTTTCCAATATTCCTTTCCTAACTTGAATCCAGTAACAACTTCATCTGGATTACTACTCAAGAAAGTAGCATATGCTACACACATTTTATTTGGATATCTATTGGTAGTCCTGAGCATTACAGTGGTTTCAACCTTTTTAAAATAAAGCCTTCATTAGTAAACCAAGCCCTAAACTGTATTTACCATGATTTATAACAAAACAATATTATTGTTCCTAAATTACCTTCATTGCTGATGGAGAAGTATCCTTGTGATGGTCATGTCCCTTGCTCATATTGTTTTCATGATGTTTTAGGTTCTTACCATGCTATATGTAACAAAAATAGATGGTGTTAAATCCAAAATATAAATGCATGTTTCATGTTTAACAATGAAGAAAGTTATATATTTATAGTCTTGCCTGTCCCATACTCTTTTTACTACAATCTATAGACTTCCTCCCATACTTACCATCCTAAAAATCAACAGATAAGATTACATCAGTATGGTATGCAGTCGAACTATCAAATGTTAAAAAATTATGTAATAGTAGCTTTATACTGACTAGAGATCTCTTAATGCGCCTTAAGAGATTCAATCTAAAACATTTACCTGTTCATTTGCAAAACGGGTCGCACATAATGGTGACGACTGTTCTTGATGCATTCCTTCATTGCTACTACGATCACAATGTTCCTAGTGACATGCAAGGCATCAGGACTTAAATCTTTGTATGCGAACTCAAGAAAGCCCTCTAACCCTTTCAAATATTCAGCACTTGGTCTAGTGGAACGAAGTAATTTCTTCAGAGATTCTAAATCCGCAGACATTATCAAACAAATTTGATATGTTGACTTCAAATGTTCAGCCTGATAAATAAGTAAAAGAAAATTAAGAATAGTGTAATTACAAAGTTTTTTGAAACAACTAAATTCATCAAATTAATATCACTAACCCGTAGGTCGAAAAGCTTCCACAGTTACATGTCTTTGGTTAAGTCTCCAAGTAATCATTTAAGTTCTAACAAAAAATTCGTTGCTGGTAAGAAACGCTGCTACATTAATTATGGATGAGATTATAAATAAGCCTCATGTTGCGCATACATGCAAGGGCATAACATGAAGCAGTAAAAAGCCCAACCCGTTTTCTAACTGGCTTCAGTCGGATTGGATACCCGTCGGGGGTACCCGTCGGGTAGTGCCCGACCCGTTTTCATTAGACGGCGTGAGGCGAAAGGGCGACGACGACGCTCCTGCTGCTAGCGCACGGGCACGCGGGCGACGGCGGGCACCACTGGCGCGCGGCGGCGCAAGCAGTGAGACAGATTTTGGGATTTGGGGGTGGATATTAGGTCACTGATTGGGTTGGGCCTTGTGGCCTATGTACAACAGCCGGGTACCCGATGTTACCAAAAAAATGCGGGTACCCATAGCCGATCCAAATTTTTCGATAAAGTTTGGTCAATGTTGTTTGGATATATACTAGTATTGTTATATTAGCAACATAAATATTATGTGATGCTGGCTTTTGTTCAAGACAATTTTGTACATAAGTGTCAGCAACATATAATATGTGTTGCAGTATAGTCTCCCTGCAACATAATTTTTAAGTGATGCAGGTGTGTGTTAGAGTAGGTAGTCATCATGTGTTCTTCAGCAACACAACCAGTATATGATGCAAAGGGTGTGTTGCTATAGGCTAGTCTTCTTGTAGTGTGCGCACAAGGTAAAGCCCGCCGAAAGGTTGAAAGCACCAGAAAAAACAAGCCGCTGGCCGAAGACATAGAGCCAAAAAGAGCACGAGCCCCCACGCCAGTCAACACCTCAGAGAAAGGGAGGGTCAAGACGACGGGGGCGGGACCAGGTCAAGAGGCAGAGAACGGGGACGCCGCTGGAGAAGGGTCGCCAGCCAACGCTGCCGGAGAGGGGCCACCACACCTGGTGGCCTGCGCATGGGAAGCGAAGGAGACCAAGCGCCTCGCTGCCTAGGCAGCACAAGCCAAACTCCGTCACTAACCCAGAAAACGCCAACCGAACCACCGAGCACATCGCAGGGAGGGGAGAACAAGGAGGCGAGGACTGGACCAGGATAGAGACAGGAGTCACCTTGCCACCAAAGGACGGGCAACGGTCCACCACGCCACCATTGGAGTAGCCGAGAAGCCGCCGGACACACTCCCCTGGAGCCCACCTGCTCCGTCGACTGCGGCCAGCTACCGAAACGGGTCCCTCCAAGCAGCCTCTACCGAGACGGGCTCAGGGGGAGGGGAAGAAGGAGATGAAGCCGGTGCCGAGCTCCGCCAATCTACAAGGTCACCGGACCCACACCGCTGGAGCACATCCACTCCGACCTCTCCGGCCAACACACATGAAGGATTGGGATGCCGCCTAGAGGGGGGTAAATAGGCGTTACAAATTTTCAACCTTTTAAAGCACAACGGAAAATGATATCAGATGTTTCCATGTTGATATCGGATAGTCCAATATGGATCAGACTATCTGATATTATATCAGACTATCCAATATACAGATTTAGGGTTTTTGAGAATCTCACCCAAATCAAGGATACAACCTGCACCAAAATCAAATCCACAGCACAAGAGAGAGTAATAGCATACGACGGTGCTAGCCAACAACAAGTATAGCCACAAATCAAAGTAAATCAAGTTAGAGGGCAAGGGGAAACCAAGAGTCAAGTGAAGACTCGAAGATTTGTTCTCAGAGTTCGGATCCTTGAGGGGACCCTACGTCTCCGTTGAGATGGCTCGGTCACACTTGAGCCCGCGTCTCTACAACCCTTTCTCTCACCGAGGTCGCACCAAGACCCCCTGGTTTTACTCCCTGATTCCTTCCCTCTGGAGGTGGAATTGGCCTTCACAAACTCGCACAGCTCACCACACAAAGCACCAGTGCTGCGTGGTTGAATCTTAGCCGTCTAGGAGTCCTCAACCTCCAAGAGTAACAAATTCTCACAAAGAACGAACTCGGATATGAACTCAAGAGTCAAAGATGGACAAAGATGAACTCGGAGATGAACCCTAAACCCTTCTCACAAAGAGTATACTTAGATCTAGAGTGGAGACGGCAAAAAGCCCTAAGTTGCTTGGAAGTTCTGCTCAAAATGGTGTGGAAGCCGACAACTTGCTCATGGGGAAGAGGGAGGCAATAAGTAGCCACACGCAGCAACTAGCCGTTAGACTTAGGGACATACCAGATAGTCCGATATGACATCGGATAGTCCAACATGAAAGTGAGAGAAACTTGGAGTAACGGCTATTTTTGAGGTTCTAGAATGATTCTAGAGAGGTTCACACCAGATATAACACCAAAAGATCAAATTCATATCGAATAGTCCGATATTTTGAGTTCTGCGATACAGAGAGGGATGGATCGGACCAAGCATCGAATAGTCTGATATATCGGATAGTCCGATAGACAGCACCCACCCCTTACGGAAACGGACGCAACTTTTGATTCCGAACTCAGATTTCGGTGATCTTGGGCTTACGGAAAGCTAAGAACAAGGGCTACACAACCCACAAGGTCTCACTACCTAAATCCCAAAGGATAGGAGCAGAAATCACAAAGGAAGCCATGAAAAAACTAATACCCTCACTTTTCGGCTCCACCAACACTCCTCTCCCTCGATCTCTTTCAAAGATTGGTCACTTGAGCACCTGAGACATATCTGAAAGGATCTCTGGCCGAGAGGGGGGGTGAATCGGCTTCTTTTCAATTTTTACGTCTTTTGATTTTACTTGGAAACTTAGCAAATTTGGAAACCAACTATCGCCTGGACCTAGCAATATCAGTGATAGGAAACAACGGCAGACAAGTATCAAGCAATTCTTAAGCGGAAGCGACTACTCTTGGCACGAAGGCACAAGTCCACGCAATCGAGTTCAAGGTGCACAATGTAAAGGGATGGCAGGAAGGGTGCAAACCGAGTTTTTACGTGGTTCGGAGCGAACTCCTACTCCACGGTGAGGAACTTCCAAAGGAAGCCAGACCTCTCGTCTGTGCCCTCAATCCACTCGTGGGCTCTTCAACAACGAATGTTGGGTGAGCACCGAACCCGTCTGAGTGGCAAGAACTTTCTGCTTAAAGCTCTCACACCCCCACCGGCACCGCACAAGGTCACCGACCGCTCCCGCAAGAAACGGATTTCTCCCCGGCGTCAACGAAGGACCACCGACCGCCACGCAAGACGGATTTCACCACGGCACCGACGAAGGGTCACCGACCTCCCCGCAAGGAGGATTTCATCACGGCACCGACACACGGTCACCGGCCTCCCCGCAAGGAGGACTTTGCACGCACCCTCACCCAACGGGAGGATGACCGCCCACCGGGACGGGTTTCTTCGATGTAGAGGACATAGTCGAAGTAGTGGTACGCTCGGTGAAGCTTGGGGAGGGGCCTCCGGTGCAAGAAATCCCAAGAGCACAAGACCGGAGGACACCAACTTCACCACCTCACTTCCACCATGGGGCTAGATGGGAAACCCCATGGGAGTGAGGAGGAGAGACTTCGAGATGACCGGAGGAGGCAAGGTAGGCCTATTCTTCTTCCTCTCTCCCTCTCCCTCTCAATCCCTCTTAAAATGGCATGGAAACCCTAGATGAGGAGGAGACCACGGGAAGAGCTCTCAATGGAATGGGGTGGCTGCTAGAATGGGCTCTCTCAAGTTTCTCCCGTGCTCCAAGCCCCTATTTATAGGCACAAGACGAAACCCTAACAATGGACGGCTCAGATTCATTTTTCCCGAGTTTCGAATCAATCCATCGGACGCCGTCCGGTTCCCATCGGACGCCGTCCGACAGAAAGTCAGGCCAGTTTTTGTGCTTCGTCGGACGCCGTCTGGTGAATTATCAGACTCCGTCCGACCAGATTTTCAACCCAAAATTGTGCTCTGTCGGACGCCGTCCGACAGCTTATCGGACTCCGTCCGACAAGAAAAAATGTGCTCTGTCGGACGCCGTCCGACGGCTTATCGGACTCCGTCCGACATGCTCCAGCACGCCCCCTGGACAAACACTAAAAAATTCATAACTTTTGCTCCCGAACTCCGTTTTTTATGATCTTGGGCATTCCGGAAAGCTAAGAGAAAGGGCTATCCAACTAACTAAGTTACACCACCTATTTCTAAATGGATAGACCATAGAATCTATAGAAACCACTCTCCGGCACCCTCGGACACCTCTCTCTCTCGGCTTCGTTTAGAGCTTCCGTTTTTGGATTTTGTCGCTTTATGGACTCGGCGGGAACACTTGGAATAGCTTAGGCGGGAACTCAGATGACTTATGCGCTAGGAAACCCTTGGACAGCTGAAAAGTGGCTTCCTGACACTTTCGAAGACTTAGACGCTAAGAAACCCGAACCTTGAACAGCTGTCCCACTCAGGAACTCTATCGAACCCTGGACACCTGGCATCTCTATAACCCGCTCAAACTCACTCAGATGAACTGGAACTTGTGCTCAGTGGGACCCTGCAACCAGAGAAATGAGTCTTGCCGATGGTAAATTTGGGCCAAAACGCACACAAGGAAATCAGAGAAACTATGAAACAAAAGAGTCCTTATCCTTGGGGTTCCAGACGGCCCAGTTGCCATCAATTACCAAAATCAATTAAGCCCTGGGAGCTGAGCTTTCAATATCTAAACCATTCAATGTTGTATCCCAATCAATAGTACGGCAATCCTTAGACTCAATTTATAAATAAAACCATACAAGCTTTCAGGGGAAACCACTTGCCATCTTTTTTCTTCATTTTGAGTTTCAATGACGTTGTTAGTCTTGAGCACCCTTGATGCATTGTGGATGATGACCTTTACCAAATTATTGATAATGTCTTCGTCTTGTCAACCTTGATTTGATGCACCTCATGAGACTCTCGTCCCATTCAACTTTGACTCGATCATCCTCCTTAACGATCATCGCGCCAAATCGACCTTGAATTAGTACTCAACTCTTGGTGACATCGTCGTCTTGTTGACCTCGACTTAACCGTCATCCTTCAACGTACCTTGGTCATCACTCAAACTCATAGGACCTAATTATTTCCAAGCACTCGTGAAATACATTGGTCCAAAAGCTCAATAAATATGGATAAGTTTGATATTCGTGAGCGATTAAGTGTCCAAGTGTTTCACGTAAATAAGCATAACACAAGTGAAAACTCTTGGCACATGAAAGGTCTCTACTAAGTGCATTATGATAAATATGTGTTTTATCTATATGCACTAGATAGATAATTTACACAACTTCACATTACAATGCACATGAGAATATATTCATGACTTACACAAGTGTAAATTTATATTTGAAGTAAGAGAGAACTTGTGAACTAATCTAGATTAAACTTCACTAAATTAAGTGCACGTGTGACTATTCATGTAAATCTTACAGGCACAAAGCTATTTAAACACGGTGAAGTTTATCTAGTGCATGAACTAAGATGATCACCATACATGGCAATATAAGGCCTTGTGCGTTTTGGCGTAACATTTCGTAGTGTAGCGTTCCGCCGGTTGGGGTCAACGCCAGCCCAGTGATGTGGGTCCCACCATCAGCTGGTTCTGTAGCTACAGGGAAGGTTTCGGCCATCACTTTCCCCTTTCCCCACCATGCCGCAATGCGAACCCGTGAGCTCGCAGACACACCCTCCCAGTCTAGATCTCTGTCGGCGCCGGTCCGAAGGCGTCCACCGGAGGGTGCGCTGTGCCGGGGCGAGCTGGCACCGCCTGAACGCCGTCGGCGCAGGTGGACTCGAGCCGCGGGAGGGTCGAGCGAGTCGAGCTCGGGTTTGTGCAGCACGACGGTTGGCGGCGATAGTGTCGGCGACCTGCCTGCTGCCAGTCGATTTTGCGCTGCCTGCTTCCGACCAGGTCGACAATATTCTGGGGGGTGAGGCAGGCAATAACCCCACCGGCGACCCGCCGGAAGCTTCCATCGGCCGGACTTACATCGCTCCCTTTTCGCCCATCTATTTCATCTCCACCCACGGTGCCAGAGCCGCCCTCACCGAAGTGCAAGGTAAGTCCCCATCCTCCCCCTACTTGTTTGCAGCCCCGTTTCGGTCTTGTTTGCTTGTTAACCGCATGAAAGTGCGAAGCATTCCTGGTGTAAAAATTGGATTTTTGGCATTCGATGAGAGTACAAATTGCCTCTATGAGGTGCCTCAGTATAGAACAATCGTGAGGTGGCTGAGTAGAAAACTAGTAGGTATTCAAACACCAAGGTGTTGCTTGTCAGTAATCATGAACATCCATATTTGTGGTTGCAATGTTTGCATTACACAAAAGTATTTCGATCATAACCAACACAGCAAGATAAGCAAACACCTAAGCGTCACATATGAAGCAGCAAGAATTGTACGTTCTGACTAGAGTTTACCCTGAACTGATTGGCTAGGCAACCCATAGCTAATGAGCAATGATTAATAGTATTTGTGCGTATTATTTGAGAAAACTTTTGTAATGGAATGTTGTTAATGTTGGCAAAATATACAGGTTAAGCTTGAGATGTTATCACTGGGTTTGGACGGTCCAAAACCCCATAAGTGGAGCTCTGGTCAATGCAGAGCATTCCTGGATGCTTGCATAGATCTGAAAGATGAAGGATACTTTGGTCGTGGGTACCCCAATGACGAAGGTTATAAGCAGCTGATCAAGCAAATGAAGCTTCGATGCAATGTCGAACTTTCAAAGTATCGGGTAAAAAACAAGTTCGAGAATACGAGAAGAGATTGGACAAGGTACAATGAGCTGAAGTCTAAAACGGGGATTGGCATTAATCCCAACACCGGAGCAATAGAAGCACCAGCAGAATGGTGGAAGGGGGTATATAGCTCTGCAATTGTACACATTATTTGCACACTTCACTTTTTTGTCTAGAACTAATGATTACCATTGCTTTGCAGTATGATAAGAACTACACCGAATTTAAGAAAACAGGACTTGAACACGAGGACAAGCTGGATCAGCTATATGGAGACATGCCGACTGCAAGGCAGCCTAAACGTGAACGAACAGGGGCTCCAACACAACACATCGGCGACAACAGCGACGAGGACAGAGATGTGTCTGCTCGGATGGAGGCACAATTTACCCATCATGCAGGACCCTCATCAATTCCACAAAGCTGCGACTTGGAGGTGTCCATAGCCCGAAGATCGACATCCTCATGAAGGAAGCATCGACAATGTGAGGTTAATGTCAACTAGCAGGCCTGCTGGGAAACTCACAAGAAAGTTTTCTCCGGTGATACAGGCCGTCAACATCCGGCCAGCCAGTCCACCCAGTCACCTCCAGAGACAGACATATGGCTTGTTGAACTGGTACAGGAAGGTGTTCGTGTTGAAAAAAGGACATCGATACTAGATCTGAAACGACATCGGAGGTACGATATTTTGTAACTCAGTTCACCTCTCAGGTTACATCTGCGGGGCAATGATTATGGGCGCTCCTCCCCAATAACGCAGCAGACCGCCGTGGGTCGTGGCCACAAGCCGGCCACAACCTCCTGCGAGTCTAACCGCTACAAAAGTCGTTTCATGGTTACACCAGGGGTGCCTCTCTTTATATAGTGTAGGCCAGGCAAGAGTCCGACTACAACTCTAAACCAACCCTCCCTATTACAACACAAAGTCCTTGTAACCTACTTGTACATGTATTTGACATCAACTTCTAACAAACTTCACCTTGGCAAATATGACGTCCGCCACCTTGAAGTCGTTGTATGTCTTGTGCGAACCTGTGTACCGTACTTCGGTTGTTTCCTTCGCAGCTCACGTCGAGCCGCCCGATAAGTTTGACTTGGCCTCAGACCCGCCGCCGCATGCAATACTCCATCTCACCTCGTATAGATGAGACGTCGACCTCTCTCCAATCATCACAGTCTCCCCATCCTTCATGATATTAATAGTCTTTCCATCTTCCCCAGATTGGAACACCATCCCATCTTCATGCAAGGTACCAAGCAAAATTAGATTTCTCGTAAGCCCCAGCATATGCTTCACACCTTGAAGTACACGCTCCACTCCATCGTGCATCTTGATCTTGATATCACCAATACCGATAACATGGTAACCCGTGCCATCACCCACATAGGTGAAACCGAAATCATCAGCCTCATACGAAGAGAACCACTCCACCTTGTGTGTCACATGATGAGAGGTTCCAGAATCTAGCACCTATGCTTCAATGGACTGAGTATCTGATACTGAGAGCAACTCCGAATTGCTTTCCGAGTCACTAGCATTTGCCAAGTTTACACTTCCTTCTTCCTTTGTTGTACAGTCCCACTTCACATGTCCCGACTCACCACACCTGAAACACCGCACTGCTCTGCCCTTCCGGTGGTTCTTCTTCCCAGTCTTTTTACCGCTACCTTGATCACCCCTGACTAGCAAAGCATGAAGCTGAGATTCTTCCTCATCTCATGAGACAGTAAAGCCGCCGTGATATCCTCAGTCTTAATGCTATTCTTGCCATATGTCAGTGTCGTAACCAAGTGCTCGTAGGACGAAGGTAACGAACACAACAGAATTATGGCCTTGTCTTCATCATCAATCTTCACATCTAGTTGGCCTAGATCAGTGACCAATTGATTGAAAATATCAACGTGCTCCTTCAGATCTGCCCCTTCTTGCATCTTAAGCCCTTATAATTTCTGCTTGACATACAACTTACTGGTCAGAGTCTTGGACATGAATTGACTGGACAGCTTGGTCTAAATCTTCCTCGGTGTTGTCAACTCCACGACATGGTTCATTACCTGATCTGAAAGACGCAGCCATATGGTAGCGGCTGCTTGCAACTGCATCTCCTCCCAGTCGCCGTCTCCTACCTTCCCTGGCTTGGTCTCCCTAAGAGCCGTCACGATTCCCTGCTGTACCAGCAGATCCTTGACCCTCATCTGCCACAAGCCAAAGTTGCCAGAACCGTCGAACTTCACCAAGCTGAAATTGGTCCCCGTTGGCTTCATCCTGCCGATATGTGATTCCACTTGCGCCAGCTGCTTGTTCTTCTCATAATTGTTGCCAGGTTTACCGTCAGTCCTATCCGTCATCTCGGACAGATCACCAACAGCCTCCTAGAACGTCTCCTTTCGGAACCCGCACGTCTTTCTCACACGACTGCCTCCTCCGAAAAACTGCGCTAAAAAAACTCGCTGTTGATTTGTGTAAATATGAGTTTCTCTCTATGAGAAGCCCTCTTTTGCCTCTTGGATTTGTTGGGTTTGGCTCCCCTGTGGACTCCTTTTATAGTGGTGAGGCAGCCCCAAAATTCGAGTTAAGTTCTAGTCCTAATAGACTTGTATTTCTCCTCTAATTCGGGCCCCTCTTCTTTCTTTCTTTTTTTCTCTAATCTGTTTCGGCTTGCAACTTTCCTCCAATTTAGATAACGCGCACAACTCGGACTAGCATCAGCCTCCTGCATGGCCCGTGCAGCCTATACCAGCGTCCGCACGCATCTGCGCGCTGGGCCTGCTCCGGCTTGGACTGGCTCGTACTAGACCTGTTCAAATGCCGGGCCGGGCATGGAAAAGCCTGGTCGCGAAAAATCAGGCCCGAGCCTGGCCCGGCCCGGCCCGGCCACGGCTTAAAACAAAAAATTCCCAGGCCCGGGTCCGACCCGGCCTGACCACTGGGCTTCGGAAATAAGGGCCGAGCCCAACCCGATGCACTAGTCGGGCCGGGCCGAGCCGGGCTTTTTCGGGCCGGGCTCGGGCCGGGTTGCCCATGAGCAGGTCTAGCTCGTACCATATGGAGGCATGCAAGGACCCATGTGGAGCCCACCATGTCCATAGCTCAACCACATCTTCACGCAATACATGGTTGCATGCAAACATGCGCACTGTATGGCATGCATGTACGTACACATGCCAAGCTAGCTACCCTGGCGCATGCACACATGCACAATCATCTATAAGCCTCCAACAAAACCTGCTCTGCTTGCATGATGGCCACACACCTAGACTCTTGCCAGCCTGCCCTACGCCGCATACACAACTGCTCTGGCCGAAAGACTCACCAGAGAAATTTCTCCAGCTCCAGATCCAATATGTGAGCCCTCGAGCACGCCTCCTAGCGCGCCACCGCACGCTCTCTGCGTACGGCAACATGCCGCACCCTGGCCGAACATCCACGACACGGTAACCGCTAGTAGTGCCATGACGTCGCCTCTTGTGCAACATCGGTCGCATTGCTCTCCGCGACGCTTCCTCCGCTCCGATCTATCTGGCCATCTCGCCTCATGTTTGGTGGCCGGTCTGATCGCGAGCGCCGAAGCCCCTGTCTTCGATAGCCATGCTGGCCCAATCACCACGTCTGGTCGATCCTTACCAACAGCAGCCCATCGAACGGTCCAGGTCACCCGGCCGGAGTGTTCGACTCCACCGATCGATTCGTCGATCGCCGATATGCTCCACCTTGCGCCGAATCTAGCGTTTTTCTTCGGCACATGCGTGTATGCATAATCCTCATGCCTCCTCCAAGATCATCCACATCGCCGAACCTCTGCTTTGATACCACTTGTAGGAGCCTGCTGCGATCCTGCCATCTCATGACCCGCCAGCGATCCGGCTCCCCCCGAGACCAACACCTGGTCTCGGGCCCATGTTCCCACATCTATTGGCCCAATTGGAAGCACAACCCAGATCCTGGCCCAACTCAGCCTAAAAGACTAACCTTGTGGGAGAGGGGTGCCTCCACCTTTTATGTTGTGCTCCCCCATCACCAATAACCGATATAGGACTAAACCCAAAAATCTCTCCCATCACACATCAGATCATCAGTCCTACACTATGCGATCTCGTGGAGACGTTTCGGTTTACCAACCATAGCTCTGATACCACTTGTAGAAAAAAGGATATCGATACTAGATCTGAAACGACACCGGAGGCACGATATTTAGTAACACAGTTCACCTCTCAGGCCACATCTGCGGGACAATGATTATGGGCGCTCCTCGCCAACAACGTAGCCGACTGCCGTGGGTCGTGGCCACAAAAGCCGTTCCATGGTTACACCAGGGGTGTCTCCCTTTATATAGTGGAAGCCAGACAAGAGTCTGACTACTACTCTAAACCAACCCTGCCTATTACAATACATAGTCCTTGTAACCTACTCGTACACATATTCGACATCGGCTTCTAACGGTTCGTCCCTACAGCGAGGACTACTTCATCGCTTCGTATGTTCTTTCGAGGCCTGAGTATTGGTCGGGGTACCGTAATGTGCCTAGGGTGGAAAACAAAATGGAGTACTTGCGCTTCATTTGGGGTCAGATCAAGAAGTGACCCAGACCATGGCAATGGGCGGATGTTTGTCCTGTGTTGTATGAGACTTGTGTTTATTTCGGCAATTTAAATTCATTAGCTCGCAGATTCTTGTAACATGGATATTTGTTTGTTCACCTATGTTGTATGAGACTTGTGTTTATTTTGGTAGTTTAAATTCATTAGCTCGCAGAGTCTTGTAACATGGATATTTGTTTGTTGTCCTGTGATGTATGAGACATGTTTGATTTCGGCAGTTTAATGCCATTAGTTAGTTATGGGTTGTCTGTATTACTTTAGAGTTTGATGCATTTTCAGAATGTTGGTTGCACTGCCACTGAATAGCAGCAGCAGCATAGGCACTGCCACTGAGTAGCAGCAGCAGCATGAACATGTATTGGATTTATTAGCGACAAAACAGAGGAAAACCATATATGTTTCACCGGTTGTGATTATTCTGTAGCCAGTACCATATATCTTTGTATAATCCCATCTATTACTTTCAAGCAATGGTTACCATATAATTCTATTTCTTTCATTGTCCTTTCACACAACATATTTGTTTCCTGGCATAACTCCCTTCCAGCTAAATTGACTGAATGGGAGAGAATGGGAGAAGCTGAATGGTTTTTTTCATTGTCCCTTCCAGATACATTTGTTTGCTGGCATAACTCCCTTCCAGCTATATTTGTTTCATTGTCCTCTACTATACGGTTTTTAAATTCAAAAAAATGGGAGAGAATGGGAGAAGCTGAATGGTTGTAAGGTGAGTCTACCAAAAAATTGCAAAGAAGTTGGCAGGCTTAGGAGATGTAGAAGAAAATTCTCTAATTCTCTTCCTCATTTATAGTACAGTAGCAGCCAGCATCTTAACTCCAGCTGCTGTCTGTGATGATGGCCAAATATACTGCAATACATAAGTTTAAATATTCTAGATTGCACCAAACAGATTTGTCACAAGTACATAAGTTTTTCACAAACAAATTTCTCACAAGTACATAAGTTTCTCACAAACAGATGCCTACAGCAATGCAATAGCAGACATGCTCTGTCATCTATAAATTCATCATACATGGCATATGCCATCTGGTACCGCAACATGGCCATAGCATCAGTGTCTTGTGGTGGTGGTACATACTCCGGCGCAGATGCTGCGTGCTGCTCAAACCACTCATCAGGTCCACCAGGCCCATGGTGGAAGCCTTCTGGGTCACCATCATTGTCCAAAATGAAATTGTGTAGAGCCATACAAGCAACGACAATGCGTCCTTGGCGGTGCACCCGGTAGTTTGAAATGGATCTCAAAATCCAAAACTTATTCTTCAACATTCCGAATGCCCTCTCCACAACTACACGAACCTCCTCAGGTGATGTCGGTGCCCGGTAGGTGAAATTTTGCAAATGGTACCTAAAACCATGAATAACCCTCAATGAATTTGGATCCAAGTATTTATTTGATGGATGAAGAAAAGACAAATGAAATGGACCATTTGTTGATAGATCGAAGTATTTATTTAAGAACGGAATGCTGAAAATTCCAATTGTCTCATAGTCGATGGGCATAAGGATGTGGACCAACGTATAAAAACAACACTGCTAAGAAAGAAAAATTTACTGTCGAATCAATTGTTGTCCCAATTGTGCTGAGGCTGTTATTTAAATTTTGGAAATGGTACCTAAAACCACGAAAAGGAGCTAGGTATCCTGTCGTGTTGGAGTACTCCGAGTCAACCGCGTAGAACTTCCCTACAAACAATTGAAACCTTGAAATGTTAAATTATTTGAACGGAAATATTATTGCAATAGACACGTTTTTTTACGTTCGGGAGAGTGTGGGATTAGTACAGGGTATTGTCGCAGGGTCCTCCGAAGAACAGTTGCATCATGATGGTGTCCCTCCTCACAGTTTGTGAATATGAAATGTGCATCGTGATCGACGACTACCAAGAAACTAAGCGTCGGACGCCGGTATCGGCCTATGTAGTTGAGGTGGGCAGCTGGTGATACCTCAATAGGGATGTAAGTCCCATCGATTGTACCGATGCAATCATCCCACCATGGAGTTAGGTGATCTCTTTGCAGACTCTCGTGCACAGTGCTAAAGCTACTCGGCTTCGGCCTTATTATGTCCACACCAAGATTGTATAACCGATTTAGCACGCGGCGGAAGTACTTGCTAATGGTAGGCCCAGCATATCCAAATCGATTTTGTGCTTACCTATTGGATTTACTCCCTCCAACAATTCAAAGAAAAATGGCAAGAGCTTCCATAGTGGTTACTTTCTTGCCACCGTCTAGGCCATACCTCTCGACAAGCAGGTCATGTAGGGCAAGAAATTGGGGTCGAGTCATCCGGAACATGTTGAGCATTGAACGTTATTTTCAAGGGTGTGCTTCACACATCTGTAGCCACTGTACACAACATGCTTCTTCCGGCGGCTATAGGGTAACTCGACATTTTGAACTGTGTACTCTACTGTGGAGTACACAGCAAACGCAAGATTCAAGAACTCATTGTCGCTGTCATCGTCATCGCCCAAGTACACGTTCATGCTGCAGAACCAATACATCAGACATCAGCGGGGCTATAGGGGTGTTAAGCATATTTGTAATTTCGCACCAAATCTGATTGAAGATAAGCTAAAATACAAGTACCATGACACACATTTCTCCCTAATCTGGTCTGAAGTTTGTAACCAGTAATAAAAATCTTGGATTGTTTGGAGAGGAATCACCTCACCTGTATAGCCGCCGGATGCTCCGTTCGACGCCCGCGGCTGTGGTCTCGGGGAGTTCACCAGCTGCTGATGCGGTCGCCGCCCGCTGCTGCGGTCTCGGGAAGAGGTGGACGCCGCTGATGCGGTGGCCGACCGTTGCTGCGGGCTCAGGAGCTCGCTCCCTACTGCTGCAGTCGCCGTCCTCTACGGCGGTCTCGGGGAGAGGTTGGGCAGCTGCTGCGGTCGCTGTCCGCTGCGGGTCTCGGGGAGAGGTGGGGCCGGCTGCTGCGGTCGTCGGCTGCTGCAGCGGACTCTGCGAGCTCACCGCTGCTGGGGTTGCGGGAAGGGACCGAAGGGCTCCTTGCTCTTCCGAGATGAGGAAAGTTGTGGGACGCATGAGCTGGCGCCGTGGGACCTATCGGTAAAAAGGAACGTTGCCACAACAACGCTACACTACGGAACGTTACGCCAAAATGCACAACGCCTAGAAGATCTTATAGAGCAAACAACATGTTCATAATAATATATTTATGCTCAAAATAATACTACAAGATATGACGAGCATAAATCTAATCAACTAATAACATGTGATTACACAAAGGAGTTGCATACCTCAATTAGCAATCCATCTTATTTAAATAAATGAGACCATGGAAGATAGACAATCAAGTGTGTTGCTCTCATTAAAATGATTAGCATAAGACATACCTTTTATAATGAATAGCTTGTCCACTTGACATATATGATTTTTCTCTAGATATGTTGAGACTAAGACAATATTGACAATAAAAATATTAGTCTCATAGCAATAGCATATTTGAGGTATAATAAAAATATTAGTCTCATAGCAATAGCATATTTGAGGTATAACAATAAATAAACATTAAACCAAGCATTGTCATTAAATGTGTTTACCATTAATCACCAAATCACACAAGGTTACTTGCACTTACAATCTCTCCCTTTTTGGTGATTTATGACAAACCTATTATCAACTGTAATAGATGACAATAAGACAATAAAATCATTAATGCTTATAACAATTTTCCTTCTAAACAAAATCACAATATATACGGGGCAATTGATAATACAACATTTCTCGTGAACAATATTTAAATTATTAAAATTTTCCATTTCAACAATTAACACAAATTATTTGGAAGGACAAAGCATATCAAGAAAGGAGCAAATAAGATATATTCCATGATAAGCTCCCCCTAAATCTATGCAAGATATGAAGTTCATAGTATTCAAGATTTAGACAAAAGTAGAATCCAATCTCATTAAGCATTCATGTCATGTCTTCAAGAGTATAAGGGAGGATCAAGCAAGACATAACAATGCTATCAATTCGAAATAATCAAGATCATGTAGCAAAAAGATATAAGTGAAGTACAAGCTCATGATCAAAATGTATAAGTAATGAACAAGGGTATACCTCTTGGAAATATGAGTTTCAAATTACATTTCTCTCTTTTGCAAGGTGTCATCCATACCAATCATTATATAGCTATGAAAGTGCATCTAGGCCCTAAGTGATTTTGGTGATTAATGAGCTACAATTATAGAGCTAATATTTCTATTGGAGAATTGTGCCTGAGGACGCTATCTGAGTTAAATCCATGAGGTACATGTTTACATGTGTTGGTGTGCCCCTTAAAATGGATATATTGCAAGAAGGCATCAAGACTAGTATTTATTTGTAAATCTTAATTTATTGAGTCCTAGGGATGCCGTACAATAAAGAGGGATGCAATGGAGAAGCTTATAAAGGTTCCTAAGTGCTCAAAATAGGTATCTCGAAGTTCATGTGAGTTTTCCACTCAAAATACACCTCATACAAAACCTATGCCATCAGAACATCCGACGTGGGTCGGAACATCCGATGGTGAGCCAGCCTGCCAGTTTTCCGATGATGAGGATGATATGAGTCATGCTAGCTTGGTCAAGATGATGAGAAATTTTGATATGGGTAAGTTGACCGAGCTCATGGAGAGAGTTGAGCAACAAGAGGACCTTCTTGAGAAAGGAGAAGACTTGCTCATCCTTAAAAAGGAGAAAAACCTCCAACTTGAGAAAGAACTAGCATTGGAAAAGAAGAGGGTTGAGGAGATGACCAAAGAATTCTCTAAGGTCACATCTAAAGCAAGCTCTCTTGAGATCAACAATGCTTCACTCAAGGAAGAACTCATTGGTGCAAAGGAAGTACATGAGACTCTTAGGGTTAAGTTTGATGATCTTTTGAAGAGCACCTCTACTCTTTCAAATGCAACTTGTGACTCACCTCCTTCCACGAGCAATGGTTGTGCAAGGTGCTACAATGTGGATGTGAATGCTTGTGCAACAAATTTCGCAACTTTGCAAGATCTTGCTAGTGAGAATGAGAAGTTGAAGGGTCTACTTGAAGATGGTATTCAAAGATCTTACAAGTCGAGTAAGGGACTTGATGAGATTCTAGACAAGAGAAGAGGAAACTTCAAGAAGGCCGGACTTGGCTATGTTCCACCCAAGAGCAAGAAAGCACATGTTGTGGTGACTCCGGTCACTAAGCCAATTCATTTTGTGAGAGAGCAAAGCTCAAAGGCTCACGTTTCTCACTCTACTTTTAATGCCTTCTATATTCTTAGAAAGAATAATCTTGGTAGAGTGCTTGCTTATTATGTTGGACCTAAGTGTACTAATGCACCTTTGGTGAGATCTATTTGGGTCCCGAAGGCTCTTGTGACTAACCTCAAAGGACCCAATCAAATTTGGGTACCTAAGAGCAAAGCTTGAACTTTGTAGGAATATCTCTCCGGTGGCCCTAGTTGGGTACTTGACAGCGGGTGCACTCATCATATGACCGGAGAGAAGAAAATGTTCTCTTAAATCAATTGCTATAATCAACCAAGTGAGAGTATTACTTTTGGGGATGACAGTAAAGGTGATGTACTAGGTCTTGGTAAGATTGCAATTTCTGAAAATCTTTTTCTTACAAATGTATTACTTGTTGATTCATTGAAATACAAGCTATTATCGGTACAACAATTTTGTGCTACCGGTTATGATTGTATCTTTTCTTGTGATGGTGTGAATGTCGTTCGAAGGAGTGATGGTTTAATAGCCTTTAAAGATCATCGAAAGGGAAAGCTCTATCTCGTGGATTTCTCTACAGATAGACCTAGCCCTGGGATATGCCTACTGGCTAAATCTAGCATGGGTTGGATTTGGCATCGCCGACTAGCCCATGTTGGTATGAGAAACCTTCACAAACTCTCGAAAGGGAATCACATCATTGGACTAACAAATGTGAAGTTTGAGAAAGACAGGCCTTGTAGCGCATGTCAAGCGGGAAAACAAGTTGAAGCATCCCATCCTTCGAAGAACGTGATGACCACAACAAGACCTCTACAACTACTACATATAGACCTCTTTGGACCAATTGCATACATAAGTATAGGAGGTAACAAATACGGTCTTGTTATTGTTGATAACTTTTCACGCTTCACGTGGGTATTCTTTTTGCATGATAAGATAGAGGCAAAAAGAATTTTAAAGAAATTTATGAGAAGATCTCAAAATGAGTTTGAAGTGAAAATTAAGAAGATTCGAAGTGATAATGGAAAGGAATTCAAAAACACCGATGTTGAAGAATATCTTGATGAGGAAGGCATTAAGCACGAGTTCTCGGCCCCCTACTCCCCTCAACAAAACGGGGTGGTCGAGAGGAAGAATCGTACCCTCATCGAGATGGCGAGAACCATGCTGAATGAATACAAGGTTTCGGACATTTATTGGATGAAGGCGTGAACACCCTTTGTCATGCTATCAATCGGCTCTATCTACACAAATTACTCAAGAAAACTTCATATGAGCTTCTTACTGGTAACAAGCCGAATATTTCATACTTCAGAGTTTTTGGCAGTAAGTGTTATATTTTGAATAAGAAATCTAGAAGTTCTAAGTTTGCTCCTAAGGTTGATGAAGGTTTTATGCTTGGTTATGGATCAAATGCCTATGCGTATCGAGTTTTCAACAATACCTCCGGTGTGGTTGAAATCTCGCATGACGTGACATTTGATGAGACTAACGGCTCTCAAGTGGAGCAAGTTGATCAATGTGTGTTAGATAAAGAAGAGCCACCTTGTGAAGCTATCAAGAAAATGGCTATCGGAGATGTCAAGCCACAAGAAGGTGTCGAAGACGATGACTTACCTCCTTCATCAATTCAAGTCGAACCTCCAACGATTATTCAAGAAGAGGAGGATGACAAGTCAAGTGAATGTGATGATGATGAAGATCCCAACCCACCGAATGCACATCCAAGAGTTCGTCAAAGTGTTCAACGAGATCATCCCGTCGAAAGTATCATTGGTGATATGAATAAGGGAGTAATTATTAGATCTCGTCTTTCAAATTTTTGTGCATTTTACTCGTTTGTCTCCTCTCTTAAGCCACTAAATATAGATCAAGCTATCAAGCATCCCGATTGAATTATTGCCATGCAAGAGGAGTTAAACAACTTCACTAGGAATGAAGTGTGGGAGTTGGTGAAAAGACCGAAGCAAAATATTATTGGTACAAAATGGGTCTTCCGCAACAAACAAGACGAACATGGTATAGTGACAAGAAACAAAGCACGGTTGGTTGTACAAGGCTTCACGCAAATCGAAGATTTGGATTGTGGTGAGACTTACGCTCCCGTAGCAAGAGTAGATGCTATTAGAATTTTAATTGCTTTTGCTACTCACCATGGCTTTAAGTTGTGGCAAATGGATGTCAAGAGCGCTTTTCTTAACGGTCCACTTTCTGAGCTTGTCTACGTTGAGCAACCACCGGGTTTCGAAGACACAAAGTATCCAAATCATGTCTACAAACTCAATAAGGCGCTTTACGGGTTGAAGCAAGCACCTCGTGCATGGTATGAGTGCCTGAAAGACTTTTTGGTGATAAAAGGTTTTGAAATGGGTAAATCTGATCTTACACTCTTTACTAAGCTAGTAGATGGTGATATCTTTGTATGTCAAGTTTATGTTGATGATATCATATTTGGATCTACTAATGAGTGTTTTTGCGAGGAATTTAGTAGTTTAATGACTAAAAGGTTTGAGATGTCTATGATGGGAGAGGTAAAGTTCTTCCTTGGACTACAAGTGAAACAAATGAAGGAAGGGACTTTTATTAGCCAATCAAAGTACGTGAAGGATATGCTTAAGAAGTTTGATATGAGCGACGCCAAGCCAATCAAGACTCCTATGCCAACAAATGGTCATCTTGATTTAAATATAAATGGTAAGGATGTCGATCAAAAGGTATATCGTTCAATCATTGGCTCTCTGCTTTACCTTTATGTATCTAGGCCTGATATTATGCTTAGTGTGTGCATGTGTGCCAGATTTCAAGCTGCACCCAATGATTGTCACTTAGTGGCAGCTAAGAGAATCTTGAGATATTTGATACACACTTCCAACTTTGGCCTTTGGTATCCTAGAGGGTCAAACTTTGACCTAATCGGCTATTCGGATGCGGATTATGCCGGTTGCAAAGTGGATAGGAAGAGTACCTCCGGTACTTTCCAATTCTTTGGAAGGTCGCTCATTTCGTGGGTGTCCAAAAAACAACATTCCGTTGCCCTATCCACAGCCGAAGCTGAATACATTGCCGCAGGACATTGTTGTGCCCAACTACTTTGGATGAGGCAAATCTTAAGAAATTATGGCCTTAACCTCAACCACATCCCACTTTTGTGTGATAATGAGAGTGCCATAAAAATAGCCAACAATCCTATTCAACACTCTCGAATCAAACATATCGATATTCGCCACCACTTTTTAAGAGACCATTCAACCAAAGGTGACATCGATATTACCCATGTGAGAACCGAAAACCAACTAGCTGACATTTTCACCAAACCACTTGATGAGAGAAAATTCTGTGAGTTGCGAAGTGAATTGAATATCCTTGACTCTCGGAATGTTGCTTGACCTATTGCACACATTGTTTGGTGTTTGAAAAGGTTCTCTTTATCTTGTCATCTATTTTACTATAGCTATATAGGATTATATATATATATAAATTGATTGATTTGGTTCTTTAGATATTCATATCCTATTTATTCTCGGATGACCTTAGTTTGATTAATTGATATGCTTACGGGTCATCCTTGGGTAAATTCAAGTCTTAGAACTCCCCTCTATCCTCCCGGAGCTATCTTATCTATTCTCAAGGTGTCTGGAGTCCAAAACATTCAATCCAGCAAGAGGGGGATCGGATGTTCCGCTCGGCATCGGAACTTCCCGTGGTATCCAGTGAGGGTCCCGTCGGATGTTCCGACCGGCATCGGAACTTCCGATGCGGTCCAGCAGGGGGTCCGTCGGATGTTCCGTCGGAACTTCCGTCGGATGTTCCGATGCGACTCAGATCTGTGTCCCGTTTTCTTTTTAACCGCTTGGGCCCTGTTCCTCCTTTTACCCCACGGTTTTACCTCAGAGTTTTTACCTCTCTCTCTCTCCTCTTGGGCGGCGACGGCACCGGAAGCTCCGACGGCAGCGGATCTTCCGGCGGTGACGGAACTTCCCGCGGCGGTGGTCCGTACGGCGGCGAATCTCTCGGCCTACTGCTCCTCTACCGCCTCCACTTCGTTCCTGCTCGTCACCTTCATCCTCCATTGAAGGTAAAAGCCCCAAATCTTGAAATCTCCTAGAACGTGCAATGTGCGTCGTTTTGATTCTAGTTCGAGGCTAAATATGCTTCTATCTCGTTCATGGAAGTATTCCCCACCTATTGCTGCCTCGGATTCATCGTTTGGATGCGAGATGTGAAAAATCCCATTTAGGGCACGTGCTGTACACCGTCGGATGTTCCGACCCCCGGTCGGATGTTCTGACAGGGTACTCACTGACCCTATTGGATTTTGCGCATTTTCGTTCAATTCTCTCGATTCTTGATTCCATCTTGTGTGTCATGCAGATGTCTTCTTCTCAGCGTGACCCCAAAGGCAAGGGTATTGCTAATCCATCGAAGCGGCAACGAACTTCCTGTTCAACTGTCGTTCCTCCTTCAGCTGAGCCAAATGAGGATCCTACAATCTTCCATGAGCGATTGGCTCAGTGGAAGCGGGCCAATATTTGTGCTCCCATTGGTCCCTTGATGATCAAGAAGACATCAAGGACGTTTGGTCCTATTGTCACTCCGAAGATCCTCGGCTATTATGTGGCGGACGTTAAAGAGATTCAACTCGCAGGCTCGATGATCCTTTGCAGTATGAGAAAGAAGAAGGGACCGATTAAAGATTTTGGAATTTCTTTCATCAAGATTTCTATGATGTTACTTTTGTGAAGAAGAAGAATCCTGTTATGCGCACGCAATTCATTGATTGAGAAGCCATGGCACTGTCAAACAATCCAGTCATCAATGAGGTCATTGCTGCTTGTGACACCATGGGATTGACTGATATTTTGAGCTTCCAGCATGATTGGAACGATAAAATTATTTGTCAGTTCTATGCTTCATTGTACTTTACTGTGGGTGCCGCTGGCGACTTCTACTGGTTCATGTGCGATGGAGTCTGGTACAACTTCTCGAAGAGGGAGTTTGGCCAGCACCTGAAGTTGTCCACTAGAGGCAACATGGAGGAGCTCCATGATGTGGATGCCCTGAAGAACCAAGATTTGAAATTCTTGTATGATGGGCCTATTCCCACCAAGGCAGGAGCTACTGAATCCATGAAGCCATTCTATCAAGTGCTCAACCGCATTCTCCGCAAGACTCTCTGTCCCAAAGAAGGTGACGCTTCTCGTGTTCTCTCCTATTCTCGCAACCTTCTGATGAAGATTGGTCTGCGTGAGCGTCCTTTTGATATCTTGGACTTCATCTGGTGTGAGATCAAGATCAGTGCCAATGATCCAAAGAGGAGCTGTCCTTATGCTCCTTATCTGATGAGCATGATCACTCATGTCACTGATCTCAAGTTTGTGCTGGATGTGAAGCACACCCCTTACCTTGTCACTACCCGTGGACTGGCTTCTCCTGGAGGGACTTCTGTGACTCCACCCAGGAGGGGTTCGGCTACTCGTGATAGCGCGGGGCCTTCTTCAGCTCCTCGTGATAGCGCAGGCCCATCGTCAGCTCGGTCCAGCCCATCATCTTCTGGAGGGTCTATCAAAAAGATGCTGAAATCCATCTTCTGCATGTGCCGCAAGACAAATGATCGGGTTCAGGAATCCATTGTGCGTCTCCGCGACAATCAAAAGCCGATTCAAGACATCAAGAAGCATCTTGGTATGCCTTTCTCCTCTGATGATTCCGCGTCCTCCTACTCCACCATTGACACCTACACTCGAGGACTGTTTGGGATTCCTCCTTCCGGTGACGGCAACAACAACGACGACGATGATGAGGTCACCGGCGGAGGTGGTGGTGGTGCTGGTGGTCAGGGTGGTAGCAGCAGCAGCAGCGATCCAGAGTGGATTGAGAGATCCAGTTTGCTTCTCTTTTTGGCGTCTTGATGCCAAAGGGGAGAAATGTTCTGGGTTCTGGGGGAGAAATTGGAGAAATTTGTCTCATTCCATTCTGTTCTTAGATTCCTTGTTTGAAACTTGATTGTCTAAGTGCAAAACTATGCTATGTTTTAAACTCGATGTTTATGTGGTACGCTGTGGCTGTAAGGCTTTATTTAGTTATTCTGTGATGATGATGTAATAGTGAATTGTTGTTTTTTTTAAGTTCGATTGCATTGTGTGATATATCCTGTCATATTGCATCTAGATTCAATTTGTGCCAAGGATATAGGGGGAGCTCTTGTTGTTATTATTGTCATAGTTTCAGGGGGAGCTCTCTCATATATTCTTTGTTTAATTTATTTGTGAACTATAATTGTTGTCATCAATACACCAAAAAGGGGGAGATTGAAAGTGCATCTAGGCCCTAAGTGATTTTGGTGATTAATGAGCTACAATTATAGAGCTAATATTTCTATTGGAGAATTGTGCACAGACGCTATACATGTTAAATCTATGAGGTACATGTTTACATGTGTTGGTGTACCCCTTAAAATGGATATATTGCAAGAAGGCATCAAGACTAGTATTTATTTGTAAATCTTAATTTATTGAGTCCTAGGGATGCCGTACTATAAAGAGGGATGCAATGGAGAAGCTTATAAAGGTTCCTAAGTGCTCAAAATAGGTATCTCGAAGTTCGTGTGAGTTTTCCACTCAAAATACACCTCATACAGAACCTATGCCATCAGAACATCCGACGTGGGTCGGAACATCCGATGGTGAGCCAGCCTGCCAGTTTTCCGAGCCATCCAGTAAGGGGTCCATCGGAACTTCCATCGGAACATCCGACGCGGGTCGGAACATCCGACGGGGATCAGAACATCCGATCTGGGATTAATCGCACTGTGGCTAGTTTTCGGGATTCCCTATTTAAAGCCGTCTCTAATACCTTCCAAAGGTTGCTGACACTGTTTACTCTCTGATTACACCTTGATTCGAACCTAATTCTTCCTGTTCATCTTCTCTAAAAAGCTTTAGCCTTTGTCTCTCTCTTGTTCATCTTGTGAGATCTAGATCTAGAGAGATCAAGGCAACCCAAGTGCTCCACAAATTAGAGTCATCCAATTTTGAGCACTTAGCGATTCCTAATTTCTTCATCGCATTTGTTACTCTTGGAGACTTGAAGGGCTCCTAGACGGCTAGGTGTCACCGGTGAGTCGCCGATCTTTGTGTGGCGTGCCTCCGGAGTTTGTGAAGATGTGAATCTACCTCCGCAAGGAAAAGGATTCAACTAGTGATCGCCGGTGAGTGCTTTGTGCTTCGCTAGTAAGGGGGATTAGGGTCTTGGTGATCCGGGCTTTGTGCCTTCCCTAACGGTGAGTAGGATCTCCGTTCAAAGATCCGAACATCGGTAAACAAAAAATCGACGTGTTTTTGTCTTGATCTTGTTTTGGTGTCTTTATTACTTGTGTTGGCCTGTTCTGAGTATTCTTGAATAGATCTAACCTTGGTTTTGCGAGAAATCAGTTTTTCTACAGGTTTTTGACAAATTTCAGAACACCCCGAATCGGAACATCCGACGGCCATCGGAACATCCGACCCAGGATCAGAACATCCGACGGAGGGTGTACTGTACCACGTCGGAACATCCGACCGACTGGTTACTGTTTAAGTTTATTAATTCCGCAATTTCGTTTTATTCGCCTATTCACCCCCCCTCTAGGCGGCATAACGATCCGTTCAAGCTAAGCTTGCAATGTTAACTCACACGACATGTTAGATGACACTTGAAGAATATGTAAATTGAAATTTAGAGAATACTACTTGTAAAAGAGATTATGCCACTTAAAGAGGTATGATTAGAAAGAGTAAAGTGGCTAGATGTGATGAGAACACAACTTCACTTGAACTTACAATGTATTTATATTTGATCATTCAAAAGTATTAAAAGATAACAAGGAATATGAAGATCAATTATGAAGAGCACGTGGATATGGCGAACTTTAAATATTATTCTATTATGCAATAGCCCCCTTAAAACACTTAAATGTATAAAGGTGCAAAGACATTTAAAAATACGGTGTCGAAAGTGTGTATGCCCCTTTATTATTTCCCATCTACCATATACTTGCATCGATCACGATCAATTCACACGGCCCTAGATCCCTCGGGCTATGAAACCTCTGTCCACATACTTCATCCCACCATCGACATTGATCCTCCTCTAACCCCTTGCACATGCATAGAAAAGCAAACGATCTCTGGGAACAAATATCTTTGACCCAAGTTAGTTCACAAATGTCCAATTGTACTTTGACGCTCTTCAAATTGAAAAACTATAATGAGCAGTGCAAAACAAACAATTGCTCTTAAAACCATTGCTCAAAAGCAAAAATCATCAACATAGGAAAACTTCGTCTCGAGATTTCCTTTGAGGTCTATGAAGACCAAAAAATTATTTGAGCAAAGAAAAATTCCGAAAACTTAAAAATAGTGAAGTTGCACAAAATGTTTCGAGAAAAAGAGTCATTGTTTAATATGACATCGGGTATGAAAAATACTCGCAATATATATGAAATGTATCATGGAGTTGTGTCTTTATATTTTCAACTCAGTTCATCATGAAAGGATCGTAAAGTTTCAACCAACACAAAGATATGAAACAGTGTCAATGTTGCAACACGCTGAAAAATTCAGTTTTTGACATTTAACTTAAGCTTCAAAATAGGACTGAAAAGCTGCTGCGCTATGGTTCAAAAATTCTGAGAAAATTTATCAATGAAGATCAACTATGTAGCATCAAAACTCATAATAATTACGTTCTTAGATTATGAACTCATAATAATTATGATCAAAACGAAGGAGACGCCGCCAGCCTCGCACTCTGGAGCACGACCGCTCCGCTAGATCTTGGCCTCCTGTCATGGGATCTGGCCATGCCAAGATCGGTCCCCCCTGTGCTTCCTCCTCTAGGCGGGCACAAAAGGTGAGGAGGTAGGGGAAGAAGTTGAAGAGAGAGCCGACGTCACTGGAGAGGTAGAAGAGGCCGAGACCCCGCCGCGAGGCCCCAACGATCAAGAACGGTGCAACGGCGAGCGACAACGAACACCACCTTGACGAGCACGAGACTGAGCAGGCTCACCACCGCGCATGGGTAACACCCAGCGTGATGTAGTCCTCGATGGCCGCCGACATGCACACCAAGCTGGAGCTGCCATTGACGCCTCTCTTGTGCCGCCAAAGCGCGAAGGCCTTCTTGCTGGCTTGACTGGCGCCGCTGTCGGCGCTCACGTCGGACCTCATGCGTCCGTGCCCGCTGCCGCCGGCGTCTGCCGGCTCCGGTACCTCCGCCACGGTCGGGAGCTTCCAGTCCTGCTCCTCTCCTCCCATCAAAGCCGCCATCGCCTCAACGTGTCGGGTAATACTCGACCCGCATCCGTTCCGTTGTAATTTTTGCTAACAAATTCAGGTTCAGGTACAGGTGTCGGGTACGGTTACAGAGCACCCGGATAGTAGAGGTTCGGATCCGGATCGGATACAGTTCGAGCGATATCGGAACAAATACCCGATCTATCGGGTCGGATACGGGTACCGGGTTATCTTAAAAAACGGTGTCGACGAGTGGCTAATCGGGGTCACCGTCGGCAATGAATTTGTTGCGGGGATGCGCACAAGAACCAAACCAGACGATAACACAAAACAGGGATTTATACAGGTTTGGGCCCTCAACACAGAGGCAATACCTTAGTCCCGTGCTTTGGGATTATATTTATGCGGGAATTCGCAGATGTAGCTATCCGATGTGGGATGCATATGATGATGATGAAGATGGTATGATCTATGCCCCCTACCCCTCCCTTTATATAGTGTAGAGGAGATGGGGTTACATGGTTCTATCCAGTACATGGTACCAAATTCAGTTATACCGATGCATGATATGCTAGTATGAATCTCCTAATTACATGGAGCTCGACTCTATCCTCAGGAGCATCCTTGGTGATCAAGTCTTGCGTAACCCGAGTGGCCTCTATCCCAATCCAGCCGGCTTGAGTCGTCCCCTATCTGCCTCCTTATGGGCCTTCTAGAGGATACCCGAGGCCCATGCAGTCCATAGTAGCCCTCGAGTGCTACTCAGATGCCCAGCCGACTGGTCTCGCCAATATCTCCTGTAATTTGAAAAGAGATTGTAAAGAACTCAAGAAACCTTAAGTCTTGGGTGTTGAAAGCAACGCCTGGCTCGGTAATACAAAAATCCAGCCTCTGGGCCTGTTTGGCACGTTACCTCAATGGGTGAATTCAGCTACTTGACACCCACTCTCGCATTGCGTGAGCAGTGACCGGCTCATCATAGAGTGTGCCTTAAGCCACGCATTCATAGCTTCTGTCTTGCGGCATGCTACGGATCATGCGTTTAAGAATGTATGGCGTCAGATGTCCGACCTTGTCTTGCAAGAACCATGTCGACACCCGATTTGCAAGATCGGATTCCACCTACGTAAACACGTACTAGTCCCAAGGATCATGGCTAGTACACACAGTTATACAGAAACGGTACATTGCCAACGTTCTGAATGTTACAAAAAGGGAACTTAGTCCAATACAAACACAAGCAACGGCTCGCGGGCCGCAATACAGAGTACACAGCGAAACAGGCCTATTACAACATCTAGAAATTTATTTATTCCATAGGCACGAGGGCTGTAGGAACACGCAACCCTACTCTTCATAGTCTTCCTCGGAGAACGCCTCTTCGTCGTAGTCAGGGTCCTCCTCCTCGGACGGCGGGCCAAAGTCAGACGGACCGGCTGTTGAAATTTTGAAAAGGGAGAGGAGAAAAACGGGGGTGAGTACAAATTGTACTCACAAGTTGGGAATTATGCAAATGTGGTTAAGTACAAGGAGGGCTTAGGATATTTTGCGAAAATGCATTTATTGTCCTAGTTTTGGCAAAGCAATTTAGAAACAATAAATCTTAACATTTTCTTTGGGCTCTTCTCAAACGGTTCTCGCCACTTGGCCTCAGTGCCACAGCCAGAACAAAATCCTTTCATATTTCTTTTCTCAAAACGGTTAGGTCCATTCCGCGCGGCACTTTCCGGTAGGCCGACCCCCAATCCGGAATGTAGCCGGTGGCATCTAACTCAAACGAAAACCTTCTCAAATTCTTTACTCATCTCAAATCCTTCATAAAAACCCTTTTCTAAACTGTTTATAAAATGAAGACTACCATATGAACAGTCTCTTCGCACGCTCATAACCACGAGCACGGCTATCATGATAGTTTTAACTCTGCAGAGTGGGTACGCTTTACCCTCGGGAGGCTACGCACTAGAGGTGTTTCACCACAAGACCGCTAACCACGAGGGCTAACGACCGGGCCCGTCCCATACCGGGGCTCGAGGTCGTACTGTCATGGCTTAGTTCGTAGGATCATAGGACGAACAGTCCTTAGACTAGGGGAGAGTTGATATTTTAGCCCAGCTTTCAAAACGGTTCCGCACTGCACCAACCGACAAAAATATCTCTCCCTAGTCGAAAAGTTTTTGGGGTAAGAGGAAAACCATTACCTACTAAGCATCACCCTTGATGCACTATCTTAAAATCATCTTTTCCCCAAACATTTCTCAATAATATTCTCATTTCACACAAATGATTATTTCACCCGCATAAAGATTTTTAAGCATTTATCCTACCACAACGGGGTATCCAAATATGAGCAATCCATATTTGAGCCTTAGGTTTAACCCTACCATATTTCTTACCTTTTCCTATTTGGCATGATATCGAAGTCTAGTAAATACAACAATTACCATTTTAACTAGCATGCATATTTTCAAATCTAGTAAACATTTTCTAAATAACGAAAATGGCTGCACGATATGATCGAAGGGGGACTTGCCTTGATCGGTTCCGAGGAAAACGAAGGGGACGTCGCCGATCAGGTCTTCGAGGCCTTGACCTCCTAAACGCGCGCACGCATATGCAAAGCAATACAACAATCATAAGAAAAATATTTAATGCCTTGCTGTTTTTAGGAAAAGAGAGAATGCAGCAACTCTAATGCATTTTTATTTAACAGAAAAAACTATGCTAAATGAACTATGTACACATGAAATGATGAAACCCCTAGGTTACTTATTTAACTAGAAATGAATGCTATATGAATGGCATGCTAACAAATATTTTTCTTAGGGTCCAGGAATGATTAAAGTATTTGTACAAATTTTTCCAGAATTTTTACCATGCACTAGTTATTTTTAACAAATGCTTTAGGATACCAAATAAGGATTTAAACAGAAATTGTAAAGGAAAGATAAAAGGAAAGGGCCACTCATGTTTGGTTGGCTCGGCCGGTGACCCAAAACAAGCGCTGACCCAAGCCAAACGCTTCTGTGACGAGAGGGCGGCACGCGCGGCTGGCAGGCAGGACCCTCCCTTGGCCGCACCTGTCGGCGCCTCCCGCACGGCTAAGGGGGAAAAACATGGGAGGCTCCGGCGGGTGGCGGCGGCGAGCGACGCGGCGGCGACGATGCATCCATCCACGGCTAATGGGTTGACCCAAAATGCGGAGGGCGGCGAGGCAAGCACGATGGTGGTCCCGCAGCGCTGGAAATACATGGTGCCGGCGGCACAACTGGCTCACGGTGTCTGCGGCGCCGGCGAAAAACGGGATCAAAACTCGATTCCCTCGGCCGCAAGCAACAATGGAGTGGGGCGAAACGTTCGGTGAGCTCATCGGGGCGAAAAGTGTGGCCAGGCGGCGTGGCGACGACGGCGCAGTCGCTGGCTCCGGGGCACTCGCAGACCTCACGGCTCCTTCCCTCCGGGCGCGAGGTCCTCCGCGAAAACCTGCGGACCATGCCCAGGGTGAGAATGGAACTGGAAACCGAGGCGGAACGAGGGAGAAAAGGGAAGCGTAGGGGAGTGGGGATGACGGCGCACCGGCTCGGTGTGAATGGCAATGCGGCGGCGCAAAGCGGAGGCAATGGGGGAGAAGTTCCCATTATATAGGCATGCTTCGCCCTGGGAGTTTTAACGCGACGCGTAGGGTTGGCCATGCCGGCGTAGTCTCCGGCCGGTGGCGTGACGGCATCGCGTCGGTGTCACGGGTTGGCCGGCGACACGACAAGGAAGGCGGAGAGAGAAGAGGGGTCCGGGGGAAGAAGATAGGGACCAGCAATGCGTGGGGAGACGAGCCATCGAGCTCTCGGGAGAGAGAACAAACAGTGGCGGCGACAAGCGAACAGAGAGGGCGATGCAGGGGAGAAGGAGGAGGAAGAGGCTGACGCGGCGGTCCCACCTGTTGGCGGCGCTGCACTCGCAGAAACAGGGGAAGGTGGCCTACGGCGGGAGTGGGCCGGCGCGGCTGCGGCCTACCCAGGGAGGAAAGAGAGGGCAGGGGAAAAGAAAGGAAAAGAGGGAGTGGGTAGGTTTGGGCCGAGGAAGGTTTAAAACATTTTGAATTTTTTTTTATTTCCAGTGGGCCTTATTTACGAATAATCTTTTGAACAAGCAATGACTTTAGCCTTTTTAGAAAATAGCTATCCTAGACTAAATTAATAATTTTAGGATTTGGCTTTAATAAAATATTACATTAACAGGTTACTATAATTTGCCAAAAAGGTTTTGCACTTTGGAAATTTTAATACACAAGTTTATTCCAAGAATGATGCATGCCATGATGATGTCATGATGCAACATATTTTAATGTTTTAAATTATGTGGTTTAAGAAAATTATGAACGTGCCAAATTGATTTAAGAATTTGGGAAGTTACAAACCAGCACTCGGCCCAGCATGGGGCACCCTTTCAGCCGAGTGGTACATGTCCCAACCGGAGAAGGGATCAGCAGTCGGCCTACCTAAAGGCGCACCGATTGGATATAGTTTAGCCGAGAGGTATTTGTATCCAGGTAGCGCACTACAAGGAATTCAACCTATTGCAACGACAATTTTTTGTTGCATTAAGCCTAAAATTGTGGCAATATGTGCATATTGCAACAAAACTAAATCGTTGCAATAATCTCCATAGTAATGAGAAGTTGCAACAATATCAAAATCATGGCAATAAGTTTCTTTATTACAACAATATAGTTGTTGCAATAGCATATCGCCACGTTTGTGAAATCGTTGCTATAACTTATTGCAACAGATGTTATTTCATTGCAATATCATAATGCAACAAAATGAAATTCGTGGTAAAAACTTATTGCAACAACATATAAGTCACATAGAAAAACAAATATGTAGATTCTAGGATTCGAACCCACAACCTCTTGACTTAAAGTAATCTCACCTAACCAACTTACCTCACATGACTACTTGTATAAAATATATCATGTTTTTATTTTGATTTTTTTTCATGAACATATTGCAACGAAATAAATATTGCAATATGCACAATATTGTTGCAATATGTATATATTGCAACGAATCAAAATCGTTGCTACCCATAGCAATAATCAACCACCTGCAGTCGTTGCAATATGTGAAATTTTTTGGCAACAATATTATTTTGTTGTGATAGAAGTTAGTTATTGCAACAATTTATTTTTTTGTTGCAATAGTAGCTAGTTAATGGAACAATTTCATTTTCGTTGCAACACATTCAATTTATTGCAACAAAAATAATAAATAATACAACAATTCACTATTGTTGCGATATAGGAAACTTATTACCACAAAAAAATATTATGTGGCAATAGCATTGGCTATAGCAACGAAATTTATTTTGTTGCAATCGCTGCGTGGCAATAGGTAGGAAAGAGAGGGCAGGGGAAAAGAAAGGAAAAGAGGGACCGGCCGGTTTGGGCCGAGGAAGGTTTAAAACATTTTGAATTTTTTTTATTTCCACTGGGCCTTATTTACAAATAATCTTTTGAATAAGCCATGACTTTAGCCTTTTTAGAAAATAGCTATCCTAGACTAAATTAATAATTTTAGGATTTGGCTTTAATAAAATATTACATTAACAGGTTACTATAATTTGCCAAAAAGGTTTTGCACTTTGGAAATTTTAATACACAAGTTTATTCCAAGAATGATGCATGCCATGATGATGTCATGATGCAACATATTTTAATGTTTTTAAATTATGTGGTATAAGAAAATTATTAACGTGCCAAATTGATTTAAGAATTTGGGATGTTACAAACCAGCACTCGGCCTAGCATGGGGCACCCTTTCAGCCGAGTGGTACCTGTCCCAACCGGAGAAGGGATCAGCAGTCGGCCTACCTAAAGGCGTACCGGTTGGATACAGTTTAGCCGAGAGGTATTTGTATCCAGGTAGCGGTATACAACTAGCGACCTTCTAGGAAGGCATACCTTCGAAACACTACCCAGATTTCACCAACACCCAACCTTGAACATGCAAAGTCGGCTAGTGACCCAACATGGGGTATGCTGTAAAATATTTTCAAGGTGGCACTTCCAGTCATTTGCCCTCGAGGGTGTACCAGGCCGAATTAGGCTCGATGTTAACTTGTCACCAACGTTAGTGGCGCGTTGTTAAGAAAGCCTGTTAAGGGGGATGCCCTTTGCTTATTTGGCCCAAACCCATTTTAGGGAAGGCAAAGAGTTTTTGCGCCCTTCTCACATAGCCGCAGCGTCACGCGCTTCCGCCGGGAAGCGCAATCGCACCCACTTCCGTCCCATCGTCATGATGGTTTCACTGTGTTCAGGACGGATAGCGAGACGTGCCCTTCGAACTTCCTCATGTATATAAAAACAGAAGCCCCAAATGCAGCGCATTACGCCACATTCAGTCTCCATGTCTTTTTCTCCTCTTTTCTTCTTCCGAGCTTCCACCTCCTTTCCTTCAAAGAGAAATTGCAGGCCAAGGCGAAGAAATGGATGAGTGGATCTCCGCTGCCGCTGCGGATGCCGCTGCTCACGCCGCCGCTCAGGCTGCCTTGGACGCCCTTTGGAGGCAGTTCCACGAGGCCACCGCGGATTCCCGTAGCTTTACCTAGTTGTGGACTACATGGGCCCCGGGTATCCTCTAGAAGGCCCATAAGGGAACGGTTGGGGGTGATACGAGTCGGCCGATTAGGGTTGAAGATTGCTCGGGCTACACGTGCCTTGCGCCGCAAGAAGAGGACCCGACGATATGGTATATTCCCATGTAAATAGTAGATCAATGGACACATACCATGTAATATCATAACAGAAACAGTTGCCATATACACCGCGACGCTCTGTAATCCTATCCCCCCTACACTATATAAAGGGAGGGGGTAGAGGCCGTAGAGAGAGATCTTCTTCTTCGGTCATCATCATCAAGCATACACAATAACCTTGATCATCTGGCATCCTGCATATTGATCAACCATAATCCCAGAGCACAGGAAGTAGGGTATTACCTCCGTTGAGGGCCTGAACCTGTATAACCCTGTCTTGTGTTACCCATCTGGTTTGGTTCTTGATTAGCGTCCCCTCGTACAAATTCATTGCCGGCGGTGACTCCCGCTTAGTCACTGTCGGCGATTAGCGCGCCGGTAGAAGCGGCGTCAAGATCGCTTTTTTCAGATCGGATGGCTTTTTCGAGATCGCCGTGCGTCGACATGAGGCCAGGGGAGTCTCTTCGCTTTGGCGCCCTGGACTTCATTGCCGGACGGCCGGCAATCTTCATCTCTCCCACGGAGATCGCTCAACGAAGGTACACGCAATCAGCGGGACCCATTGCCTTTCGGCTTGAGAATTTGCATGTGCTTTCTTGGGAGGATCCGTCGGCAGCCTCGCCGCCCCCTCGGTAGTAGCGAGGAAGAGCCCCATGAGATCGTCTACCCGGCTGGACAACCTCCGGCCGATGAGGTCTCTGAATCCTCGATGGATTTCTCTCCGGACTCGGGAGTCTCACCATGCTTCCGCGACAGTCGCTCTAGAGATTGGGACAAGAGATAACCACTCGGGAACCACTCTGTTAATTCGGTCGGTCAACTGCTCGGATTGGCGATTCGTGGGTGTCATCAGCGGTGGCCAACCCATTGGACAAAGCGAACAAGTTAGCCTTTCCGCTCGACTCGAGTCCGACGGAGCGCCGAGATTCACAACTATCGTGAGGTTTTCGTCCTCGGGCGGAGGATCATCACTCCACCTCCCAACCCGGTGAGACTGAGGCAACCGCTATCGTGGCGGCAGACCGGACTCTCGCCGAGTGGAAGACCGAGATCGCAAGCGTCGGCCGCAGATTGTGGCGCGACGTCGTAACGAGCTCTGCGCGGTTAAGCTAAGGGACGGGAGGTCTACAACACTCCCGTGCCAGCGTCATCGCGTCAAAGACTCTTCTTGAGACTATCGCGCCGCAACTCCCAGAAGGCAGCCCATGTATCCAGGCCCTTGCTCGACCGACGGCCATGGTAGAGATGACGGCCATACAACAGAACGAGGCAATACCGGCTCCGACCGCCTCGGCTCGCAGTCGATCTACGCGCAACCGGAACCAGGCTCGAGCCTCAGCGGCAGGTGACTCACACCAGTCGCCCGCCCGTGACCTGCGTCAAGATATCGAAGCCCGGCGGCGGGAGCGCGGTAACGACGAGCGAGACTCTCGTGGCCACCATATCCGTCGCAATGACGATCAGGCCGAGAGCACCGCTAGTCGGCGTGACCATCGCCGAGAGCGCAGCGAAGGCCAGGCGGGAGCATCGCGAGAGGTCCCCAGCGTAGGCGTGCCACGACCATCGGAAGGAATCGGGCCTTTACCGGGATCTCCGCCGAGTGGTTTGGCGGATGGTTTTAACCTCAAAGGCATCGACAAGTTCGATGGCGAGAGGATCCAAAGAGCTGGCCGCAGTTTACGCCTTAGCGATCGGTAGCGGTAGGAGGTGATCGAACGTCATGGCGAACTATTCGCCGGTCGCTGACCCCAACCGCCTGACACGGCTAACGGACTCCCGAGAACTCTATCGAGTCTTGGGGCGACCTCGAGAGCGATTCATCGCCAATTTCAAGGGACCTATGAAAGGCCCGCGGGGAGATGGGAGATTGGACAGTTACATAGGTGCAAGAGCGAAACTCTTCGTGAGTTCATCAAGCGCTTCACTAAGAAGAAGAATGAGATCCGGGACGTTTCGGAGCAAACAGTCATTGATGCCTTCTTCGCCGGATGCAAATCCGAGGAGCTAATCAGGCAGATGACCCGGGACCCCCTGCGTAATCTCAAAGCCATGTTCACGATGGCAGATCAGGAGGCTGAAGCCGAGGAGGCCATCGCAAATCACCGCGGAGGCACTGACGGAGGCCCCAAGAAGAAGCCTAACGATGAACAAGGCAAGCCCAAGGACAAGAAGCGAAAGGGAGACGAGATGGTCGCCAACGTCGAGCGTTACCGACCTAAGCCCCCCAACGACAACGACTACAAAAAAGTGATGGATTCGGTATGTCCCTTCCATCCTCGAGGTAAACACTCTGCCAAAGACTACCTTATTCTGCAGAAGTTCGCCGAGAGCTCCAACCAGTTTGCCAAGGGCGGTCAGGGTAGGAAACCCGATGGAGATTACCAGGACGCTGAGCGCGAAATCAGCTATATCTTCGGGGGCTCTGATGCGTACGAGTCCAAGCGGAAGCAGAAGCTTACCACTCGGGAGATCAACGCTATCATGCCCCCAACCCCGCAATACTTGCGCTGGTCCGAGGTGCCCATCACCTTCGATCGAACGGACCACCCGGATCGGATTGCCTTCCCTGGGAGGTATCCACTGGTTTTGGATCCGGTCGTTCAAGGGAGCAAACTAAAAAGGGTCCTGGTCGATGGCGGGAGCGGGATTAACGTCCTTTTCGTCAAGACCTTCGACCAAATGAAAATCCCACGTTCCGAGCTACGGCAAGAGTCATCTCCGTTCCACGGGGTAATCCCCGGGACGTCTGCAATACCACTCGGACAGATTTCCCTGCCGGTCACGTTTGGGACCAAGGAGAACTATAGGACCGAGAGTCTAAGCTTCGAAGTGGCCGATTTCAAGACGGCATATCATGCTATCTTGGGAAGGCCGGGGATTGCCAAATTCATGGCGGTTCCCAACTACACTTATCTCGTCTTAAAGATGCGAGTCCCAGCGGTGTAATCACCCTCCACGGTGACGTTAAGCGATCCTCGCTCTGCGACAATGAAGTCGTGAGATGGCGCAGGCACTCGATTCATCTACTGAGATGGAGAAGATCCGACTGGAGGTCGCAAGCCTTCAGGAGGAAGGGGACGTCCCCGCCAAGAAGCAGGCCAAAACATCCATCCAAGCAGCCGAAGAAACTAAGAAGATCCTGCTGGACCCGTCCGACCCGGCCAAAACGGCCGTTATTCGGACAAGGCTCGACAGCAAATAGGAAGACGCGCTCGTCACTTTCCTCCGGGCCAACCGGGATGTGTTCGCTTGGAAGCCTTCCGACATGCCCGGTGTTCCGAGGGAAGTGATCGAGCACTCCCTTCACGTCAACGAAAAGGCGAAGCCCGTCAAGCAACGCCTACGAAGATTCGCATACGGATCGGAAGGACACCATAAGGGTGAGATCACCAAATTGCTGGCCTTCGGTTCATCAAAGAGGTGTATCACCCGGTAGCTTGCCAATCCGGTCTGGTCGGAAGAAGAACAAGACATAAGCGTATGTGTGTCGACTACACCGACCTCAACAAAGGCGTGTCCCAAGGATCCTTCGGGCTCCCGCGATCGACCAAGTGGTGGATTCCACATGGTCGCGAGCTCACGAGTTTTACGGGCGCCTATTCAGGCTATCATCGATCAGCTGAAGGAGGAAAAGCGCATCAAAAGCGTCGTTCATTCGCCCTTGGCGCTTTCGCTATATCACAATGCCATTCGGGTTGAAAACGCCGACGCGACTTATCGGCGCACTATCTGATGGTGTTTTCACTCAACTTCGGACGCATAGCGTGGAGGCATATGTCGGCGGCGTCGTCATAAAACCAAATCGAGAGGGATCTCATGCGGATCCGACCGAGACATTCGAAAGCCTAAGGGCATTCGGATGAAGCTAAATCGAGAAGTGCGTTTTGAGGTTCCGTCGGTAAACTACTCGGATTCATCATCTCCAATCGAGGATCGAAGCAAATCTGAAAAAGGTGATTGCCATCCTCAAGATGAAGCCCCGACCAACGTAAAGATGTCGTAAGCTCCTTTGGATGCATCGTGGCACTTAGCCGATTCGTTTCCGACTCGGGGAAAGAGGCATGCCTTTCTTTAGGCTCTTACGCCGGCAAGATGATTTTCAGTGGACAGTGGAAGCACAACAAGCCTTTGAAGATCTGAAGAGGTTCCTCACCACACCGCCGGTGTTGGTCCCTCCCATGTCCCAAGAGCCCCTCTTGCTCTACATTGGCGCGACGACTCACGTCATCGCGGCGCTTTGGTGGTGGAAGCGAGGTGAGGAGGGCTCCTCCAAAAGGTACAGCGTCCGGTCTACTTCGTGGCGAGGTATTGGGCGAGTCAAAATAAGGTACCCACAAGTCCAAAAGCTTCTATATCTTTGTGTTACTCACATCGCGGAAGGTCAAGCATTATTTTCAAGAGCATGAAATTTGGTGGTCACCTCTTTCCGCTTAGAGACATACTCCATAATCGGGAGGCCCTTTGGGAGGATTGCCAAGTGATGCAGTTGAGCTTGGAGCCTTTGAAATAAAGTTCAGCCTCGACTAGCCATTAAATCTCAGCGTTGGCCGACTTCGTCGCCGAGTGAATAAGCCCAAACCCCAATGACAAAGGATAATCTCGAGTCTTGGACAATGTACTTTGATGGTTCCCTCATGCTCGCCGGCGGGCTGAGGTGGATTTTGCTCATATCGCCGACCGGAGAGAAGCTACGCTCGTCCTCCGGATATTGTTCCCGTCGGCAACAACGCCGCCAGTATGAGGCACTCATCCACAGTCTCTGGCGTCGCCATATCGCTCGGTGTCAAGCGGTTAATGGTGCGCGGAGATTCTCAACTCGTGGTCAACCAAGTCCAAAAGGTGGTCTTGTATTGGCGGCAAACATGGCGGCCTCTTGCCGGGAGGTTCGCAAGTTAGAAGACAAGTTCGACGGATGGAGCTTACTCATGTGCTCGCCGCGACAACGAAGCAAAGCAGCGAGCTAGCGCGGATGGGATCCACTCGGGCCCGAGTCGAGTGGTGTCTTAAATCCAGGAGCTACGCGCGTCGATCAAGCTACCATCCGCATCAAGGGAAGATCGAGAAGCGGTCGAGAACCCGATCGCGAGGTACTATCAATTACTCCGGATGGACTCGGCCCTACTTAGATTATCTTCTTCGTGATGAGCGCCCGAGGATCGAAGCCTGGCGAAAGTGCATCACTGCGCCAAGCAAAAGCTATAAGGTAGTGGGGGCGAGCTTTTCGAAAAGCGATTCCCGGTACTAAGGCGTTGCATATCGAGCAATAAGGCGAAGAGCTACTCAACGAAATCCATTCGGAGAGTCACGGGCATCACGCGGCGACAAGCACCCAGTGGGCAAGGCCTATCGGCAGGGTTTTTTCGCCAACCGCGGTCACGAATCACGGAAGATATAATACGCAGATGTGATGGGTGTCGATTTTCGACGCAGCGATTCACATGCGGCGCCAAGATCTATAAACGATTCGATCTCTTGGCCCTTCGCCGTCGGAATCTGGACATGGTGGGCCCCCTCAAGCGGCGCAAAGCGGATTCACTCATCTCTTCGCCGCCATTGACAAGTTTACCAAGTGGATTGAAGCCAAGCGGTTCTTTGTCATCACGGCGGCCAAGGCACGCGAGTTCTTCGGGACATCGTTATGCGCTTTGGCGTCCAATCGCATCATCACCGACAACGGCGTTCGGTAAAAGCGGCGAGTTTGAGATTGCGGCGAGGAGTGGGCATCAAAATCTGCTACGCGTCGGTGGCCCACCCAAGGAGCAGCGGACGGGTTGAGCGCGCCAACGGATTGGTGCTACAAGTGCTCAAAGCCGAATTTTCGATCGCGCTGAAGCCGTGCATAGCGCTAGCTGGTTAAGAGTTGCCCTCGGTGCTCTGGGGGCTCGAAGCGACCCCAAGCCGAGCCACCTGGCGGAACACCCTTTTTCCTAGTTTACGGCTCTGAAGCGGTCCTCCCGACTAAATTGAAGTTCCGGTCTCCTCGGGTTGTCGGTTACGACGATAATCAGTCGGATGAAGCAAGGTATGAAGACCTCGATCGGCTCGAGGAAGCGTGGAAGCGGCATTGATCCGATCGGCAAAGTACCAGCAAGTCTGCGTCGCTACCATCGGTATAGCGTATGGGGCCGTGCATTCTCAAGGAGATCTGGTCCTCGAAGGAATCAAGCACGAGCATGAACTCTCCCCACTCTGGAAGGCCCTATCGATCGCCGAGGTGACCCGCCGGGGCTTATCGGCTACAACGTGAAGATGGATCTGAAGTGCCCAACACCTAGAACATCGAGCAGCTACGTCGTTTTTTCCCTTAGTTCTTGTATCCAAGCAGCATTTGTGTACTTAGTTTCCCTTCTTTTGATTTGCTACTTGGCCGTAAACGACCAAGCATTATGTCGGGGGCTACACTAAATAGTGTGCAGAGTCAACCGCACCCTATCTCATCAATAAAGTTGTTCTTTCTCTACATGTGTTGATCGCATTCGAGTAGTACGGAAATTCTTGAGTAATGGCGCTTTTACATCCTAGCGACAATGTTTAGCTACTTCGCAGCTGCGTAGGAAGAAAGCCAAGTGCTACTTTACGGCACTCGCACTTTGGACGGATCGGCGGATCGTTTCATGAAAAAGGATAACACGTACTATTTGGATAAGTCGGATCACCGGTACTGGGGATCAACCAAAAGTTTCTACTACAGGCATAATTACAAGTCCAATTGATCAACTATTTGGACAGCAGTCGGATGAACTTCCTCTAACAGAGCTACGGCCTCCTCCTCCGAGCAAGCAAACCCATCCTTGGCAACCGCCAATCTAGGCGTGGGAAGTTTGACTTCGCGATGGCGAGGCCTTGGCCGGTGCATGTTATTGCGGCCTCCCGGGTGAAGATCTTGATCCGCTCAGGAAGGGCGTCGAGATGGGCCACCAGGAGGTCAGGATCGTTCGGCGGCTCCTCGTCTGGATAAAGGCATTAGAGTATTGGAGCAATTCCCGTTGTGGTTCGGCGGCGAAGATCTGCACGACCAGTCGGGTCAGGTATATTAGTCGGGTTTCAATGAGGTTGAGCCAGGGAGAGCCAGTCGGGAAAGTTACCTTCCAACTCTTTAGCCGACCCCTCGGCTCGAGCGTTGGCTTGGCGGACTTCCTCCTCTAGTGCCTTCTGCCTCGCCTCCAAAGCTGCACTCGACGGCAACCATTGAAGATTATTACGTATGAAACATCCTTCTCAGAGATTCAGCATGGATTGGGGTCTATACCTCTGTTCATGTTGGACTCTTCCACATGCTGAAATCGAAGCTCGGTGACTTCGCGGTGGAGTTCTTCGATCCGACCGAGGTATTGTCGCTTGGTGCCATACAGCGCGTTGTCAAAATCGTCACGCGTTTTCAGCTCGCCCACCGTCTTTTCCATACATCGGGTCTTCTGCTTCGACCTGTCCTTCATGCGCTGCGTGGAGAAGGGAGGAAGGTTAGTGGAATGCCCTCGTGCGGGATGAGGATTCATAGCGAGAAAAAGGAGCTTACCTTGTATATCTCGGCTTGAATGGCGGTTACTTGGTCCAAGACCTCCCACTCTTTGGCTTCCTGCCCGTCGTCGACCTCGTAGCCCTCCATCTCCTTCCGCCATTTTAATCGGAAGGGTGGAGTGTGTGCTTTGGCGGAGGAGCGAGGAATCTCCTCGATTTCCGGCTCCGAGCTCTCTGGAGCAGTGGGATTTTCCCTTCACGACGAGGTTGGCGTTTGGTGGCAGATGGGCAGAGTCCTGGCGGGGCGCGGCGGGCTTAGCCGAGTCCTTGGAGCTTGGCGGCTAATCATCCTTCATTGGTTTCCTACAAGCATTCGACGACCTTTCAAGACACATGTCCTTACAAAGCACGAACTTATGGTGTCACAAAAAAAAATATACCTATGTGACGGGACGTATTTCATCTTGAATTTCATGCCCGAAACACTAGGGCCCGAGCCGGGAGGTTTTTCGCCCAGACGCCTTGCCTTGGTCGGCAGTGGTGGCGTGGTAGAGGCTCTGTGGCTGCGCTGCCTGGCGGGTGGCGACCGCCCGCTAAGCGGCTGGCGGAAAAGAAGCGGACGGTGTCATCCCTTCATCGTCTTCGTCCGAGTCCCTGGGCGACCCCTGTCTTTTTGGCGGAGGAGCACTCGTCGAGCCTTGGCGGGGCGCTTGCAGTGCCTCCTTGGGGAGCGAGCCTCCGGGACCGGGGGAGTGGAGAAGAAGGCCTCACGCCCCTGCGACACATTAAATCATATTAATTCGACTCTACATCGACAAACCGTGGTTGAGTTGAGGAGGATCTCTTCCTTCACTGGTGGCAAGTACCCCAAATGGTATGAAGCGGGCATTCCATGAGAGTTATTTCGAGCCGGGCAAAAAGCTCACCCACTCGGTGATGATCTCCTTTTGCGTAAGGTTCTCGCCGCTTTCCCGAGTGGCATCTTGGGGCCCCGAGTACTCAAAGGCGAGATGGACCCTCTCCTTGATGGGCTGGATACGATGTTGGGTGTAGTTCCACACTACCTCCACACCGGTCAACCCAATGATTTGGCTCTGGAGAAGAACAAAGTTCCTTCACTTGGCTTCCCCGTCATCGGCGGAGAGAAGACCGGGAGGGACGGACTGTGGGGCACTCATGGGAGAAGGACGGAAGGGCGGAGGGCGGTTAGCCAGATAGAACCACTCTGAGTGCCAGCCCTTGTTGGAGGTTTTCAGTGAAGGTCAGTAAAACTTTTACCCCTTCCTCAGATTGGAATCCGCGCCGCTGCGGCCTTAGGATTGTCCTTGTTGGGGTAGGGTTTGAGGAGAAAAAGGAATTGGAAAAGGTCGAAATGGGGAGCGATTCCCAAATAGGCCTCGCAGACATGAACAAAGATCGCGATATGAAAGATGGAGTTGGGGTTCAAATGCGAGACCTCGATCCTATAGAAATGCAGCAAACCCCGGAAGAAGGAAGAGCAAGGAAGGCTGAAGCCACGGAGGAAGAAAGACTCGAAGACCACTACCTCGTCCTGGCGAGGGTGGGGCGAGATCGCCCGGCGGGCGCGCCAGATACTAACCTTCGGCGGAAGCACGCCGAGGGAGACCAGCTTCTGTAGCCTCCGCTCAGTCGTGGTGGACTTCATCCACTTCTTCGCGTTCTTCGCTGCCTCAGCGGTGGTGGGGGATGGTGGAGCCATCGCGATTGGAGACGGGTGGCGGCGGAGGCAACGACGGAGAAGAACCCTAGCGGCGGAGTCTGCTGGGAGAAGCTAACGGACTGGCGCGAAAAGTGGGCGAGGTGAACTAATTTCGTTCCCCTGTTCCTAATTATCGCAACGGCGAGTTTCGCGATTGCGGGCGGGCCTTAGTGCGGCGCTAGATCGACCTTTCATGAACTCGATAACTACTCGGCTGCCCGAGTGGTTCCCCCCGAGAGGTCCGCGTTACGCGCCGACTACCGGTCTTGGAGCGGATGAAGCCTAACTACTCGGACGAAGCGATGTTGCGGATTCGAGATCAAATCGAGGAAAAGTGGCATTGCAGATTCAAGATTGAAGCAGAGACACGAAGAATGATGGATATCATAAAAGATGTTCATTAAAGGGCTCAAGGACCTGACTACATTTTCCGCGGCACGGCACATTGAGCTAGGGCTCATCGCTGGCTCGCGGAGATACAAAGAAGAGATAACCTATCCCTCACATCGAGGATGGAGAAGACGAGCGCATCTTTGAGGGGGGTGCGGGCCGGGAAGAGTCGCGGATGGCCGGCGACCAGAACCCTAATGGCGCGTTGAGCCGCCCTTTCTGCATATTCCTCCCGCCAACGAGCCCACTCGGCGGCCGTGGCGGCTTTAGCGGCATCGGCGCGAGCACGCCGGTAATGTTGCGGTGCCCGAGGATCCGTAATCTTTCCGGGCTCTCGCTTGTTGAGGGAGAAGAAGAGGGGAAGAAAACTCAAGAACTCAAAAGCCGAAGGTGAAGTAGTACTCGATCCACAGGATTTCTTTTTATACGAGAGGAAGTTCAAGGACGCGCTGGTAATCCGTTTGAACACGGTAAAACCATCATGGCGATGGGGCGGAAGTGGGAGCAGTACGGTTTTCGACGGAAGCTTCGTATCGCTCATTTGTGTGAGAAAAGGCGTGGCAACCGCCTTCCCCCAATTGGGCTTGGGCTAAAGCGCAAAGGGCAACCCCTTATGGGCTTTCTTAACACGCCGCTAACGGTGGCAATGTGTTAAATCGAGCCTAATTTGGCCTCGGTGCACCCTCGAGGGCATATCACCGGCAGCGCCAAAGTTAAAAACATTTCGCGGCATACCCCACGTTGGGTCGCTAGCTAACTTCGCACGTTCGAGGTTGGGTGTTGGTGAAATTTGGATTCAACTTCTTGATGTATGCCTTTATAAGGTCGCCAGTTGTATACCGCTACCCGGATACAAGTACCTCTCGGCAAAGTCGTATCCAATCGGTACGCCCTAAGGAGCATAAGCTGATCCCTTCCCTAGTTGGGACAGGTACCACCCGGCTGAAAGGTGCGCCCCATGTTGGGCCAAGCGCTGGCTCTTACAAGTTAAGGCAGGCGCTGACGTGATACTTTGAAAACGCTAAGATTTGACATCTTGTCGCAAGCGAAGTTGTAATGGCGTGGCTTAAGGCATACCCATGTTGGGTCGAGAGTCGCCCTTGTATAGCAAGAAGTAGGTGCCCGAGGCGAACCTTTACATTGAGGTGATGTGCCTAATGGGCGAGTAATTTGGAGTTTGGTATCGCCAAATCTAGGCGTTATTTCAACACAAAAACTTAAGATTTCTTGAGTTCTTTACAATCTCTTTTCAGATTCACAGGAGATATAAGCGAAACCGATCGGCCAAGCATCGACTCGATAGCAAAGCACTCGGGACTCTTGTGGACTACATGGGCCGGGTATCCTCTAGAAGGCCCATAAGGGAGCGGATGGGGGCGATACGAGTCGGCCGATTAGGGTTGAAGATTGCTCGGGCTACACGTGCCTTGCCCCGCAAGAAGAGGACCCGAGGATATAGTATATTCCCATGTAAATAGCAGATCAATGGACACATACCATGTAACATCATAACAGAAACAGTTGCCATATACCCCACGACGCTCTGTAATCTTATCCCCCCTACACTATATAAAGGGAGGGGGTAGAGGCCGTAGAGAGAGATCTTCTTCTTCGGTCATCATCATCAAGCATACACAATAACCTTGATCATCTTGCATCCTGCATATTGATCAACCATAATCCCAGAGCACAGGAAGTAGGGTATTACCTCCGTTGAGGGCCTGAACCTGTATAACCATGTCTTGTGTTACCCATCTGGTTTGGTTCTTGATTAGCGTCCCCTCGTACAAATTCATTGCCGGCGGTGACCCCCCAGTTAGTCACCTGTCGACACTAGTGCGCGTCCAACTCAGGGACGCACTGGTAGCTGCTCTTCTGGCAATCGGATGGTTCTGAGGTGCCCTCGACAGGCGCCTCGTCCTCCCAGCTAGGAGAGTTGGTCTTTTTTTTTTGCTTCTCCACGAGCCAGCAATGAGCCCTGGCTCACTGTGCTGTGCCACGGATCTTATGTAATCCGGCCTAAGAGCCATTATGTAAAGAGATCTTTTGGAAGCACCTTGAAATCTCCTTATATTGATCTTCTTGTTGTCTTGATCTTCTCATCGAATTTCCGACTAATATCGTCTTCATCCGAGTAGTTAGAACCACGCATCTTTCAAGCTGGTATCCAACGCTTCAATGAACCTCTCGGGCAAAATCGCTCAGCTATCCGCGTAGTTAACCGAACTGCTCGAAGAGGCCGTATTCCAGCGTCAAACAAAACCTAGCCTAAAATACGCAAAGTGGCCCTTTTTATATTTTGGAACAGGGGGGACCAAATCACTTCACCCCGCCCATTTCTCGCGCCAACGGTTTCATCCGCTCCAGCGAACTCCGCCGCTAGGGTTTTCCTGCCTCGTGTTCTCCGCCGCCACCATCGCCTATCAGCAATGGCTCTTCCATCTCGTACTGCCCCGAAAACGACCAAGAGCGCCAAAGAGCGGATGAAGTCCATCACGACCGACCGGAGGCTGCAGACGCTTGTTTCAGCCGGCTTGCTCCCCTCAGAGGAGCTGAACTCCTGGTGCGCCGCCGCCGATGTGTCTTCCCCCACCTCTCGGTCTGACGAGGTGATGGTCTTCAAGTCCTTTTTCCTTCGCGGCTTCGGCCTTCATTGCTCTTCCTTTTTCAGGGGGCTATTACATTTTTATGGGATCGAATCAACTCATCCCATCCTTAATTCGATTTTCCAAATCACGGTCTTTATCCATATCTGCGAGGCATATCTTGGGATCGCACCTCATTTCGACATCCTCAGATTCCTTTTTCTTCTCAAACCCTTCCCCAACAAAGCCTCTCCCAGAGCCGTGGGCGGCGCCGGATTTCAACTGCGGGAAGGAGCTAAGAAGTTCTATTTCGATCTCCCCATGAGGACCTCCAACAAAGGCTGGCATTCCGAATGGTTTTACTGCGCCAATCTCCCCCAGTACTTCCATCATTTTCAGGGGAATGTCCCACAGTCCGCATCTCCTGGTCCTCCCCCTCGTCGAGAGTGAAGAAAGCCAAGTTAGGGAACTGCTCCCCCTTCTCGGGAGACTAAAATCCATGGAGCTGACCGGTATCGGCGTAGTGTTAAATTACAACATCCGTCGTGTCCAGCCCATCAAAGGAAGGACTCGGCTGATGCTCCTCCGGCCAAGAAAAGCAAAGGAGTCGTTCAAAGGGGCTCAGACGTGGAGGAAGATGAAGATGATGTCCCGCTACTGCACCATCGTCACCAAGCTCCAAAGCCAAGCCCTGTTCCCGCCGGGCAGTCTCCAAGCCCTCCATCGCCCTTGACTATCGGCTCAGAGGCCACACCAGAGGCTAGAAGGCCTTCCGACTCCGCCCGAGTGGTCAAACCACTCGGGTAGGCGCCAAATTTATCTCATCGCAAAGGTATCCCCTTGCAATTTCATCATTCATTGTTTGCTCAGAGACCAGGGTCTTTAAATCTTCAACTATTCATAGGAAACCTGTCTTGGGCACCTTGAGAGGCAAGCGCAGCACCAAGACGCCAACTCCTGTCCCTCAGAGATCCAACTCCCAAGCAGAGCCAACCCTAGATAAGGGCCCAGCTCAGCACGTAGCGCCTCAAACTACTGTCCCGCCATCCTCTGCCACTCATCAATCCTCACCAACTAATGGAAATGTCCCATCCCCGGCCCAGAGAGCTCGGAGCCAGAAATCGTGGAGATCCCTCGCCCTGTTGCCAGCGCCAATCCTCTTCTACTCTGAGTGAAGTGGAGGAAAGAGATGGAAAGCTACGAGGTCGATGACGAGCAAGAGGCCGAGGAGTGGGAGATGCTGCAGAATGCAGCTAAACTCAGCACCCACATGCTTGAGGTAGAATCCCTTCACATCATGAATCCTTCTCTTGAGCAGAGAGTATATCTAATCTTTCCTCTTGTCCCCACGCAGCACATGAGCAAGAGGTTCAGACAGAAGTCTCAGTGCCTTTATAAGACCGTTGAGCAGCCGAAGGCTCGCGACGAGTTTGATAATGCGCTATACACGCTCAAGTCACAGTTTCGTGGCGACATCAAGGAGATTCGAAGAGAGAACACCGAACTTCGACTCCGCCAAGTAGAAGAGGCTAACACCATCCGAGTTAAGATCCTCGGAGTGATGTCAAGCTTGATGTTATTGTAAAACACTTCTGTATGATTAATCCCTCCTAGATGCCTTTGTACAAAGCTTTGAAAGAAAACCAAGCCGAGAAGTCAGTTAAGGAGCTGAAGGGTAACTTCCTAACTCCAGCTCTCCTTGTCTTTATCCCACCAAAGCCTGATTATTTTATGATGATCGACTGGTTTTGCAACCTATCAACAGAAAACCAAAGCCCAATTTCAAGTCTTCGACGAGAAGGTGAAGTCCGCTGTTGAGCTACGCAACCGCACCCTGAGGGCAACAACTTCAGAACTCCAATACATTTATCCCGAAGAAGAGCTGCCATCCGTTGCCGACATTCTGATGATGCGGCTTGAAGATGCTCCTGCGCAACTCGAGGTCTTCACACGGGAAGCGGCGACAACTTGCGCAAGCCAAGGTCTGGCTATCATGAAATTAAACTATCCCGATGTAGTCCTTGAGGCCGTGCGAGAGGGCTTCGCCTGCCCCGAAGAAGAAGCCTCGACTCTTATGGAAGAAGTCCGAGAGATCTCTGCCATGTTGGAAAAAAACTTGATCCTGTAGATGATTTTAATCTCCATGCTTTTAGATTGATCCTCAATACCACTGATCCTTTTTATCCGAGTACTTGTTTTATCCACTTTTTTGTGTAACGCCTTTGCCGATTGGTCCAACCTCTGAGTGCTAAGAATAAGCGCTTGGCCTTTCCCTATGCATATGCCGGGTGACTAAACATCGTCTATGACAAATATAAGCGCCACTACTCAGAAATTTCATAATACTCGAATTCGATAATCACATGTAGAGAGAAAACAACTTTATTAATAAGATAGTGTGCGGTGACTCCGCACTGTTTAGTGTAGCCCCCGACTTACTGCTTAGTCGTGTACAGCTAAGTAGCAAGTTAAACAAGCAACTCAATTACAAAATTTGGATACAAGACTCAGGAATAAAAACGACGTAGCTGCTCGATGTTCCAGGTGTTAGGCACATCCGATCCGTCCTCACGCTTTAGCCGGTAAGCCCTAGGGCGAGTCACTTCGTCGATCACATAGGGACCTTCCCAAAGTGGGGAGAGTTTATGCTCGTGCTTCTGATTCCTTCGGAGGACCATATCTTCCTTGGAGAACGCACGGCTCGTACACTACTCTGATGATAGCGACGCAGGCCCTGTTGGTACTTGGCCGATTGGATCATTGCTGCTTCCCTGGCCTCCTCAAGCCGATCGAGGTCTTCTAACCTTCCCTCGTCCGACTGATTGTTGTTGTAACCGTCAACCCGTGAGGACCGGAACTTCAATTCAGTCGGGAGGACCACTTCTAAGCTGTAAACAAGGAAAAGGGTGTATGCTCGGTCGCTCAACTTGGGGTTGTTCTGAGCCCCCAGAGGAGCGAAGGCAACTCCTTGACCCAACGAGTGGCGTACAGCTTTAGGTGATTGAAAATCCTTGCTTTGAGTCCTTATAGGATTAATCCATTGGCGCGTTCAACCTGCCCATTTCTCCTGGGGTGGGCCACAAAGGCGTAGCAGATCTTGATGCCCAGCTCCTCGCCCCAATCTTGGAACTCGCTGCACTTGAATTGAACACCATTGTCGTTAGTGATGCGATTAGGCACGCCAAAACGTACGACGATGTCTCAGAAGAACTCGCATGCTTTGGCCGCCGTGATATGAGCAATCTGCTTGGCTCCAATCAACTTTATGAATTTGTCAATGGCGACGAAGAGATGAGTGAATCCGTCTTGTGCTCGCTTGGGAGGCCCTGCCATGTCTAGATTCCAGATAGCGAAAGGCCACAAAATTGGAATTGTTTGTAGATATTGGGTCGGCATATGAATTTGCCGCGTGAATAATTGACACCCGTCGCATCTGCGTACTATATCTTCTGCATCCGTGACAGCAGTCGGCCAGAAAAATCCCTGTCGTAGGTTTTACCTACTAAGGCATTTGCCGCTGCGTGGTGTCCGCATTCTCCTGCGTGGATATCGTGCAATAGACCTCTGCCTTCTTGCTCGGATATGCAACGCCTTAATACCCCGGAACTGCTCTTTCAAAAAAGCTCATCCCAGACTACCTTGTAATTTTTGCTTCGACGTGTAACGCACTCGGCCAGGCTGCGATCATCTGGTAGCTCGTCGCGAAGGAGATAGTCCAGAAATGGTTGCGTCCACCCAGGGTTGATTGATAATACCTCCACCTCGGATTCAGCTTGCTCTTCTTGCTGCTCCTCCGGTGCGGATGGTATCTTGATAGAAGGTTTGCACAATTCTTCGATGAAAACTCCAGTCGGAACCTATGCCCGATTGGATCCCATCCACGCTAGCTCGTTCGCTGCTTCGTTGTCTTGGCGGAGCACGTGTGTTAGCTCCAATCCGTCAAATCTATCCTCCAGCGTTCTAACTTCTTGGTAGTAAGCAGCCATGCTGTTGCCGATACAGGACCACTCTTTTTGAACTTGATTAACCAAGAGTTGGGAATCCCCTCGCACCATTAACCGCCGTATGCCGAGCGATATGGCGATGCGTAGCCTGTGGATGAGTGTCTCGTACTCGGCAGCGTTGTTGCTAACCGGAAATAAAATTTGGAGAACATACCGTAGCTTCTTTCCTATCGGAGATATGAGCAAAATCCCAGCCCCCGCTCCGCTGAGCATGAGGGAACCGTCAAAGTACATTGTCCAATACAAAAGATTCTCCTTTGCTGCTGGTGTCTGAGCCTCCGTCCATTCCATGATAAAATCGGCGAGCGCTTGAGATTTAATAGCTAGCCGAGGCTTGAATTCAAAGGCTCCAAGCTCGACTGCCGACTTTGCGATTCTCCCGGTGGCTTCCCGGTTATGAAGTATGTTCCCAAGCGGGAAGGAAGTAACCACCGAAATTTGATGATCTTGGAAATAGTGCTTAAGTTTTCGCGACGTAATCTGCATGTCATACAAAAGCTTTTGAACGTAAGGGTACCAGGTTTTAGAATCACCCAATACCTCGCTGACGATGTAGACCGGGCTTTGTACCTTCTGAAGGGACTCTTGCTCATCTCTCTTCACAACCAACGCACGACTGACTACATGAGTCGTGGCGCCGATGTAAAGTAGGAGGGGCTCCTGGGGCATGGGCGGAACCAACACCGGTGGCGTAGTAAAGAATTTTTTAAAGTCCTCGAAGGCTCCCTGTGCTTCTGCCGTCCATTGAAAACCATCTTGTCGGTGCAAGAGCTTAAAAAAGGGCATGTCGCGTTCCCCGAGTCGAGAAACGAATCAGCTGAGGGCCATGATGCATCCAGTGAGCTTCTGCACATCTTTCTGACTGGTCGGGGGCTTCATCTTCATGATGGCGCTGACCTTTTCTGGGTTGGCCTCGATCCCCCGATGAGATATGATGAATCCGAGTAATTTACCAGATGGGACCTCGAAAACACACTTCCCGGGACTCAAATTCATCCGGTATACTCTTAGGCTCTCGAATGTTTCGTTTAGATCTGTTATGACATCCGGTTTCGTTCACGTCTTTACAACGACGTCGTCGACGTAAGCCTCCACATTGCGACCGAGCTGAGTGTGAATACACCGCTGTATATTGCGCCAGCGTTTTTCAGCCCGAACGGCATTGTGATATAGCAGAAAGCACCAAAAGGTGTAATAAACAACGTCTTGATGCAGTCCTCCTCCTTTGAGCTAATCTGATGATAGCCTAAATAAGCGTCCAGAAAGCTTAAGAGCTCGCACCCTGCGGTGGAATCCACCACTTGATCGATGCGGGGAAGCCCAAAAGGATCCTTAGAACAAGTTTTGTTGAGGTTGGTGTAGTCGACGCACATACAGCATGTCTTGTTTTTCTTCTGCACCAGGATCGGGTTTGCTAACCACTCGGGGTGGTATACCTCCTTGATGAACCGTGCCACCAGCAGTTTGGTAATTTCCTCCCGGATGGTGTCCTTTTGATCTGGCGCAAATCTTTGCAGACGTTGTTTGATTGGCTTTGACTTGCCGTCAACATGCAAAGAATGCTAGATCACCTCCCTCGGAACACCAGGCATGTCCGAAGGCTTCCAAGTGAACACATCCTGGTTTGCCGTGAGGAAAGTGACGAGCGCGTCTTCCTATTTTCTGTCGAGCCCTGTCCTAATCACGGCCGTTTTGGTCGAGTCGGACGGGTCCAATGCTATCTTCTTGGTTTCTTCGGCTGCTTGGATGGATGTCTTGGCCTGCTTCTTGGCGGGTATGTCTCCCTCCTCCAGAAGAGACGCCACTTCCTGCCTGATCTTCTCCATCTCGGCCGAGGTGTCGAGTGCCTGCGCCATCTCACAGCTTTTTCTATCGCAGACTAAGGATTGATTTACGTCGCCAGGGATGGTCATGACCCCGTTAGGGCCTGGCATCTTCATGACGAGGTAAGTGTAATTAGGGATGGCCATGAATTTGGCGATCCCCGGCCTTCCCAGGATGGCATGATATGCCGTCTCGAAATCTGCCACTTCAAAACTTAGATTCTCGGTCCGACAATTGTCCTTGGTCCCAAACGTGATAGGTAGCGAGATCTGTCCGAGCGGTACTTCGGACGTCCCGAGGATTACCCCGTGCAAAGGAGACGATCCCTGTCACAGTTCGAAACATGGAATCTTCATCTGATCCAAGGTTTTAGCGAAGAGGATGTTAATTCCGCTCCCGTCTTCAACTAGGACCCTCTTCAATTTATTCCCGCGAACGACTGGATCCAACACCAGTGGATACCTCCCAGGGGAAGGCAATCCGATCAGGGTGGTCCGATCGATCGAAAGTAATGGGTACCTCCGACCAGCGTAGGTATTCGGGGATGATTGGCATGATCGCGTTGATCTCCTGAGTGGTAAGCTTCTGCTTCCGCTTGGACTCATACGTGTCAAAACCCCCAAATATATAGCTGATCTCGCGCTCTGTATCTTGGTAATCCCTGTTCGGCTTTTTGCCGTGGCCACCTTTGGCCGCCGACTGCTTGGAGTTGTCGGCGAACTTCTGCAGACCTTGTTGTAGTCGTTGCCGTTGGGGGGCTTAGGCTGATTACGCTCCGCGTTGGTGACCATCTCGTCCCCCTTGCGCTTCTTGTCCTTGGGCTTGCCCTGTTCATCATTAGGCTTCTTCTTAGAGCCCTCGTCATGGCCACCACGATACTTCATGATGGCCTCCTCGGCGTTGGCTTCTTGGTCCGCCATCGTGAACATGGCCTTGAGAGTTCGCGGGGGTCACGGGTCATCTGCCTGATTAGCTCCTCGGATTTGCATCCGGCGAAGAAGGCATCGATGACGTTTTGTCCCGAAACATCTTCTTCTTGGTGAAGCGCTTGATAAATTTCCAGAGAGTCTCGCTCTTTCATCGATGCAATTGTCCAATCTCTCACCTCCCGACGGGTCTCTCGTAGGTCCCTTGGAAGTTGGCGATGAACTGCTCCTGAAGATCGTCCCAAGACTCAATAGAGTTCTCCCGGGGCCCTGTGAGCCAGGTCTGGGCGGTTGGGGTTAGAGCGACTGGCAAATAATTCGCCATCACGTTCTGTTCGCCTCCTGCCGCGCTGACCGCTTAGGCATAAACCTACAGCCAGTTCTTTGTGTCTCTCTCACCATCGAACTTGTCGATGCCTTTGAGATTAAAACCGTCTGGCCAAACCACTCGGCGAAGATCCGGGGTGAACTCTCGAATCCCCTCAAAGGGTTGTGGCCGACGTCGCCGCGGGGATTTTCTACGGTGCTCCCGCCGCGGGTCTTGACGACGATGTTCATGGTGATGATTGCGCCGACTAGCGGTGCTCTCGGCTTGATCACTGTTCCTCCAACTGTAGTGGCTGCGAGAATTTTGCTGTCCACCGATGCGTTCCCGCCTTCTGGCTTCTATGTCGTGGCGAAGGTCGTGGCCGGCCGAGTGGTGCGAACCGCCAGCCGCGGAAGCGCTCGCCTTGCTTTGATTGCGTGTAGAGCGGCTGTGAGCCGTAGCGGTCGGAGACGGGTGCGCCTCGTTCTGCTAGATAGCCGCCATCTCTACCATGACCGTTGCATGAGCCAAGATCTGGACAATCGGACTGCCTTCTGCAAGTTGCGACGCGATTGTCTCGAGAAGCGTCTTGGAGGCGATTATATTGGCTTGAGGAGTCGTGTAGACGTCTTGATCTCTTAGCTTTACCGCTCGAAGCTCGTACTGAGCGTTGCGACTGCAAATACGAAGTTGACGCAGGCGATCTTGGTCTTCGGTGCGCCGCGGGTCTGGTTCTACCGCTTCAGTGGCGGATGCCGCATTCCCGACTAGTTGAGAGGCAGAGTGGTGGTCGTCCGCGCCGAGGACGAAGACCTTGTTGTAGTTACAGACCTTTGTGCTCTCATTAGACTCGGAGTCGGAGAGGGAGAGGCTGATTTGTTCGCTTTGTCCAATGGGTTGGCCAACATTGGTCACACCCATGAACGTCGTCGGATCCGATTGGATGAGCCCGACTGGTTGAAGAGATAGATTCTCCATATGGTCACCTCCCGTCCCAATTCCGAAAACAGTCTTCACGAAGGTCGCAGCGAAATTTCCGAGATCGGAGGGAGATCCAGTTTGGAGCCTTGAGTCTTCCTTGGGCCGGACGACGTCCGTGCCTGAGTAGGCACCTCCACCGAGTCCTTCTTTGCTTTCGTCGAGGATGGGTGCGAAGTGGGAGCTGAGCTGGATGATCCTTCCGAAAGTACGCGCCGAGTTCTGCAGGTCAAAAGTCAAGGAACGCAGTGGGGCGTACGTACCTTCTTGCGAGATGATCTCTTTCAGGAGAAGAAAGATGAAAGTTGCCAATACCGTTGGCGATGAAATCCAGGGCACTGAAGCGCAGGGACTGCCCCGGCGCGAAGGCGATGGACGGCAATCCTGAGAAAGCCATCTAGCTTGATCGATGATCTTGACGCGTTCCCCTACCTGGCACGCCAACTGTCGACTGGTGGTTAATCGGGGCCACCGTCGGCAATGAATTTTTTGCGGGGATGCGCACAAGAACCAAACCAGATGATAGCACAAAATAGGGATTTATACAGGTTTGGGCCCTCAACACGGAGGCAATACCCTAGTCCCGTGCTCTGGGATTATATTTCTGCGGGGATTCGCAGATGTAGCTATCCGATGTGGGATGCGTATGATGATGATGATGAAGATGGTATGATCTATGCCCCCTACCACTCCCTTTATATAGTGTAGAGGAGATGGGGTTACATTGTTCTATCCAGTACATAGTACCAAATTCGGTTATACTGGTGCATGATATGCTAGTATGAATCTCCTAATTACATGGAGCTCGACTCGATCCTCAGGAGCATCCTTGGTGATCAAGTCTTGCGTACCCCGAGTGGTCTCTATCCCGATCCAGCCGGCTTGAGTCGTCCCCTATCTGCCTCCTTATGGGCCTTCTAAAGGATACCCGGGGCCCATGCAGTCCACAAACGGGTTACCCGTTCTCCCAATAGAGGTGACCAAACGGGCTGGGCTAACATGGCCAAACGAGGCCGGCCCGCACCGTTCACCGCTCCATATAAAAATGAACCAGCCCATATAAAACTGGTCGGCCCTGTTCCATTGGCCAGGGCCTTGTTTGTTTCAGATTAATGTAAAGGTGCGTTTTACTGTAGCAAATTTGTGACCCCTCAAAATACGTTTTAACGAGTTTAAAAAATTATGAAAAAATATTTTACAAACTTTAAGAAGTATTATTTAAAACCCCACAAAAATGACTACAAAACATTACATCATTTGGCTTATATAAAAATAACAAATTTTCATTTAATTTAATTTAGGATATATACTTTTGAGCTGATTTGAACGACTGAACGGCTGAAATGACTGAACTTCGAGAGATTCTCGAGGTAGGCTTGAGATTCGGATACATTTCGTTTGACTTGCTTTTTAAAGCGTTAGAACCCAACTTCAAAGCAGCGCTATTTTGAAGTTGGGTTCTAACGCCTAAAAAAGCAAGTCAAACGAAATGTCTCGAAGTTCAGTTATTTCAACCGTTCAGATCAGCTCAAAAGAACAGGCCTTAATATGAAACAAACAAGGCCTAGGTCTGCCTCCCAACAGCTTCTCAGGCTCGGCGCAGCGGTTCGCGGTTCAGGCGTCAGCCCAATATAGGCATATAGCATACTCCAAAATAGGTCAGGGCTTTATTTCACCTCACTTCTCAGTTCCTCCCTCTCCAGTGCATCCCATCGCCGCCATCCACGCCTCCCCGCCTCGCCGTCCCCGCGCCTCCCTGCGCCTCTCCGCACCGAGGTCCGCCGTACCTTCTCTGTAAGGCGTTTGCCTGCAACAAGTTGTTCTTTTTTCTTTGCATGTTTGTTATCTTCGACTTGACTTTTTGGTTGAACATGAACACATTGTGGATGTGTGGTGATTACATATTTTTTTTGTGGATTAGCCCCCCTCCCCCCACGCCCACTCAACGTCGTGCCGCCCGCGCCCTGCCACTGAGCACAACATGTCACTCCAAGGTAAATTGTCTGACGTTTCTTGCGATTCAGTTTGGTCTTGCATCATATAGATTTTGCCAAAATCATTTTGGTGAATTGCTCGTCATACGTCAACTTGTTTCAACGAGTCTGTTTTTCCTTTGATTAGGTGAGACTACGCTCAGAAATGAAGTACAATCTTGCCATTGCTTTCGGGTAGAGAGTAAAGGAATGAAAAGGATGATAGTCTGTGCACTTGATTGGACTTGCACATCAAAACAATGGACTATCACATTCAGTGGCGGATCTAAGATTTTTTTTAAGCTTGGGCAAACTAATAAATATAATTTAAAAAAATCAAAAAATTTAACTTATTAAAAAAATTCTATTTTTATAATGACTTATTACATAATTCTTTCATTTATTTCATTATATGTTTAATACTAAGTTCTAATTCGACATAATGGTGATGGAAGAGTTCGGCACGAATAAAAAAAAAGAATTAGACTCTAGTTCCTAAGTAATTACACATATAAAAAAAGAAATCGATGTGATCCACGTCATAATCCATATTGGATTCCCCAAGTTATTAAAGAAAAAGGGGGCAATTGATGAATTAGAGAAAGATGTACAAAAGGAAGTTAATTCTGTAAACCAGAGACTTAATATCACAATTGAAAAATAATACAAGATGGAGTGGATTTGATGATACAATAAGCATGTATTTATATTCTTATTATATCGTTATGTTGTCGCCATGTGGCACAATTCAAACCACATAAAACTAAATCTAGAATCATCTACGAAAAATCAATATTTTTATGTTTGACAAAATATCCAGCAATATCTTATCTCATTCTATTTTATTTTTTTACTTATTGATTAAAGATAACACTACACAATAAATATTTAGTTCTATATATTTATATTTCATATGGTAAATTGCACCAATACTATTATAAAATTCTCACTTTGCAAAAATTTCATTGTTGTGTCTATGACATGTGGGTCTAGAGCACACATTTCATTGTTGCATGGGGTGTCATTTTTTTGTGAATCAACAACTTTATAATGACTTGTGTAAAATTTTTTATTTCATATAATGCATTTCTATGTAATATAACTCATAAAAATTATATTTTTGAATATTCTAACATAAGTGTGAATATCGACTTTCAATACATATTACACCTAGTTTTTTAACTACATCTCGTTATGTCATTCTTTTATTTGGATTAATCCATACAATATTGATGTTGCGACGTCTTGCACCGGTTCATCTCGGGGTAGGTCCAGATTAAGGCTTGCCCTGACCTGACCCGGATCCAGTTCTGTATATTACGTTACTCGTGAGCCTAGCCCAACCCATTAACCGTATTGATGCACGTATTACTATCACGCCATTACTATATTTTTGTATGTGGTTGGATTTTCATTTACCTCAGTGACTGGATTTGTGTATTTGATGGGATTTTTATATGCCTAATTGCCTTTGGTTGGGATGACGTTATGAGAAATTTCTCTGCCCCGGTTCGGGTCAGTGCACCGCCGGTGCACCGGTGGGCCGGGGTGGGTCAAGGTTTTCTACAACCGGGGACCAGGTCGGGTCGGGGTAGGGCGGATGTTGAGAATGGGTGGGACGAATTGCGTCGAGTCGAGCCTTGACTTAGTCCCACCCCACCTCATTAAGAGCTCTAAACATAAGGTGTGATAAAATTAGGCAAAGCTAACCTCCAACCAACCAACTCAATATGCGAATACAATGATTACCAGTCGGTCATATAATTACTTTCTTATAATTTCACTATTATTTCTGTTACTTATTTTTCAAGACTTGTAATTTAACAGCTATGAAATTGCCATTATGAGAATTAGCCAACATGAGGATGGACATGTGTATGTGTAATGTGTGGCTCGAGAATTTTTTAGACCATATTTATATTTTGTCTGCGGGAGATGTTAACTAATCGATTTAAATGTTGTGCTGGTTTCTTAAAAAAAGACTTCTGCGCCATAGCTGTTGCTCAAACTAGAACCTATTTACCGACTGTGTCGGGCTTGAAAAAGCCCGCTTCCATCGAATCGGGCCAAAGCCCATCTAGGCCAAACCAATTGGGCTTCAAAAAAGGGCTAAGTCCAACCCAACTACAATTCAGGCGTTGTTTATTTCAGCGTTGAATAAAGTGGAGTTTTACTGTAGAAAAATTGAGAGTTTTCAAAAAGTGCTCTAATAATTTTAAAAAAGTAATTAAAAAATATTTTTACAATATTGAGAAAACTACAAATTACTACAACATGTTGGCTATATAAAAATTACAAAATTTGATATAGTAAAATTCAACTTAATTTTAAGCTGAAACAAACACGGACGGGCCTAGGCTCGGCCGGCCCGACAAACTGACGGGCCGGGCCATGTACAATTTGTCTGTGTCGTCTTGGCCCTCTGTGGCCTTGTCCGATGTCCTGCAGGCTCCAGCCGATGCCTTATTCCTCGTCGGCTCCTCCACGACACCGCCAGGCCGCCACCTCAGTCCGCCTTGCTCGCTTGTTGCCACCTCGTTGGCGTCGCCTCGCCGCTGTGCGTCGCCTCCTCCGTTGCCTCACCAATGGTCCTCAAACTTTCAAATTGCAGTTTAGGGTATCTAAACTATTTAAGTGACCCAAATGGGATCCACAATTGCCCCGCCAGCTCACGGGAGCCGACGAGGCTGCTCCACGTAGGTGGTAGTTTTGCACTTTAGCCCCCGAGGTCGATTTCGGGCAATAATAACCCCTCATCCCCCCTTCTGTTGACGGTTGAGATATCGATCTCAAGTCAACTAAGGTTCTTGAGAAAGGGAGATAGAAGACCTGCCAAGCGATGCGAACAGCACTCAACGACGAACAGGGAGACACAGGGTTTTTATCCTGGTTCGGCCTCTCAGAGGAGATAATAGCCCTACGTCCAGCCTTTCTTTATATCAAAGAGAATTACAAGAGGGAAGCTCGACGAGACGAACAGATCTCGGCAAGATCTCGGCAGAACAGACCTCCTCCTGGGCAGCTTATGAAAAAGAGAAGAGTTAGTTCGTGCAATGTAAAGGGAACAGCCTTACTACTACGTACCTGTCGCAGGGAACGTGACCTTCTTCTTCACTCCTCGGTGGAGCTTGCGCTTCTTGCTCGGGGGCTCCTCGGCTTCTTCGCTTTGGCCTCTAGGAGCTTGCGGCGACAAGCTCAGCTCCTTGCTGAGCTGAGCACTCTTTTGGTGCAACGCAAGAAGTTTTTCCTTGCGCGCGACTTCTTCCTCGAGCCTCCTCTGCTCGGCGACCTGTTGCAGCCATACCATATGGCCCGGGTGAGCCTGCGCATAGCGCTTAAGCCAAAGGGTCATGGTCCGTACCTCTTCGTCGCTTTGCTCGATGAGGAGGGAGGGCTTAGTTTTTCCGCTTATCGGCCGTATGAGCGCTATTCTGCAAGGCGCGCCGTCGCCCTGGGGCTTCCTTGAGGGTTGGCGACCGCCGTGGCGCGGTAAGCTCCGCGTCGGCGCGGCGGTCACCTTGGGCTTCTCGGCCACTTTGGCCTTGCCCTTCCTCGCTCCCTCGCTTTCGGAGAGCTCCTCCACGATTCCTCCGAGGATCAGCTAGTTCTCTTGTTTGTTTGGGAAGCGAATGTTAGCATCTTCAACAGTGTAAGCCTTGCAAAAGTGAACGGGGTGTAAATGTTTTACCTCGGGTGTGCGGACGAGCACGTTGCGCTGACAAGTATAGGCCACCACGCCGGTGACCTCGCCGTCCCTCCTAACAGCCTTCAGCATGGCGTCGACCTGTCCGGTCACCCATGCCTCGGTCGGTTGCACTGCCCGAACAGAAGAGATCGTTAGTTCCTGTTCGGATGAAATCACCAAATGAAGGTTGAGTCTTAAAGGCACTTACCTGTGCTCTCCCTGGTGATGTCTTCCCATCCTTCTATCTTGTAGAAGGGGTAGGGTCTTCTCCGCATGACAGATCTGTCATTTGTGAAATCATGGATGATCTCCCTGCCGTGAGCCTGAGGCCCACGAGGGAGGCGATCTTCCTCGTCAGGTACCAATCCTCGTCGGGCAGCTCCGGGCGAGGCATTGTCGTTCCCTTCGTCGGCGCCTTCACCTCGTCACTGTATAGTAGTGGAGGAACAGCCCCACCGATGGATCAACTCCCAGGTAGCCCTCGCACAGGTGTACGAAGACGACCATCTGGAGGATCGAGTTGGGGTTCAGGTTCGCAACATCCAACCCGCTGATGTTGAAGAAGGCCTCCACGAAGTCGCTTTCGGGAGACCTCAACCCGAACAGTGCGAACTGCTCGAAGTTGACGAACTCGTCCTCGAGCGGCTCCGATGTTTCCTCCTCCCCGGGCAGCCTCCAGCTGTCGGTGTCGATGTGGCCTTCCTCTTCCCAGATCTTCAAGTCCTCCTCGGTCATGCTAGTGCCTGCGAACGTGGCCATAGCAGTCCCCAGGGCTGGACGAATAGATTGGGGGAGTGGAGTTTGGCTCTTTGATGCTGAGCGCGGTTGGAATTAGGGCTTGGGAAGAAAAGGCGCGAGAGCTGAAGTGGCGACCCGCGGGCGGCTTAGGTGCTTTTATAGTACCAGACGAGCAGCTCTGCAACGGTTCTTTGCCATTAAACGGCTAGTTTTTACCGCAACGGCTAGGTAAAATGGTCGATTATTTTATTTGCCTGGCGTAAGTTACCGTTGAGATCGCCAACGGCCACTCTTCGTGGTTCCAATATGACCGAGGGTGGGTGCTCTGCTCGGACAGATGTTGTTCCCTGTTCGACGCAACGGAGTTGCTCGGTACTGATCGGGTTTGTTCGATTCTGGACAAGTCCTGTTCAGGAGAAACATAACCTGCTCGGCCGTTCGTTGTACATCTTCGTAACAGCGATATTTTCCTCTTGAAAGATCTCTTTATCATCAGCTGCCCCGGAGGAGATAGCCACGGATGACGTGGACGCAGCGGTCGAGCGGTCCTTACTGCCCGAGCACCTGCATGGTGCCTCACGAGCAATGAGGTTGCTCGCCCTTAAGGACAAGCTGACAGCGTGAGCTGCGCTCCCGCTCGGCTCCAGCGACCAAATCGACGTCTTGAAGGACGCGATCAATAGGCTGGAAGCCCAAGAAGCGGAGTACGGCGCCACGGAGAGCGGAGCCAAGGTATTGGCTCTGTCGGCTGCCCAAGGCGGGACCGAGCAGGCGGTCCTGCCTGGCACTTTGTCGCAGGGGAAGATCGTCCCAGCTGACCGAGAAGAGGCAGTCTTCCACGGCTCTTCAAAAGAAGATCTCCGTCCTGTGGGTATCACAGGAGGAGGCCGAGGAGATGCGCGGGCTGGCCGCAAGGGCGAGCACCGCGGAGAGAAGGGTCAAGGAGCTAGACGAGCAGCTCAAAACCGCCGAGCAGCGAGCTAGTCAGAGCGAAGATCTGACCGAGCAGCTGCGCGCCAAGACCGAAGAGGTCAAGGCTCTCCGTGCAAAGGCAACGGAGTAGGCCAGGCATAGCAAGGAGGAAGCCGAACGTCTCCGAGCTGAGGCCAGAGAAGGGTTCAAAGCCCAAGGGGAAGTCCTGCACCTCAAGGAAGTGATCGAGGAGCTCAAGGAGCAACTTGCTTCTAAGTAGCAATAGGGCCGCTCCCGAAAGGGCCTTGTTCCTGTAAAACTTTTGGTTATGTAAATAAAGACTTACCTTTTCCCTGCAAAAAAGAGCAGCAAAAAGACAAGAACGAGCAGAAACTAACAGAAAGGCGAAACAGCGCTAGGAGGTTTTAAGAAAAACGGTAGAACGCTTGGCCTAACTCCCAGTCCCCGTTGTGCATCTGCTCGAAAACCTGAGTTTGCGAACTCGACCAGGTGCACAAGAGAAAGAGCGACACCCTAGCCCTCGGTATGGACAATGCTCAAAGACCTAAGTTTGCGAACTTGAGCACGTGCGTAGAGAGATAGAGCGACACCCGTACCATGATCGACTTGTTCCAAGAACTGCTCGTTAACGTAAGTTAGGCGATTCCAAAGGTAACCGAACAAGGAAAGTGTCTCTGCCGCGGAGGGCTTGCGAGAGCAAGCTTCGCCAAGTGGTTGTGCCGTGAGTGGTAAGGGCCTCTGCCGCGGAGGGCTTACGAGAGCAGACTTAGCCGCGAGGCGAAAAAGCCATTTTACGCAACTCTGAGGTTAGGAACTTGTTGAAACTAGATACGGGCAGGGGAACCCTGAAGATCGCGGAGCCAAGAGTTCGCAAGACCGGGCAGCTATCAAGTGTTACCAGAGAGGAGATAGTCTGAGAAGACAAGAAGTGAAAAGGGCCGCAAGGGGCCGCGAAAATTCACTGTTTATTAGATTGAACTTTACATGGCAGCCCGAGAGACTTGGACGAACTAAGGCGCGAAGTTTGACAAAAAGCGCGGAGCTAAGTAAACACACGACAGACCTACACAAAGAACTTACGAAGCTGGTTGATGTTCCAAGTGCTGGTCAGCTCTCTCCCGTCCTCCATTGCTAGGCGAACGGCCCAGGCGGCAAAGAGAAACGACCGTGAACGGGCCCTCCCAACGGGGAGTTAACTTGTTGGCATTGGATAGGTTCTGGACACGGAGCAGAACGAGGTCACCCACCTTCAAAGCCCTTGATCGAACTGATTTGGCGGTGTGCCGGTGAAGATCATGCTGGTAGCGCGCCATTCTGACTTGTGCCCGGTTGCGTGTGCCTTCGAGGAGATCGAGTTCGAGTAAGCGCTCTTGCTCGTCGTCAACCAAGTTGACCGAGCTCGTGCGAGGCGAGCCGAGTACTACTTCGGCGGGCAAGATGGCTTCTGCACCGTAGACCAATTGGAAAGGAGTTTCCCCGGTTGTCCAGCTGGCTGTGGTGCGAACTGCCCAGAGGACGGAAGGAACTTCGTCGACCCAGGCTTTGTTGTGCTCGCGGAGTGGCGCAAACACGCGCCGTTTGATACCCTGGACTATATGTCCGTTAGCTCACTCGACTGCTCCATTGCTCTGTGGATGTGCCACAGAGGTGAAGTAGACCTTGGTACCCAGCTGTTCGCAGTATTCCTGCAATAGCTCGCTTCTGAACTAGGGACCGTTATCGGTGATCAGTTTATGGGGAATCCCAAAGCGCGTGATCACGTTGCTCTTGAAAAAGCAAACAGCCGATTTGGCGTGAAGAGAGGACACAGGCTCTGCCTCAATCCACTTTGTAAAAGTGTCGATGGCGACGAGCAAGTGTGTGTAGCCCTTATACCCGTTAAGGAACGGGCCAGCAGATCTAGACCCCATGTAGAGAAAGGCAAAGATGGGGGGATCGTTTGGAGCTCTTGGGCGGGCTTATGTGCCTTCCTGGCGTGAAATTGGCAAGCCTTGCACTTAGTCACTACATCCCGGGCATCTTGTAACGCTATGGGCCAATAGTAGCCCATGCGAAACGCTTTGCCGACTAGAGTCCAGAAGGAGGCGTGGTTGCCACAGGCATGGTTATCAAGTCCTGCGATTAGTCGCGATTAATCCACGATTAGTCCATAAGTCTCTTTTTTTAGTACGACTAGGGACCTCGACTCGACTAGGCATTCTATCGTGAGTTCCATCATCTAACATTAGAAGAAAACTAGTCACTTGGCATTGCATTCTCATCCTTACTATGCTTTTGGACTCCACTGTATTTGTTATTTTTTTTTTACAAAAGTACAAGTAGTCATGCCAACTACACAACTACTTTTCTAAACAAAATAGATGTTGTTGTTGTCGACTAGTCATGGACTAGCCACGACTAGTCCACGACTAGTCCCCAAGTCTCCCCTCATGCGACTCGACTCGACTTTACGACTTGATAACCATGGCCACAGGCACTCTCGTGTATGTCCCTAAGAAGGAACACACCCTCCTGCAGAGAGATGCACTTGGAGAAGACTCCTAGCGCACCTTGGCGGTAAAGGATGCCGTCCACAAGCTTATATGGACTAGCACGCCATATAAGCCGGGAACGCTCGGCTTCGTCGTCGGGCAGGGTCCCATCTGCAAGGTACCGAACAAATGGCGTTGTCTAGTCCGCAGCCTGCTCGATAACGGAGACAGCACCACCTGTCTCTTTTGCCTCGTCAGGAGACGTGATAGAGGGCTTCTAAAGGTGCTTGACGAGCACCCCAGTCGGAGCAGGTTCGCGTGAGGATCCATACTTGGACAGCTGGTCGGCCAAGAAGTTGACCTTCCTGTGCACGAAGAGCACCTCGAAAAATCGAAAGTGCCGCCCCAACTTCCTCACTTCAATCAGGTAGCGCTCCATTGAGTCATCGCAGCACTGATACTCCTTGTTTATCTGATTGATGACCAGCTGTGAATCTCCCTTCACAGTCAGCCATTGGACGCCGAGCGACTTGCACGCTCTTAGTCCTGCGAGGAGTGCCTCGTACTCCGCAACGTTGTTAGTCGCCGCAAAGTGTAGTTGGATAGAATACTGGAGTTGCTCTCCTTGAGGGGAGATGAGAACAAAACCAGCCCCTGAGTTTCCAGTGCGTGAGCCATCAAAGAACATGGTCCAGGGAGGTTCATCAGGTTGCTCGGGAGCTTCCTCGGATTTGGGCGGGCAAGTCCATTCAGCGACAAAGTCAGCCAGGACCTAGGATTTAATAGTAGTTCGGGCAGCAAACAGAATATCAAACTCTGCCAGTTCCATTGCCCATTTAGCTATACGTCCGGCGGCTTCCTTGTTCCGTAGGATTTCTCCCATTGGGAACTTGATCAGGACCAGTATTTGATGCGCCTGGAAGTAATGGCGAAGCTTCCTGGAGGACATGAGCAGGGCATAAAGCAACTTCTGGACCTCAGGGTAATGCTCCTTTGATCCATGAAGCACCTCGCTCACGTAATAGATTGGTCGCTGGATGCCTTCCCTTTCCACCGTTAAGACCGCGCTCACCGCTTGCGGCGTGCAGCAAAGGTACAACAAAAGCTGTTCGCCATATTGCTGGGTAGTCAAGACAGGTGGGTTGGACAGGTATTGCTTTAGATCTTGGAAGGATCTATCGGCCTCTTCTGTCCACTCGAAGCCATTGTGCTTGCGCAGGGCCCTAAAGAAGGGCAGCCCGCGTTCGCCTTGACGGGAAATAAACCTGCTTAGAGCTGCCATCCGCCCTGTGAGGCTCTGAACTTCCTTGACGGTAGTCGGAGCCTGCATGTTTTCAATGGCCTCAATTTTTTCTGGGTTAGCAGAAATTCCTTGCGAACCTATGACATAACCGAGCAACATTCTAGATCGAACATCAAAGGTACACTTCTCTGTATTTAACTTAATTCGATGCCTGGTGAGATTACGAAAAGTCTCGGCCAGCTCTTTTACATGATCTGAAGCATACTTGCTCTTTACAACTATGTCGTCGACATATACCTCCAGGTTCCTTCCGCGCTGTTCTGGGAATGTCTTCTCCATTAAGCGTTGGAACGTGGCACCAGCGTTGCGCAGACCGAAAGACATGGTCGTATAGCAGAAAGTGCCGAAGGGGGTGATGAAGGCAGTCTTCTCTTCTCATCCTCGGGGACATGCTTATTTGGTGATAGCCGGAGTAAGCATCCAAAAAACTCAAAAGCTGGGCATCTGCAGTCTCATCGACCAGCTGGAATATGCGAGGCAGCGGGAAATTGTCCTTAGGACAAGCAGCGTTCAGATCTGTGTGGTCGACACACATTCTCCACTTTCCGTCTTTCTTCTTTACAATGACAGGGTTGGCCAGCCACTCGGTGTGATCAACGTCATGATGAAACTAGTCTGAAAGCGACTTGCTGTCGATCCTTGATGATCCCCTGCTGAAATCCGAAAAGCATCGAAGCTTCTGGCGAACAGGCTTTTTGTCCGGCCGGACTGCCAGTTTGTGCTTGATAACCTCCCTTGGGACCCTGGGCATGTCAGACGGCTCCCAGGCAAACACGTCTGTATTAGCTCGGAGGAAGGCAATGAGCTCGCTTTTCTATTTGGGGTCTAGATTGGCCCCCAAATGCACTGTCTTGGAAGAGTCATCAAGAGACGGCGGAAATTCCTTGGTCTCTCCCCCTGGCAGGACAGAAACCTTAGGGCATGCAGACTTGGTCTGTGGTACCTCGGGGCCACGCGGTGGAAGCTGGTCGACCAGGGCGAGGGACTGCTCGTCGCAATCCAGAGCAGCTTTGTAGTTGCCATTGACCGTGATCACACCACTAGGGCCCGGTATCTTCACGCAATGGTATGCATGGTGTGAGACGGCCATAAACTTGCCTAGAGATGGCCGGCCCAAGATCGCGTTGTAGGCAGATGGAAAGTCGATCACGTCAAACGTGATCAATTATGTTCGGAAGTTGCTCGGACTGCCGAAGGTGACGGGCAGAACAATCTGCCCGAGCGGCTGAACAGCTTCTCCCGGGACAATCCCGTAGAAGGGCATCACGACCTCTTTGATCTTGGAGCGAGAAATCTGCATCTCGTCCAAGACTTCAGCAGAAAGCAAGTCTAGCGCACTCCCGCCGTCGATCAAGACACGACCAACTCTAGCGTTGCTGATGGTCGGAGCGACCACCAGTGGGAGCCGCTAAGGCTTGGTCATCCCAGTGGAGCAATCCTCCTTAGAGAAGGAGATAGCGACCTCGGTCCACTTCATTGATTCGGGCTGAGGCTTGCCCTTTTCAACGTTGTGGACCTCCCGAGTAGCTTCCTTGAGGCTGCGCCGAGAGGGGTAAGCCGAGGAGCCGCCGAAGATGACAGCGATATGGTTCATGGGCTCCTGATATTCATCATCATCGTCCCGATCACCGTCGTCGGATTGGCGCTTGGCCTTGCCGGCATGACCTTTTTCGGGTAGGGTGGGCATTGGGCCCTTGCCGTTGTAGAAATCCTCGAGCTTTGCAGCCCAGGTCTTGCAATGGTGTGTGTCATGCCCGTAGTTCTGGTAGAATTTACAATATCGGTCACTCGGACCTTTCTTGCCTTGATTGCCTCCCTGGGCGGGCTTCTTGCCTTTATAGTTATTATTGGGCTTCTTCTGCCCGTCTTTGGGAGGAGGTGCGCGATCTAAACTGGCAACGGTGTTGTTCGCATAACCTTTGTTCTTCTTCTTCTGAGACTTCTTGTCATCAGGATTGCTACTGCTCTTCTTCTTCTCATCCACACCAAGCTGGGCGGGCAGCTCGCTCTTATCGAACGCCTTCTTGTACGGAACGCGCTCCGCCGCGTTGGCATAACGATCAGCCGCCTTGAATAGGTCGTTGGTGGTCCAGGTCTCATTGATCTCGAGATCCTGGGTGAGCCGCTCGTCGCGGACTCCGTTTTTGAAGGCGCGGACAACAGACTCGTCCGAGATGTTCGGGATCGTGTTGCGGATCTTGATGAAACGCTTCACAAAGTTACGGATGGTCTCTCCGTTCATCTAGATCATCTGGTGCAGATCATCCTTCTTGCCCAGACGCACGTAACAACTCTGAAAATTGGCGATCAGAGCGTCACAAAGTTGGTCCCAAGAGTGGATAGAACCTTCTTGCTGATTGAACAACCACGTCCGAGCAGCACCCTCAAGGACATTCGGGAGGTAATTAGCCAAGACAAGCTCACACTTCGAACGCCATGATGGCGATGGCGAGATGGAAAGGAACCCTCCGGGTTTTGAGTCCCATTGTACCTCTCCATGTGACCGGCTTAAACTTGAGGGCCACGGCACGTGGCTCGTCGAGAAAGCCTTCTGACCCAAGGCATACGACCGGCCACCCTCTCCTGCAGAACCTAGTCTTGTAAAGACGTTGGTCCTGTTGCGCGGAGGGATTCTTGTTGAACGGGAGGACTCATCCTGGAGAAATTCTCTCCGGGACAGCCCTCCACGTTCCTTCCTCGTGGTGGCCACGATGCGCTCCTCACGAGGGGATCGTCCGTGACCGTCGCACACACGCTTGCCCCTGTGGTCGCGATGACTACGGTGACTTGGCGAGCGACGGCGACCACGGGTAGCTTGTTCGTGGACAGTGATCCTTCGAAGGTGACGATGGTCACGCGATCGATCGGAACGCTCGCTGTCCGAATCCACCCGGACAGGCTGACTGCGCTGCCCGGATGAGGTGTTAACTTCACCTATGGATTTAAGGCCTTCGGCCAGTCGCTCAAGGTGAGATGCAACAGCATCGCCCATGCGGGCGAGATCGGCCTGGTTGGTGGATCTAAACACCGTTGCCATGGCCTGGAGTAGTTCCCGACTCTGATCCAGGGGTCCTGGGATCCCCGAAGCATCCACGTCCTGTCCGACCGGAGTCTGGTTGCTCGGGGATTCATCCCGAGCAGGAGGAACTTCTACCGGGGGATTTGGTGTAGGTACGCGAGGCGGGTTGCGTCGCTGACGCTTGCGCTGATCGCGAATCTGCGCCAGAGTTTGGTTCATGGACTCATCCAGACTGCGGCGGACAACGTCTTGCTCGCGAGCAGTCAGTGCAAATCCATCTTGTCGCCGAGCAGAGTTAAGATGCTCGATCTCTTCGGCTGCCGCGGCCCGCGCAGGATTCTCTGAAGTTCCTGCGCCGGTCATGTTGATGCTGCGACGGCCGTGCGAGGGCACGCTAGACGGCGTCATCACTGTGTCTCCAAAGGAAGAATCGACCGACATAGCCTTGGAATCCGATAGATCTAAACCAGCGTAAAGATCGTCGGTTCCGTAATCATCGTCAATGACGGGAGCTTGATCTAAGACCATCTCCGGAGCATAGCCGGAGACCTCTGTCCCAGATACGAAAAGCGATCTAGATCGAATAGATCGATCTGATCTGGCAGGGGATGAGACATCCTGCTCTTCTGAGTCATACCCTTCAGGAAGAATTACCTGGTCACTGAGCGAGTTCGACATGCTTGAACAGACTTGATCTGCTATCCCCACGGACGACGCCAACTGTCGACGGTTGAGATATCGATCTCAAGTCAACTAAGGTTCTTGAGAAAGGGAGATAGAAGACCTGCCGAGCGATGCGAACAACACTCAACGACTAACAGGGAGACATAAGGTTTTTATCCTGGTTCGGGCCTCTCAGAGGAGATAATAGCCCTACTACGTCCAGCCTTTCTTTATATCAAAGAGAATTACAAGAGGGAAGCTCGACGAGACGAACAGATCTCGGCAAGATTATGTGTGTACAAAGAAACAATATGCGATGATGTGCTAAGTCTTGATCTTCTGGCCCCTCTACACGCCGTAGGGGCCTTGTTTATATAGTGCTGAGCAAACCGACCTACCGAGTGATAATCGGGTCGGGCTGACCACGAATCCGTAACGAACTCGATTCATGCCAAATATATCCCGAGGTAGATAAGGCAAGCTCCAAGTCTTGGGGATCACGACGTCTGTTCCAATCCGAGAAACCACGTCCGGGTCTTCACGTAGCCGTGCAGAACTCTTGTTCGAGTTGGACTCAAACACGAATCTTAGGCCATTAAGCACCGTGCCATCCATGAAGCTGTTCGGCTGGATGCACATGGGCCTGATAGAACCTTCTAGGGAGCTGGGCCCTAGCAGGCTGTTCAATTGAGCCGTCAGGGAGTGGGCCATGGCAATGGGCCGTGATTTTATCCCCGACACCTTCCCCATCAGTGTTCGCAATCGCCGCCCCCGACGCCGTCGTGCAGCCGTTGGAGTCCAAATCCCAAGCCCCAATCCTTTCCGCCTCCTCTTGCTAGCCACCAAATCCATAGCCCAAGCACTCACCAGGCACCTCATCCGTGAAAGCGGACTAAATGGCAGGGGATTCGAGTTTGTCAATGTCGAGCAGGCGCAGATTAAAGGGGAAGCCGCCGTTGATAATTTGCCCAGATTGCAAATGCCATGAAGTTGTGCAATTGACATCAACGATGCCATGGTCAAAAGATCAAATCTTCTACACATGCCCAAATCACAAGGTTAGTTGAACTGAACAATGTCTAGATTTGATTGTATTGATGCATGGATAGTTCAAATCAACCTTTTTTCTTCATGCGTAGAGAGATGGAAGCGGCTGTCCATTTTGGCACTGGGAGGACAGCTACATCAAGTACGTGAAGGAGCATGCTAAAAAATTGAAGGATGTTGGCCAGTTTGCTGATGAACCTATGTCTGTAGGATATGAAATAGCATGGTTATTGAGGTGTATCGTTGTTCTGTGTATGCTAGGTGTAGGTGTGCATGTGATGTTGTTGGTTGTTCTATGACGCACTTTCGATGACGAGTTTGTTTTTGTCCTAAGATCGTCATAGAAGATATGTAATGACGCTTTGCTAACTTATGATGACGAATCCCTAGCGTCACTGAATATCATTTCTCTGCTAGTGTAAATTGTTGTGTGATGTTGGTGTATTTGTTTAGATGGAAATTTCATGGCAATGAAAGAAGGTATTGGTGATGTGGTTATTTGTCCAATGACCCATGTCCAATTTAACATATGAACTCTAAGAGAAATAATAGAGATGAGACATGTGCTCTGACCGAGGTAAAAGAGCTTAAACATGACATGCCAGCATAGCTATTACATCACATTCAGGGATCAAATTCATTGTTTGCTTGATGCCAAATATACACAAAAGACAACTATAGTTTTGCACACCAAATAAAACCCTATGTCATTCACAAAAGGATGCAGTTTCATCTCCTAGGGATTCAATTCACACCAGGTTTAGGGGCACTCTTGTTGCCAGCACCAGATTTCTTGGGCTTAACAGCAGTAGCTATTTTCTTGGTTTTGGAGATTCTTGCCTTTCCTGCCTTGGTTTCAGTTGTTAGTGGCCTTGGTCTTTCAGCAGGCTTGTTGGAGTCAATGAAGAAAGAGTCAGGCAAAGGTGTAGTCTGCAGGCTCATCATGGAACGCTGGGTTGGCTATAAAAGACAGGGAAGAGAAGAAATTCCAGTATAGTAGACATGTTTGGCCTTGAGGTGCAAGCAAGGGCAGGGAGCACTTGCTTGAGAAAGCATATGGGAAAACATTGTTTCCTCTTGTGAGACAACATCAAATGGTGTTGGTGGTTCAGGCTCCAAGTAGCCCTGCAATAGCAAACATGTATGCAAGTCAATTTTGCTGGATATAATAATGTACATTGGCATACACTCATACCTCAATATTGACCTCTTTATTTTCTTCTTCTTCAGCCACATATAGTGTTGGAGGATTGCAAATAGGCACTTCAGTGGGCTTTATGCCAGCTATTTTAAGCCCACAAGTCATGGCATTGTGCTCTGCTGAAGACCACCAGCTACAATACATTGCCACCCCATGCTTGGATAGCTTAGGCCCATATTTCCCTTGGATTTCATGGGCCTATTTCTTTTTTGCCTTCCTAGGCCTGCCAACCTTCTTATCATAAATTGGAGGTCCTACTTCTGGCTCATCAACCTTTTCCCACTAAAAAATATCCTTGCATGGCCAAATGTTGGCGCCATACGTGTTGCAGTGTTGCAGAAAGATTCAATGGTGTATCAAGCGGGGATGACAGATTCTGGTGAGATCCTTTCATGCCTTAAGCAGGATATATATGGCATGGGAGCATGGTATCCCTGTGAGGTCCCACCTCCTACACTCACACTGTCTACTGACAATGTCCACAATATACCGCATCTCTCTGGACTGCACTTGGTAGTGCAAAGCAAGTGTTGGCAAATTCAACATTTTTTGCAACCTTATTCCCAATCTTGGGGCATATGGTTCTTACAAAGGTATCTCCCTCTTGTTGCTTATTGTAGATCCTTGTCATTAGCTGCCCTTTGATTCTCTGCAACATGCTAAGTATAGGCAACTCCCTAGCATCTAAAATGTATTTGTTAAATACTTCACAATTATTGTTTAGCAATATATCGCACTTAGGGAATGTGCTAAAGAAAGTCCTAACCCATGTATTTGGTGGCATTTGCTGTAACCACTCATAAGCACCCACATCTAGTTCTTTCATTTTAGTCATGTTCTTCCCCACTCACTAACACACATAGATCTAGCACATGCCCAAAGCAGGCCTTTCAGATTATCACCTTTGAAATGTACTTGAAAATTCTGGTATAGATGCCTCACACAGAACCTGTGTTCAGCATCTGGGAACTCATGCTGCACAATTGGAATGAGACCCTACACAATAAGATTTCAATGATCAATGATCAAATATGTGTGAGCACAACAAAATATGCGAACCTGTGTTCAATGCCAGCACCTTTTGCATGTCTGTCATGATAGTCCATGGACATGTGTTGTCAATATGAAGATCACCTTTCAATGTTTGTAGGAACCATCTCTATGTGCTAAGTGATTTCACCTCCACCAGTGCTATAGCTATTGGGGGGATGCAATCATTTGGGTCAATACCTACTGCAGTTTAAATCTGCCGTCCAAACTTAGTCTTGATGTGGCAACCATCTAGACAGAGAACGGGTCTGCAACCATTCGGATATCCTCTCTTGCAAGCATCAAGTGGCATGTACAGTCTGTCAAAGCAGCCATCTTTGAGATTTAGATAGAAAGAGCTCCCAGGATTAGACCTCCTCAGTTCTTGACCACAATCCCAGAGCTGCTTGCACTGCTTCAGCTCATCACCATATATCCCCTTAATTGCCAACCTCCTTTCCCTAGACAACTTGCTTTTGGATGGTGTGAGATTCCACCCTTTTTGAACTAGCCTTGAGAAATTGACAAGCGTCATCTTGTCATCTACCCTGAATGTCTCCATATATTTGTCTACAATCCAACTGGAGGTGGACCTCTTAACAGTTGTGTTATCCACAGTAGGTCTTCACCATGTGAAGACCCGAGCTAGGCGGCTAGAGGGGGTGAATAGACACCACAAATTTTCGACGCTACCGTTTTCACCGAAACCCCAACAACTTGACAATTATGTGTACCCATAGCATGCATGACTAAGATCATGGAATATGTGAAAATTTTTGCATTCACAATCCAAGTTTTCAAGTGTCCAAAAGAGAGAAATCAATTCAAGGAAAGAAGACCAAGCCAAATGATCAAAGTAACTTTCAGAAAAGCAGAAGCAGATTTGTTTTTACTTGGAGGAGATGAATGGTGGCTTTCTGGTGCTCTTCAATTTTTGGGAATTTTTTTACCTATTACACAATTAGCCTTGAGCATCTCAGTTGAAAATCTCCACAAAACTCTCTGTATAAAAAATATGAAAATTCAAAGAACAGAAGCTGCGTTCTGAAAAGTAAAAGCAGATTTTCCAGAGTTTGTTTCTACTTGGAGGAGATGAATGGTGGCTTTCTGGTGCTCGAAAATTTTTGGTAATTTTTTTCCCAATGTAAAATTGAGTTGTGAAGAACCATGCCAAAAATCTCCTCAATAATCCTTCCACATAAAATATGAAAAATCAAACAGCACGAGCTGTCAAGAACTTCGAGCAGAAAGTTTGGGGCTCGATTTTCACCTCATAGCTTCCAAATGGGAAACCAGTGGACTCAAATTTTTACCACACATGGGTATATGAGTCACACATCTTTTCCAACTGAAATAATTAGAAAATGATTTTTCTATATGGTTCTAAAAATCTTTTACTGACTGCTGCGCGAATGAAAGTTTCTGGACAGATTAGGAACAAGTCAAGAACTTGATCTCTTGCCTCTCATATGGTTGCAAAGTGTGTATTAAATCATATTAGCAACCTCAAGGCATCATAGACCATAAATAACCAGCAAGAAATCATACAATTTCATCTCAAAACAAGAGCTCCTAAAGGGAAAATAAAAATAAGAAAAATTAGAAGCAAATCAATGCAAGATACTCATGAAGAACATAAATTTCATTGCATAGAAGTTGGGGGATTACAAACCACACTCCATGTGGTCACAAGTACTCTAAGTGCCACCCAAAACACACCCAACTCACCATCTCTATTTCTGAAATTTTTAACTGTAAGGGGATGAGGAGGAGGTGCTCCCCTGCCTCTATTTATAGCCCAAGGGTGAGATGTCCTAAACCCTAGAGTCCATCTCCACCATTCATTTGAGGATGGGTGGTGTACAACTCACACACTAACAACACACTCCCGCAGAGGAATATTCTCCACATATTTCTTCGGGAAATATCCTCGCTGTTTCCTCTGTCACCAGCCCAAGCCTAGGCCCACCAGCCAGATCAACTTCGCCACCAAGTAACCGACGCGCCAGCCTCCAGCTGTCCCAGACTCCTTGCCATGGCAAAGCTTCTCGAGTACACCACCTCATGTGACCGCCAGGTCATCAACCCCAGTCGCCTGCATGCCTCCGGACTCACCAGCCTCCAGCTGTCACCGCGAAGCGTCAGCCACATACCCGCCGATACCTACATCACTGAGGTGAACACACACGAAAGCAACACACCTTATCTCACCTGCAAGGTTAGTCCATCACAAAATTCCAGACATCATAATCCACTCGTGACACTGCAATTAGCAAGCCCTAACACACCACATGTCAGCTTAACAAATTCCACCGGACCACGTCTGATCAAAACTATTACCTAGCCCAAACTCAACACAATGCCCCGGTTCCAACTCCACGACAATTTTCACAAATGCACCATTTAACATTCTTCAAAACACTTTAAATTCCATCTTGTCACATATATTTGTGGCCGAAGGCCATGCGAGAGGCCGGCTATGACCCGCGCGGGTGGGGTGGAACCGTGACATCCCAAAAATTTACCAATTGTCAGAACATTTTTTTTCAAATTTTTATATTACACAAAGTTCATCAGAAACATATTTTCTAAATTCTATAATTTCCTATTAAACTCCTAATAGAATTAACACGGGGAAGGTCCAATTATGCCTTATATTAGCCTCTATGACCAAACCATAATTTCTGGGATTATTTTAATCAAATTACATATTTTAAATATACCAAAAACCATTATTTTAATTTTCCTAGGAATAAGATCCCATAAAATATCAATTATTATTTTATATTTAGACTCTCCTTATTTTTCTGGACTTTATAAATTTACCTCATATTTCTCTGAGCCTCCTATAATTTCCTATCAGTTTCTAAAGCCTTATCTAATTCCTGGAATTATTTTCTTACTAGAAAATCCCTTCGTATTTTCTTCCCTACGGGAAGAACGTATATGGGCCAGCTCTTGTACCGTGGGCGTGGCCTTTGCCATACGTAATGTTAGCTTTGGGCCTTATTTTCACTTAAAACCAATCAATATAGATCCATTTCTTGTACAGCCACAATGACTTCTTTCCTCACCCATCACTAACGGGCCGAACAAACCAACCCAGCCCAAACTACATCCCTCAGTATGTGAATTTTTTTATTAAAATATAAATTCAGAAATTACATAAATAATTTTCAGTTTTAAAAAAATTACAGAAATAGTCGCCCTCCGCCGTTTTAATTGGTGGTTTAAATGAACCGCCATTCTATACGGCGGGAAGTTTGTGGGCCGCTATTTTAATAGGCGGTCAGTGACCATTGGACTGGGCGGTACTGCCCGCGGTTTTGAAAGGCGGGTGATTAAAAATCCGTCGTTCAAAACGGCGGTTCATGCGTGCGGGATTGGGCTGCCATTTGAAACGGCAGGTGGCGTGTTGACATAAGGCGCGCGCCGGTGCCTCAGGGTGTGCACAGTGCATTTGAGAGCTCACTGGAAACCGAAAGGGAGAGGAGAGGAGAGGGAGAGGGAGAGAAATTGTTGCTGCGCCACATTAAGGTAATTTTTTAACTTATTTTTTTTGGATCTAGAAACCTGATAGGTTAGTCACAATAAATATAGTAGTACTGATAAATATTATTATTAGGTTTTGAAATGTAGAGTAATAGTTATTTATTTGTAGGATTAGGATAGATAATTATTACGGTATTTTTTGTACATTATAGGGTAATGCAGTTTTATATTTTTGGATTAGGATAGATAATTGTTACGATAATAGTAAAGGGTACGTAAAAAAATAGCGCAGGATAATCCAAACTTTTTTGCGACTAACGTAGAAAAAATACTAATCGAAATAAGTTGCGGATGTTTTTGATGAGCAGGATTAACTGCACAAAACTTATATTTTCAAATAATTCTTAGGAAAGGAGAAATTCTTTATGGTCCTACCAAGGTAGATTTGTCAAATTTTCAATCAATAACGATAGTGATATTTAGATCCATAGAGAGGAGTTTTGGTGGATTGCAAAAGTGTCTGCTGCGAAACTTTGGACTAAACCCGAAAGAACATGTCATGAATGTTAGAGATGTGGTTAGCCGTGTTAGAGAAGGATATTATTGGGAGTTGTTACCGATAACGTCCACTCATAATTGGAGGCGTTACGTGTATATTGCCGTTGAGCGCAGTCTTCATTTAGCAATTTTTGCTCAGGATCAGATCAACCACCATGCTGGGTTTAGCCATGAAGTAGGGGACGAAAGGAATGACGCAATAGTTCACAAAGACGTACAGATTATGGAGGGTACAGGCAATTTGAACGTTATGGAGGAATATGGGTTGTGGAACATGTGAACTCCGAATGAAATGATGATTGTGCTGAGTAGCAGGCGATGGGGGTGGCTGACGAAGATGAAAAAGTTGGATCTACTGTCCAACAGTTGGAGGCGAGGATGCAGAGAATGAGCAAGTCCCCGAGGAAGACATTTCGGACGATAATAGTGGTTTTGGAGATGTTTTGGTCTAACATGACCTAACATGTTTAACACCAACGTGGTGGGATTCTATTCCTCGCAGGTACAGGACTGCCGCTTCCCGAAATGGATGGACGATCCATTACCGATGCTTCAAGCTACATAGAGAAACTACATGCGAGGATACACAAATTGGAGGATCCTACATGCGAGGATACACAAATTGGAGGATCGACTAGCGAGTGTTTAGAGGGCACAACAGGTGGCAGCGCAGCGAAGAGAATCGGTTCTCGACCCACAATGCGAAAGTGAACCCCCCATGTAAAAACTTTACATGCATATGTGGCGGCCACTACCCCAACACGCCGAATGCTGAAGTGCGTCGTCGACGAAGGATATTTCATAGGGAATACGGCCACATCGAAAACCTTGACTTCGAACCAAATTAGTCGTGCAACACTCGATGGTACCCTTGCACATGTCATTACCCAAACCAGACGCCTTAAACTCATTTAGATTGTATCCGGCATATTATGTCACCAATGTACTAGTTTACTGTAATGCGGATGCATTTACATTAACTTGCCACCTACCACTGCGAATCTTTAACCAATAATAACTCAGCTATGGGCCACTGACATGACCCATCACTGTAAAACACATGTCGGCCATTAATATGTCTGTGCACAACATATCCATGTGGGATGTGACTAGTCTGCCTATAAAACTGAAAAGATCTAGTTGGCCTAGGGGAGTTAATAGGCAACTTTTAAAACTTTTAAGTTAAAGATCAAACCTTTTAAGAATTAGTTACCCAATCTATCTAGCAAGTCCAATACTAAGCAAAAACGTGAAATACAACGGAAGAACAAACAAGTAACAAATGTTGAAAGTAAATAACAGAAATTAAGTGAAGGAAATAAGAGAGGAACACAACAATTTCGGCCGAGGTTCGGAGTCCTCCTCATACTCCCCGTTGAGGCAAGCCCTTCACTAAGGACCGGCTCCCTCTTGAGCCCGCAGCCTCATTCTACTCTTGGTTGCTTTGCACCACTCCGGTAGACAAGAATCTAGCTTTTCGCCACTTTGGTAGACAAGTCGTGCCTCGGGTCGGTAGAAAACAGGCTGGCATAGCCCGGTTAGCACTTTGGGCCGTTTCGGGCTGGCACTAAGGGCCAAAAGCTAGGCCCAGGACGGCCCGAAAGCATGGTGGGCCGGCTTCGGGCCGGGCTGGCCCGAGCATGGCACAGGTAACAAAACAGCAGGCAAAATTATTTTTTAGAAATTCATATGTTGCTCAAATGAAAACATAGTCTACATAAAAGAGATGCGTCTCGAAATTGTCTACAACTTTTGTGTTCCAATGAAATTCATCTGAGCAACTGAAGACCTTGAAAATAGCGAATTACCGAGGACGGTGCTGTTGACGCGAAAGCAGGCAGCGAAGAAAATAATTTTCATAAATTCATACGTTACTCAAATGAAAAACTTGTCTACATTAAACAGATGCGTCTCGAAATTATCTACAACTTTGGTATTGAACACAAATTCATCTGAGCAATGGAATATTACGAAAAATGTAAAATACTGACTCGTGCCTCTTTTTAGGCCAGGCTAGCCCAAGCATGGCCTGTACAGACGGCCGTGCCGGGCGGCACGCCGTGCCTGGTTTCCAGGCCCGGCCCATCTTTTTCCCGTGTCGTGCCATGCTTCGGGCCACCTTTTTTGGGCCGTGCCCGAGCCGACCCAGACAGCACGGCCCAAACTCCCAGCACTAGTAATAAGTTTCAAATCATCACTCAAGTGAATAATACACTCTCAATCAGATTTGGATACATTTGAAACAAAGAAAATATTGGTCCTTTTAGTGACACTATGATGTAGCTGAAGATCTAGACTCAAGAACTGGCTGACAGGTGTGAGAATTATATTCTACGGCCAAAGCTCAATTTGGAATGTAGGTTATGCGTCCTTTTATAGGCTAAAACACAGATAATAGCCTTTTGAGTGCAAACTTAGCTGTTAAAAACAGGACAAAAACTTTTTGCAAAAGCACTGTCGAAGTTGCTTTAGCAACGGACATATGTCAATGGTAGGAAAATTTGAACAGAGAAGATTCAGTTTGCGACGGACAAAAGTTCAGGGTAACCTTTCATACGACAAACTGTTCGGGGCAAACGTTGTTTTGTCTGCGTGCTAAAATTTGGAATTATAGTTTGTGACAGACCTGTCCGGCGCAAGCGGCAATCCTACTGGATGGTATGAGAGGTGATTGATTTTCAACAATGTGCACATCGGACTGTCAGGCGTGAACTGAAAGTTTTCTGGAAACACCGCCGGACCAAAGACAAGGCTAAAGAAAGATTGTCCGGCATTAACTTGTATTTTTCTGATGAAACACCGGACGAAAATATATGGATAAGAGGCTTGTCCGGCGAGAACTTGAATCTTACTGGAGAAGCACTAGACAAAAAGCGGGTGGTTGATGACTTGTCAGGCGTTAATTGGAATATTTCTGAAAAGAAAAATGGCTAAGTCTTTAGGATTAAGTTTCTCCAAGTTATTTTCATATGATTGAGAGAAATATTATCCAAATAAGTAAAAACGTGAAACCCCCATAATAATATGGCAAAGAACAAAAACCTAGCTAAAAGCTTGATACATCGCCCAAGTTTAAACTAGTAAAAATGTCCTTAATCTTGTCTTCTAGCTTGATGCTACATCACCAAGGAGAATACTTACAATTTTGAGTCTAATTGCTCTGAAGTGAGTTCAATTTAAACTTGCTTCAGGTCATTATCACCAAAACCCTTCAATATTTCAAATCATAAAAATTAGGTGTCTAGATGCTTAAAAAACAGCACCTGTTGTGTGGTACAACAGTCCCTGGTCAAACTGACCTATCACTGCAAAGGTTTACAATGACACATTAAATCATCTCAAACTATGCATTGCGTATGTATTATTTGATTCGAGCATCTTGGTCAATATCACCTATTTAAACCCACCCAGTCTTACTCCGAACAACACAACTAACAGGTGAGAGGAGCCACGAACACCACAAACAAGTGTTTCTAACCACTTCAGTTCACAAACAAACCATCGAAGAGTGACATGGAGTTCCAATCGCCAACAAGGGAGATCTCAAGGAAGCTGTCCCAGAAGGTGTTCAACTGTCCATGTGTCTATGCGGAATTCTTTGTAATCTAATGAAGTCCAAAGACATGTCGTACACTTACGGGAGAATGTATTAGATGTGCGTAAACTCTGCGTACGACCGAACAGATGAGAAGGAGAGAAATACAAAATAACATGTAAGTCACTTCTTATTTTTTCTGTCCTAACGAACATATACACGCAAATGTTAACCTTAAACTTATTAGCCTTCATTGTACGAGTTTGTGCAATATTTGGACGCGGAGCAAAGACTCCCGAACAGGAGCGGTAGATGCAAAGAGAGGCGGCGTCTCGCAGGGCCATCGAAAGAAGAGGTTCAGGCACAGCGAAAGGCTGACCGGCAGCGACTATTCAATAAGCGTGAGACAGACCGTGTCAGAAAGCGCGAGAGGGCTGCTAGAGCTAGGGAAGCAGGACCTAGCGTGTTTGCAAAGGGAAAATACCCCGCTGCACCTAGTAGATTGATTATCATGGACCGTAACTATGTTTTTAAATCCCCTAAATCATGTAGGTTAACTAAGATGCACTATTAGGGTAGATTGTTCTATGCATCGTACGTGCCATTGTTTGTATCATGTAATCCTGATGTTTTTATGATTTCATCACCGGTTCTTTAAAACAATAGATCATTTACTTGCTCGGACACAAAGAAATAATCACCGAATCTAATTTTATGATTGTTTACCATTTAATTTCAACGAAATAAACAAATTAATGTAACATAACCGACAACATCGTACGATGTAACTTGATGAATTTTCCAAAATTACTTAATCACTTTACTCAATTTTCAAACGTATTAGTAAACTACAAAATAACGACACTAACTGGCGTTACACCGAATCAATTGCATTACACTGACATACTCCATTGCAGATGGGAATAAAAGAATTGATAACATTTTACAGTTAAATTTGTAAACAAATGTAACCGCCCGCTGTTTGGATTGGCGGTTGAAACCTGGAAGCTTGAACCGCCAATTCGAATGGCAGTTTAACCCCAGAAGGATAACCCGCTGTTTCAAACATCAGTTTAATATAAACCGCTGTTTGGAATGGCGGCTTAATCTTCTGGGGTTAACTCGCTGTTTTAAATAGCGGTTCAGTTCTGCGTCGCCGATTGAAACGGTGGAGGGCGACTATTTCTATATTTTGTAAAAAATAAAATTATTTATGTAATTTCAGAATTTTAAAAATATATTTTAATAAAAAATCCCTCAGTATGCAGCCAACCTGTTTCCATTGCGCCCAGTCCATCAGTGGCGCCCACAGATCCAATGGATACCGCTGTTTACTCCAAATCCAACGGTTGCCTTCCATCTCCAGCAGAGGACATTGTCTCCTGCTTTGCTACGAATGCCACCGCCGCCCTTGCCGCCCACTGTAGGACTCGACTCCGCGCAACTATTCCACACCCTTCCCGAACTCACCAGGCCATGCCACTGCGGGAGTACATGAATTTTAAAGAATCTAGTTCTAATAAATTGATTGGAAAAATATGCGTGTTGTTTTGTCTTTTAATGAAATTAATCTGTTGCAAAATAGTGTGTATGAGTCGAGGACGACTTATAATCAAGAAAAGTAGGATGATGTGGCCATATCGATCATATATATGACCAACACTATATCAATGTGATGCTTATCATCATCCACTACTTCGTGAGTATGGTTGTCGTTGGGTGCTACCTCGATCATCTCGAGTACATGGATCGGCTTGACTTCTTCCGCAACATATACGACAAGCTGGCAATACTTCACGGCATCGTCTACATCAGCCATGGTGATATTATCAACTACATGGCATTATCAACCCAAGCATGGCCAAGTGCAGGCATTTGGAAGTAGTGAGAAACATATATTTTTTTTTTGTCATGATGCAGTTTTATGATTTATGATTGGTATGAGCATTTAGAATCAGTATAGTCAAAAAATGTACAATGCAACTTGATTTTTGAACACTGCACTTGGTTTTTTGTCCTCTAATATAATCCGATCACTACCCGACCGTGGAGTAATTTTTTAAAGACACAATAACCAAAAATTGCAAACAACAAGCAGATCGTTGAGTGCATCGAAGGGAAGTTTCTAAACTCTTATTTATGATCTTGAGGATCATATATTGCCCTCTTTTCCTTCATTAATTTACTTGAGAAATTTCTTATATGAAGGTTTTAACGAGGTAATATAAATACATTGTTTTTATACAATGTAAAGCTTCCTTCATCCATTTTTCCCATTGGGTTTTTGCATGAGTTTTTAATAAGGTATATAGATGATATACTAATAAAAAATATACATTGAAAGTATAAATGTATATTAGATAATCTTGTTTTCTCTATAGGGTATAGGCTAATATACTAACTCTACGTACCCCGTACCAGGCAAAGAAGCTGGGCATGGCCACGTCAGCTCGGCTGTAAGCCTGATTTCTGGTTATGGCCACGTCATCTCGATTAACCGCAGCCGTCCGATCATCATCTGGCGGCTTGGGGCTGACAGTGGGTTCCGTTTGGCCTGGCTGCCGCGTGTCCTCCCGCATGGCCACGTCGCCCCTGCCTCGCTTTTGTATACGCTGCCCGCACGGCCGCACGCGCTTCTCCGTCCTCTCCCCACTGCCCGTTTTCCCCGCCTCTCTCGGCTGCTCCGCCGCCAACCCGCCGCCCTTCCTGCCTCTCTCTCCCCGTCCGTCGCGACTGCCCCCACTGCACTAATGCCCCGCCGTGGCTGCCCCCCTTTTCCTCTCCTCTGCCGCGGCTCCCGACGCCCCGCCAACCCGCCGCCCTTCCTGCCTCCTCTCTCTCCCCGTCCGTCGCGACTACCCCCACCGCACTGGTGCCCCGCCGTGGCTGCCCCCCTTTTCCTCTCCTCTGCCGCGGCTCCCGACGCCGCCTCCGGGGTTGCCGCCGCAGCTTGGCGGCGGTTGGCCCCGCAAGGCCAGATCTGCAGACGGAGACTTCGCGGAGGGCGGATCCGACGACGGCGGTCCTCGGGACGGCTGGTGAACCGGGCCAGCGTCCACCACCGCCCGGCCTCCGCTCACGACGCTTCCACCGACGCGTCCGCCACTGTCCCGCCATCTTCACCGACGCCGTCCCCCCTATCCTCCTCTGGGCCGGCGACCGGTGCTCCTCAACGCAGCGGTGTCTCCCTGCCAGCGCCTGTAAAGGAGCAAATTTTAACCACTTTTCGCTGAAGAGTCTATTGTTCATGGACTGCTTCCAAGGTCTGCGTGTTCTTCCCCTACACCTCTTTGTTCTTCTACTTCTATTCTTCCAAAGAAATTAATTTACTACCCACTACAGATGCAGCGGTTACAAACTACAATGCTTCTTCTGATGGCATGACCATCAAATTTTCTTATCAGCAGGCCAGTGCCTTACTCTATCTGAATGGACTAATGGTTCATTTTTTTCTACTGAAAGAGGTCGTCAATCCATCCAAAAATACATGCTGGCCTATTTCGGCCACTAGAATAACGACACTAATATCGGTATATTTCTCCTGCATGATGGGATCCAGGAAAAATAGCAACCCACGACAGAGGTTATTGGAGTTTATTTGCTATTTTTTTGTGCCATCCCCACTGCGGTTGAAATTAGTATTGTTTAAATTGGTTCTTCTCTACTCTAATGCTACTTCTTTGTTTGTTTTTTACTTTACCATGTGCTTCAGAGTGTAATTTCAGTATTGTTAAATGATCCTTGCCGACCCAAAATATTAATGTGTTTACCAACATGTGAAAATGAGGCACTCAAAGTTGTCAGGCCATAATTCTTTTTTGTTACAACTCTTTGTTTCATTGTGCATAATATTATCTAATTATTAATTAAAGCTCTGCTACACGTGTGCACCATTCCCTACCTATTGGTCAGGATTGTAGATGCTAATAGAGAATGATGAAGGACACTATTTATCTGTTACAAAAAGTATAGTGTAAGATGAAAAACTGCCCTTTGTTTAAAAGATTCTCCCGTTGTCCTTTCTTTATTTTGCTCTTTTGTTGCTGCAGAGAACACTTAGGATTGCAAAAATTTTGATGTTGACATGTGCTGCCTTTTGTTTGACAACCTTTGCATGTGTGTTTTTTTGTCCATATAGTAGGGTTTTCGATCTACAAGGGCCGAGTTTGCTACTCTGCAATTAGATATATGATAAATATGCACTTATGTTTCACAATCCTTTTATGTGCCTTTCCTTTGCATGTGGTCTCTTTGTTACTTCATCATGGAAGTTATTCTTTTGATTTGGCCAGCTCCATGCAAATTATGTGAAATAGATTTATTACACGGGTTTTTCGATTCTTTCAGCGCATTTTTTGTTCTAGCCTTTTTATCCAGCTGAAATGGTGTGATGTCTGAGTTTCCCTGTTGATGTGATCATATCATTTACAGTCCTTTGCTTATGCATCCCTTATTATTCATATGTTGCTCATATATTATAGATAAAAAAGGATCAATTGGCTTATCCAACAGCTTAGTTTGTATGATTTTGGACATTGCCAATTACAGTGTATTGGGTTTCCTAGAAGATAAGGAGGCCTTGCTATTATTTTCCTAGCCCTGTGTGGAGTCAGGAGTGGGTTGTCATGAGTTTGTCAGATGCTATCTTGCAGGTATGCCAAATAATGAATTTGGCTTAAGTTTGCTGGATCACTAATTACCCCTGCTAATTGCTTTTGCTGCAGCTCTTATATGGGATGTTCAAATAACATGGACACACTGTACTTAGATTTCATTATTCATAGTTTTGGAAATCTTAGCATTGCTAAATTTAACAATTAATGCTGGCTATCAGACCTCATTGCTTTTTTAGCTGATGCTTCAAATTTTATTATTCTACTAAGAGTGAAGAGAGCCATGAGGCATCGGTTATCAATTATCAAGCACTGGAACCACACATAGACCTCTACAATTTCAGTTACGTTTTTACCTTTATCTGTATGACTAGAACATTTATTTTATGGAACATGAACAAATGGAGATTCTACAGTTTTTTCCTGTCAAGTATGGCTATTAAAGCTAGGTATTTGTAGTAAAACACAATTTAATGTTCCTTACTAAATATTATGTTTACTATGGCTTCATCAAATTTCTATATACACAAACTCAATGCATTATCTTATCATCATATCATATAAATGCTGCAAACAAAACAAGCAGCAAAAATATCCACAAAGCAGAAATGTCCGGCACTACATCCCATTACAACGGCCCAAACCAGCATAAATGCCTGGCCCAGCGCGCGAAGCGCGCTTTCACCTCTAGTGCTAACAAAAATCATGAATAGCAGACAGATCAATAAAGGTCCAGAAAAAAAATGTAGACCATGGTGTGCAGCGCTAGGGGAGACGGGAGCTGCCTGCGGTAGCTAGGACCTAGGATTGATCAACATGGAAGGCCCGAATCCAGAACGCCAGCACCCCTGTAAAGCAAATCGACCGACGAGCCGCATAGACCCGATCCGTAGTGGACTTAGAGAGTGGGAGGAAGGAGAAGCAGCGATGAGCTTTTAAGACCCAAAGAAAACCAACGAGAAAAATCATGGCAATCGGTCGATCCATGGACCCATATACAAAACCAGAATGATAGGGGTTTTTTTCCACTTTTGTCCGGATGATCTGGACCGGCGAATCGGCAGTTGTTTTCCCATTACATGGCCAAAGCAAGGGGAAGGAGGACAGGTGTCGCAATGGCAATTCTCCTGCCAGCGATTTGTGTAATAGAAAAAAAAAAAGAAACAAGAATACCCCTTAACCTGATAACTCAATGAAACTTTCGGAAGTCCCATCATTTCTGACTCTCCACAGTCAATTTTTCATGGCGTCCATCGCTTTGCACGTTAAGGGAAATATAGCAAGCACAGTCCAGCAGAACCACCGTTATAACAGTTTTTAGTTTTCTACCAAACAAACAAAGGGGCTTGTTTGAGGTGGCAACTACAAATCTAGCTGCAGTGGATAAAGACATCAGCTCTTGCCGCTACATTGAACCTTCCACCTGGTTTCAGGCAACTAAAGAATCCAGCATTCCAGTTCCCTGCGCTGCAAATAAATTAGAATGAAATGTCGATCTGGTGACAACTTCTGTGAAAACCAGAATAAAAAGGGCCAGGGCAACCACACAACAAAAGGATCACCAAAAACAAAGGAAAAACAAAAGAAGCAATCTGTATACTGATCAAACACTAGTGTTCTGTAAGGGCATGTCCAATGCACCGCTCAGGGCATGCCCAATGACATCCCTAAACTTCTCCTATTTCAGTACTATTTATCCACCTTTCAATCATTACCCTATCTAACCCTATATTTTTCTTATACTTTATTAACCACCTACTGCTACAGTGATTTGAGGGCAAAATAGGGATAAGAAAGAGGTAACATTGGGCATGCCCTCATATTATTCCTATTCATCCACTTTTTAATCATCACCCTATCTCTCCCTATATTTTCCTCTCTCGTATTTTATTCCTTACTTTACTGCTACAGTGCTTTGTGTCTAAAATGAGGATGGAATGAGGGTGACATTGGGCATGCCCTAAATCAAAAAATAATTTCACCACACTTATATATATAATATATATGTCAAAAAGGTAGGTAACCAAAAGGTTGTCACATGGTTGTTGTCAAACCAAAATCAATTAAGAAACGGTAAAAGCTTATGGAATTCAACCGGACAAGGGCAGGAGTAAGATGATGACCCCCCTCCCCAACCCCCACAAACAAGGCTCTAAAATTTCTGGGGATTTTTCCGCAATCACATCTGCTTTTCCACTAACCTTTTGTGATCCCAAATCCTCAGCAGCAAACAACTGTTGCAATAAAATCGTGTTAGCAAGGATAGGATAACATACTTCACAAATTTGATCTACCAGAACAAGTTCTTTGAAACATCTACCGTTGGCCCACTCCTGTTCCTCTGGTTTGTTCTTTTGTCTCCTTCTACAGCATCATCCTTTGAACAATTCATATCATCATTCAATGCAAGTCAGTAAGGATAGGATACAAATGAAAAAAAACAAAAAGAGTGAACAGATTTGGGCTAGTGGCGCAATTTCTATTCGTAAGTTTCTACCTTGGTCATGTTCTTGTCGCTCCTTTCCTTCAGGCTGCCTCCTTTTAATAGTTCCTGTTTTGAAAAATTCACATCATTATTCAATGCAGGTCGGTAAGGACACACACAAAAGAAACATAAAGGGGTGAACACATTTGAGCTAGTGGCGCAATTTCTATTCTTAAGTTTCTACCTTGGTCATTCTCGTCACTCCTTCCCTTCATGCTGCCTCCTTTTAATAGTTGCTGCTTTTAAAATTTCACATCATTATTAACGCATATCAGCAAGGACATCCACAAAAGTAATTAACACATTTTATTTTACTAATTCCATCTCTAAACCACTCTTGTCATCAGATTCATAATAATATAATGTGTGTTAGTAACAAGTCCCACAAGGGAAACATAAAAAGGTAAACACACCTTCTCTGAAGTCTCTACCGTTGTATTTTTCTTAGCCGCCTTTCTTTCCTCCAAGTAGCTTTCCTCTGCTAGTTCCCTTCATAGAGCAGTTCTTGTCATTGGATTCATCATTATTCAATGCATATTAGTAGGAGGGTTCCACCAGCGAAACATAAGGGTACCAACTTATTTGAGTCAGCGGTGCAATTATTTTTGTGAAGTCTCTACCTTGGTCTTTTGATTTACCTCATTCCTTTCCTGCAGGTTGGTCTCCTCACAACAATTCTTGCCATCAGGTTCATCAAGCACCAATTTCCCAGCATTCCTGCCCCTGGTTGTAGAGCATAGCAATACATTACTATGCTTTTTCACCAAAGAAAACAGATTCTGTACAGAATACTACACTGTCTTACATATAACAATAATCCGAAAGATATTTGCGCAGTAAGAACAATATGTTATCACGCAGATCATACTCTGCAGTCTCTTCCTCAGCACGGCATTCAGGACATAGTTTGGACATAACTCTCACGGTACTATTCCGGAGAGTTGCACCCCATAAAAAAACACCCTTGTCATCATAATCATGTCGTTCCCCCCAGGAACTCAAGCAGAAGGTCGGCCTCTTTCATGGTGCCCTAGAAAATAGTTTGCAAACAATGCCAAGGAGTTCATAAACATCAAGGAGTTAATACTACAGATTAAGTAGGTTACAGTTTGTTATGGCACAGGCAAGCATGTACCATCATGGTGGCAGCGGCAGCAACATGTTCAGCGGCAGGCCCTTTGTAGGTCATAAACCTTAAGGCAAACCGCCTGATCCAACTGCAGGTGACCATGGTTTCGGTGTGCACATACCCATTTTCAATCAACTCACACAATAGCCGAGCCTCCTTGGCGATACACTTGAAACCATGGTTTGCAATTGGCACAAGAGAGTTAATAAACTTCAATGGACAATTATCTCCAAATTAAGGAGGCTATATATAGTCTGGCTTGGCTTGTTAAGAGGCAGGGATGGACACACCTGCAAGGCAATGGCGGCAGCAGGAAACTCATAACAGTTCACATTGGCCATCTGACGCACATGCTCGGCGATCTTGTTACTCAGGACGAACTCATCAGCATCGAGCTTCCAATGGCGACGCTGATTCAGCAGAGACATAAGTTCACCCTCCATTTTGATGCACTTGAAACCACCATCCGGCGATTCATGCAAATAAAAACAGATTAGAAAACCAAGCTATAGATGCTAGAAGCTAAGCAACAAGCTAGGTACATGGCTTATGGAGGTAGAGGCAGGAAGATACCAAGTGTGCATAAGTTGCCAGATCATTAACAACATCTCCGTTGAAATTGTGGCTGTAATATTGCTGGAGGTATTTCTTGTATTGGGACGCAGTAGTACGTCCAGGCTCGTACACAAAATAGAACGGCATTATCCTATCCCATCCCCATGCTCTCTCCAGAAGATCTACACAGCGTGCTATAAATTAAATTAAAGGTCCGTACCGTACGTATACATTGAAGAAAAAGAATTGAAAATAAATCACCAACATAGTAGTAATAATATAAGTCGACGATCTGGACCCCCAGATTCCCTCTATGCCGGGGGAACACCAGATTCCCCAAAACCCGAACCTTAATCCCCACGGCGGCGGAAGAGGAGGAAGACGACGCCGCCGGAGCACGAATCGCGAGGAGAATCCCACGGTGAGTCCCGTCGACTGAGATTTCCCCCAATCGAGGAGGGGAAGCGCCGTCTAGCCAACACATTTGTTTCTCCCCGTCCGCTGCCACGACCCCGCCCGTCGCTGGCCACTAGAGCACCTCGCCCACCTCCCTCCTGCCCCAAATACAAACACGGAACCCCCAAATCCTAACCCTAACCCTAACCTCTCCGGAGAAGCTTAGAAACCTAACCTAGCCGACTTACCTGGGTGGTCAACAATCTCCAACGGCGGTGGTACCGGCACATGGCCACGCTCCTTGCTCCTTTCCCCTCGTTCAGCGAACGGAAGCATCCTCTCCCTTGCGGTCCTTCGCCACTCGGCCACAATGCGATCCATGACGTCTTGATCGGCCACGACCTCAATCCTCCCCCACACGGCGGACATTGCGGCGGCCTCGGATCCGCTCTGCATCTGATGGGTGGTCTGCGCTAGGGCTCCTGTGGGGGCGTGGAGGGGAGGGAGCGGGGAGCCCCGGTGCATGGCGTTGTGAGCAGATTTCGAATTCTCGATGCAGCTTATTTATCTTAGTGAAAATCATAATAATAATAATAAGCACATAAAATGAAATAAAAATATTCACAAATTTACGAAACTATGTGAGATCCAAACTAATTCCTCGTAAACACCTAATTTATTTAATCGATAAAACACTTAGACACACACATATATATATATATATATATATATATATATATATATATATATATATATATAGAGGAATGCTAGCGTGCACCCCAGAGCACGGATCTCCCAACTCGTTTTCGAAATCCGAGATGTCTAACAACTGATCCGAACCGTTGATCTTGTTCGTCTCACTGAAATGTAGCAAGTACCCAAGTTTCGTATTTTTTTAAATTTATTTACTATTTGTTTCCTATTTTTAAAAATTAGCCTTCCAATTAGTCGTGGTGCGTCCAAAAAAGCTGATTTTTGAAAATAGGAAACAAATAGTAAATAAATTTAAAAAATACAAAACTTGGTTATGGCTACATTTTAGTGAGACTAACAAGATCAATGGTTCGGATCAGCTTGTTAGACATCTCGATTTCAAAACGAGTTGGGAGCATGGAGGAGATCTGGGTACGCTAGCATATATATATATATATATATATATATATATATATATATATATATATATATATATATATATATATATATATATATATATATATATATATATATATATGTTTAAACATAAAATTATAACTTTATTGCATATTTGGATTCTATATATTTTTCCTAAATTTGTAAATATTTTTATTATATTTTTTGGAGCTTCCTATGATTTTCTACAAGATAAATGAGCTGCAATAATCAAGAATATTATGGGAGAAAGGGGTCCAAAATGTTATTTGGTGAAGAATTTGTTGTCGTCGGTGTTAAACGGGGCGAGGCCTATCAATCGGGTGTCAAATGAGGTGAGGCGTGCGACGTCATGCCAACAAATCCCCAGTTCAATGTGGCTTGTGCTTATTTGGCCAGAAAATTAATTTGACTTTCTTGATCTAGTTTTTTCCTTGTTATGAAATTATATTGAAACATACTTAAAAATAACGTAAACGTGCTAAAGCAACTTTGATAAGTAGATTTCATAATAACCTCTCGAAATCCAACTTTACATTCAGTTTTTTTATTCAGCTCAGCCACGGTGAAGATGGCCCTGGTCTTCTAGACGAACTAGTTGCTCGTGACTCTAAGACCATCCCTATCAGAGGCTGCCAGATCATTAACACCATCTCCGTTGAAATTGTGGCTGTAATATTGCTGGAGGTATTTCTTGTATTGGGACGCAGTAGTACGTCCAGGCTCGTACACAAAATGGAACGGCATTATCCTATCCCAGCCCCATGCTCTCTCCAGAAGATCTACACAGCGTGCTATAAATTAAATTAAAGGTCCGTACGTATTGAAGAAAAAGAAATTGAAAATAAAAACGGACCGACTTGCTCTCAGTGCACTGAGAACGTAAAAAAAAACAGTCGACGATCTGGACTGTTGGATTATCCCCTACCGCCTCTCCCCCACCCCAACGGCTCACTCCATGGATTCGCCGCCACCGCCGCCTCCCTCTCCGCCGCCACCCCTCCCCGTCGCCGGTGCTCCCTCGCCCACCCTAACCATCGCCGCCAGCGTCTATCCCCTCTCCAACACAGGCCCAATCGCCTTCGCCAACACCCCCGGCTCCGCCGCCGCCGCCCGCACCCCACCCAACCCCACCACCATCCGCCGGCTTCCCTCTATGCCCGGGGAACACCTGATTCCCCAAAACCCGAACCCTAATCCCCACGGTGGCGGAAGAGGAGGAAGACGATGACGCCGCAAATCCACACACCCAGATACTAACAGGGAACCCCCAAATCCTAGCCCTAACATCTCCGGAGAAGCCGACTTACCTGGGTGGTCAACAATCTCGAACGGCGGTGGTACCGGTATATAGCCACACTCCTTGTCCATTTCCCCTCGTTCAATGAGCTGAAGCACCCTCTCCCTTGCGGTCCTTCGCCACTCGGCCACAATGCGATCCATGACGTCTTGATCGACCATGATTTCATTCCTCCCCGACACGGCGGACATTGCGGCGTCCTCGGATGCGCTTTGAATCTGATGGGTGGTCTGCGCTAGGGTTCCTGTGGGGGCGTGGAGGGAAGGGGAGTCCTGGAGGGAGGGATCCCCGTTGGCGTTGTGAGCAGATTTTGAATTCTCGATGCAGGAGAAAGAAGGGTCACACCACTAAGGCCCCGAGGATGAGGCCAAGCCGGGAGGAACGGCCCGTTTTCTCCCTGAGTGGCAGTGGGCCTCAACTTTGTGTGCTGCGGAATAACTCCACGTGGCGGCCAGATCTGGGCCATGTTTAATAGGGAGATTTGTCAATATGACATCCAATTCGTATGTCTTATCTTATTTAACGCCTCACCCCGTTTGACACCGACACTACAGGAATCGAGACTACTCTCGACGGCTTATACCGTCGACACATATCGAAAAACCGATGACAAAACCCTATGTCGTCAGCCAGCCGGCGACAACCATCCGCCGACAAACGCTCGACGACAAAGAAATCTTGTCGATGGCCGAACTAAAAACCGCCCACAAACATAAATTCCAGGCAAGGCCTATGGCGACGACCTTTGTCGGCGGTTTTATCGACCGCCAACAGAAGATCTCCCTGACGGCAGACGGCGCTTTGTCGTGTGGGCCCCACGGGTCAATCCTGACAAGCCACGTGGCAGCTATTTGTCTGCGGCTTATTATAAGACCGACGACACAGATCCTGATTCCTGGAAGCCGTCCAGACGACCTTTGTCGTCGGCCTTGTGGCTGGCCGCCGACACAGACAGTTGGTCAGGAAAAAAATTACAGGTAATTCATTTAAAATCTCAATTTGAACCTGCAATAAAACCCAAATCGCAATACAATTATATTCCCCAATTCCCCTCAATATATCCACACATAATTTACTGATCCACACCACAATTTCGAGCACATTCACACAATCACATAGCTTCAAATCCACAAAGTGTCGATACTAATCCAAAACATCTTAAATCCAAGTCCGAAAGTCCATATAAACAGACATAAATGTCACACGAGCAGTCGAAACTCACAAATTGTTCTTAGCGACAAGCAGAAATAAAAAAAGTACATTAATGGTTCTGCGAACCATCGAAAGGGTCGGCGAAGAACCCCTCAGCGATCTGCTTAGCGGCCGTCTGCGTGGCACTGGAATCAGCTCCCTGTGGAGTATTTGCCGCATCCGCTGGAGCGGCTGAGCCACACACCTGCAAAATTGGACGAAATCACAATTACTCCTGCATTGTGAAAACTAGAAAAATGTTGTGAAAACTAGAAAAATGAATTACCCCAGGAGAAGGCGCCGGTGCAGGAGGAAAGTGTAGCCAAGGGATCGAGGCAGGCGGGAAAGGGCTGGGACCGGCTGTGGGTGTCGCTGGGGCCCCCGGGGTCTGCGTGAAAACGTAATTCAGTGAAGGTGGCAGATGGGGTGCCTGACTAGATGATCCATCCCCCTGGAATCTCTGTGGATATAGGATATGTTAGAATGTGAAACATGCACGTAAGTACAACCATTTAACTACATTTAATTACCTGATACATAAATTGATACATCATGTAATTCTGATTCTGGATTGCCTCCAGGCGCTTCAAGTCCTCATCTCTCTCCGCCCGCCTCCGCTGCTCTTCCGCCTCGTGTTGTGCCTTCCACCTATGCTCTTCTGCCCGCCATTGTGCCTCGTCTGCCTGCCTCTGTGCCTGCAGCTCCTCGATCAGCTTCTTCTGGGTTTCCACCTAGGCACGTGAGGAAGAGGCAGCCTGTTGTCGACGTGCCCTGGCCTACCCTCTCAAAGTGTCATGGGGCAGCAAAGAGTCCATGAAACCCGCCCTGCCGTGACTGAGCCTGCCGAACTCGTCGTAGATGAGCTGTGTGTCCAATTGCATGTTCAAGGGATCGCACTCTTCACCGTGTTTCTCCTTCATGGCAGCACAACATGTATCCTAAGAAACAAAATAGATATATAGTGTGTTATATAGTGTAAACCAGCGATGGCACATGTAAAAAAACAAAAATGAACAATTAACTTACAATCTTCTCCTGGGCTGCGGAAAGCATCGGTGGTTGTGTGCCATTCGGTAGGACACGGGGTGTGTGCGCACGGCTCCACACGGTAAACTCATCGGGCTTAAGTCCCGTATCCGCTTCCTAAGTTGCAATATGAAAAGAACATTGATTTGGTTAAGTAGCGAAAAATTAAGTGTATGAAAGATATAAGATATCTATTTGTGGTGACTTACTATGTCCCGCACGACATGCCCCATGCCTCGCCCTCCAAGATAGGTGGTGCAGATCTCGGGGTTAGCACCTCGATTGCCCCTGTTACGCTTCGATCTGTCGATCCACTCCTTAGATGCCCATATTTTGCAGAGCATCTTCCATGCACTTGGACAATTGTCCATCCACTCAGGACGAAATGGACGGTACTGCTTCGCCTTCAGGTACTCCCGAGCTGCCATTGTCCTCGACATTGTTCTAATGCCTCTCCCCTTGTGATGCTTGATGACCGCATCCAAGCGGGCTATCCTGATGGCATCCCTAACCGTCTTTGCCACCATTCCATCTAGTACATGGCGGCAACCATCGTAGTCCTCCTCAGTGGCCTCAGGGTGAAGCTGATACCTCTCCTGAAATAAAACAAACACCTGATAATACACAATACAGTATGACAAAAAATATGAAATGCTAATAAATTTTGTCATCTAACCCAGAACTCGTCGATGCATCGATCAGCGACAGTTACTCCCTCGTCGTCAACCACGAGAGAGTAGTCGCTCCACCTCACCGCCGGGCGTCGAGCATCGCCCTGTCCCACTAGCCCGGGGTAGAGATTCTTCAATAGAATCCCTAGCAAGGGACCCAGCTCCTGCGGACCTTTGTTGACGCAAATCAAAACCCTATACGTACAATTAATAACAAATAGTTAGCAAAATTTTTTACCAGTAAAAGAGAACAAAAATTGCAACACATACCCTTGCCCAACGGAAACCTGTACGAAAGGCCTCTGAGCTGGATCAGCGGGGAGTGGCGGCAATTTATGTCGCCCCTCTTATTGGAGCTCGAGGACTCGGCCCCAGACGACACGGGAACCTCCCAGTCCTCGTCCCCCAACTCCTCCTCAGAGTCGACATTCTCCAGCGCCTGAAGATACCAACCAGTAGGTAGGGCATCCCCGGCGTCCTCCCACCCCCCCTCCTCGTCGGTCTCCGCCTCCTCAAAATCTGGCTCCTGCCCTCCTGCTGGCCACTCCCACTCGACCTCCTCCGCCTCCTGAGAGTCGGACGGCAACACCTCCTCACCCTCCTGGGAGTCGGTGGCCACCACCTCCTCCTCGTGAGCTGCGATGGACTCTCCCACACTCCTCCTCCTCCCTGCTCTCCCCCAGACCGTCTTGCTCTTCTTAACTGCCTTCTTGACAGCTCGATACATCCTGCTTAAATGAAAAGAAATGACACAAATTAGATAGATATTAGTTACATCAAATGAATATAAATGTATACAAAGGTAAATGGAAAATATATAAATACATGTAATATTGAACCTATAAGAGATTGAATGCCTCAAAAATCTTCTGCTTCCTCTTCGTTTTCATTTTCATCTTCCTGTTCGTCCTCCTCGTCCTCCTCATCTTCCTCCTCATCCCCCTCCTCATCTTCCTCTTCCTCCCCCTCCTCATCTTCCTCATCCTCTCCATCTTCCTCGTCTTGTTGTATCACAACACCAATATCGACGTGTGACTCCCCTGACAACCCTTCTTCCTGAAATGGCTCAATGTCTTGGCGAGGCTCGTAGTCTTCTTCAGTGAGTCCGAGTAATCCACCAACTGGATGACATTTATGGGCTATCCACCAATTTTTGTAATCCGGGTGGGCATAAGGGAGATAGAACACCAGCTCGACTTGTTCGGGCAAAATGAACACGTCTGGCCTTTGATACAATCTTTTAGGATTAATTTCAACTAGTCCTAGTTCGAGTACGCGCACCCACTAGTTGGATCGAACCACCGCAACGAAATGTAACTAGCGATGATCGCTTTTTGCCTTCATAAGATATTTCCACTATCTCTTCAATGATCCCATAATACTCTATGTCTGGTCCGCCAAGGCCGTCTGTGACATAACTCACAACGCCACTATTCACCGTAGTTGCATTGGGCCGAGCAAACTCAGCTGCTTCGGAACGAAATCGATAGCCATGGCAATCATAGCATCCATGGACCTTAATTCTTCGACTACATCCACGTGACATTTGTCGGAGATCGTTGTGCACGCTGGAATGTATTTGACACTGAACAAATATGCGCGAGAAGATTCATTAAGGATTTTGTGTGATAATAGAATAGTGTGTTATATAGTACGAACAAACTTACGTGGTAATTGAACCAAGTTAGAAAGTTTGGACGGTTTTGCCCACGGCCTTGTCTTTTTAGCTTATTGATTACGTCGTCCGAAGGTTCACCTGATTTCCCAGTCTCTTCTTGAACAAATTGACTACAAAATTTGTTATTTAAAACATTATTAACTACAAAATGGGTATGTATTATATAATTGAGACATTTATTAACTTACTTGATATACACCTTCATTTCGTTCATGTTGTCGTACACATACAGCTGGACAGTAATTTTTTTTGCCTCAGACAAGTCACGTGTTGTGCTTTTTCCGATATGTCGTCCAACTTGGTCATGGAACACACTAAGATTAGAAGTTATTATATGTCGTGCTTTCTTATATCTCGGCTGTGTCATATGTACCTTATTTCTTGTCGCAAAATATTTTTCGGTGAAGTAAGCTATTTCCTGAGTTAGCCACGCTTCGGCTATACTTCCCTCGACTCGTGCTTTATTCTTCACCTTCGTTCTTATATTCTTCATCATTCGTTCAACTGGATACATCCATCTGAACTGCGCCGGACCACCAACCTTTGCTTCGTATGGCAAATGCACCAATAGATGTTGCATGCAATTAAAAAACCCAGGAATATAAATCTTCTCAAGCTTTGTAACAATCACAACAATCTCCTTCTCCAGTTCCTCCATCCTCGACACGGATATCTCTTTTGCACACAGCTCTCTATAGAAAAAGCTTAGCTCTGACAATGTTCTCCAAATAGCGTCATCAACATATCCACGCCATACGGTGGAAAATAGACGCTCTATGAATACTTTATAGTCGTGGGCCTTCATTCCATTTAATTTGTATTGCTCCATACTAACGGCATGACGAAGGCTTGTCGCATACCCATCTAGAAATTTCACCTTTTCCTTAATCCAGACTAGAATCTGTCTTACTTGCGCACGTGTGAGGCAGAACTTTGCCTAAGATTTCAGCCCATTCTCATCGAGGTTCATTTCTGGTCGATCACATATCAAAGCGAAGTTCTCTCGAGCTTTTATGTTATCTCTAGTCTTCTGTGGGATATCCCAATTTGTGTTTAGAACTGCCTCGCACAGATTTTTCTCTTGGTGCATCAAATCAAGATTGTGAGGCTGCTTCAGGTCTTTTACATACGGAAGGTTGTATATGCTGCACTTATGAGTCTAATTATGCTCCTTACCAAAGCCTGTAACGTACCCCTCCTCCGCTAGGACGTCGTGCCAGTCGATGATATCTTTCACTTCAAACCGTTTTGGTGGCCCCCTCTTCACTATCTTGCCTTTACGATATGCATTTCTTTGCTTTCTAAAGGGGTGGTTCGGCTCAAGGAAACAACGGTGACAGTCGAACCAACTAGCTTTGCCCCCCTTTTTCAATGTGAATGCATCTGTGTCAGAGAAACATTTAGGACATGATAACTTTCCATGCGTGCTCCACCCGGAGAACATTTCATACGCCGGAAAATCGTGGATGGACCACAGATATGCGGCGCGCATCTTAAAGTTTTGACCCTTGTAGCTATCATGTGTCAAAACTCCTTTATTCCACAGGTCGTTCAGCTCTTCTACAAGTGGTTGCATAAATAGATCTAAATTTTTTCCAGGAGATTTGGGCCTAGGAATTATAACGGAAAGGAACATGTACTCTTCTTTCATGCAGAGATGAGGCGGAAGGTTGTATGGGATAGCAAATACGGGCCAGCACGAGTACGGGTGTGCAGTCATATTGAATGGCGTGAACCCGTCGATGGAAAGACCGATGCGTACATTTCTGAGCTCAGCTGCAAATTCAGGATGTTGTTGATCAAAGTATCTCCAAGCTTCAGCATCTGAAGGATGAGTCATCAAACCCTCATTTCTACGTTTGCCCTCTTTATGCCACCTCATGTGTCTAGCCGTGCTCCTCGACATGTACAGTCGTTGCAGGTGTTGAGTAATTGGAAAGAAGCGGTAAGTTTTCTTTGCCACCTTTGTCTGTCTCAAAATACCATCTCGTCCATAAACTTCCACATACCGACTTTCATTGCAATGTTTACAATGAGTCGACCCAGAATCATCTTTCCAGAAGAGCATGCAGAACTTTGGACAATAGTCTATTCTCTCGCAGGACATGCCTAACACGTTAAGAAGTTTTTTCGACTCGTAAATATTCGGAGTCATCTTGTGCCCATTCGGAAGCAGGTTATCTAGCAGTTTACAAAGATCGTTGAAGCAATTCCCCGATAGGTTATACTTGGTTTTAACCCCCATTAGACGTGAAACTGCCGAGAGCTCGGTAACATCGGTATGATCATGCAGTGACAACTTGGCAGAATCAAGTAGCTTCTCAAATTGTTGGGCAAGTGGTTCGACCTCTTCCTTCGGGGAGAGATCGTAAGCCCGAGCCACATCCTCCGTAAGCTCGTCCAATCTGTCCATTTCTACTTCATCATAGCCCTCCCCAAAATGCATAGGGCTACACATCCTGGCCAGACGCTTCCTCTCCCCATGATGCACCCATACAAAGTAATTTGGTCTAAACCCATATTTCAAGAGGTGTTTACTAATATCCCTCTTGTTGCCTTTCTCCATGTTCGAGCACAAAGTGCAAGGGCACCACACAACCTTTGTGTGAGGGTCAGAAAAATTCCTAAAAGCATCTTCAACAAATGCCCTAGTCTTCTCTATCCACTCTTCCGTGTGACGTCCAGATTTCCTCCAGCCATCATACATCCACTGTCGGTCTTCCATCGTCTACTTCATAACGCAAATTGAAAAAACAAAATTACAAGTTTAGACCGTTCAAATCTAGCTAAATAGAAGGGCTTACCCACTATCGATGTATGCGTTTAAAGCACGGTGGTTGAGACATGGTGTGCGGTCGAAATTTCATGACATAACCTGCAGTTCTCCTAGTGCAACGACGGGTACGACGTACCACTTATGTTATGCACCAGGAGAACGACAAGGTCATGCCGTCGAAATTTCAACCCGTACACCTCCGCGTCGTAGCCACCGTACTTAAACGTACATCCGTGGGCTGTCCAAAACATGGACAGCTCGGAGCACACCCGCTTTCATAATGGACCCAACGAATCACCGTCCGAGTTTATTATGAAAATGTGCAGGTGTGCTCCGAACGGGTATGACTATGGCTCGATTCATTTTATAATTATATTCAAAATACGTGTAGCTAAATACATCTAATAATACCGTCCGGTTAGCAACACGCGGACGCAACATTTCGTACTAATTACATATATCACTAATTAATTACATCTACTAATATCGTCGGTTAAACAAACACCGACGACACAGGTTCAACATTTAAAAAAAACACAGCCATACCTCGGGTGCGGGTGAGGACGTCCAAGCGGAGGAAGCGAGGATAAGGTTTGGGCTGCCCCGGACTCGACGGCAGCAGGCAGCGGTGGCTTGAGGACAGTGGGGGCTGGAGCAAGTGCGAGAGGAGCGGCGGCGGCTCGGGCTTGCGGCGGCTCGAGGGCCGGAGGTGGTCTGGAGGCGGCGATCGACGGCTGCGGCGGCGCTGGGCTCCCTACGGCGGCTGGAGGGCGGGCGGCGGCTGGAGGCGTCGGCACGCTGGCGGCCTCGGCGGCGGGCTCCTCGCGGCGGGCGCCGCCTAGAGGCGCGGGCGGCGGCCTGGCGGCGCTGGCGGCGAGGAGGCGGCCGGGGCCTAGAGGCGGCTGGGCGGGCGGGCGGGCGGCCTAGAGGCGGGAGGAGGCGGGGCGGCGGCGGTTGGCGCAGATCTGTGGTGGCCACAGCAAGCCCGTGCGCTAGGTCTGGGGACGTAGCGCACGGGCCCTCTTTTTTTAATAAAGAACATCTGTGTCGGCACAGGCCTCTACCACGCCATTCTGGCCTTTCCGGGCCACAAGTCAGTCGCACATATTTTGCGGACCCCACATAGAACTTGTGTCGACGCCCCCCATAACCCGCCAACATAGAGCCTCTATGTCGTCAATCTTAGTTTAGGCCGCCGACACAGAGAAATCTATGTCGGCGGCCTTCAGTATACCGCCGACACAGATCCTCTCCACCTCCCCGCCGAATCTTTGTCCGACGCCCGTCCGCTCCCCAAAGAGGGTTCATTCTGTCCAATCTATGATTACATAGCAAGCAATAATCATAAATAACTAATACAAGGTGGCATATTGTCCGGCGTTCAACCTCGTAGCTTAATATAGCAAATATATCTATATCGTACATGAATATATAGCTGGTACCCTAACTATAACAACAGATACAAACACTAATAAATGAACGAGGTCGAGCGGATGCCAACATGAAAATTTGATGACATATGATGTCCATGGCTTTCCATCTAAACTTAGATTGGATGAAATCAACCCCTCGGGGAGCCGAAGGGCATCGGACAAAAAAATGGCGCCGGGGGGAGGATGATCTGTATCGGCGGTTTAAATAAAACCGCGGACAGAATGGTATTTATGTCATCGGCCTCTGATAAGGCCGCCGATACAGATGAATCTATGTCGGCGACTCAGGAAATACCGCCGACATAGACCATCTAACTCAGTATAAATAAAAACCATGCCTAGCTTTGTTGACTTAAATTTAATTGCTCAGACGGTTATCAGCGCGCGGCGCGGCGCGGGCTCCCAGCAGGAGGTCGCAGGTTCGAGCCCACGTTTGCGCCCCTTGATTTTTTTTTATTTATCTGTGTCGGCGGCTAATGGAAAGCCGCTGACACAAAGGCACCCTGGCCTCGGCTGTTACCACCCAAGTGCCGGCCCACATGGCAGAGACATGCTGCGTCTGACATGCGGGACCACGTTTGATTTTCCGTCAGGCCGTGATGGGGCCGTTAGGGTGTTGATTCTGTGTCGACGGGTTTACTATTGCCGCCGACATAGATTGTTCAGGCGGGAGACAAATTCAAATTTCCCATCGAGGACGCTTATTTGGGTTCATCTGTGTCGACGGTACATTTTTAGCTGCCGATATTTACGGCCAAATTTGAATTTTGTATTCAACGGCGGGAGGGGGACTGAGGAATTGTCGTCGGCTGTTGGGATGCCGCCGATACTGATTGTTTGTGTCGGTGGTTTAATGTTAGCCGCCGACAAAAGTTTGTCCACAGCTCTTTGGCTATCGACAGAGATGTTTTTGGCCGCCAACAAAGATGCACATTCCTGTAGTGCGATGGCGGCGAATTCTTCACCAAATGACATTTTGCACTTATTATGTCATTTTCTCTTTTCATTTTTTATTCATGCAGCTTATTTATCTTGTAGAAAATCATAATAAGCACATAGAATAAAATAAAAAAATTCGCAAACTTAGGAAATTATGTGAAATCCAAACTAATTTTTTCGTAAACACCTAATTTATTCAATCCGTAAAAACACTTAGGCAAAAATATATATATGTTTAAGCATAAAATTATAACTTTATTGCATATTTGGATCCTATATTTTTTTTTCCTAAATTTGTTAATATTTTTATTTTATTTTCTTGAGCTTCCTATGATTTTCTACAAGATAAATGAGCAGCACTAATCAAGAACATGGATTTAAATAGCACGCTATATCGCCACTATAGCGTTTGGGAGACACTGGCGCTACGCTTTTGATCATTTTGACGCTATTGACACTAAGACCGCTATAGCACTAAACCACGCCGCGAACAGGCCAATTTGGTGTCGCAATAGCACTTTGGGCCAAAATTTGGTGCAGAGCTAAATTCAGCGGCTGGCAGCCCAAATCCACACAATATATGGTCCAAATCCACTCAATTGACCAGAAACAGGAACCCTATCCCAAATCTCACACAATATACGCCTGTACTGTTGTTACCTGTTGTCTTGTTGTTGGACTTGTTAAGTACTTAAGTTGTTAGCCTGTTAGACTAATATGCAGAAGAGCTGCAGAACTAATTTATGTTGGCTTGTTGGATTTAAATAGCTGCTGTGATTCCCTGCATTTTGCATGTTTTTTTAAAAAAACGCTAAATGTCTTAGCGTCACTATAGCACGTCTTAGCGTTTTTGGGAGGCCTTCGCTAAAGTGTTTAGCACACTATTTAAAACACTGATCAAGAATAATAAGGGAGAAAGGGGTCCAAAATGTTATTTGGTGAAGAGTTCATTGTCGTCAGTGTCAAACGGGGTGAGGCATGCGAATTGAGCGTCATGCCAACAAATCCCCCTGTTCAATGTGACTTGTGCTTATTTGGCCAGAAAATTAGTTTGACGTTTTTTATTTAGTTTTTTCCCTGTTATGAAATTATATAAAAAAACTCTTAAAAATAACGTAACCTTGCTAAACCAACTTTGATAAGTAGATTTCATAACCTCTCGAAATCCAACTTTACATTCAGTTTATTCCAACTCAGCTAGCTTATTCATTCAACTCAGCCACTGTGAACATGGCCGTAGTCTTCTAGGTGAACTCTAAGTCTCTAGGAAGGAGACATGAGTTGCTCGTTACTCTAAGACCGACCTTATCAGAGGCTCCATCCATCCTTTGCACTGGAGTCTCTATTTCGAAATCTCCTCATAGAATCGTATTGCGGACAGTCTTCAATCTCTATAACAACCCAGCAGAGTCTCCATCTCAGTCTCTAAATTTAGAGACTCACTCTAGAGTTTCAATATTTAGACTCTCTCTCCAATCTCTATATTTTTTCAAGGATAGAGACTCTGTTGGAGAGAATGTAAGTATAGAGAATGAATAGTGATTTAGAGAAAGAGCAAGCCGGTTAAGAGGAAAAGAAAAGAAGGAAAGTGGGTTATTGGTCGGATTGTGTATCTTAGCCTCAAAACCGTAAATTACATGCAGTAGTTTTTTTCCATACACCGAAAATTTTTAAAAAACCCTAAAAAATGCTGAAAATTGCAGGAGATATTTTCTAAAGGGCCTTGGGATTTCGAACTTCCCGTTTATGCATTTAAATTATTTCTTAAGCATTCACTTTATTGCAATCATTTATATTTAATTGCAATTTATCCTATCAATCATGACTTATTATGCACTTTTATTTTCACTCTCCAAATGGATTACATGAAGTGATCTAACTATTGAATCTGTCACATGTAGATGACTGGCATCGTGAACCGTGAGTTTGAAGAGTTGGCCTTGCATGGCCAAAACTATCTCACGTGGGAATCTGACGTGCAGATCGTGCTTGGGAGCAAGAAGCACAAAGTTGCCATCGGGCTTGGCCAGAAACATGAAGTTGCCACCGATGAGTAGAACGATCAAGCACTGCATTTCCTAAGGCACCACCTCTCAGCAACACTGAAAAATGAATATATGGCGAAAAGGAAGGCAGTCACTCTCTGGATCACCCTAAAAAACCGATTCGAGAAGCTGAAGTACACAATCTTGCCCCAAGCACAACAGGATTGGGTTCGCCTGAGGTTTGCCAACTTCGAGACTGTGGCTGACTACAATTCAGTTTTGCACCGAATTTGCACAAGTTCGCTTTGTGGTAAGAACATCAGGGATGAGGAAAAGATAGAGAAGACCCTGTCCACTTTTCACCCGAGCGCCATACAAAGTGCTCGCAACTATTGTTAGGATTACAACGACCTGATCGACATTATGCAAGTTGCTGAGTCACAGGATGAGGTTCTGAATAAGAACCTCAACTCTCATCCCCATGGCAATGGTATTAGCACTGAAATCAATGACAGCTCATATAAGAAAGCCCAATCAAAGGAAAAGGGGCAAGCATGGTAGTGACAAGGGCAAGAAGCCAGCTACAACTGAGCACTCTCATGCCCACGAGAGAAAACCAACAAGCAAAAGCCATCTGAGAAGCCCAGTCGTATGGTCAGCAAGACCAAACGTGCTACGTACAAATGTGGAGTTTAGGGCCATTGGTCCAAAATATATTGGGCACCCAAGAGTGGTGTTCAAGCTTATAAGGCAAAGAACAAGGGCGTGGACAAGAAGAAAGTTGAGGCACTCTTCACTATGGCAAGCAATCATGAAGCCACTGAACAGGAGTTCACGCATGAAGCATCCACCCTGCTGAAGGGATCGAAGGCCAAGAGGGGGGTGAATTGGACTACTTTTAATTTTTTTGAGTTTTTCTTAATGATTATGCAAATTAAAAGTTAACCACTTAGCTAGAGAATCCTAGAACTACACATGGAGAAATATCACACAAATCAATTGGACAAGTATCACACATCGCAGGCATGCATATAAGAAAAAACATGCGGGAAAGTAAATTGTGGGAAAGTAAAATGACAAAAGGGTATTTTCCCGAGGTTCGGAGACAAACTCCTACTCCCCGTTGAGGCAAGCTCTCGACACACGAGAATCGGCTTCCTCTCGAGCCTTCCGCCTCAATCCACTCGTGGAAATGCTTTCACCGACACACGGCGAGGTGAGCTCCTAACCCCTCACACGGTCTTGGGTGCTTCCACACGCGGTGAGCTCCTGAAATCCACACCACCAACTCACGGCGGCGTCCACCAACACATGATGGACTTCACTCCTTCACCGCCAACGCACGGCGGCGGCCACCGACACACGGTGGACTTTCCACCAGCACACGGAGGCACAAGAAAACCGATGAAAGCTTGATGAAGACGGCTTGGTGAAGATCCAACTTCCGACAACAAAGTCCCAAGGAGCACAAATCCGGAGGACACTCACCTCACCAACACTCTTCTCACTTGCACAAGGAAACCCTAGGGCTAGGATCCATGGGAGAGAGCTCTCACACTTGGGGAAAGGTGGCTAGGGATGCAAATGAGTGTCTCAACCCCTCCCTTGACCAGGAAAGCCCTTATATACTCCCCACTTCGAAACCCTAGGAAAGAGATATCAGATTCAGATTAAAGCCCTAGGCCGGACAACACCCCGGACAAATGCTGGACAGTCTGGACGAAGGCAAGCGCTTCCTATAAGAAATGAAATTCGAGACAGGAAGGACACAACATGGTCCGGACAGTCCGGACGAAGGCAGGCGCTTCCTGGAAAAAGAACTTGCAAGCCAGGGAGGAGACAACTTGGGCCGGACAGTCCGGCCTAAGGCATCAGCTCAACTGCGCAGTATAAATGAACACTCAGTTAGGACAGTCCTACCCCTAGGGAGACCCACCGGCATTTTTCGATAGATCATGTGCCTTGAGAGAGAAAGTTTGGCGCCGGAGAGGATATTTGAAGAGGTAGAAAAACTTAGGCGCTATGAAAAACGAACTTGAGAACAAGAAGCCCAAACCCGAAACCCTCTAAAAGACCTCGGAAACTGAGATAGCTAATGACTCAATTGTGCTCCTAGAACCTTGTAGCTAGAGAGAGAATTTACACAAGCAACTAGGTTATGCCAACAACTCACCCAAGAGCGTAGAAGAAATATGAAAATAAATTCCTTAGTCTTGAGCGAAATCGACAACAGAAAATCACCGCTTTGTGGGGTCCATGAAAACCGAGAGTTTCCATTTGAGAATTAAGTGCATCAATCTCCAAAATAAATAACAAAGCCCATGGGAGCTTGATTCTTACAATCTCCCCCTTTTTGGTGATTGATGCCAACACCTGCAATTCTATCTCAACAAAGGGAATTTCTGGCACAGGGGTTAGTTCCAACAGAATATACAAGGCCAAGAATAAGAAAGAATGCAATGCATACTAGGATATTAGCTCCCCCTAGATTAATGCACTCAGGTTTAGCACAGAGACAACAAATTCCAAGCAATGGTTCAACACAAAAGCAAATACCAAGAAACAAGTTCAACACAAACACAAACAAAATAACAAACACAAGATACAAGATACAATCAAAACTCCATACTCCCCCTTTGGTATCAAGGACCAAAAGGGACACCTCCTGGAAGGGAACCTCACTTCTTAGTGAGGCGACGAGTGAAAAACTTGGAGATGTTGCGCCTGAGCGGTGGCCACTGGGTGGAAGGTGCACTAGATGCAGAAGGTGGGGAAACTGCAGAGGACGTGCCCTGATCAATATGAGATGAAGATGCCCCAGCTGATGTAGCAAAGTCAGAAGGATCCATATATAGATGAATACACCTCGGTCTGAGAAGGATACTGGCTAGGATCAAGAGCCATACCAAAAAGCTGCTCACTAAAAATCTGAACACCACCATAAAGATCATCAATACGCTGAGTGTGAGCAATAATCTGAGTCTGCAAAACAGCCAGCTGGATGACACATTGCCTTGCCAAATCCACTGCATCGTTATGGCAGTTAGTTGCCTGATTGTGCCACTGCATGTACTCTCCATGCCTCTCATTTGCCTCATTGTGCCAAGACACATAGGAGCTATGTCTGGCAGTCTGATCAGCAGCAAAGTTGTCAAATTGATCCATGAATCTAGAGAAATCAGGCCACTCATGATGCGGTGGAGGCACAACTGGAGGTGCCGGCAGAACTGCAAAATCACCATGTGCGAAGGTAGAAGTGTGATCACCCTGCCGGCGCTGAGCCTTTCGCTTGCTTCCTTGTTTGGGGATAACCACTTGATACTCAGTCATCTGATGAGTGAACATTGTGTCTGAGACAATCTGCTTCTGAGCAAGATAGTAGCATAGAATATGTCCAAGCGGCAACTCCTTTTGAAACCCTCTCATGATGCCCTCCTCCATGTCACCAACCAGCAAGTCCGGCAAATTTATGTGAACCTTATTGAGAATATAGTGGCATGTCCACTTGAGGATAGGCAAAAATCTATCACGGTATCCTTTCCTGCTGATTAAGTACCTCCTAAGTATTTTCTCAAGTACCGAGAGACTGCCTTGAAGAAAACATATTTTGTTGGTACTGAATTCAGGGTCATCAGTGTTCTTAAACATATAAGCAATAAGGTTGTCAGCTGGAGAAATACCCTCAGTAGCCCATCTAGAACACCTCACTGTGGATACACACACCTGCACATTGGAGATGAAACATAGTCGCTAGATCACCTTGGTGAAAAGAATACTGAGAGCCACTAAAAGAGAATGTCAACTTGGTGTGTTCTTTAATAATCCACATTATCGCATATACTTCCATGATCACTCGAGGATCATAATCAAAAGGAGCAAACAGAAGTTCAACCAATCCCGAAGTAACTGCACACCCCTCCATGATATCATTTGAATTAGTGGCCTTAGCAACACGGTTCCACCGGACATATTGAGGTGCGAACACTGAGCCCTTGGAAAGATAACCCAGGTAAAGAACCTTGTGCACTTGATATTTGAAAGTATCACCAGTGAGCTGGGGAGGGCGAGGAAACCACTTAGAGAGCTGTGGCCTGCGCAATTGATGAATGTACATATTTGCCCACTTAGTTAGGTCACGAGATACTGTGCCATAATCAGCAAAAGAGCATGCATACCCTCTTGGAGCAACAGGTCGAGCATACTCAGTTTCCTCTTCCTCAGCGCTCCCATCTTCTTCATTCTCCTCGGAGACATCATCGTCATCGTCATCTTCTTCCTCATAGTCCACATCCATCTCATAATCGGACTCCTCAGAGTTGTCTTCCTGATAAACATATGTGGAGGGATTTTTTCTCACCGGCTGCTTTCCATGGTTAGCCCCAGTTTTCATATTATCCCTAGAATACCGATGCGGATCACTGGTTCCATAACTAGAGCTGCCGACTAATTTCCTTTTGGAGTGCTTTGTTCGAACCATAATTCCACAATATAGCTCAATCACATGAAACCAGAGCACTTCAGAATAAAGATGACATAAGCAACCCCAAAACCTCCCTGCAATAGCACACCTACACCACAAGTATGCCACACACAACTACCATCTTGAAACAAGTACCAACTAGGGAGCGCATATGACCGTGGGTGGTTCGCGGATATAAATCAATGGAATGGATGGAACTAAGCCACAAGGTAACTCACCATGCCCAGGAGACAAACCCCACAAGGTTTAGCCGAAGAAAATGAGCCAAAATGCCAAAACCAAGCCATGGGGGCACAAGCATCCATCACCTTAATCCAGCCAAACGAGGCCCTCCCTCGAAGAACCAACAAGAGGAGGCTGAAGAGGACGTCGGGGGATTGCAAATCACCAGAGGAATCGAGCTACAACGCCGGAAAGGTGAAGATCGAGGTGGGAGAAGAGTTGGAGAAGAGGGAGAGTGAGAGGGAAGAGAGCCACGGGTTGGAGAAGGCAAGAGACATAAGGAGTAAGAGGGGAAGGAAATACAACAAGTGAAGAAGAGTGCTGGCTCGGGACAGAAGGCGCACAACTGCACCCGGACAGTCCGGACATCCAGGACGGACAGTCCAGCCCACGGCGCAAGGAAACAGCCCGGGCAGCCATAAGCGGAGTTGAGCAACTGGTGTCCTGACATCCGGCTAAGCAGCCCAGTCGCTGGCCTAGCCTCGGCTCAAGAAGCACCCGGTCGAGCACAAAGGAGTGAGCGGTAGGCGGCCAGACGATCTGGCTGAAAAGCCCGGACAGTCCGGCCTCGGCCCAGGTGACCCGAAGTGCAACGAATGCTCAGTCGGAGGGCCGGACAGTCAGGCCTCACATCCCGGACAGTCCGGATTAGGGCATTTTCTCTCGACTGATTTTTGCACTCAGTGGGCTCCAAAAAATGAAGAGTTTATTTCAGGAGCACTTGAGTTAACAAAATAAGGAATTTTATTTTTTTTGAATTTAGTCTTTTGAAATTGAAGAGATATACAAAGGATCAAATTTGGGCATTTTTGAGCTATAGGAACAAGAGACCATCGAAAGGGAACACAGTTGGCAAAACACAACCAAAAAGAGAGAATATGCCTTAAACACTTACCCACTGGAGCTTTTGAGGTTATACCAATTGCAAACACCTCAATGATCACTAAATTTCAAAATTGAGTCAAAACTAGGTTGAATTCTCACATAGATCAATATTAGCCACTATTAATGTAACATCCCAAATTTTCAAATCAAAATTTGGCACGTTAATAATTTCATTAAAAAAATGCATAATTTGAATATTAAAACTACTTAAAGCATTGTACAATCATCATGGCATCATTATTGCATTCAACCTTCTGGATTTGGTTTGAGTCGGTAATTTTAAAGTGAAAATCATTGTCTTGGGTGTCAGTTGTTTAAAAGTATTTTAAATAAATTTTTGTTAAACTTTTGAAAGAAGAAAAGAGAAAAACAATATCTGAAAATAAAAAGAGAAAATCACTTCTTCTTCTCCTCCCGGCCGAGTCTCCCTACCAGCCTCTCCTCCCGCCTCTGCCTTCCCTTGGCCCATCTCCCCGGCCCAGCTCGCGCTAGCCGCGCCACCCTCGCTGACCGACGGGCCCGCGCGCTTTGCCTCTCTTCGCCCTCGTTGACGGGGTCCCACCGTCAGTCCTCTTCCCGTCGTTTTCCCTCTCATGAAGGCGCGTCTCGCTCTCTGTTTCTCTCGCTCTCACCTCCCGCTGTCTCTTCCCGCTCCTTCTCTCTTCCCGATCCAGCGTCGCCGTCTCGCGTCCGGCAGATCGCGCGCTTGTCGCCTCACTTTGCGTCCGGACCCGCTACCGCTTTTGCCGTTATTCCTTGCCGCCCGCAAGCGCCGCCCATTACCTCGCATTAAATCGCTCTCAGACGGCGCCGCCGTGCTTTTTACTCCGCCGCCCGTTTCGTCTGCGCTTGGCGAAGCGCGCAGCGTTACCACCAAGACCGCGCCTTGACCATGCCTGCGGCGCCATCGCCCTCGCCGCCCGGTGCCGCCTGGCAGCGCCATCGTTCGCCGCCATTGTTGAGCAATAGCGAAGGTCTATCGGTGTCTCCCGCTTCATTTGTGCTCACCGGCGACATTAAAGATCGAGCTGTTCCGCCGAGCCACCTTCGCTTATAAACCCGCCTGTGCTACCTGCTTTCTCGCTTAGCGCCGTGCGTGCCTCGCCTTCTCCTCGTGAGCTCCTCTTGGCCACCAAAGTAGCACCCTCGTCTCTCTCTCTGCCACTCTCTCTCTCAGAGTCCCGAGCCGCCGAGTCAAGAAGCGCCGAGGCCGGATCCCCTGTTCGCCGCGGCGTCCTCCGTCGCGCCGCCTGGGTGAGTCTCATCGTCGCCGAGACCACCTTTAGCATCGCCTTTGCCCCTCTTCCTCTCCCGCTGCTGAATCGATCGCGGTGGCGGATTTGCCCGCCGTCGCTCGCCGTCGCCTCGGTTCGAGGTTGATGACGATGGGGGGGAAGGGGAAGGAAGCCCCGCGGCGACTCTGGTCTCTGGGCCGTGGCCTTCGGCCGTTTTGGGCCGACCGGTTTAGCCGGATTGGTTTTTTTATTATTTATTTATTTATCTTCCAAAGCGAATTCAAATGGTTCTAATAGAAAAGATTTTGTATAATATATCAAAAGTCAGTCTAAAATTCTGTAAAAATTCTCAAAAATACTTTGCAGCAATCTGGATTTTATAAAAATATTAATCAAATGCCGCACCCTTATAACCATTGCATTTCTATTAGTCCAAGCGCTTAGGTTCATTATTTCATGTGCATGCGAAATAAATTAACATCTCTATTTAAAATAAAATGCATAAAAACATTTTATGCCCGATGTGTCGTTATTTTCATTTGTATGCTTGGATCGTGTTTCAGTAGGAGGCCAAGGTGTTTGAGACCCTACCGACGTCATTGGTTGTTCCTACCGTCGTCCGACCAAGGCAAGTCCCCTTCGATCATATTGTGAAGCCATTTTGGTTATTTAGAAAAGATTTGCTAGACTTGAAAATGTGCATGCTACTTTAAAAATATTAAATGCCGATTTACTAGAATTAGGTATCATGCCAAATAGAAAAGGTAAGAAGTATGGTAGGATAAACCTAAGGTTAAAAATATGAATCGCTAATATTTAAACGCCTTGTTGAGGTAGGATAAGCGCTTAAAAAAATCATTTATGCGAATGATGCAATCATTTGTGTGAAATGAGATATTGTTGAGAAATGTTTGGGGAAGGATGATTTAAAGGATAGCGCATCAAGGGTGATGCTTGATAGGAAAAGATTTTCCTCTTATCCCAAAATCTTTCCGACTAGGAGATATTTTGTCAATTGGTGCGAGATGGCACGGGTTTTCTTGGGCTAAAATATAAACTCTCCCTAGTCTAAGGACCGCTCATCCTATAATCCTATGAACGGAGCCATTACAAAGACGACCTCGAGCTCCGGTATGGGACGGACCCGATCGTTGGCCCTCGTGGTTGATGGTCTTGTGGCGAAACATCGTCTGGGTGCGTAGCCTCTCGAGGGTAAAGCGTACCCACTCTGCAGAGTTAAAGCTGTCATGATAGCCGTGCTTTCATGGTTATGGCGTCTTGAAGGACTGATTATATGGTAGATTCTTCATTTAAAACCATTTTTTTTGAAAAAAGGATTTAAACAAAGGAGTTGAGAAAGGATTTGAGAAAGGTTTTGAGAAGGATTCCGTTTGAGCTGGGAGCCACCGGTGACATTCCGAAATGGGTATCGGCCTATCGGAAAGTGTCACGCAGAAAACCGGACCTGGCAAGTTTGGAGAAAAGAAAAGAAGAAAGAATTTTGTTCTCGCTATGGCACTGAGGCCAAGTGGCGAGAACTGTTTGAAAAGAGCCCAAAGAAAATGTTGAGATTGAAAGTTTCGAACTTGCGTTGTCAAAACTAGGATAAATAAATGCATTTCCGCAAAATATCCTAAGCCCTCCCCTTGTACTAAACCCCATCCGCATTTATTCCTGACTTGCGGAGTACCTTTGTACTCACCCCTGTTTCCCCTTTTCCCTCTTTAAAAATTTCAACACCATGAGCTCCCCCACGACTCGCCGAGGAGGACTCGGGACTACGAGGAGGAGGAGGACTACGAAGACGAAGAGTAGGGTTGCGTGTCGCCACCGCCGTTGTTCGTGGATTAGCACGCTAGCTAGAATAAAGTCACGCTATGCTAGGACCCTGTGTGACCGTCTGTAACTCAGATCTCGGCTGCGTGCCGTGCTTGATGTCTTGGTGTGACTCCTTTTGGGACCGTAGTCCCCTATGTCGTAATAATGTAATTCAAGGCAATGTATCGATTACATTTATGTGTGTACTAGCCATGATCTGCTTTGGGACTAGTCTTTGTTTAACACATTAGGGTTCGGTCATTTAGACCGGGTCCGACAGAAGTGGTATCAGAGCCGATCGGCCTTAGGGCGTAACCCTTGGAAAATAGAGACCTAATATTTTCTAAAAACGAAATTTTAAAATTTCCCTGTAAACTTTACCATACATTTTCGTAACTTACACTATTTTTGTCAAAATTGTAGATGCCGGAGTTCACCTCGACTTTTGGACTCTCTTACGGAGGTTTTGTGCGCCAGCTGCTGTTGCTGCTGGGCACCCTTGGCTTTAGCGACCCCACCTTCCATGGGGCCGTGACCACTCGCCGTGGGCGCGAGTGTTGGGTGGTGGCCGTCACTATCGCTCCCGCGGGTCAGCCGTTCACCCGAGGAGATCTTCGCTTCACCACCACTCGAGTCAACTGTTCCGACGCCATCCAAGACGTCGCTCGCCTGGCTATACACCGAGTCTGCAGCCTGTTTGCTCGCGCACTGCACCGCACTCCATTCCGCTACTTCCCTGCTCGCCTGTCAAATGAACTGTTCGGTCACGCTCCTTCAGCCGAAGGCGAGATCGACCCGACCGTCTTTCATCTCGCTGAGCTCGTCAAGTCTCTAGACGACGCTTACACTCTCACCCGCCGAGAGCTGTACGCCTCCTACGAGAGCAACCGCCAAATGGAGCAAGTCCGGAAGGAGAACCGCGAGCTCAAGAAGCGCGATTCTCGCAACCTCTTGGAGAGGGCCGCGCTTCACAAAAGGATCCGCCAGCTAGAGCGCGAGAAGGAGCGTCGTCGTGGTGCCGCTGTTGCTGCCACGGCTTCTTCTTCTGAGACTCCTACTCACCCTCCTGTTGCCAAGAAGGATGTTGGTACCTCCACCGATCCCGTGCCGGAGGATCCTGCTGACCAACTCCTGTGCTCTTTTTGCCTTACCCCTGGGGACCTTAGGCTCAACCTGGGTCCGTCGGGTATTGTTGCACCACCTCCCACTCTGGCTGAGCGCCAGCTCACCCCTCTTGCTACTCGGTCCCCGCCACCTGGCTGGACCTTTGCTGTACCCATAGACGAGGACGAGGAAGACGAGGAACCCGCTGAGGTCGTCTTTGAGTCCGACTACGAGCGGATGTAGGCTCGTAGTGTTGCCCCCTGTATCCTTTGCATGGGTCGTTGTCACCCTTTTCTTTTCTTTTTCTTTTGCTTTGCGTCTTGTCCGCGCTTTGCCGCCGGACCCCCCCTCCACATCAAATAACCGGCCCGCTTCCTTAAGAAGGCCGCCGCGTCCGCGCTACCGCCCCGCCGCAGTTTCGCCACCCTGCTGCTGCCTTGCTCCCGCGTCCTCGCCGCCGCCTCGCTCCCCGCCGTGCCCGTGCTGCTTCTCCGTCGCCGACGATGCGGAGGAAACCGGAGATTCGTTCCCCGAGTCCTCGCCGTTCCGCGAGCCCTCGCCGTTCTCCGAGCCCCCCTCGTCGCCCTTCGAGTCCGCAACGTTCCCCGAGCCCTCGCCGTCGGCCCGAGCCGAGCGAGCTCCGCCTCTTCCTCGAGGAGATGAGGCATTTCCCGCTTTGGATCACCATGGTAGCCATCCTCCTTTGGATAGCGATTACCTGGTGGGTCCTGTGGTTCCAGTCTTATTAAGTGTTCCGGTGACAGTGGTGTACCCTGTATCGTAGCTAGAACGAATGCCTGGATTGACGTACCGGCTTGCTGTGGTACGCATCCTTTGATTGTATCCTTATAAAACTGGTTGAGTTGTGTGCTTATATATCGTGCCAAGTTGTGTGTTAAAAATCATGTTTTGGATGGAAAACGTAATCCCCTTATGCTTATCTCGTTCCTCTCCTATCTATCAGATGGTGATCTCCCGCGTGGCTGGAAGAAGAGATGTTTCCCGGGGCCGAGGTCGTGGTAGTGCCCCGAGCCGAGCAAGTGCTTCGCACCATCCTCAGGTCCACTCCGTCCGCAGCAATCAGCATTCTGTGGGAGGACATCCTCGTGCTCCTGCTCCTCAGCCAGCTCCACTGCCAAATCCTCCACCAAATGCCCAACCCAGATCCCCACCACACTCCCCAGAGCGCCAAGCCGAGTCCAACCACCCAATTCTACCACCACCACCTCCTGAAGAACCCACCACTAGAGAATTGATGCAGATGCATTTGCAGATGGTCCGCGACTTGTTCCGAGAGCGGAACCATCCTCCCGCTCCCGCTCCTACCCATGCGCCAGCTCCACCTCCTGCTCGCTCCCGCATAAATGACTTCCTTCGATCAAATCCTCCTAAGTTCGCTGGTTCCTCTGATGCCTTGGAAGCAGCTGATTGGTTAAAGGAGATTGAGAAGAAGCTCATCATGTTTCAATGTGGAGATGCTGAGAGTGTCCACCTTGCAGCCCATCAGCTTGTTGGGGTTGCCTCCGCCTGGTGGGACACGTTCTGCGAAGCCCATGATAACCCTGATGCTATCAGCTGGGCTGAGTTTGTTGAGGCCTTCGAAGAGAATTATGTCCCTGAGAGTGTTAGGGAGGCCAAGAGAAGTGAATTCCACTCCCTCGTGCAAGGTAGCATGACCATGCACGAGTACCTCACAAAGTTCACCCTTCTGGCTCGATATGTCCCAAGAGACGTGAAGAGCGATGCTGATAAGATGTACTTCTTCAAAAAAGGCATGGACCCTGAGATACGTGCCTTGATTGACTCTTCTGAGTTTCCAACTTTCAAGCAAATGTTTGCTCGAGCGGTTAAGCAAGAAGAGAACCGCCGCCAGTGCCTGGTTGCCCGAAAGAAAAGAAGGGCACAGCATGATGGTCACACTGCTGGTAGTTCCCGCTTCAAGGCCAAGCGGCCTCGCGGGCATGCCATTCCTCCTCGTCCCCGCACCCAGTGGGTCCAGTCGCGACCTGCTCCACCTACACCTCCGCTTGTTCGCACCCAAACCTCTTCTCCACAAAAGAAAGATTTATCCACCATAAAATGCTTCGCTTGCCAGCAGTTGGGACATTATGCCAGCTCGTGTCCCAACAAAACTCCTGACTCCCAAGTTAAAGCTGCTGCCCTGCGGTCCCCACCTTCTGGGATGGGTCGTGGGAATCTTCAACCCACCAGATCCGCCCCCACTGTTGGACGTGGCCGTGTCAACCACGTCACTGCTGAGGATGCCCACGCCGACCCCAACGCGGTGATGGGTAAGTTTTTTATATGTGCAGTTCCTGCCACTGCTCTTTTCGATTCTGGTGCAACACATTCATTCATCGCAACATCTTTCGTCAAAAATCATAAGTTAAAAGCTGATGCGCTAAAGAATCCAATGTTAATTAAATCTCCGGGGAAAACCATGAGATCCACCCTGTTGTGTCCTGGGGTTAAATTAAGAATTCAAGACGCCGAGTTCTCGGCGGACTTGGTGGTGATAAACTCCAGAGGAATTGAAGTAATTCTGGGTATGGATTGGCTAACCAAATATAAAGGTCAAATTGACTGTGCCACCAAAACTGTAAAATTAACCAGCGAGACTGGCCAGGAGGTCCAGTTCGTCGCAAACCTCTTCCCCTCAGACCTTATCACTCTCAATAAGATGGAAATGTCTTCCCTCGAAACCACAGCTGTGGTAAAGGATTTCCCTGATGTGTTTCCGGATGAGTTGCCGGGAATGCCCTCTGACCGGGACGTTGAATTTGTGATAAACCTGGTCCCTGGTACTGGTCCTATCTCCCAAAGACCATATCGCCTATCTGCCAACCTGATGGCTGAATTAAAGAAACAAATCGAAGAATTGCAAGAAAAAGGATTTATCCGACCGAGTGTTTCCCCTTGGGGAGCACCCGTAATCTTCGTCAAAAAGAAGGACGGATCTCTCCGCATGTGCGTGGATTATCGATCTTTAAATGAAGTAACAATCAAGAATAAGTATCCTCTTCCCAGAATTGATGATCTGTTTGATCAAATGAAAGGAGCTTGCATCTTTTCGAAAATCGACCTGAGGTCGGGTTATCACCAAATAAAAATTAAAGACACCGACATTCCAAAGACAGCTTTCACCACAAGATATGGCCTCTATGAGTTCACGGTGATGTCGTTTGGTCTGACCAACGCTCCGCCGTATTTCATGAATCTAATGAACAAAGTCTTCATGGATTTTCTGGATAAGTTTGTGGTTGTGTTCATTGATGATATTCTAATCTTCTCTAAATCTGAAGAGGAGCACGAAATTCATCTTCGGAAGGTTCTGGAGAGGTTAAGAGAAAATCAGTTGTATGCCAAGCTGAGCAAGTGCGAGTTCTGGATGAAGGAAGTGACTTTCCTTGGTCATGTAATCTCTGCCGGAGGTATTGCCGTTGATCCCGAAAAAGTCACGGCGGTTGTCGAGTGGAAACAACCTAAATCAATAAAGCAAGTAAGGAGTTTTCTTGGATTGGCGGGATATTACCGCCGGTTCATTGAAAATTTTTCAAAAATCTCTCGTCCCTTAACCAACCTCCTTAAAAAGGAAAATAAATTCGAGTGGAATGAAAAGTGTGAGGCCAGTTTCCAAGAGTTAAAAAGGCTGCTAACTTCTGCTCCAGTGCTAATCTTGCCTGATATCCGCAAGGATTTTGAAATATTCTATGATGCATCTAGGCAAGGCCTAGGCTGCGTGTTGATGCAAGAAAGGAGAGTCGTTGCTTATGCATCAAGACAACTGAAACCCCACGAGCAAAACTATCCCACTCATGATCTCGAGCTAGCCGCTGTGGTTCATGCTCTCAAAATTTGGAGACATTATCTAATTGGCAATAGAACCGAAATATTCACCGATCACAAAAGTCTTAAGTACATCTTCACCCAACCTGATCTCAATCTAAGGCAAAGAAGGTGGTTGGAGTTAATCAAAGACTATGATGTGGGAATTCATTATCATCCGGGCAAAGCCAATGTGGTGGCTGATGCCTTAAGCCGGCGTTCCTATTGCAATCATCTCATGTTTAAAGAAGATCAACCTGAACTAATTAAAGAATTATCCGACCTCAACTTGGAAATGGTTGAGGTAGGCCAAATAAATATGTTGGAATTACAACCCACCTTAATGAACCAAATCAAAGAAGCTCAAAAAGGTGACGAAGAAGTCCTTGAAATTAAAGAGAGACTTAAAAAGAATAAGGCACCAGATTTTTCCCTGGATGAAGAAGGAACCCTCTGGTTTAAGAAGAGAATCTTTGTACCAAACAATAAACCCCTTAAAGAAGTAATTTTAAAAGAAGCTCATGAGAGTCCAATCTCTATCCATCCCGGAGGTACCAAGATGTATGCTGATCTGAAAACCACCTATTGGTGGACTGGAATGAAAAGAGAGATCGCTGAGTATGTCGCTCTCTGCGACATCTGCCAAAGAGTGAAGGCCGAGCATCAAAGGCCTGCTGGTCTGTTGCAACCGCTCAAAATTCCTGAATGGAAGTGGGAAGAAGTGGGGATGGATTTCATTGTCGGGTTACCCAAAACTCAATCCGGCTATGACTCCATCTGGGTAATCGTCGATCGTCTCACGAAAGTTGCACACTTCATTCCTGTCCGTACTACCTACACCGGAAGCAAGTTGGCTGACTTGTACATGAGCAAGATAGTCTGTTTGCATGGGGTGCCAAAGAAGATTGTCTCTGACCGAGGTACCCAGTTCACCTCCAAATTCTGGGACAAGCTCCATGAGTCGCTTGGAACCCGTCTGAATTTCAGCACTGCTTTTCACCCCCAAACCGATGGTCAAACTGAAAGAGTTAATCAAATCCTTGAGGATATGTTGAGGGCATGTGCCCTGGCCAACCCAACTAGCTGGGATAAGCAGCTGCCATTTGCGGAGTTTGCTTATAACAACAGTCATCAGTCAAGTATCCAAATGGCACCCTATGAAGCCTTGTATGGTAGAAAGTGCCGTACCCCTTTGTACTGGCAGGAGACCGGTGAAACGAAAGTGTTTGGTTTAGATATCTTGCAAGAGGCTGAAGAGCAAGTAAAGCTAATCCAGCAGAGGCTGAAGACAGCCCAATCAAGACAGAAAAGTTACGCCGATAAGCGTCGACGTGACTTGAAGTTTGCCCAAGGAGATTTTGTGTACCTACGCGTGTCCCCTCTTAAAGGCATGCGTCGGTTCCGTGTGAGTGGCAAGCTAGCTCCAAGATATATTGGTCCTTTTCAAATCTTAGCCCGTAGAGGCGAAGTGGCGTACCAGTTGGAGCTACCTGAGTACCTGTCAGATGTGCACAGTGTGTTCCATGTGTCTCAATTAAAGAAGTGCCTTCGTGTGCGTAAGAGCGATTACCATTGGATAAAGCGGAGACTGCGGCTGATTTAACGCTTAAAGAATATCCGGTCAAGATTCTGGATGTGGCTGTGCGCAAAACCCGGAGAAAAATGTTTCGGTTTTGTCGTGTTCAGTGGAGCAACCATTCAGAGGCAGAAGCCACTTGGGAGCGTGAAGAAGACCTTCGCGCTGAGTTCCCGGAGCTGTTTCCCAAAGAATCTGAATCTCGGGGACGAGATTCTCCTTAAGGGGGGGAGGTTTGTAACATCCCAAATTTTCAAATCAAAATTTGGCACGTTAATAATTTCATTAAAAAAATGCATAATTTGAATATTAAAACTACTTAAAGCATTGTACAATCATCATGGCATCATTATTGCATTCAACCTTCTGGATTTGGTTTGAGTCGGTAATTTTAAAGTGAAAATCATTGTCTTGGGTGTCAGTTGTTTAAAAGTATTTTAAATAAATTTTTGTTAAACTTTTGAAAGAAGAAAAGAGAAAAACAATATCTGAAAATAAAAAGAGAAAATCACTTCTTCTTCTCCTCCCGGGCCGAGTCTCCCCGGCCCAGCTCTCCTCCCGCCTCTGCCTTCCCGCGCGGCCCATCTCCCCGGCCCAGCTCGCGCTAGCCGCGCCTCCCCTCGCTGACCGACGGGCCCGCGCCTTGCCTCTCTTTCGCCCTCGCTGACCGGCGGGTCCCACCGGTCAGGTCCCTCTTCCCCGTCGTTTTCCCCTCTCCTCGCGAGCGCGTCTCGGCTCTCTGTTCTCTCTCGCTCTCACCCTCCCCGTTGCTCTCTTCCCCGCTCCTTCTCTCTTCCCAGTCCGCGCGTCGCCGTCTTCGCGTCCGGCAGGACCGCCGCGCCCGTCGCCTCCGCCTGCGTCCGGACCCGCGCCTGCCTTGCCGTCATTCCTTGCCGCCCGCAAGCGCCGGCCCATTGCCTCGCATTAAATCGCTCCGTACCGGCGTCGCCGTGCTCTTTACTCCGTCGCCCGTTCTCGTCTGCGCGCGCAGCGCCCAGCGTTGCCACCCCGAAGACCGCGCCTTGACCATGCCCTGCGGCGCCATCGCCCTCGCCGCCAGTGCCGCCCTGGCCGCGCCATCGTTTCGCCGCCGCTGTTGAGCAATAGCGAAGGTCTATCGGTGTCTCCCCGCTCGCTGTGCTCACCGGCGACATTAAAGATCGAGCCGTTCCGCCGAGGCACCTTCGCCTATAAAACCCGCCCTGTGCTACCCGTTTCTCCTCGCCTAGCGCCGTGCCGTGCCTCGCCTTCTCCTCGGTGAGCTCCTCTTGGCCACCCAGTGTAGCACCCTCGTCTCTCTCTCACTGTCACTCTCTCTCTCTCTCAGGAGTCCCAGAGCCGCCGAGTCAAGAAGCGCGCCGTAGCCCGGATCCCCTGTTCGCCGCAGCGTCCCTCCGTCGCGCCGCCTCTGGGGTGAGTCTCAGTCGTCGCCGAGACCACCTTTAGCATCGCCTTTGCCCCCTCTTCCTCTCCCCGCGCGGAATCGATCGCCGGTGGCCGGATTTGCCCTGCCCGTCGCTCGCCGTCGCCTCGGTTCGAGGTTGATGACGATGGGGGGGAAGGGGAAGGAAGCCCCGCGGCGACTCTGGTCTCTGGGCCGTGGCCTTCGGCCGTTTTGGGCCGACCGGTTTAGCCGGATTGGTTTTTTTTATTATTTATTTATTTATCTTCCAAAGCGAATTCAAATGGTTCTAATAGAAAAGATTTTGTATAATATATCAAAAGTCAGTCTAAAATTCTGTAAAAATTCTCAAAAATACTTTGCAGCAATCTGGATTTTATAAAAATATTAATCAAATGCCGCACCCTTATAACCATTGCATTTCTATTAGTCCAAGCGCTTAGGTTCATTATTTCATGTGCATGCGAAATAAATTAACATCTCTCTATTTAAAATAAAATGCATAAAAACATTTTATGCCTGATGTGCTGTTATTTTCATTTGTATGCTTGGATCGTGCTCGAGTAGGAGGCCAAGGTGCTGTAGACCCGCCCGACGTCGCTGGTTGTTCCTACCCGTCGTCCGACCAAGGCAAGTCCCCCTTCGATCATATTGTGAAGCCATTTTGGTTATTTAGAAAAGATTTGCTAGACTTGAAAATGTGCATGCTACTTTAAAAATATTAAATGCCGTATTTACTAGAATTAGGTATCATGCCAAATAGAAAAGGTAAGAAGTATGGTAGGATAAACCTAAGGTTAAAAATATGAATCGCTAATATTTAAACGCCTTGTTGAGGTAGGATAACTGCTTAAAAAAAAAATCATTTATGCAGAATGATGCAATCATTTGTGTGAAATGAGATATTGTTGAGAAATGTTTGGGGAAGGATGATTTAAAGGATAGCGCATCAAGGGTGATGCTTGATAGGAAAAGATTTTCCTCTTATCCCAAAATCTTTCCGACTAGGGAGATATTTTGTCAATTGGTGCAGTATGGTACCGGGTTTTTACTGGGCTAAAATATAAACTCTCCCCTAGTCTAAGGACTGCTCATCCTATAATCCTATGAACGGAGCCATTACAGTACGACCTCGAGCTCCAGTATGGGACGGACCCGATCGTTGGCCCTCGTGGTTGATGGTCTTGTGGCGAAACATCGTCTGGGTGCATAGCCTCTCGAGGGTAAAGCGTACCCACTCTGCAGAGTTAAAAGCATCATGATAGCCGTGCTTTCATGTTATGAGCGTCTTGAAGGGACTGATTATATGGTAGATTCTTCATTTAAAACCATTTTTTTGAAAAAGGATTTAAACAAAGGAGTTGAGAAAGGATTTGAGAAAGGTTTTGAGAAGGATTCCGTTTGAGTTGGAGCCACCGGTGACATTCGAAATGGGTATCGGCCTATCGGAAAGTGTCACGCTGTGAAAACCGGACACGCAAGTTTGGAGAAAAGAAAAGAAGAAGAATTTTGTTCTCGCTATGGCACCGAGGCCAAGTGGCGAGAACATTTGAAAAGAGCCCAAAGAAAATGCTGAGATTGAAAGTTTGAACTTGCGTTGTCAAAACTAGGATAAATAAATGCATTTCCATAAAATATCCTAAGCCCTCCTTGTACTAAACCCCATCCGCATTTATTCGACTTGCGGAGTACCTTTGTACTCACCCTGTTTCCCTTTTCCTCTTTAAAAATTTCAGCAGTAGCATGAGCTCCCTACGACTGCTTTGAGGAGGACTCGGACTACGAGAAGGAGGAGGACTACTGAAGACGAAGAGTAGGGTTGCGTGTCGCCACCGCCGTTACACGTGGATTAGCACGCTAGCTAGAATAAAGTCGCTATGCTAGGACCTGTGTGACCGTCTCTGTAACTCAGATCTCGGCACTGCGTGCGTGCTTGATGTCTTGAATTGTGACTCCTTTTGGGACCCGTAGTCCCTATGTCGTAATAATGTAATTCGAAGGCAATGTATCAGTTCTGTTTATGTGTGTACTAGCCATGATCTGCTGGGACTAGTACTGTTTAACACATTAGGGTTCGGTCATTTAGACCGGGTCCGACAATTAACTTGTGAAATTTCAATAATCATTAACCCAAGAGCATAAGTTAGGAAAACTATAGCTGGGAGTATTAAAATGTGCTCAAACTTTCTTTGAAATCAAAAGATGCAAACTAGGGCTAGAGAGAAAGATTTAATCACAGTAAATCTGCACCTTGCCAACAACAATTCTCAAACATTTTGAACGTTTTCACAAAAATATGAAGGGAAACACATTTCCCAGATTTGTTTCAATCATTTTTTTATTTTTCATAAAAATCTATGTCTCAAGCCTTTGTCGATACCATCCAGCATCACACTGCAAATTAATATCTTTGTCATCCAAACTCCTCCTAAGTTCATGCCTAGTGCAATGGCAAGCTATCTCATCGAGGAGGATTGGTGGGACATGCAGGGCCCTTTTTGGCCTTACTTTGTAGTTTTAGCACCAAACTACTAATTCTTCAACCTTTTTATAGATTTGCTCAATTTCAATAAGGCAAAAGACAAGAGTGATTTATCAAATCAACTAGGCTTGTAGTGTAGGATCAACCAAGAGAGTAAAGCAATAGTAATGGAACAACTAGCTATAGGAATCCTATCCCATGCTCTCAGACAACAATTTAGTAAAGAGATTTAGAATGCAAGCAGATATTGAGCAAGTGATTAAATAACACCAGTAAAGGCTCTCATAATCAATAAGGTAGCAATAAGGCATAATCTAGAAATGTATAACAGGCAAAGCTCCATAGAGTACGCTTAAGGTAACACAAAAGAGATAAGATATATACAAGAAACACGCACAAACCCGATAAGCTCAAGCAATGTTCGATTGTCTAGTATGCTGAGTTCATTCCTTAATTTGCAAAAACGTGCCTCATCTAGGGGTTCGGTGAATATGTCAGCAAGCTGGTTCTCCATCCGCACATGCTCAATAACAATGTCACCCTTTGTCACATGGTCCCGAAGGAAATGGTGGCAGATGTCAATGTGTTTGGTGCGCTAGTGTTGAACCGGATTGTTGGCAATTTTCACCGCACTCTCATTATCGCACAAAAGAGACACATGGTCAAATTTTAGCCCATAGTCAAATAGGGATTGAGTCAAGTAAAGAATCGGAGCACAACAACTCCTTGCTGCTATATACTCAGCCTCAGCGGTAGATAGCGCCACGGAGTTTTGCTTCTTTGAAGCCCAAGAGACAAGACATCTCCCAAGAAAGTGACAGGCCCCGGAAGTGCTCTTGCGGTCAATCTTGCATCCGACGTAATCAGAATCTGAATACCCCAAGAGCTCAAACCGCGCACCCTTCGGGAACCACAGCCCTATGCTAGGTGAGAATTTGAGATATCGAAAAATCCTTTTTATAGCAGAAAGACGCAATTCTCTAGGGAAAGCTCAAAACCTAGAACACATGCATACGTTAAACATGATATCAGGCCTAGAAGCAGTGAGATACAGCAATGCACCAATCATAGAGCAATAGGGTTTGGGATCAATCGGGGTACCTCTTTCGTCGAGATCCAAATGACTATTTGTCGCCATGGGAGTGTTAATGGGCTTACAATTATACAGATCAAACCGTTTGAGCAAATCTTGAATGTACTTTTCCTAAGAGATGAATGTACCGGTCTTGAGCTGCTTGATTTGAATTCCCAGAAAGAAACTGAGTTCGCCCATCATTGACATTTCGAACTCCCTTGCCATCATATCACTGAACTGCTTGCATGTCATCAACGTACACTTAGCATATGAAGAGATCTCCATCACAGATCTTTGTGAACAAGATTGTGTCAATCCTTCCAATCTTGAAACCCTTCTGTACAAGGAAATCTCACAGTATTTCATACCAAGCTCTAGGTGCTTGCTTGAGCCCATATGGTGCCTTGGAAAGTTTGTACACATGATTTATATGTCGGGGATTCTCAAAACCTGGAGGTTGCTCAACAAACACCAACTCTCCAATGTGCCCATTTAGAAACGTACTCTTGACATCCATTTGTTTCAGAATGATGTTATGATAAGAAGCAAATGCCAAGAGCAACCTTATTGCCTCTAGGCGAGCCACAGGAACATAAGTCTCTCCATAGTATACAGCCCCTCGACTTAAGTGAATCCTTGAGCTACCAAGTGAGCCTTGTTTGTTCCCCCAAACCATGCTCATCCTGCTTATTCTTGAACACCCATTTGGTCCCTATGACATTGTGATCGCTTGGCCTTTCAACTAGTGTCTAGACCTTGGTCCTTTTAAAGTTATTCAGTTCCTCGTGCATAGCATTTATCCAATCAGGATCACTCAACGCCTCATCAACCGTCTTTGGCTGAAGTTCAAAGACAAAAACATGATGCTCATAGAAATTTGCAGCTCTCGACCTAGTCTGAACCCTCTGAATTAAGTCAACAATGACTTGATCAACTGGGTGATCCCGGGCAATAGTGTGATGTGATCTCACAAGCTGTGGTGTTGCTTCCATTGTCTCAGCCGCTGTCCTTGGAGGTGGTCTTGCAATAGAATCGGCCATTTGAGACGGAGCTCCCCCTGAGTCTGCTATTGGGACAAGCGAAGAAGATGGTGACTCAGGCTCCTTTTCTTTAGGTGCAGTTCTAGGTCTCACGTCTCCAATGTTCATTTCTTCCATTGCCCTTTTCAGTGACTCATCACACACATCCTCTAGATTGTCATGCTGTCCTTGTGACCGATTTGACTCATCAAACTTCACATCACAGCTCTCTTCCACCAAACCAATGGTCTTATTGAATACCCTGTAAGCCTTGGACTTGGAAGAATACCCCAAAAGAAAGCTGTTGACACCCAAATTTGGCAGGAAAATCAGATATTGTAAACAGGCCAATATCATCGGAATTATTGGGCCGCATTAGAATATGGTTTTAATTATCAAAGAAAAAAAAGGTGTCTAGAAGATGATTCCGATGGTTTCAGGACTCTTGGAGAATTACGAAGCTTCAATTGGAAAGTGTCTTCGAAGATTTAGTTACGATAAATTAGGTTGTGTCGGTATCGGTTTTGTAATCTTAGTATAAATAGGGACTCAAGTTTCATGTAGGGGATGAACATACACAATACACAAAAAACACAACCCTTTCTCGAATCCGATCAACCTCGTCAAAAGGACTTCAACCGTAGGTAGAGCTATCTCGACGAAATAATCGATTCTCTTACTTGTACCCGTTTGCATGGCTGCATCGCTTCGATCTCATGTATACAAAGCATGTTAGACTGTCTCGGTTTTACCGATCTCTAGCATATTCGCATATTACACTGTCTCGTTGAATCAATCTGTAATATGTATTTATCCTGCAATGTCGTTTGTTAAATATCTTTGCATGTTTTTTCTCAATTCTGATGTATGCGACTGTCTCGATTCGATCGATCTTTCATGTGTTTGTGTTAGGAATTTGCATGTTCAGATTATTTACCGATTTGCATTGTATTTATCCTTTAATAGTGACAAGCCTCGCATCAGTTTATGAATTTATCCCAAGATTTAGATCCAAATACTGTCTTGGCCTGACCAATCTATTTGATCTCTGTCTTGGTTAAATCTAATAAGCTGATTTAGAGATTTTGAAACAAATGTTCTGTGTGCTTAATTGTTCTATCATATGCATTGCTCTATCGGACTTTAAGCCGATAGATTTCTAGTATCGGATTCGTTAAAGCCGATACAATAAAACCTGATCTGACTATCTCTAAAGCCGATCAGAACCAAATCGCTAACAATTTTCTTCTTGTCAATTCCTAGGTCAAATTGACTGGCACGCCGGTTTTCGTGGTTGCGACACAAACACAGATTTGACGCTTCCGTGGTGTGTTCATGAACAGTCAACCTTTCGTGTCAACAGAAACCCAAGTCACAACGACTCTAAAACTTCCCCAGGTGTTGCCTCTTTTTGTAGATGAACACCTTGCAGCCAAAAACTCTGAAATATGAGACATTTAGGCATCTCCCAACCAGAAGCTAATATGAAGTCTTTTTCAGTAAACGGTGCAGATATAAATGATTGATACAGTGACAAGCTGTATTGACCGCTTCAGCCCAGAACACATCCAATGTCTTGTACTCATCCAGCATAGTTCTTGCCATCTCAATCATGGTGCGATTTAGTCTCTCAACCACACCATTTTGCTGAGGGGTGTAAGTAGCAGAGAACTAATGCCCTAAGCCATACTCATCACATAAGCTTTCAACATTAGTATTCGAGAACTCAGCACCATTGTCACTCCTCACCCTTTTTATGGGGCATTCAAATTCTGTCTGGGCTCTTTTTGCAAACCTTTTGAAAACACTTTCAACAGGAGTTTTGTCAGGCAAGAAGAAGACCCAGGTGAAGCAAGATAAGTCATCCATTACCACCAAGCAGTACAAGTTCCCTCCTATGCTCATGTAAGTGGTTGGGCCAAAAAGATCCATGTGTAGGAGCTCCAGAGATTGAGTGGTGGACATGATACTCTTCATGCGGTGTGAGTTTGCAACTTGCTTCCCTACTTGACAGGCACTACAAAGTTTGTCCTTTTCGAACTTCACATCCCGCAACTCAAGCACCAACTCATTTTTAAAACCTTCTTCAAATTTGACATGCCCACATGCCCGAGACGTTTATGCCAAATCCAACCGAGTGACACTTTTGCAAGAAGGCATGTCGAAATGCAAGAAGTGCAAGAGTTGAAGTTCACAAGATAAAGATTTTGAAATCGGAAGCCTTTAAAGATCAAGTTTTCATTCTCATCAAAAATTGATACCTCATGAGATGAGAATTGACAATGAAAACTCAAGTCACATATCTGAGCAACGGAGAGCAAGTTGAAATTCAAAGACTCAACTAGAAGAACATTGTCAATTGAGTGATCAGGAGTGATAGCTACTCGTTCTTTGCCAAATAGTTTGCTTTTTCTACTATCGCCAAAGGTGATTTTGTTCTGAGAGGAACCTTCATCCTCTAAAGAAGTGAACAACCGGGGATTGTCAGTCATATGTTGCGTGCACCCACTATCGATGACCCAATGGCGTCCTCCACTCCAGTAGTTCACCTGTCAAAAAGGAAAGATTATTTATGTGACTCAGAAACCCAAACCACTTTGGGTCCCTGAGGGTAAGCTCTCAAGCAGTCAAAAGCAAATGAGTCAGCAAGTAAAGATTTAAGCATCCAAATTTGCTTTTTGTTTTGAAATTTTTCAGGTGACCCTATGAACCTATCATAGACTTTCCCATTTTCATCTTTTTTTAGAAGGTAATCACCAACCAAAACATCAGACTTTCTAACATACACCTTCCTAAACTTAGGTGGTGGAGCATGAAAATGATGATGATGAGAGTTTCAGGCTTATGTCCTAGCATGAAATTGTCGATCAAACCTGTTGTGTCTTATAGGAAGACCCTGCCAAGTGTGTATGCCAAAGTGATGCATATGACCATTGTTTCTAGTTTGCCAGTTGTTTTTAGACCAAGGGTTGTGATATTGATTGTTTTTCTTGAGATAGGCATGATGAGAGTTTTGCCCCTTGACTGATGTTCTAGGACCTTTTCTTTTCCTTCTCCTCTTAGACTTCTTCTCAGGAATGAAGCCCAAACCACCTTTCTCGAAGGGGTTTCTTTGGTCCTTTAACATCTTGTCTAAGGCAAGACTCCCCTCATAGCACTTTATAAGGGTTTTATAAACTTTTCCAACCTAGACTTTAACTCAGCATTTCAATGGCAAGTTCTCTAGCAGTTAAAGCACCCTTACAATTATCAGAATCACAAATGATAGCATTACTAGTAGAGCCATTAGAGCTACAGACAATCAAAGTGATATCAATCATATCATCACAAGTAGTGGTAGTGTCAACCCTTACAAGTGCGACTATTATTGCAAGCTCATCATTCAAGTTATCACAAGAAGTGGCAGCATTTGATTTTTCAGAAGTGACACAGTTGGCAAGTAACAATTCATGATCATGCTTAAAAGATGTATGGACAGAAACCATGTCATCTATAGATTTTTGCAAAGCATCACGCTCAGTTTCAAGTAACTTGCATCTGTCAGTTATATCACGATGAGACACTAGCAGAACTTAATGATATTTATCCAAGCTATCAAACCTAGCAATCATGACATCTAGAGACTTTTTCAAAGTTGTGTTTCTCAAGTTTTGTTTTCGCAAGTGAAGAGTCATGTCATGGATCAATTCAATATATTCAGTATGGGAAGGGTCCGTTGACACAACTTCATATTCGCGAAGTAGGGTCCATCGATGGTTTTGTTAATCAGCTCTGCAGTACCTATCCAACTTTACCCATACAATAGCTTCTTATATGGTTGGATGATAAATGTGTCATTTTTATTCAATAAGACCCAAGGTTTTACAATATCTCGCGCACCGCGTAGATATTGAGAAAACAACCTCAACAATGCTAAGCTCCGCACAATCACTATGATAACCTTGCTAGTGACTCACTTGCTTAAAGCATTGCGAAAAACCGCGCAAGCACTATGAAAAATAGTAAAAACAATGCCTTGCTTTTTAAGTCATTACGGTAACCTTGCTAATGACTTTTGAGCTTTTACATTTTCATTCTTATTCACATTTCACTTCCATATCAATAAATGAAGTGTGGCCTACACTAGCCTAGCGTCATCCTGGGGAAGTGTGGCCTCCATCACCATCCGGTGACGACCAATGCCGGTCCCTATCGAGAGTGGTCCCAGAGGGCCTCTGTAGAGCGCTCGCAACTGGCGATCCAAAACCCGTACTCCGCGCTATGGCCACTCGTTGTGTTGGATCCATCCTCCAGATGGCAGCAACATCCCTGCTACGCTTGTTCTTCCGCACTCCTCCTGGGTAAGCCCTGGCTAAACCCAGCATAGACACCTCATGCCTTAACCATCCATCAGGATGTCATCCATGGGGCAACTCTCCAACCATCTAGACTCCACCTCATTGTCCCTAGACATTTCCACAAACGATCTATCCCTATCGACAGACCAATCCGGACCGACACACTACATAGCCCTAACCACAAACAACACCCAGCCCATCACTCATCCATTGCCTTAACTGTCACATGTCACATATTTGAAATGAATAAATGAATGACCGGTGAATATCGGTTCACCGTTCCGTGGCTAGTCGCCAGAAGATTTATTTGGACAGGAGGGTTAAAGTTGTTACCAAACTATTATTGGACTAAACAATGATATGACAATCAAAACAGTCATCAAGGCTAAATAGTACAAAGACAGGCATGTGTATTTATAACATGATTAACAAGTGGTGCATAAATATATTAAGCATGCTCATTTAATAGTAAAACAAATATAGTTTAGGAAAAACTGGGTAATGAACATGATTGTATCCATGTTAATCCACACTAGGGAAAGTCGCAATCTCTCCCTAATACGAGTAAACATCTAAAGAGTAAGTGTTAACTCGCCTTGCTCATGTGGAAGGTCTTCCTCTGCGTCACCAAACCTTCCCTCAGGATCGCCTACGTCTAATCACATATATAATCCAATAAATAACCATTGGTGCAAATTGGAAATCATGGTGCATGCACGTGATCTCAGTCCTATCATCGGCACCATGATGTGCAAAGCCGGATAACGGTACTATTTATGTATGTTATGCAATGCATGCCCTAGTGTATTAATAAACCATACTATTATTACATAATAACCTGGTGGTACCCCAAAATATGATATCCTACGCTATGGTAGCAATCGAGGAATTAGCGTTTTTCGGGCGACATATGATGACGACACGTCGTAATACGGCCTACATACGTAGTTAAGCTCCTCGGTGTTTGCATTTTCTAAGTTTTCCTGAATATAAGGTATAACTCCAAGCTATAAGATATATTAGTACATTTTCTAAAGTCAGCACCTATTTTAATTAATAAATAATTTATTAATTATTTGTTGGTGTTTGGCAAATTAATTCTCTAATAAATATATTTGGACAAGAATGACATTTTTATAATGTTCTATACCTATTAGAGCATTTATCTACCTTAATTTATTTTCTTATGAATTTATAGGGCCAGACTCTATTTCTTATAATAATAAAAGTTTTCTAAATCTATTTTAAGCCTTTTCTACCTAGGAAAACTACCCATTCCTTATTAACAGTGCCTAAAAATAATTACAGTGGTTGGTTACATAATTTTATAAAATCCTGAACAGTCTTATCTATTTTTCTAGATTTGTCTAGAATTTGTGGGAGCCTCTAGCTATTTTTAATAAATCTATAGCTATTTCTGTATTTAAATAACTGGTTAAATCAATGGAGAAATGATTAAACCGCGTCAGGCCGAGCCAGCGAATGAACCGGCCCAGCAATGGATTCGGCCCACGGCCCATGCACCTGCGCGCCCAAGGACGTGTCCACTTGCTGTCTGGCGTGGCCAGGGTCCACATGGCAGAGAGACAACTTCCCGGTTTAACCCAGCGCACGAGGTGTGATCCTAGCAAGTGGGGCCCACACGACAGTGGCTCAGCGACACACGGTCTGCACCGATCTTGCCGCGTATCCAACGGCTCTCCGTCATCGTCTACCTCTGAACGGGCGATGTGGCCATCGGCGTCGGCACATGCCGCGGCTGCGCTACTGCCACCCTTCGGCCAAGAGCGTTCGAGCTTCGGCACCTACGGCACCTAGTGGTCCTAGGGATGCTCGTGCCAGGGCCGGAGATGACTGGACGCAGCGGGGTGGCGGACGGCGGCGTAACCGAACATTCGCCGGAGTCGCCGAACTACGAAATAGATCTAAAAGCTAAGAAAATTAACGAGGAGTGAGATGGGGTCACGGGCATTCTCACCAAGGGTTATGCCGAAGGCGGTTGAGCACGGTGGTGGTTGGCGACAAGGACCCCCACGGCGACCAAAACAGAGGCGACGCCGGCACGGCTCCTCCTGGACGCTACGCTGAAATTTCACGGGATAAAATGTTAGGAGTGAGATGAGGGTGCTAAGGGTGAGAAGAATTGGCCTACGACTCACGAAATCGACAAGTCGCCTTCGGCGCCGGCGCGGAGAAAATTTAGGGGAAAATGGGGGCGGAGCCAGAGGGGGCTCTTGGACTCGGTTTAAGGCGTGCGAGGGTAAGGAGGTGGCACTGAAACACACACGCCTGCCGCAGGGTGGTTAATGCCGAAGTGACGGGGCGGAGCACGCAGACGGCGAGCTTGCACGGCGCAGCGAAAAATGGAGCTTAGCAGGGCAGGCTAGCGATAGGCTTTTGACTTGGGCGATCGTTCATGATGAAGAGGTGTGGCAGAAGAAAAATCGTGGACGCGATTTGCTGGGCGTTGTCCGTTGGACTGTGCCCACGGTCTGGCGGTCCGAGCTCATGTACCGGTCGCCGACGAGGCACGCCCAACCGAAGCTCGACATTGGGGCGTACTGTGCGTGGGGAGGCGAGCTTAGACACGGCGTGGCGGCGACGTGCGCATGATACCGGCAGCGGCGGGTTGCACGGCTTGGGCAAGGGCAGAGCACACCGGTGCGCGTGAGCTGGAGGGAAAGGAGGGGAGAGAGAAGGACGGAAAGTGAGAAGGAGAGAGAGAGCGCACGCTCAGTATCAAAAAAACAATCGACTTTTGTAATTCGCAAAATTTTGATTTTTACCGCAAATTGAGGTGTTACACACAACATGTTGTGCAAGTGAGACGACACAGGAGATGATAGGCGTGGGTAAAATGCAGTGTGAAATATGGGTGAAAATAGTGCGGATATTGTCCGAATGATCGAATCAGTCGGATAGTGATGTGGATAATTTTATTCTTTTTTTTTTGAGAAAGCAAGCCACTCTACTTTATTCAGGTAGAAGCACTTGGAAACCTATCATCCCCAATCCAAGGTCCAAACCGAAATTCGATGCTACCCTCTACCTAAATTGAAGAAATAATATCAGGTGGCATAGCCTAATCCACGTCCCATCTCCATTCAACAAAAATCTTCTTGTTCTTCTCACATTGAACTAACATATGAGCAATAATGTTTTGATCCCTCTGATGGAATCTCATCGCCATGCCTGGACGTTCAACACAGTGAAACTTTAATTTTATTCATGTCCGGCTATTTTTGCGGATATTGATAACGGGGTATGGATAGCGATGGATAATATCTGATGGATAATATTTGAAAAAAATAGATAGTATTTGATGGATATTCGATGGATATTATCCGACTCACATGCAAACAATATAACTTTACGTTGGCTAACACCAATCTAAACGGACTAGCTGTACTTACGCGCTTCGCACATGGGCGAAGACCCATATAGTTTTGATGACTTATGGACTGTGCGATAATTTTTAGTAACTACAACCTGGGCAAAACAGTGTTTGCTAGCACGGTAACTACAACTTGGGCAAATTACAACCTGAAGAGAGAGAGATCGCAAAGCAAATTACATGACATTAACTACAGCTTAGGCGGTGACTATAACTTGGGCAAATTACAACCTGCAGAGAGAGAGAGAGAGATGAGAGAGAGAGCCCAAATAGCAAATTACATGCATTAACTACAACTTGGGCAAAAGAGTGTTTGCTAACACAGCAGTTAGGATGACAACAAAATTTTCGCCATAAAATAGTATTCGCTCCGATAATGTGGTGACACTCACAGCAGTGGACCGAAGGTTTGGTGAACACTGCAAGAGCCTGGAAACAGGATCTAGTGCTTGAGCAGGCATTCTTTTATGGAAAATCTGCTGGGGGGAAGGAACAGTAATGTTAGATTGCAACATAAAAAGATTATTCTAAACCACAGGTGCTCACCTTATGCCATGGGTGATTTTTTTTCTGTGGGAATTTGAACTCAGTATAATTTAGATTCATGCACTCCATTTCTTCAATTGGCAAGAACCAAACGTGAATCATAGCATGGTAATAACAACATCCAGTTCCCAACCGAAATGCTCATATGCTTGCAGCAATTGAACATGCATAATTTGAGGATAGAAGCCAATTGAAGATGCATAATTTGAGAACAGAAGCAACTTAAAACTAGCAAATAGCAATACACTCAAATTCCATGTATAGGAACATGAAAACTAAAAGGTTAGCTAAGCTAAAAAAACCGAAAGGCCTATCACGGTAATAAACGGTCAGGACTAATGCAATGTCATGCATGAGAGCAAGCTGAGTTGCAAACTTTTTATCTCCAAGTCTGAAGCAATGTGGGATACTATAATTCCTAGAACTCTGAAATCCATAGCAATAAGTTATAATGCTTACACATTTGAGCAATGAGCAATAGTCCAATGTGGTAACAGTAAGTGTTTTTGGGGGCTAAATATGTGGCTAACATGGGTAAAACAATTTACCTTTGGCTTAAGGGTAGCCGAAAAAAATTAGCAGCAATACACGACACTTCAAATGAGCACTTACTAGAAAAATTAGCTAATTAGTTGATGCAGAAGGTAGATAAGCAATAATATCTTCTAAAGAGATGCATAGGCAAAAGGTCCAATAAATGGGAAGAGTCAATCAGGCATGAGCATGTTGGATTCCATTGCGGAGGCAGCTGAGACGTGCTGGAATCGATGGCCGGCAACGGTGCGGCTTTGAGGAAGGCCGTGCGGATGAGGCGTCTCTGCGCATCAGCTGCAATGGTGGACCGGCTGGGAGGGCATTGGATATGGCCATGGTGATGGCCACAGGAGGGGAATTAGGAGGGGATGAGTGGATAGCTTGGGACGGCGGTTGGCTTACATAGAGAGTAGAGAGGGAAGGGCGCTGGCAGGGATGGAACGACGGCGGCAGCAGCGACGATGGGTAGAGAAGGAGATGAAGGAAGGATGATAGAGGAAGAGTGGGAAAGGGCAAGACGAGGAGCTGAAGGAAAAGGACGGCATGACAGTGGCGAACCAACGACGACGACGGTGGTGGTGTTGGTGTGGTGAGCTGATGGTGGTGCTGGTGCACAAACATGCCTTGCTGCTACCACCACCTAGGGAAGACAACGTTGGACAGGAGGAGGTGATGACATGGAGGTAGGAGGAGGTGGTGGGGGAGCACCTGAGGAGGCGCTCTGGAGGCAGCGAGGGGAGGAGGATAGGCGGGTAGCCGCGGGGGAGCTCTAGCGGCGGTGCTCCGAAAGTAAGGAGGGGAGGAGGAGGGGCGGGATGAGCAGGCGTGGCAGAGGTCCTGTGAAAAAGGAGACAACGACGACGACAGCGAGGACCAAGGGTGGATGGGAGGCGACGACAGGCAGGGCTAAGGCGGTGGTGGCCTGAGTGGGAGGGGGAGAACCGCATGGTAGTGAGACGGGGGAGGAGACAGGGCGAGAAGGCTAGGGTTTGGGATGGGGAGGGGAAGGGAGGGGGCGCGGTGAGAGAGGGGCGCGGCAGGGCTAGGGTTCAATCCGAACTATATCGAGTGGCAAAGGCGGATAATTCTGCAGCAACTCCAAGTGCATGTAAAAAGCTCAAAAGGGCAGTGCTGCAAGAAGAGGAAAAACCTAAGGGGACGAATAGAAAATGACATAGGCTGGATAGGACCCGGATGCGAGCCTATGGGGATGCGGATAGAAAATCGCAAGGCACAAAGGGTTTTCTGCAAACCCATCCACCCAGGCAAGCCAGCAAAACAGACGGCCGGATGGGAGTCCAGCGGGGCAGGATCGGACGGCGCAGCATTTAAGGGTGACGTGGCCCGAGGAAGAGGCTGGGAAGGAGACATATATTGATGATTTTTGAAGTATGCATTTTTTACATATTAGTTGAGTAATATACGTTTCAAACTATATACGATAATATCGATTTTTGATGATTCGTATTCATATTCAATACTATTCATGACTGTATCAGACAATATCCATGTTGTCCGCACTATTCATATCCGTATCCACATTCGACAGAAAATATGAATCTGTATCCACATCCGACAAAAAATATAGATCCGTATCCATATTCGATACTATCCAATCGTATCTGATCCGATCTCACCCCAGTGTGAAACGTGAAATGTCAAGGTGCGTACGAGGCGCGTACCTACCACAGCATGACGCGGTACAGCAACGATCGTACGTACATGCATGTCAATGACGGGCCGACCTGGCAGTACTCTGTGCGTATATACGCCTGTGCACTTACTGACCAGTGACCAGTACGGCGCGAGCTGTACTTCACCTGGTACCCAACGAAAAAAGACGCAGGCGTGTACGTGTAGGTGTTAGCCAGCCGTCGAGGGCCATGGTAATTGGTAAAGACGTAGGTGTACCTTTGTACCTCTTTCGGACGTCCAGTTCTATCCAAAAACTAAGTTTGTGTTTGTGCATGATTAGTCACCTGCTCGCCTCTTCTGACAAAAAAAAAAACGCTTTAAACATGGACATGGTTACAAAATAAAAAGCTTGTGCTAAAATATAGAACGTCGATACTGAGACACAACGTTCGTAATGCACAACGGCGAATCTATGACAAAATCATGACTGGGCAATGCTAAAATTGTCTTTAATTTTATATAGAATAATAAACCACAATTAAGATAAAACATTTTAACTCCAAGTTAACAATTCATTGGTTTTACTAACTACTAACATTACATCAAATTGAAAGTTAAATCTACCAAAATATTGCACAACAAAAGGAGCAAAACATACTTATGAGAATTCAAATGGTTGATGTGCATAGTTATACTAATTAAATTGTTAAAAATGCAATTTGCAAAAGAAAAGGAGAGAACAAGAGAGTGAACAAAGCGAAAAAATAGTAAAGATATAATACTTGGATGTTGAAAAATGCTCAAATCATTAAATATACCACTGTGGTGGCAGTGTACGAGGCTAGCTGAGTGGGCTTGAGCCCTATACCCCAAGGGAGATATAAGTACTTGGGGTCCAAATTCAAGCCTGGGCCGCCGCTTTGGCAGCCTAGGTGGAGGATTCGCCCTGCAGTTTGGCTCTCGATTTATATTTATGAAACAATTTTGGCAGGACGGATTAAAAAAATTGTGGGGGCATGCGGAGCTCCCTTAACACTGACGTATCATTTACATATACAAAGCGCTAGCGGCAGCGAACACCACCGCGACACCTGTCTTCGTTTCCGTGTCGCTCTTTGCCGCGCGGACGTTGTTCAGCTCAACCATGACCGTTCGATCGTGCATACCGTGCGCATCCAACTGTCCTTGCGTTTCCGTGTCACTCTTTGCCGCGCGGACGTTGTTTGGCTCAACCATGACCGTTCGATCGTGCATACCGTGCGCATCCAACAGTCCTTGCGAGCACCGTTCCGTCGTTCGATCATTTCCCAAACCTTGTTCACACATCTTCTCTGCCGCATTGTATTTAATCTTCGCAGCAACACACTACACGAGTTAAATCATCCTATCTAGATACGGCGCGCCTACCAACCTAGTAACATATAACCCACGAGCAAAAGGTATACATGCATAAAAAATAAAATGAATTAATATTGACAAGCATATATAATGGCAAAAAAATTGATTGCCAAAATGGTTACCTTGTCTCTTTAAGGTTGTTCTATGCGTTCTTTCGTCGTTATATCGTTCTCAGCGAAGCAAATGGTAGCATCATTTGTAAATTGATCATCCATACAATTGTACAGTACTTTCTCCTTTTTTTGGACACTTTTGACTTTTGAACACTTCTTCAACCATTCGTCTTATTCAAAAAAGTTATATAAATATTATTTATTTTATTGTGATTTGTTTTAGCACTAAAGGTACTTTAAGCATGGCTCATATTTTTTAATGTTTGCAATAAATTTTTGAATATGACGAATGGTAAAATTTGCGTCCAAAAGTAAAAGTCATAAAAAACAGAGGGAGTACAATTTTCACAATTTCATGGCTAAAAAGCACCGTGGCAATAGACAGAACTAGTGCTAGTTTGAGAAGCTGGTATTATAGATGGCCAGATGGGTCGGGCCAAATGGGCCGACCCGAAAGCCCGCTGATTTGGCCCGGCACGAGCATGGCTCGACACGATAGTAAACGGGTCATGCCGGCCCAGCCCGACGAGGCGTGCCGTGCCTGAGCCGCCACCTGAGGCCATGGGCCGTCACGGCACGGCACGATTAGTTACACTGGCCATGCCGGGCCTGACCTAATCGGGCCGTGCCCTGACGGGCCCGGGCCGTGCCGAGCCATGCCGCCCGTTTGACCATCTATAGCTGGTATAAACGAAAAGAAAGGTCATCTAAATTAGATAGTACTAGATCCGTGGGTACAACCGTACAAGGTAACAAAATTGCAGGAGAAACTATTAATTTTTTATACAGCTAATTAAGTTGTCTAATCAATATGAACATCATATGGAATCCTGACCTTGATATCACTTTTGTCTTGGATGGGCAGTAGTGAAGTACTGCAGTAAACTTGTTGCATTGAGGTTGAGTGGCCAGACCGAACTGTAGTCGCTGATCAGTAGATGGCCGGAATCTAAGATCTCGTGGCCGGCGAGTCGACGGCTCGACGCGCCGCCCCCAAAATATAGAAGGCTCAATTAGATGGCATTTGCGAATTGGGATCGATTGCAGATCGAGGAAACTTGGAATCAGGGAGTAGTTCCCACAAGTTAGGCCCTGTTTGGAAGTGCAGTTATTTTGTAGTTTCTATGCAAAACCATGATTTTCTTAAAAACCATGGTTTCTGAGACCATGAGGTGTTTGGAAACAACACCAAAAACTCTGTTTTGAAAACTATGGTTTTGGCAAAACCATGGTTTTTTTAGAGTTTTGTAGACTCCACTTCACACCAAAGCTTTTCAACTTATGCTAGCAAACAATGGTTTTCAAAACCATGGTTTTTCATGGTCATAGCAAAACACAAACCATGGTTTTACAAAACCATGGTTTTAAAAAACTCCACTTCCAAACAGGGCCTAAATGTTTTTCCGCGTGTGGACCTTTTAACTTTTGATGCCCTTATGTGTGTATCTTGCCGCCTGTGACGTACCTACCCCGCTACTTTAGAGTTACATATTACATCGGGGCTACCTTCCTAGCGGTCGTCTGTGTTCTAATGAATACTCACAGTCACCTGCGCTAGCTCTAACAAAGCAGGCAATTATTTAAACGGCCTTTTTTTTTTCTACAAAGCAGGTGTTTTTTTTAAAAAAAAATAGATTGTGCTTCGGGCGCCTTCCAATGCAAAAAAGCCCAATGGAAAATTATTTAAGGCCAATCACCAACGCGAGCTAGAAAAAATATTTCAGAAAGGCTTGCATGCGTACGTCCGATCGATTGGGCGTGTCGGCCCAACGAGCACACGCGGCCCACCCTCGCTTTCGCTCACACGCGGGACGGCCCGAACTCATGAGCCAAATTCGCCTGACTGCGCGAATCAACCGCTGAGAAGACATCAGCATCAATTGCAGTGGGTCCCACAAGATTTTTTTTCTTCTTATGGCCATATTTTTTGACTGGGTGCTCTAATCCACAAACCGTTTGCACCAACGTGTTCCTCGTATTTTTACGAACAAAACAAGATGTATGTTGTCATATAACTCTTCAAACTTATCTGGTGAAACTTAGGACTCGCCGACTGAAACTTGGGTTTCGCCTAGTAAAACTTGGGTTTCATACTTGTAAAACTTTGCCGAACTATCAAGTTTCATCAGATTTCATCCATGTTTTTTTAAGTTTCATCAAGTTTCATCAGATCAATTCAAGTTTCATCAAGTTTCAACAGGTTTCATCCAAGTTTCATAAGGTTACATAGAAGTTTCATCCAAGTTTCATCAGGTCATCAGCACACGGCCAAGTTTCATCAGCATACGGCCAAGTTTCGCTGGTGTAAAGGTAAGTTTCATAAGTGCCTTCTCCTAGTTTCACATCAAAAAAAAATTAAAAAGTGAAAAAATCAAAAAATTTAAAAAGTATTTAAAATGGGTTGCTCTCGATTTTAGAAGAATTCTGAAATTTATTCCACGCATTTTGAACACTGTTTGAATTTTGTACAAAAATCAGAAGTTTAATCGGAAGTTTAATCAAACGACGACTAACAATGCCGCTGCCTAGAACGCGTGCGCGGACGTGGGGCGCATGCAACGCGTTGGATTGGCGCGGTGCTACGGATCCGACGGCCTGGGCTGGTCCGGACCGAGCGCCACGTCCGACGCCTGGCGCTCGCCAAAATATTTTGATTTAACTCTAGGTAAGGAAAAATAAATTAGAAAAAATTAGGATATATAACAGCCGTCTATTATAAAAAATGATGCGTGGCCGCTTGCTGAAGAAGGAATATTACATGTGGTTTTAGTTTTTAAACTTTTTTCATTTATTTAACATGTTTTTTCATAACAGCAAACCATGAAAAAACATATAATTTATATGAAGAAAACATGGGACCATCTAAACCACGTCTAAAAATTTAAAATTTATGTTATCATCTCCATGGGGTCGTACTACGATACCATGGCAGACCATCGGCGGTGTCCCTTTAAAATTTCCAATACATCAATACTTTTTTCTAGAAAACAAAATGAAAAACATGTGAAATAAACTAAAAAAATATACTAAAATTGTTTGTGGGCTAACTATCCCTTCGAAGGGATATCACTATATCAACAACCATCTGGACGCTTGGGATGTTGGGGTCGTCTTTGGGTGCCTACATGCATTTAGCTGTCTGAAATGCATTCGACTAACACAAGCAAGTACATGTATTATGTGCGCACAATGTGACATAGACAACGCACTAGCAGTACCCTAGATGCATATAAATTTTGTATATTAAACCCCAAATCTGCCGTATTTACGTTGCATCTTCAATGGGCATCATGGATGCAATCAAAACAAGTAAAGGCTACCAAGTCTACTGAATAAAAAAACAAAATAATTACTTCAGTGAAAACAAATAAAAAACTTTAACAAACTCTACGAAATATCAAAAAAGAAATATAGTGAACAAAAATACCAATAGTTGAATAAATCCCACAAAACAAAAAACAAAAAAATTATTTAAGTAAAAATAAATATAAAATTATTTTTCACAATATGTATATCACACATACAGGAAAAATCTGAGTAGTCAACTTGAAAAAATGCACCACTCTACTTCGGTTTCACCGAAAGAATGAAAGCAAACATAAAACAGTGTCTCTGTGGTTGAGCTTGGGCAAGTAAACGTGCATGTGTCAAATGTGAGTGGTGAGTTCAGGTTGCGGGTATGGGCCTTGACCTACGATACGTTATCAAATATGGGAAGAAATTGCCTGCGCTTATCTTTGAAAAACCGACTGTGTTGGTACGCTGCCGCGCAAACGACTAGTAACAAGCAAAACCGTATTACATCGAGGTGTCCCCTATTTATACAGGAGGTAGGGTACAAGTCCAATCCTAATGACTCTCCCTTACCTATCACAAATAAGAGTCCACGTAACCTAGTTATATACATATTCGATGTAACTCTAACAAACTCCACCTTGACGAATGTGACGTCCGCCACCTTTAAGTTGCCGTAACATATTGTGTGAATCCGTGTATCTAAACTTTGGTTGCTTCCTTTGTAGATCATGTCGAGCCGTTCGATGAGTCTGACTTGGCTTCGGACCCACGGTCTTTTGGAATAGAATCTGCTAACAAATACAAACCATGGCTTCATGACTACACCTACTACAGTAGAACTCACAACTCCCCAACAGATTGTACAAACGTGTGCGGTCCTCTCCTTTATCATCACAGTCTTGCTACATTTCATGATCATGATGGGCCTTCCATCTACAACAGACTAGAACGCCTGAGCCTGCCGGCAGTACCTCGTGCACCGCATGGCCGTAGCAGCTCACACCACCTGGGATGAAACGGATCGGATACGGCTTAGAAACCACTTATATTGTATTCAATCCATATAGTTTTGTTGGATACAGATTCAGACATGGATAGTACCGGATACAAATACATATATGAATAATATTGGTTACAAATACGGATCGGAAACAGATACTCTCTCGAATAATATGCGGCAAAATATAATAGAGAAATAAGCATATAAAAACATATTTAGTTATCTCGTTGTGCATCAACTTTATGGCTCAAAGTCATGTAATAGCTGGTATATAAGTATTGTGCATCAACTTCATGAATCATAGTAATGACAAAAACAAAGCCCTATATATCTAGTTATTATAATTGGTACTCATTCATACTATAATGGAGATGTGGAGATGGTTTATAGATAGACTTCACAGTTCGAATAAGAAAAGTTCAGATAATATCCATCATATATTATTTGTATCCATATTGTATCCGTTTATCGAATTCGAATATTCATAACATTATCCAAATCACAATCCGGGTTGGTTCGGACGGTTGGACAGTCAGAAATTATCTGTACCATTTTCATCCCTACACCACCATACCTGGCCCAGCTAGGCCCAACCATATCCACGCGTGCACGAGACGCCAAGTACCTATGCAACTCTTGGGCCACCGCTCTGCACCACATAGTCGTCCATGCCAATTTGTTGACGCGGAAAAGTGGTTTCCTGGCACCAACTACCGCCGAACAACACGGGATCGGGCTTTCCGAGGATGTGCCAGCCGATTTGACCTTTTGCAATCGGCAAGGTTTCCGATAGGCAAGCTGCCGGCGAAGCAATGAAGATTTACCGATAGCTTGGACGATAATCTGATGATCGGCTTAACGATGAGACGTCGAGCCGATGGAGTAGGATGGAACCTAGCACCTCCAGCAGACGGCGATGCGCAGCGATGCCGCCGAGAGATAGTATTCCGGACGAAACCTAACTCCTCTTGGTAGACGGCAATGCGCAGCAATGCCACCAAGAGATAGTATTCCGATGCCGACGGCGAGGAGATCGGACTGAACCGAGGCAATCCCTACCGAGGGAGTTGACGGCGAGAAGATCGATCTTAGTCGAGACAGTAGACGCCGGCATTTGTACTTAGAAAACCGATACGAGCGGATCGATCGGATTCATAGCACAAGGGTAAAAGATAGACGAAATAGTAGATGTATTATTGATTGATTGAAGAGAGGTCTTTTACAGGCTGCACGGCAGCTCTTATTTATACTAAAGACGTACCGGCTAATCCGATAACTTGACATGGACTCTATCTCTTAGTTACCTAAAATAACTAACCGACTAGACTTATCGTGCAAGTCACGGACTAGATACAAACTGACTCAATTTATATCTAATAATATAAAATACTAAAGGAAATAACCAGGACTAAATTAAGCTGATCGACATGAAGTCCTTGATCTGATCACGTGGGCAATATACATCACGATCGGCCTTTTACTCTCCATATTTGCCTTGACGTAGCAATTCCTTTCTCTCCCAAAACCAGCGAACCAGCCATATATGCAGCTCCTTTCATCGTACATGTATACATCCATATGCATATAATCCTTGTATCTTGTCCATAACTAGCTTGCCACGTACCAATCTTTCCATGTATATAAATATGCCGATCACTTCACCCAACTTGAGCATAATCGGTTATCATGCATGATCGGTTCCGTATATATGTATCTGATCAATATGAGAGGATTAAACTTCTAATCTTTAATCAGCTATCTAGTCCTTCCATGCACATATACGTGAGCCAATTCACTCCTTCAAGTATACAATATACTTAATGATAATGAATCGCTCTATCGGCAATCACTCCTTCTGTGTATATATGCATGTATATAAGCTGATTATGATCTTATCCGAATATTAGCCGATCAACCAATAAAGATATCCGAGTATATGCCGATTTAGCACCTTTTTTTTGCCGAATATGCTGTTTTTCACCCTCTTTTGGCCACTAAAATAACCGTATTTTTGTGCCAAATTTGGGTGTCAACAACCTCGCTGCCCCACCTAGGCCTCTTCCACGTTTGCCCACGCACGCGCCCGCGCTTAGGCAAGCTACATGTCTGGGCCACGCTACGGCCCACGCGCTTCCCCTGATGGGCCGCAGTTGCGTGTTCCCGCTTGGGACGCCACCCTTTTGGGCTGCCATGTTGCCGCCTGACCTGGCCCAGCCTCATACCGCCTGCACTACTTCCCTGTTGCGCTACTGTGCACCACCACCGCTGAAACAATGCCCACCATACCATGTGACCCAACGAGGACATCCACGAGCCTCCGAAGAATTCCTCAGAAAAATCTTCTACCTTCAGATCCAATCTCTGATCCCTCAAGCACGCTTGCTAGCATGCCACTACACACTCTTCGTGCAACTACATGCCTCACCTGCCCGAATGTTCACGACACGGTAACCGTCAGTAGTGTCGTGACGCCGCCCCTGTGCAACATACAGTAGCATTGCCAACACCATGATGCTGTGACCACCTGATCTCTTCGGCCGTGCATGTCCGTTGGTCGGTTTGATCGCGAGCGCCAAAGTCGCCCCTGCTGTCATTGTCTTCATTGGGGACATTGTCAGTCTAATCAGCACTTCGAGTCGATCCTTGAACGGTCCAGGCCACCTGCCCAGAGTGTTTGACTCCACCGATCAAATCGTCGATTGGCGCCATACTCCATCTTGCGCCGAATCTGATGTTTTTCTCAGCACCACATGTATGCATGATCCTCACGCCTCCACCAAGACCATCGTATTGTCAAACCTCAACTCTGATCAGTGGCGGAGCCACCGCCCGGCCAGCCTGGGCCCAGGCCCGGGCTCCGGCCCATTCGCAAGGCATAAATGCCTTCTAGCCCACCTCATTTTTCAGCATATTTCTGGCAATTGGCCCAAGCCCAACCGAGGCCCAGCCACCCTGGCCCAGGCTCCGGCCTTGGGCTGGCTCCGCCACTGACTCTGATACCACTTGGTAGAAAAACAAGACGTTGATACTAGCTCTAAACGACACCAGAGACATGATGTTTGGTCACGCAGTTTAGCTCTCAGGCTACATTTGTGGGGGCAATAATCATGAGTGTTTATTCCAACAACACAGCATACCGGTCACTGGGTCACGGTCACAAGCAATTTGTGGCGCTCTGGTACCTACACCTCTATTTTACTCGTTATAGGTTACACCAAAGGTGATCCCTATTTATATATGAGCCAAGTACAAGTCAGACCCTATAACACGACCCTCCCCTGCTTATTGCAACTCCCTAGTTGCACACATATTCAATATCAACTCTAATAATTTGGTTATAGTTTACTTATAAAACATGATAACCCTATCTTATTGTCTCAACTTATTACTTTACGATGACAACTCGGTATAGCTGATCCGCGCAGTAGTGACTGGGGGTGAACCAGTGGTGAGGTGTGGTCGTGGCCATGTCAATATGTCATCCCACACGGGTTTGAGCTTCGAGCCCTGAATTGTGTGTCACCTCATTAGGCTGATTCTGAGCTGAAAAAAGAGCCAAAGTATATTCTGCATTAAGCAAATTAAGAACAGGGCACAAGAGATTTTGAGTGAAACCAATGGAAAGGGTAGACATGCCATGTGGGCCAGTCCAAGCCCGTAATCAAGCTAAGCTAAGATGAGAGGGAGCCAGGAAAAAACTGGAGAGTCAGATTTTCAAGTTGGAGGAGGGTCGAGCCAAGTGGGCTGGACCAAGCCCAAGTTGATACGACCATGGCACCTACGCATATGTCCACAACTCCAAATTTTATGCTCTCAACATTTGTCTCACCTAAAAATAAACACAAGAAATTTCCATGGTGCATTGCAAAGGAGTTTATAATGACGTACGTGGCCCAAGCTGAGATAAAGAAGTCGTCCATGCTATGGAATCCAATTGATGGCATACATTATACAAGAATATCAACCGGAGTCGAGTATGGCTCCAAATAAAAAAGGGGAGTATGATAAGGGCATCACCACGTGGGATACACCTATGGGATCAACGACCAAGGTCCTTCCAAGTGATCTGCGACCTTTCACCATCATGCAAGGATCAATCACACGAGCCCGTGCACGACAACTCAATTATCAGGTAAACTCGTTTGTTGGGTTGAATAATCATGCTTCGGAGAATAGGCCGCTACCTAATAATATTGTTATACATAGAAACTTGAACAAGCACCAGCTATAAGGCATTAAAATACCAACCAAGGCAATAAAGCATGGTGGGAAGACAAAGGGATTCCACTCGACCTCAAATGACCATTCTAAATTCAAAACATCATAAAAAATACAAACGGACTTCGTTTAAGGCATGTGAACACTTGTTGGAAAGATAGCTTCTCCCCCTTTAAAACTGATTTGGCCCCACCTTCAAATTCGCAACCAGCTGGACACAACAGTCAAAAACTTCTCGTGGACAGATCGAGTATTTCGGCATTCTTCGATGCCGCGCCACCATTAATTTGGGCTAAGTCCCCATGATTTCCTAGTGCGTGAGAGCACCTCCTACCAGCCATCTCTCACCCTATATAGTAGACAAGCTCCCTCTCTTTTCCTTAGCTTTTGTTTTAGATTAATTCCCCCCATGTGTGGAACTTTATTGCTTACACTCCTGTCTCGGCTAAAGCAGTTGTAAACAAGTTCAGAACCCAAGTTCGAGTGTATGTTTTACCCTTGTTCTTGCAATAATAGACCTTTGTGGTCAGGTCATCTGTGTCTTGGCACGGTTGATAACGATTAGGAGTTTGGTTTAGCGATTGCGAGCTCTTAACCTTGTGTGGTGTGTAGCCGGATCATCAAAGTCATCCTTTGACTAAATCTAAGTTATCCCCTCACAGAAAGATTGGGCAAACCCGTGAGCACGTCACAAGCTAAGATATCTAAGTTAGAATATGGGCCAGGGAAAAAGGAGCCAAGTCATATTTCAAGCTAAGACAAAAAGAGAAGGAACCAGGAACATACAGGAGATAGTAAGATTTTGTGTTGAGACAGAAAGAGTCCAATGGAGGAAGGGGTGCCAAACCAATTGGATCGTCCAATCCCCAAGACAAGCCAGATTCTCGAGCCAAGAAAAAGAAATAAAGCAAGATTCTAAATCGTCCTAAGGCCCTCTTTGTTTTAGCTTTTAGTCAGCTTTTAGCCTAAAAAACCAGAAGCCCAAACAAATAGCTAGCTTTTGGACCCCCCCCCCCCCCTCCAAGAAGTCAAAAGCCCCCAAAATCCCAAATTGTATAGTGATCTGAGAAGCAAGTTTTGGGTAGCTTTTCTCAGTAGCAGCTTTTAGAGAATCTGCAGCTCAAACAAACAGGGCCTAAGAAAGAGTCCAAGCCAAGAAAAGAGAGGGAGCGAAGCTAGGTGTGACGGTCCAAGCTGTAAGCTAAGGCAGATACCGAGGTGAGAAAAAAAGAGTCCAAACCAAGAAGGGACGGGGGAGTCGAGCCAATGGTCTGGTCTAATTCCAAGTCGAGAAAAAGAGGAGTCATGCCAGATTCCAAGTCAAGCCAAGAAGAGTCAAGCCAAAAAGAGGAGTCATTTTGTAAATTTCAGGGTGAAGAGAGGATATGTGTGTGCTTGATAGAGGAGTCCATTGTAAATTGAATAGGAAAAAGAGGAGTATTTGCATAAAATTGTGGGAAGAGAGATGATATAGATTGAAAAATAGAGCCTATATAAAACGCAGATGTAATGTTTCCGTTTGAATGAATGGAAATAGAGAGTTCGCCTCCTACTAAAATAAAGTTTATAGGCTTATCTTTACTAGATATTTCCTCCACAACCTCTATTGATCATGACAACCCCAATAACAATGACCTTCTTAAAACCATTTGTCCAAGGGAAAATATTCGGTGCAAAAGACTTCTAGTACACAAGTGCAAACAACCATTCTTGACCTTTAGATCTCATCTCACTGGCCTAGCTAAAAACATGGGAACAAGGGAAACAATCACTATGGTTTTGCACACAAGTACATAAGTGGGAAAGGGGAGTTCCATTTTAATGTATCTGAATTGTTTAAGTTGAATTTATATTAAGAGACCATGGTGAGTTTTTACACTTGTACATGTAGAAAACTTTTACACCAAATGTTATGCCTTTGTTAAAACTCAAACCCATCAATTACTACAGCCGTTACAAACAGGATAATGTTAATCACCGGTTCACGAAGACCTGATCCATTGTATGTTACTCCTCCAATGGACCGATCCAACCCACTGGGGCGTATATAGCACGGTGGAGCACGTACTCGGTCGGTCGGTATCGGTTGATTAAGATGTGCGCAAAGCTTAATCTGCCACGCTGTTAGGGGACAAACGCACTGCTTTGTTGGGACCACCTGACTAATGCTTGGTTACCGAAAGTAATTAATGTTGGCGATAAAATGTCGCGGAGTCTGAGCAAGAGAGACCGGGCTGGGCCGAATTTTTGTTTGCCGGCCTAGAAAACACAAACTCGGCACACATAAAGTTGGGCACGGCCTGGTAGCCCGGTACCTTGGGAGAATTTTATTTTTTAGTATATGTTTATTTTTGGAGACCGACTAGAACGCAGGCGTCTGCGTTTTGCATTTAGTGCAGACGATCTTTTTTTAGTACGATTATACAGAAATTTTACCATACAGAAGTACTGAAGAAACAATATAAAAAAAGGTGAAAAAAAAACTCTGTAAGATGCCAATCGAGTAAATCATAGAGGTAGAGAACAGTAGATCGACGGGCCGTCGGAGCATGCGATGACGGCGGCCTCGCGCACGGCTGCCTACCATTCACGAGCACTCAGCCTAGCACGCGCCGTGTTCGCAGGAGCTCGGGGGGAGGCGACGGTGTTGGCGACGCGGCAGCGAGCAACATCGGCGATGAGGGAAAGGAGGGAAGCTAGCGGTGGTTGGCGACGTCGGCGGCGAGGGAAAGGAGGGAGGTGAGCAGCGGCAGCGGTGGCGGCGGCGGCGAGCGCATGGTCTGGGTGCCTGCACGAGCTGCGAAATGCAGGTGCCCGTGATGAAGCAAAAGCATTATTTTTATCCATCAAAGCATAATTAATGCAAAATAGATGTTGGTTCCTGTTTTAGATAAAAATGTGTGTCATCACTTGCTAGAAGGACGGAAGAGCGACCGTCTAACGGTTGGCCATAGGATCCATGATGTGTAGTAGCATCCTATAAAACGAGAATAAGTTGGACTGCTACACCTACATGTAAGACCAATTGTTTGGTTAGATGATAGGTACCAATGTTTGATGTTTTACAATATCATTGGACAATAGACGTTGATGGGCCGATATGCCAGACCAATCGCCTAACCAACCCCGTTAGACCTAACAAACCTAAACTTTGCGGAATAAGCCTAATTTTTATAATTTTGAATAGATGGCAGATCTCCTACCCTTTACTTAAAAAACCTAATTTTGGTACCGTACAGTTTAGACCATTGTAGTTTTGCAAAATAAAAAGGCGTTTCTTCAAACTAAAACACTCTTTTAACTTCTTGAAGCTGATTCACAAAATCTCAAAGCTTGTGAAGCTCAACCAAATCAAATATTCTCGCTCGTCAACACTTCTGAAGCACAGCATTTCAGCACCAGCCGTTGAACTGTAGAAGTTTTGAATATGTACGAACGCTAAGTCTATTGCATTATTTAAGGAAACACATGGGAGCTCTCCCAATCACTTAAAGAGCGTATGGGATCTTCTTTTAAGACGCATCCAAATTAAACCTATTCGTTTTACTTGATCCAACTGTCCACCAATATTACAGGAGAATATTGCTGGACGACCATATATGCATGAATATTTAATTATCGTAGAGTATAGCAAAATCACAGGGGAGAGATATTATTACCGCTTTACCCTCTGGAATGTACTCTATGTTTGCTTGTGTTACTATGTACGTACATACACTTTAAAAGGAAACATCGTCCGGTTTAATCAACTGTAGCAGCCAGATGGCTGATCACAGGAGCCATTTGTACGGCTGATAGGGGCAGGTGAGGGGTGAACTCTGCTCGACATGACCGTGTTTTTGTGGGCCTCAACATTCCCTTCCACTGTTTAACCAGCATTCAACATTTTTTCCCAAGAGATACAAGCCCTCTTTAATCTATTGCTGAAAAGTCGAGGGTTCACGGAAATATGTTAGAAAAGGCTAAAAAAACATATTTAATTTTTTTATAAGATCTTTGAAAAAACAACGTAAAGTCTCGAAGAAATAACTACAAAATGTTGAAGTTGTACAGTTCAGCTATATTAATTTTCATGCACAACTATGCAGTAGAGAGAATTCTATTTTCTAAGCAATAGTCTGAGGGGCTGTTTGGTTGCCTGCATGGAGACTGGTCTGGCTGAGCTCATACACGAATGGTGTGTTTGGTCGCCTGAAAATACTGTTGCAGCCAGGCTCACATGGTGCAAAAATACTATAGCAGACAGGCCCAGCAGCAACGTAGAAATCCTACGTTCCTAGCGAGCCAGGCCGCATCTGCCTCGTGTTCTCCACCCGAGCCCCACATGCAGCGAGAGCAAGGTGAGCATGTTGCTCCTGAGGCAAAGAATTCCCTTTTCTATTTTTTCTTTTATCTTTTAATTAACACCTCTGATTACCGAACCGATTTAAAAAATGGGTTCCTGATATTTTTTCAACAAAACTAGACCACACTTGATATATAAATTTCAAATTTTTTAAATTCAAATTTTTGGCCTCTCCAATTCTCAACCAAACACTATCTCGTAGGGTGCATGGATTGCGTCTGATTGCCCTCAGCCAGGCTGTGCTTGGCCATGCTAAGCTCCCCAGGCAACCAAACGGCCCTTGAAAGAATTGAAAGTGCATGGTGTCTGCATGGCAGGGATTACAGGCTAGCTAGGTTGAAAAGTAATTAAGTACATCCCCTATGTTTCTCCTGCTGGTAAGTGTGTTTGTACAAAAGATGATTGGTTAGCTTCATTTGTTTGCAATAAACTAATCTAATTAAGTGGCCACAAGACAACAATCTGTCTGCGCAAGCTGTCTGTTTCGTAGACTCTAAGATCAGGTCCACATGCCAAACACCAACCGCACACCACAGTACAATATCGAGCTAGCCAGCTTGCTTTGCTCTCATCAACTAAAGAAAAAAAAGAGGAATTTAGAAATTCTTAGAGCAGAGATAATATTAATTATTTGTTTGAATTTCACAGTAGATCCACACAAATTGAAGAATATATTAATTTAAGCAACATACCTGATGCTATATATATATATATATATATATATATATATATATATATATATATATATATATATATATATATATATATATATATATATATATATCCTCCTATACATAATAACCATGCACACTGCCTCGCAAATTTAATGCCTATATGAAACAACAACAAAAATAATAGTGATCAAGGTAAAAAAAAAAAAGAATAGAAAAGGGCGGAAATCACTTAATTACTGGTCATGCTCAACCTGACCAAAATCTACCTACATTGATCCAACATTCCAAAGCAACTCTCACGACTCCACTCGTTGACTCAAATTGGATCATATCACCTCGATCAGCATCGACCATCTCACATATGTAGCTCTTAATCACCCTCTACATCATCGATCATGCATACACAAATTTTGATTCCCAAACTGATTGGCCGCTGGTCTTTTGATTTGGCCAAGGATTAACTCGATCATCGCCGCGTAGCTAGCTAGTGTGAATGTGTGATCTCTCGACGCCAAGAAATGCATAGCCAGACGAGATGTGTGTAACTGATGTGCATGCATGCATGGGGGATGATCAGTGGAAGTGGTGGTGGCCGTCGGCCCACTGCCAGAACGGCGGCGGCTCGTCGACGGCGCCGCAGAGCAGACTGCTGAAGTTGGTGGCGGTGACGGCGGCGTCGGCGTCGGCGCCGCCATTGCCGCTCCCGAGCTCCATCTTTGGCGGCGGCGGCGGGGCCACCGCCGGGGAGGACGAGTGGTGGCTGTGCAGCAGCTGGTCGATGTCGACGCCGGCGCCGCCCGGGCGGCCGACGGAGGCGTAGAACGGGATTCCGCCGCCGCGGTTCAAGGGGCTCTCGGCCGCTGCCGGCGGCCTGGAGACGTCGAGGTTGATCTCGGAGCTGTTCTCACTGCGGTTGCTGCACGACGCCTCCGTCTCCTTGACGTTGAGGTTGATGAGCTCCGACGCCGCCTCCTGCTTCCCCCCTCCCCCCTTGAGCGCCACGATCTGCAATGCATGCGAGGGCCAAGAGAGAGAAATCCAGATGACTCCAAGAGGGCGAGATGGATTGGTAGATGGAATTGTTAATCATGCAAAGAGGGGAGGGGAGAGAGGAGAGGAGAGAGAAAGGGGTCCGAGTCCGAGTCCGACAGGAGGCGCAGTGCTCATATGGCCGGCACCGATCCCGACACATACTTTCTGCGGACGCTGAAACCCACGTGGATCCTACCACCACCATCACCATGGCCGCCATCGCCCATCTCCACCTCAATCATTAAGCTCGCCCTCGCCAAGAACCCGATCGATCTTGAGAGAGACGATGCGGATCCAGCACGGCGATGGCCGGATCTTGGATAGGTTGGGGGGTGGGTACTGGGTAGTATAGTACTAGTGGGTACTGGTGGTGCCTACCTCGGCCTGGAGCTTGTTGTTGTGGGCGAGGAGGGCGTCGTTCTCGGCGCGGGCGGCGTCGAGCTGGCGGCGGAGCGCGTCGTAGTCCTTCTCGAGCTGCTTCGTCTTCCACCGGGCGCGGCGGTTCTGGAACCAGATGGCCACCTGCCGCGGCTGCAGCCCCAGCGCGCGCGCCAGCTGCAGCTTCCGCTCCGGCTCCAGCTTGTTCCCCAGCTCGAAGTTCTTCTCCAGGGTGCGCACCTGCTCCACGCTCAGCCGCCGCTTCTTCTCCGCGCCGCCGCCGCACCCCGCCGCCGACTCCTCCTCCTCCTCCTCCGACGCCGCCCCGTCGTGCTCCGCCGCCGCCACCTCGTGCTGGTGCTGCTGCTCGTCGCCCCCGCCGTGGGGGTACATCGCCGGCGGCGCCCGCTTCACGCCGCCTAGCATTGCCGGCGGCACCATGGCCGCGGCGCCGGCGAAGTCCTGCAGGAAGGGGTTGAGCTGCGCGGGAGGCGGGGGAGGGAGGAGGTGGTGCTCGTGGGGGTGGGAGTGGGGGTGCCCATGGTGATGCTCCTGCTGCGGGTGGTGGTGAGGCAGCGGCTGCTGCATTTGGAGGAGGAAGTTTGTGGGGAAGAAGGGGGAGGCCATGCCGCCATTGCTGGCCATTGGCCTCATCAATGGAGGAGCAGGAGCTTGAGGAGCATGGGGAGACTACTATATCAATCAGAGAGACAGAGAGATGTTTGTTGAGTGTGTGAGTGGGATAAAGAGAGGAGGTGAGAGAGGCCAGGAAATGGAAATATAGCGCATCGATCGGGCTATTATGTTTCGCCAGAAAATAATAATAATAATAAACACGAGAAATATCGATTATATAGGGCATGGAAATTTCGGAAGAACTAGCAAAGCTGGCCCACAACTGACATGTCTAGATCTCATATTTGATATGAGTTTTTTTTAGATCTAAACATTTTTTTAATTTTATTATTATAACTTTTGATCTACACTGTTATAATTTGGGTTCAGAACAATTGATAGTGCAGATCATTCTTTTTCATTCCGATTCACTTGGAATTTCTTATATTTTAGCATTAATACGATGGCTCTATTTAACTATGCTTTAATATAATAATAATAGATAATAGATATAGCTTTCTTTTTACTAAGACTTATTTCAAAAATATAACATATTAATTTAAGTCTTGTCGGAACCTTTTAAAAATTTACACTTAAGTTTTTTCCCAAAGATACATGGAGATTTTACGGCATAGTACCTTTTAAAATAATATAAAAAATGTGCCTTAGGCTTATCGTAAATTTGGAAAAAAACATTTTTAGAAAAAAACTTAAATCCACTTTTCAAAGTTCTAAAAATAAATGGTTAGTTACATGCATGGCGTTGTGCAAATTGCACTTTTGTAACATGGCATTAAAAAAATGTGAAAACTTATCAAATGTAACTGCTTGTTTTCAGGTAGAGGCGGATCCAAACAAAAAGTCATCGGGATCGTCGGAGTCATTTTAACTCAAAATCACTAGTTTTTAGCTTCAAACTATAGGTTTATAGGTATATATACTAATAAGAAAGCTATAGAACAAACGATTGTACGAAAGTCACCGGTGTCGCATGACACCTATCCTTATACTGTAGATCCGCCCCTGTTTTTAGGCTCTTTTTAAGAAAATTCCATTACAAACATTATTTGATTAAACCACCACTATCCTTCTTCTAGCCCAATTAACTCTCTCTTTCTCTCCTTCCTCCATGCCATTTCTTCCCCAAGCTCCAGCCATATCTTCCCCCTCTCTCTTCAACATATTGGTGAGGGCCTTCAAGTCGCCCTTACACTCAGGTTGACAACCTTTTGTGTCCTCTATGTTGTCCTTGAGCCCAATGGCCACCTCGGCGTCGCCCACGATGGCTAGAGTAAGAAGGGTAAAATTGAGACCAACTAGTCATGATCCCGCCCCCAACAACCGCCTTTGCGCCCCTAGGGCTAGCCCTTCGTGGTGTCCTTAGGCCCGACGACCACCTTCCTTGGACGGAGTGAGAAGATGCCCAACGAGGTAGGAGGGAGAGAGTAGAGCCCCATTATCCAAAAGTTTGCCATGTTGATTTGACTCTGTGCCTTTGCAACCATGCCATCATTGACCTCGCTTATCAAAAAATCTCTACGATGCTAGTTTGTGTATGTGTGTATTGAGAGAGAGAGAGAGTTAGGAGGTAGGATAGAGGGAGAACTCGGAGTAGGGGACGGTAGGAGGAAGAGAGAGGGCTTTGTCAAGAGCTCATTGAGTGGTGGTGGTCGTCAGTGCAAGCATCTTGACATGAGAAAGGAGGGGAGAACAGAGGCAGAAGGTGACATGGGGAGGAGGGAATTTTAGCCACAATAATTTGAAGACCGCCAAGGTGCTCACAAAATTATCTATAATGGTATCTAGCGGATTTTGTGTTATACGAAAAAAAATACAACTTTCTTGCAGTCATATCTATTTTATCTATTTTTTTATCTAATTAAAACAGGGTCCAACGAAGCCAACACATTAATTTTGAATCCTATGAGTTCCCACATTAATCAGAAAGAAAAGAGATCTACACGATCACCGTTGATTATTCATCGGGTCGGGCCGAGTTTGGGTCGGGTTGTCGGGCTTGTTGTTCTGGCCAAGCCCGCCCGTTGAACATATTGGGCCAGTTTTTTTCCGGTCAAGCTTGGGTTTTCACTGGGTTTTCGGTTTTTTTTTGGGTTTTGGGTCGCAAAATTTAACCCGAGCCACCCGATATATCGTCGAGTTAGGTTCGGGTCAGGTTCTTTCGTGACGGGTTGGGTCGGGTTGGTCGGGCCGGGCTTATCATGATCATGTCTACCATTGAAATTACAAAGGATTAGATTGAAAAAAAAAAGATCTCATATGAATTACAACAACAAAAATCAAAATTCGGAATAAAAAATAAAAATAAGAGTCTGTCTAGATTTAAAAAGAGTTGTATGCATTAAAAAAAACTAGAAATTTGGGTTAGAAATAATAGAAACATGATATATTTAATTTAAAGAAAGAGTTCAAACTGCTACAAAAAAAATCATAAATTTAAAATAAAAAATAATAGCAGGAGTTCATGGTAAATAAAAGACTTCAGGCAAATCTTATCGCGTAAACATAGTTGAAACAAAGCGGACCAACTGTGGACATCGGGCTTACCACCCGCGCGCCGTGGGTGAAGTTTTGATCCTTGAAGCTGCGTGACCAAAACGGCAGCAGCGGAAACGTACATGGACATAAGACACAGACAGCGGGAATCAAAGTGGCAAGAAGGGGACGAACCGAACGAAAGGCGGAGGCGGCGTATACGTTAACGCGGCTGCGGCCACCGACCGGCGAATACGTACTGCCCCCGCGCTCCGCGCTGCTGCCACCGACCGGCGAATACGTACTGCCCCCGCGCTCCGCCTCCGTGGATCTAGCACGTCAGCCAGGGGCGCGTACGTGGGCCCCACGGAGCGCATGCCGCGGTCGCGGCTCGTCGTGTCCGTACGTACCGACGGCGCGGCGCGCGGCCGTATACAGCAAAGTGAAAGTTCCAACAGTACTTGCCCCGCTTTCTACTGGCCCAGGCCCTTCCTCGCTCGCTCCTGTACCCCATCCCCATGCCAGCTCGTGCTGGGTATCCCCTCCCCACGCCACTCTCCCTTTTAGGGCTTGTTTGTCAGCAGGGGTAAAATAATCCTGGGCAAAAAAGTCTCGAAGAGAATTTTTGTGTCGCCAAGGATCACAGGGATATTTCCCCCCTATATAGCAGTTCTCCCAAATGGTGTTCCCCCCTCTAGTAACGTATTTGTTAACTACACAGGACGTTTCGTAGTCACCCAACGTTTTCAGGTTGATTGTGACAATGAACTAAACATTACTCAACGAGCTAAACATTTTCACAGCATATGATGACAATAGCATGACGGTTTTTTATGTTAATTATGCCAATGATTTACAAATTTTGACAAGAACATATTGCATACTATGCAAACATCAGAAAAACAATTTCATGGAATCAGATTGGAAACATAGCCTTCCAGGATCACGAGAAATTTCGTGGCCTGTTTGCAAAATTTCAAAAAATTTCATGGCTCGTTTGCACGAATCATGAAGCAATTTTATGCCTCGTTTGTAAAATTTCACATAGCCTTCCCGAATCACGAAAACCATAAAAAAAGAGCACAAATTGCATGGAGTCAGATTGCAAACCACCTAGATCTAAAAAACAATGGTTCGCTGGTTCACCAATGTGGAAATGTTCGATTCATCAGTGCCTCACTGCCTCGATCCCGCCGGCGCCAACCGCCCACGCCCTTGCTCCAACGCTGGTCGTCCGACGGCGGTGCACCGACGTCGCTCGTGCTTCTAGGAGCTCGCGGCGGGAGCGGCTGCTCCAGGGCGGCAGTGGTGGATTTCCCCGGGGCTTTCACGGTAGAAGGGCCAAAATTCCTCGTGAGAATGGGCTGGCAAATGTACCCGTGATTTGCCCCGACAGAAATTTCCTAGGTGGGATGCCGTCCCCGGGATCAGGCTGGGATCCCAGCGGGGAAAGAGCCTTCCAAACGAACCCTTAGGGTCGTTTGTGAACCGCAGTCACAGCCGGGATCTCGTCCCAATCCGGGGTGGGAGTTTCTCGTGAAAATTTTTGTAGACCCATTATCGAGCCCCTTCCCCATGCCCTTTCCCCCATGTTTTCCTAGGGAAATCCCCTGCTACTGCCAACATGTTAATTTTCCACCACCTCCCAATCCCGACTCGCTCGCTCGCTACCTACGCCCCTGCCTCCATCCCACTCCTCTCTCGCCTCCGCCACCCTGCGCCACCTTTTCTCTCTCTCTCTCTCTCTCTCTCTCTCTCTCTCTCTCTTCTCGCCTCCGTGTCCGCCTCCACCCCCTCCGCCCCCTTAGCCACCTGCTCCGGCTCCCTCGCTGCCTCACGAGGAGAAGGCGGTGGTCCTCAGCCACCGACGCGGAGAGGAGGCGAGGTGCTCCTCCCCCCGTGCTAGAGTAGGGGAAGCGACGCCTCGGCAACAGCACGAAGAGGAAGGGAGGCACTAGGCCGTCGCGCTGGAGAAGAGGAAGCGGCGCCCAAGTGGCCGCACGAAGAAAAGGGGCGGCGCTCTGTCGCCGCATGGAGAGAATGGGTGGCGCGCGGCCGTTGTGCTGATGAAAGGGAGGGCGGCCTGCAACAGCCGTATGGAGAGGAGGGGTGGAGCTCGCTATTGCGTTGAAGAAGTGGAGGGAGGCTCCGCTGAAGGATCGGGATGTCGTCTAGATGGGTGAATAGGTATTACAAATTTTCAAGCTTTTTAAACACAGCGGAAAAGAATATCGGATGTTCCGATGTTAATATCGGATAGTCCGATATTTGATATGATATTAGATTATCCGATATCTGTAGATTTAGGGTTTTGAGAATCCCACCCAAAACAAGGATACAACCTGGACCAAAATCAAATCCACGGCACAAGAGAGAGTAATAGCACACGAAGGTGCTAACCAACAATGAGTATAAGCACAAATCAAAGTAAATCAAGTTAGAGGGCAAGGGGAGCCAAGAGTGAAGTGGAGACTCAAAGATTTGTTCCCGAAGTTCGGATCCTTGAGAAGATCCTACATCTCCGTTGAGGTATGCTCGGTCACACTTGAGCCAGGGTCTCTTTCAATCCTTTCCCTCACCGAGGTCGCACCAAGACCCCCGGTTTAACTCCTTGATTCCTTCCCTTCCGGAGGCGGAATCGGCCTTCACAAACTTGCACAGCTCACCACACAAAGCACGGTGGCTCGTGGTTGACTCCTAGCCGTTTTGGAGTCCTCAACATCCAAGAGTAACAAATGCTCACAAAGAACGAACTCGGAGATGAACTCAAGTGCTCAAAAATCGACTTCTTCTCACTTAGCACTCACACCCTCTTCCAAGTCTTCTGACAAAGAGGATTACTTAGATCTAGAGTGGAGAGGGCAAGAAGCCCTAGGTTACTTGTAAGTTCTGCTCAAAAATGATGTGGAAGGTAACCCTTAGCCTGTGGGGAAGAGGGAGGCAATAAATAGCCTCACCCAGAAACTAGCCGTTTGCTGCTGACCGACATCGGATAGTCTGATGTTACATATCGGATAGTCCGATATGAAAGTGATAGAAACTTAAAGCAAAGAAGGTCCTGAAATGATTCTAGAGAAGTTCAAACAGGATACAACACCAAAAGGTCAAATTCATATCGGATAGTCCGATATTTTTTAGTTCTACGAGACAGAGAGGGGTCAATCGGACCTAACATTGGATACTCTGATATATCAGATAGTCCGATATAAATATCAGATAGTCCGATACACAGCACACAGCCATTAATGGAAACAGACGTAACTTTCGACTTCGAACTCTGATTTCGGTGATCTTGAGCTCTATGGAAAGCTAAGAACAAGGGATACACAACCCACAAGGTCTCACTACCCAAATCTCAAAGGATAGGATTAGCAACCACAAAGTAAGCCATGGAAGACCTAAAACTCTCACTTTCCGACACCACCAACACTCCTCTCCCTCGATCTCTCTCAAGGATTGATCACTTGTGCACCTGAGACATATCTAAGACATTCAACATTGCATCCCTCTTAATAGTACAACAATCCTTAGTCTCAACTTATGAATAAAACTATACAACCTTTAGGATAAATCACTTGCCGTCTTCTTTCTTCATTTTGAGGTTCAACGACGTCGGTAGTCTAGAGCACCCTTGATGTATTGTGCATGATGACCTTAACTAAATATTGATAACGTCTTCGTCTTGTCAATATTGACTTGATTCACCTCATGAGACTCTCGTCCCATTCGACTTTGCCTCGATCATCCTCCTCAACGATCATCCCGCCAAATCAACCTTGACTTAGTACTCAACTCTTGGTGACATCGTCGTCTTGTTGACCTTGACTTAACCGTCATCCTTCAACGTATCTTGGTCATCAATCAAACTCATAGGACCTAATTCTTTTCAAATCACTCATGAAATACATTAATCCAAAAGCTCAATAAATATGAAACAATTTGATATTCGTGAGCGATTAAGTATCCAAGTGTTTCACGTAAAGAAGCACAACACAAGTGGAAACAATTGGCATAAGAAAGGTCTCTACTAAGCGCATCATGATAAATATGTGTTTGATCTATATGCACTAAGTAGATGATTTCATAAACATAACTTCACTTAACGATGCAAAAGAAAATATATTCATGACTTATACATGTGCAAATTCATATTTAAAGTAAGAGAGAAGTTGCGAACCAATCTAGATTAAAATTTACTAAATTAAGTGCATGTGAGAATATTCATGGAAAGCCTACATGCACAAAGCTATTTAAACACGATGAAGTTTATCTAGTGCACCAACTAATATGATCACTAATACATGACATATAATATAAAAGATCTTATAGAGAAAGCAACATGTTTATAATATATTTATGCTCAATTAAATACAACAAGATATGACTAGTATAAATCTAATAATCCAACAATATGTGCATACACAAATTGTAGTGCATACCTCAATTAGCAATCCATCTTATTTGCATAAATGAGACTACGGAAGATAAACAATCAAGTGTGTTAGTCTCATTCAAATGATTAGCATAAGATGTACATTTTATAAGGAATAACTTGTCCACTTGACATATATGATTTTTCTCTAAATATGATGAGACTAAGACAATCTTAACAATAAACATATTAGTCTCATAGTAATAAGCATATTTGAGTATGTCATTAAATAAGTATTAAACCAAACATTGTCATTAAATGTATTTGTTATTAATCACCAAAATCACACAAGGTCACTTGCACTTACATCCGCCTCCTGCCCCCTCCGCCCCGGCCTCTGGCAAGCTCCAGATTTGTGCCGATTAGGGGGGTTCTACACGGGATTTCATTGGTCCATCAAAATCCCCTTAGTGGAAAATTTTCATCGGGATTTTTTTCCTCTTTCTCCCAAACAAGCCCTTACCATCGTTATGTTTAATCCGGTGCCCTATTTGCTGAAAATAGATAAAAGCACAGTCACATGAAAAAAGATAAAAAAACTCGGTGCACATATTTTATGGTAGATTATTTGGGATAAAATTTAAACCCCCACCCACGAAGGCATGTGAATTTTGTTTATTACCACTTTGCTTGTGGGATGATCAGTGCATGACAAGTTTAAATAGTGAAGCTTGTTTCATCCCACATATATGCTCAAGTGATGAGAGTGAGAAAACAAACAACACGCGCTCGCTCGCCTTGCCGGGCCAGGCTCGAAGTGGGGCGACGCGTGTGCACAAAACCTTTACCGAAAAAAGCTCTTGTGCTTGCGCAGGCGCGACCTCCTTTTGTAGTTTGTTCCTTTACTCTCTAGGATTTGCGGAACTGTTCCAAGATAAACGTGTGAGCCTGATCGTGGCACGATCTTGTGGCCCATTAGCCCCCAACAGTTTTTCCATTTATGTATATCACAGCTGCTGCCTAGAGGCAATAGAGAAGAAACCTTAGATTTTGCCATCCCCATTTGTTGCGTCGTCGGCGTCTGCATGCGCCAGTGTGCATCGTCGAATGGAAGAGCAAGTCTTCAGAACCGCTCCACCCTTACGCTCCTGCACCAAGAGAGGACGAATAGTGTTTCTTGGAAGTGCTCGATAGCATGACTGCTCATCTTCACCGCATATTCCTCTCTACACCCGATCTGCGTCAATATCTTCACTGGCGAGGATCACCGACGACAACAGCAACAACAATGTCAACGTCGTCCCAACAACAACAACAACACCACCAACATCTAGTTCAGCGAGCAGTATGTATTCTCTATCACTGTGATGTTAGCGAGTTTATCAGAGTGATATATATGCTGCTAGTGCATGTGTATCTAAGATAAATTCTTGTTTTGTAATAATTATTTATCAAATTATATTCTTATTTTATCTTTGATAAAAAAACCTGAAAGTTCTCATATTTCTATCATTTACATTAGTAAATAACTATATTTACATATGGTTTGGTGTTGTAAAAAGTGTATAATTTAACTATAAAAAAGTTTACGTACGATTTTCGCACATACTTTCAGTTCCATAGATAGCCTTTTGGGTTCCTTTTTTAAACAAATAAGAAATTATCATCTAGTTAATTGTTGCACTTTTTTATAACCTCAAACTTTACTTTAATACGTATGTTCAATTTACTGACTACTATAAAAGACTACAACTAAATTTTCTCTATTTTCGATCGATTCACGAGGAGTCATATCCCGTATAAAATCGTTTTCTCAAAAGTTGAGCAAATGTAGCCAAAGCCGTTTGCCCAAACGTAGAGGGCCATAACCATTGGATCACATAACTTCACCGCCCACATCCATCATTGATAGTTAACAGCCTTAGGTGGTCCCCTTCTTAATTTACCACACGAGATAACAATATTTATAAATTACTAGTCGGATACCCGTGCTTCTTAAGGAGTCCAGTGCTAGCTTGCGTTGCTATAGAAAATCCAAATTCTATCATTAAAATTAAGAGAGCGTGTCATATGTCTTAAGACTTTGTTGTGCACATGAATGACGCATAGTGACTCGCAAAAAACTGCACGAGTGTTTTCTTGATGTACACCTGTTGTGTCGGATAGCATGGTGAATATTTCAGTGGATAAGATAGATTTATTACAACAGACGATATGTTGTGTAATTTTAGTGGATAAGATAATTAGTTATAATGGCATGGTGGGTAATTCCATTAAAGTGTGACCACTGCATGTTGTTTAATCCTAGAGATATACAACACATGATGGTTGGTTGTGTAATACTCTTTTAATATGTTATACATCAACTTAGTTATATATACATTTACAGTACTACTTGCTCCTTTTCATATAAGACGTATTTTGAATTGGCATGTATATTAAAAAAGTTGTGAAATCAAAAGAAAGTGAAGGGAAAATGGCCATGCGGCCCTTTTTATAAATGTCTTTGAAATATGAAAGAGAACATCATGTGAAATAGTTGTTTATAAATGTATGAGAGAAGATTGTGTAATAAATAAAGGCACAAAAGAAAAGCTATCAATAAATGTATATGCACGCTATATATTTCTAAACAAAATCTTCAAATTATATATCTTACATAAAAAATGGAGGTGGTATATTTTGAATAAAACCATCCATTTCAACGCTTTACAATATCAGTATTTTCATCCATAGCCATCTCCAAACAGGCTGCACACGCGGCGATTCGATCGCAACCCCTAGGATAATTAGAGCAAAGCAGGCGGTCATTGCACAACCTGGTAATTCCAACGTGGATGACTTAAGACCAAGTTCTCTGTACCTTATGTTATTTAACTTTATTATTTATTTGATTTATCTATTAATTCTAACTCGAGAACCAGGTCTTCTTTATTCAACTTGTTTTTATAGAGCTTTTAAGATTGAAAAGTGACAAGTTTTAAAAAATAAATTATTTATACTTAAACAAAGATAAATAAATAAGCAGATAAGTGAACAGGGTCCAAAATTAATTAATTAATCAGCCTGTGCGCCATCGAACTGAATTACTCCCTCCATCCTAGATTATAGGGCGTAACTGGTTTTTTTCTTCGCCCCGGAATACACGACGCAACTCCTTGTCTCTCGTCCATTCATACGCATGCGCGCATGCAAAATTAATTGCACCGTTGCAATCACACGCATTCTGAAAGCATGGATGCATGGTGTTGGACGCACGCAGCGCGCTGATGGAAATTGCATGGGTGTGAAAATCTCGGTACGCGGGCGCCGCACGCGTGAATTCAGGAAGACGTGGGCGGGCTGAGCGAAATTACCATCGGGACTCGGGAGGAGTGAAAAAAATTTGTTTCTTGGTCTCTGCAATTTTTCCGGTTGTGAGTCTTATATAAGGGAGGGAGAGGTACTACAAACTATGTATATACGAATGTTGTTTTATCATGCGCGCGCGCACGCATGACGGCATGAGCTATCCGTGACCGTTCGATCGCACGTTGGATCCACATTTTCCTAACGGGCACCAAATATTGGGCCACCACAACGAAATTAAGCTAATTAATTGCTTGACAAATTAGTCGTTTTCGTCGCTGGGGAATCGAATCCAATGGACCATTAATGGTACCTCGAGCTCGATGTGTGATCATGTCCTCTTTTGGACACTGTTCCACAACCAGTTCGATCGATCGAGCCGCAAGTTAATTTCCAGAAAAAGAGTACTGCAATTCTATCTCGTCCTTTTCAGCGTAAAGTTGAGTTAAGTTTTACTGTAACAAAATTTGTTGTTTTTATATAGTCTATATGTTTTAATAATTTGTCACGATTTTTCAAAACTTTTAGTGTTCATATCAAAAATCTTAAAACTATTTTTAATTATTTTTTTCAGCCTCTTTAGACCCCTTTTTGAGGATTCTCAAGTTTTGCTGCAGTAAAACTCAACTTTACTCAACACTGAAAAGAGCAAAACCAAATTGCAGGAATTATTGCTATATGCGTGTATGTTGGAAAGTCGGAAATTTTCTGTTTAACTTAATTGGCAAATAATTCGTGAGAACTAATAGATTAACCAACAACATGAAGCTACACGAATATATTGTATACACCACGTGGATTGTGGAAAATCTCGACAGCCAAAGCCGCCGAGAAAGACCAGGAAACCATCGAGAGAAGTCGCTTTCGATGGCTGGCCGTCGAGATTTGGCCCTCGAGACAGCCGCGTCGAGAAAAGAGGTCTTTCTCGACAGCCAGGCTGTCGAGATTGTCTGTCTCGACGACTTTTGGACAGCCGTTGTGAGATGGAACCCAGCTAGGCGGGACGTGGGGCGAGTAGCTTTCCCGACGGCCATAAACCGTCGAGATTGATTAGAGGCAAACCAAAGCAATCACACACACACACACACACACACACACACCAAAGTAGTCATATGTCCTTTCTTCTAATATACTCATAAACCAAAGCAGCGAAAAATAGTTGGATACTGCAGCGAGGAATATGTATCCATCCTACTCGGACTTGAAAACAAGATTGGATTATGACATTCTTGTTGTTGTGTTGTTGAAGACGACGAAGATTGCAATAGTGACATAGAAGAAGTAGACGTAGCAAATCACTGTGGACATAGAGGAAGGAGATCACGAGCAGTTTGCACGATGCACTTCTTAAAAACCTTATTCGTCGTCTCACGTCTCCCCATGCAAGATCTGAACGCGGTGCACGCGGAACGTCGGGACGAATTATTCTAGGTGACGGCGTAGCAAAGAGGAGGCAAACCCTAGAATCTCTGTTATGTTTTCTCTCGATGCGGCCATGTGGTTTATATATAGTTAGTAGTCGAATGCGTCACGAAATCATGCTACGATTTCCGTATCTCATAACTGCATTACCAAAAAAATTATGGAAAGCAAAAAGGAAATAAACCGCACAAGGAAGCTGCGCTGCGCAAGCACGAGGACACGATTTCAACGGACCATTCACGTAGGTGTTGTGCGCCTGCCCCTCCTAGCCCCGGCCGACAAGGCGAGCACACACGTGTATTCTTCTCTCCCTCCCATTCATGTGCTAAACATGAAGAAGCACACCCCACTATTAAAGGCCTTGTTCTTTTCAGCATATCGTACCTGTGCGTATTACTGTAGCAAATTTTGTTATTTTTATGTAGCCTATATGTTGTGATAATTTGTAACGATTTTTCCGTGGCTTTTATTAGTCTTTCCAAAGATTATAAAACTATTTTAATTAATTTTTAATAATCTTTAGAGCTCTTTTCGAGAGCTCTCAAATTTGCTACAGTAATACGCCAACGCAACGATACGCTGAAAAAAACAAGGCCTAAGTGTTGGTGTTGTTCTCCTCCCACGAGCAATATGGTATTGAAGGGTTCTCACATCCCCTTCCCTTGCATACATAGGTATTTGAGATTTTTCAAAAATTTTCTCAAATATATGGGTCAAATCTCAATAATTCTATCAATGTATAGATGAGTGTTTAATAGTACGAAAATATCAGAGCGAAAAGACAATTAATTTAAAAGGCGTCAAACTCAATACTTAATTGGTTCTCCCCATTAATGACAATTAATCTTAACATAAAAACTATACGAACCCTAAAAAAGAAAACTTATTATATCTTTTTTTGGAAACAGAAAACCATTTTCATTCAACTGTCTTTTCAAAAATACAAATCAGATCAGAAGGAAAACTGAGGCTGCCATTAAACTGTCACAGTTGTTTTTTCTAGTTTCAACTTTCAAGTTAAAAATTGGAGAAATATAGGAGAAAAAACTTGAAGAAAAGTACAGTAGAAAAGTACAGCAAGAGACTAAAAAATAAAGTATAGTTTAGCCTCTTAAAATTATACTATTTTTTTTTCTCAGCACGCCTCTTTATAAAGGTTAAGCAAAATCTATTCTACAAGTTCGTTAAAAAATCAGAAATTTACAAACATAATTTCTGTAGGTTTAAAGAAAAATTTAAATGTTATGTTTGATGAATAGGCCCACAATTTCTACCGTACCGGAAGGCAATAGATCACTGGACTATTGGATATTGGATAGAACATGCATAATCTAGATATATTCACTACAGAGAGATCGTTGGGCCATTATATTAATAAAACGAGTAAAAAAACAACATTAGTTTAGGTGTCAGTAAAAAAATTCTTGCTCGTAATGTGTCCCCTAAATTTCGTCAGAACATGTGTCCTAGCTAGCACGTACGTACATGTTACTTGAACCGTATAATACGCCTACCGCCCGAATTAATCCACCACTACGCCGGAAATCAGATAGTACTATATCAGAGGATGTTTCCAAGCTCCGATGATGCATTGATGCATGATTACCATTTCACCATTTGTCAATCGATGATGACGCAATCATGCACGTACGCCGGCACTATCAATATTCTTCTCGGGAGCCGAGCCTTGGCTAGCTGAGAGCCCCATGATTACTTGATTAGCCAGCCATTCGTTAATTAACCCATGCATGCCTGCCTGCCTAAGTAGCAGCAGTACAAGATAGAGTAGTAGAACGCTACCCATACGCCATACATACCCTCACCTGCAACTTTTATAATTAGAAACTAATCATGCATCATTGGTCACCACGTACCTCTTGCTCGCCTAATCCGGATCAAGAGGGGTTAATTAAACTAATCCGAGCACGATCCTTCCAAAGCCGTGCTCGGAGATTCTTGCATGTGTTTCGGTTAGCGTTCGGTTAATTAGCTGTTGCTGGCTGCTGCTGCATGCAACTCGCACACTTTGAGAGATTTTTCTTAATTTTAATTTTGTATCTCCCATGCGGCCGAGGGCGGGGGAAGAATAAGAAGCTGGCCGTCATGTGCAGGATCGTCCGGGAGAACCTTCCCTGCGTCGCTTGCTTATTTAATTATTCGTTATTCCCTTGATGCTCACTTGACATGCCACTTTGTTTAATGCCGTGTCATTAAGAAAATGCCCAAGTTGGTAATCGCATTTAGTTTTGTTTCTCCTCTTTTGCAGAAAGGAAACTCCTTTTGTGACATGCAACGTTTTGCCCGTCTAGAACAGGGTATTCTTTTTTTTTCTTTTCTTTTTGATTCCTGTGGCTAGTTTAATCCGTTCGTAGGATCTAATCTCAAAAGTCATAGGCTTTCGTTGGCTACTATAATCATGAAAAAAAATGGTTATGATGTTTCGAGAAGAAGCACTAAAATCTTCAAAAGAAAATTGTTATAAAAATCGCACGCTAATTGCTAAAGTGTTTGGCTTGTTGAAATTTTTTAATTTGTGGGTATAAAATTAAATTTGTATTCAAGCTACGTAGACCAAACTAATATACTATTTGTTTCCTCTAGGGATTTTTAGGAACATGCAAGGTGTTGGAGGGGATGGTGGATAGCAAAGTACAAGAGGGACACTGAAGGAATGAGCTGGCCAGAGAGAGAATCACACAGAGAAGAAAAATAAGAAATTTTGTTTTTAAAATCAGAGGAAGGAGAGATGGAGGGGGAGGTCACTGGCCATTTGATGCTTTATTTTAAAGGGGGTAAAAAAAAGAGAGAGAGAGAAGGAAAGGTGCAGGAATCTAGGGGAGGATGGGAATGGGGTCCTCTGGAGGTGCAGAGATTGCTACCTAACACACGTACAGCTATCATGCGTCTGGCTCCTGGGTCCCACCCTCCCTGTCTCTCCTCTCGCGTTGCTATTGCTATGTGGAGCTCGTGGCCATCACACAATTATGTTTTCTCACTCGGAATTGACATCACTATTTGGCTTTGTTTTTGTGGCAATTTTTTGCCTCATCTATATCTAGAGTCCATATGCTGTGCAATCAGCCAAACGGTGCAATCATCGTGCAATCAAACTACCAAAAGTTGTAAAAAATTCTGAAAAAATTTGTATATGTACTCTTCAACTTACTCTATCTCTGGTTAAAATTTCAAGTTCAAATTCATCCTATATTGAACGTTACAAAAAAGAGAAAATTCTATCAATTTTGAACTTATCAAAACTATCCGTTTTTTTGCTTTTTATAACTCTGAATATAGGATGAATTTGAACTTGAAATTTTAACTAGAGATAGAGTAAGTTGAAGAGTACATGTACAAATTTTTTTAGAATTTTTTGTAACTTTTAGTAGTTCGATTGCACTACGATCAGACCGTTTTATGATTAAGACAAAGATATGTATCTATATCTATATCTATATATCCATATAAATATACAAGGGGGAGTTTAATCTCCCCCTTACTGCCACGTGGGGGTATGGGGTGCATGGGTGTTTTTTTTTTGCTATCCTCTCTATTTTAGTTCAGTTTTTTAGTTGAAAATACTGATTTTAAAAATAAGTATGGTAAATACCGAACAAGTTATTACTATCTCTAGTCATAAAAACAAGTCGCCGTTGACTTTTAAAAATATTTTTGACCATTCGTCTTATTAAAAAAGTTATGTAAGTTATCATTTATTTTGTTGTTATTTATTTTTTCATTATAGATAATTTATCTTTGACCATTCGTGTTATTCAAAAAACTATTTAAGTTATTATTTATTTTGTTGTTATTTATTTTATCATTAAAGATAATTGAATCATTGAACCATCCATTGGTTCTTTACATATATAAAAAAAAATTCACACCCTCCTGGGTCTCACCCTCCCTGTCTCTCCTCTGGCGTTGCTATTGCTATGTGGAGCTCGTGGGCATCACACAATTATGTTTTCTCACTTCGGAATTGACATCACTATTTGGCCTTGTTTTCGTGGCAATTTTTCGCCTCATCTATATCTATATCTATATATCTATATAAATATACAAGGGGGAGTTTAATCTCCCCCTTACTGCCACGTGGGGGTATGGGGTGCATGGGTATTTTTTTTATGTCCTCTCTATTTTAGTTCAGTTTTTTAGTTGGAAAAACTGATTTTAAAAATAAGTATGGTAAATATCAAACAAGTTATTACTACCTCTGGTCATAAAAACAAATCACCGTTGACTTTTGGAAATATTTTTGACCATTCGTCTTATTAAAAAAGTTATGTAAGTTATCATTTATTTTGTTGTTATTTATTTTTCATTGAAGATAATTTATCTTTGACGATTCGTCTTATTCAAAAAATATTTAAGTTATAATTTATTTTGTTGTTATTTATTTTATCATTAAAGATAATTTAATCATTGAACCGTCCATTGGTTCTTTACGTATATAAAAAAATTTCACACCCTCCTAGGTCTCACCCTCCCTGTCTCTCCTCTCGCTTTGCTATTGCTATGTGGAGCTCATGGCCATCACACAATTATGTTTTCTCACTTCAGAATTGACATCACTATTTGGCCTTGTTTCCGTGGCAATTTTTCGCCGCATATATATAAAATGCAGTTGCTTTTATAGGGCTCCCACGAAAATTGTTACATCGGCCAATGTGAATGTGTGATCCTGATGTCTGTGCAAATTAAAATCCTTCTCGAACTCATTCGATCTAAGGTGAATTGAGTTAAAAAAAATTGAAAGAGGGACAGGAGAACTGTCATCCTATTTCATTGATCAGCATGAGAAAATAAAATAAAAAGGCCGTGCAAGCACGGGGTACAACCACAGCATCTCGCTGCAACCCTGGCCAAAGCCAGACACCTCTGGCCACAGCTGGAAACACTGCCTACAGAGGACAAAGAAAGGAATGCAGTCCCACCGCTGCCACCTAGGCCAAAGGCCGAACAAGGGACAGAAACATGAGAGGGAGAAGGGGAAACGCCACCAACACTCACACAGCAGCAAGCGACTCCTAAAGCAGCAGACCAACCGGGAACCCAAAGCGCAAGACGGCAACCACGACGCTTCCAACGAGGTAGCGACGGGGAGAACCCGCCGCCGTCGCAAAGCCGCTAGGGTTTTCACCTAGAGCAGGGAAAGGTCCAACAGGTGATGCCTCCAATGAGGGAACGACACCAAAGGTGACGTCAACACCAGCCCAAAAGGGCGAGGCTTTCGCTCAAGACCTGCCCTACTAGCGCACAAGGCCACCTAAGGTCGGAACACAAGTAGAAACGAGTCGCCGGCCGAAGACGCAGAGCCAAAAAACGCAGACAAACGCCGCCACCCGACACGGAGGACGCCGCCCATGCCACCGGACACCTCGGAGAAAGGGAGGGTCAAGACGACGAGGATGGGACTGTGTCAAGAGGCAGAGAACGGGGACATTGCCGGAGAAAAGGTCGCAAGCCAAAGCCGCCGGAGAGGGGCCACAACGCTTGGTGACTAGCGCACGGGAAGCGAAAGAGGCCGGGCGCCGCGCCACCCAAGCGGCACAAGTCTGACCCTGTCGCTAACCCGGCTGAAAAACGCCAACCTATACCACCAAGCACCTCACAGGGAGGGGAGGGCAAGGTGGACAAGGACTGGACCAGGCTAGACATAGGGGGTCGACGAGCCACTGAAAGACCGGTGCCAGTCCACCAAGCCACCACGAGAGGAGCCGAGAAGACGCCGAGCACACATCCCTGGAGCCCACCTGCTCTGTCCACTCCGGCCAACTACCGAAGCGAACCCCCAAGCGGCCTCCACCGAGACGGGCATGGCGGAGGGAAAGAAGAAGATGCCGGTGCCGAGCTCCGCCGAGCTACGAGGCCACCGGTCCCATGACCCTAAATACACCTACTCCGACCGCTCTGGCCATCACACCGCCAGATCCGAGCCTCCTGCCCGCAAATCCAGGCCTCGCACAGAGCGGTCCCCCTCGAACGGTCTCCGCCAAGACAGTCCTAGGAGGAGGGGAAGAAGGAAGAAAGGGAGAAAGAAGAGGGAAAGTCGACGTCAAGATCCACCGCTGTGCGCAAAGGTGTGAACGAAGAAGGAAGGCACGCGCCACGTTGCCACCACACGTGGAGAGGAAGGCCGAGCGCCACGTCCAGAGGAGGACAAGGGGGAGCGCCGCCACGCCCAGCCCAAAGAGGAGATCGTTGGCCGCCAATAACTTCCGCCCTCGGCAGCCAAGCCACTAGCTCACTCCTCCGGACTCCAAGAGCGCGCCACACCACCTCCCGCAAGCCAACCCATAGATCCAGGGCCGCTCGCTGCCGGACCCAGGCGCTAGCCCGTCTTGGGTCTGAGGGGCAAGAACCGCCGCCACCACAACTAGTACATGGGGTGGGGGTGGGGGGTCACCAGGCTCCACCGCGACGCTGGAGAAGGGGACTGGTTGTCGCCCCACCGAGGACAGAAGGAAGGAGGCCGTCGGCCGTGCTCAGATCTGGAGCGTGGGGCCTGAGGCATGCCGGCCACGAGCACCTCCGCTCGAGCCACGCCGAGGAGGTCGGGGCGACGCCACCTGTGCCGCACCAAGGCGGAGGTCAAGGCAGCGTGCACCGCGCCGAGGGGAAAGGACACTGCCGCCTGCGCCGAGGGGGTGGACACCGCCAAGTACCGCTAGATCCGACAGAGGAGGGAGAGCCGTGGCGAGCCACCACGCCTGGTAGCCGGTGATGCCACCCGCCGCTGCTGTCGCCCTGCGTTGGCCTAGGCAGCAGGCCACCTTAGGCCGCGACACTATCACCCGAGCTCGCCTGAGCCCGCGCTGCTGTTGCCCAGCGGGGCTAGGGCTGACTGTCGCCAAGCCACCAGATCCGACGTCCTGGCCACCAGATCTAGCCTCCAACGAGAGAGACAAGAGGAAGGGGATGAAGAGGGAGTGAAGAAGACAAGAGGGAGAGAGGGGAGGCCTCCACCGCCACCGGCCGGCAGTGGCGGCGCCACCAGCGACGACGCTAGGGTTTGTGGATGTAGGCTAGGGGTTGGGTCACCCCGAGCCACCCTAGAAGGAGCGATGCGAGGGCCCTCACATTGAGTTTAAATTATACCTACATTTTACGGCCGTGGCTGATTGAATGGGATGCTGGCCCTGAGAAGCTGAAAAGCTTGGTTAAACTGGGATTCAATATATTAAAATAAAACAACCAAAGGAGCTTATTGTCTGGTTTAGATAAACAGAAACAAATCATAAGCTTAACCAAACAAAAAATATGGTTAAAAGAGGATATTGATGTAGGTTTGGATATACTGATAGTTGGATGATTGTTGCTTGCAAAGAGGACAAAGTATAATATATATAGCCAAACAGTCTTACATATCTAAACTATCGATTTATAAAATATTATCAAGAAGATTGGGAACAAACATGAGGGACATTGATACTCGTGATCACAGGGGATCATGCGTGCGGTGATACCACACATGCATGGCATGTATACTCTAACACTCCCCTGCAGGCAGAACGGTTGAGGCACAAATGCTCTGGCTGGACCAAGAAGCTAGCACTTCTTTATAGTCAAAACATCATAGGCACGAATGTTCAGACTGGAGCGAAACTCATTGAAGAGTGAGGAAGGCAAGCCCTTGGTGAAGAAATCAGCATAGTGTGATGAAGTTGAAACATGGAGAACGCGAACTTGACCGAGAGCAACACACTCACAGACAAAGTGCAAGTCGATCAACATGTTTAGTACACTGATGTTGCATGAGGTTGGTGGAGAGGTATACGGTGCTAATGTTGTCGCAGTAGACAAATGGTGATTCAGCGAAGTGGATTATGAAGCTCCTGAAGAAGTTAACGAAGCTAGCGAGCCTTAGCAACTCCATTGGCAAAGGCACGATACTTAGCTTCAACACTAAACCGAGACACGGTATGCTGACGCTTGGAGGATCAGGTTGTCGCCGAGGAACACACTATCTCCCAAAGTGAACCTACGGGCTACGGATGTCAGGACAACCATCCAGTCAGCGTCCGAATATATGGCCAGGTCTACAGGCGTGGTCCGATGCAAGAACAAGCCAAACTCAAGAATGCCATGAAGATATCAAAGTATACGCTTCAACGTAGAGGAGTGTTCCTCAATTGTGCCATGCATGAAGAGGCAGACCTACTAGACACATAAGTAATGTCTGAAAGAGTGAAGGCTAGGTACTGCATAGCCCCCGCTAAGCTGC